>OY829913.1:276350796-276978585 GCA_963691935.1 Nephrotoma guestfalica
TAAATGCGAAACCATTTAGAAGTAAATGAGAAACTTCGAATTTCGACCCCTCAAACTCCTCAGATTACCCACAATCACATTTTGTAATTATACGTAAACCCATGCTTCATACAATAGTCATAGATAGATTGATGATCAACTGGGAACATCTTAAAGTGATTTTCGGTTGTTTATTTTCTTTATCGACATTTTCCAACTGTAAAATATTATGTTGTATTTTAAATTTGCATATCGACATTTCTCGACTGACTAATATTAGTTGTTTGAACCAAAATTTCATTATTGAAATGTTTGACTGACTATTAAAATGGATCTTCTTTGTCAACAGTTTTCGGCTCGTAAACTTTTAACAATACTTTTAATCTGCATTATCGACCATTTTTATTTGATAGTTCCAACTGCATTGCCGACATTTTCCGGTTGAAGAATTTCAGTTAACTTAACAGTTAGCAGTATTCTCAACGGCCATTTAATTGTACACAAATACGTAGACGGTGTTAGTAATCAATCTGCTAATTTCGCAGCCTCATTACGGATTTTACACAGATGTTGAACATTCTTAACATTTTGTTTCTTGACAAGAGAACAAGATGACCGTGTTATAGAAATTCGCCGCTGCTGGAAATACACACTTAATTGAACCGGTTATGCATCAAACTAGAGGAGCAAGGCGGTCAGCTTACCAAACTACTTAAACAAATAAACAATTAGAGCTAGAAGTTAGGCCATCCTGACGCTGGGCAGAATGTGAACCCCGAATAATTTAAGCTGGCCTAAGAGCATTAAACAAACAACTGAATCATATTGAAAACAGATAGAGATAGAGCTGGGTATGACGCAGGAACAGGAAGTTTATCCACTGCGCGAAGACTGAAATCGAGGGGCGGTGATATCCAGAGCGTGATATAAATAGTCTAAGGGCGTATTTCAAATGGGTGTAATTTGGCTACTCATCCGAGATGGCATCGCAAAAACTAGCAAAAAACAGAGATCGAAAATACAGATATCCACAGAGTGTTAAAAAATCAGAGAAAACTTTCAATAAGTGAAAGATTGCGAGAAAAGAGTACACAGCAAGAGGTTCAGAGGAACGTATTGGCTTACACGAAAAAATAATTTTGGAGGAGGCCCAAATGTATATTTCAACGTGGTTGTTGAGGCTATCTCCAGCAATGAATATGATAGAGAGCAAAACTGAAGGCCACGATGGAGACATTACCTAAGGTGACACGCGTTAGAGTTGAGATCGAGGAGTGCTGGAATGTGACAAAGTAGCAAAAAGATCGGGAACAAGAGGAGCCGGTAGTGAATAGCGACGAGAAAGACGACTTCAAACCAAGAACTAGTCACATAGTATGTGATCGTGCATATAGAACGTAGCCGATCTGCTTTGGAAAATGCACAACGACCAAACCGCGGTAGGGAGCAACATGAAAAAAGTCAGGGATAAAACAAGAAGAATTTGTGTGCTTGTACACAAAGAACACAAAGTGTAAGGGAATTCTCTAGAGGCAGCATGGTTGCTCCGCATTGGTTCAGTTAAATGGCCGACCAAATTGGCACACTAATGCTAACAATAATGATCTTGCAGATGTGTTGAGCAGATTAAGAATGAACGCTTCCTCAGTGCTCTCAAGAACGATTATCTGGAACTTTATCTAAGAACCAAAACTAGAGGTAAAGCCATAAGTGAATTATTTGTGATGGCTTTAGAGTGCGGATTGTAAGGAGCGAGGTACACAGCGCCCGGAAGCCCGTCCGCAAGAAAGGCGAAGATATGAGGCGGCGAAGACATTAAGCGAGACAAGGAGAGAAAACAATTATTTCATTTAATGAACAAGGATCCGGAAAACTAAGTTATAATAGTTTCGAGAGGCGGAATCTGGTCAAAGAGAGAAAATGCCTCAAGGACACCGGCAATTGCACATAACTTTGGGAGGACTATAAAAATGCAGTATTAAATGGCTTACTGACATATTTGCATTGGATACGGGAGCTTCGAAATTGACTGTTGGTCTTTGGGTGGTGGATCTGAATATCTAATACCACAATATGGTGGTATCCTTTCAAATAAATAAAAGTGGGCAAAATGCATTACAAGTTATATTCGAAGACAGCGTCGAAGTGCCATTGATTTGTGAAGAAAATAATCTACGTCAAAATAAACGGAGACCTTAGGCATACCAATTTGGGAATTGTATAGTCCATGAATATTGAAAACAATGGGTTGTAGTGTGCGAGAATATTTTAGAAATTTCTGAAGGAAGGACTTAAATTAAACTTGAGCTGATCATCAAAGTTAATCAGAGTTGGTTACCGCACAATTAAACGAGTTCACGAGGAAAGGATAATTATCCGCTACCTCACACTGATGACTCCTTGTACGCTCTATCAGAGTTCAAAATTTTCAGCACACTATCTTAAAAGCGGATACTGGCAAAAATCAGTGAATTCAAACGATTGAGAGCAGACTCTATCTTTCACAAGAAACGCACTTTACCCATTTTTGGTAATGCCAAATTGGTAATGAAATTGATCTTCGTTAGGAAACATGTCTGGTTTACTTGGGTGACGTCATTATGCCGCACATTTGTTGATTAATTACCAATCTTAAGCAAATGCATCGGGGCGGCCGTATTGAAGTTCAGTGCAATGAAATGCAGTATGTTTAGGGAAGAATTTAATTATTTGGATCATATTGGTTCAAACAATGGTGTGCGAAAGGATCCAAAGAAGTTAGTAGCGGTAATTGATTGGCCAGAACTAATAATTAATAGTCAATTAAGTTTTCTAGGAGTATGCTCCTACTACCGACCATTTGTGTCAAACATCGCAGATGTTATACGTGTAGTCTTCATCGCGTCACCGAAAGAATCAACAAATATTTGAAGAATTAGAATCAAATTATCGGGCGATTTTTTAAGCGCTTAGTTTATAATTTCCAAAAGAAACACAGTAAAATTGCAAAAATGTATGAAATTTTTATTTGAATTGATAAATCAATGTTGGCCAATTACTTTTCAAAGATTATTTCCACGGTTACATTTTAGGTGGTTCGTGGTATCTAGTCTCAGGCCTTTGAGGACATCCGTCGAGATCTCGACTATGACGGTCAAATTTGTCGATATCGACTGTGGTGGCGGATTCGGCAAAATATTCCTCTACAAAACTCTCGAAAGAGGAAGGACTAATAGTTTTAAGTTACCAGTACCATTACTCGATCATTGGATTCTGATAAATCCATTGGACCATTTGTCGTATTGCAATAATGTTGTTTTTATATTTTCAAAACAAAATGTGTTGTTCACTTCTTGAAATTTCAAGACGGGAAATAAACCCGTCATCCTACTCCATAAAATCATTGCCCCCATTAAATTTGTGACATAAACAAACAGGCCTTGGTGTTTTGTTAACCCATGTCTGCTTGTTTTAAGCAGAGTAGATAATAACATTACAATCACTAGGACAAAACAATGACATGTCGCATTGCTCCAAATTAAAGGATTTGGAATTAGCGATCCCAGTATTAAACACATCCGGCGAAATAGACGCAATTTTACGAAATGGCATTTTATTGCAAGGACAAATCAAACTCGAAGATCTTCTAATTGGTCATCGTACAACGTTTGGCTGGATATTAGAAAGAGAACTACGGAAAACGCAGCTTTGTCTTTAAAATCGGACACCAAGTACTTTCCGACGAAAAAAAGTGAAATCCATTACGTATAAACCATGCAACGAAACTAAAGTGAAGGACATATCGTGCGTCTCTTTAAGGATGCCATTTGAGAAAGCACCTTAGGGAAATCAATCACCAGGGTGATGTAAATACTACTCGTACTGGAAAAACCATTTTACAAAAACGATAATTAACATCATGGTAGAATACGCCTACATTATGCAAGTAACCCAATCGGTACCAGGAAACCATATCCACATACTATATAACCCCGTATGTCTGCTCGACTACCTCGAGGTACTACTCTGGAAATGTCTGTTTGAAATCACCATCGACTTTGCCGCCAAATGGTAACTACTTAAAAATACTTAAAACTGAGAATTTTTCGGGCTATCATGAAGAACGTAAATTTTTTTAACAGTGTATTTACTGCCATATGAAAATTTAAAATTTTCATTCTGTGTGCAATGTTTATTTGTGCTTTACATCCGATCGCGATTGCTTCTCTCGGTACCATACTGTGGAAAATTAATGTTCAAATTTACAACGCGAAAAATCTAAAATTCCTATTTCCAAATTTAATTAGCAATAAATGTAATTTATGATTTATTTTATGCAATAAAAATAAAATGTGATCTGTTTTTTTTTTAGTTAATCTTTGTCTTTTATTGTATTTGGATATATGATATGGAACATGCTGAATTTCCCTGATTAATTAATTTTCCGAATTTTATTTCCTGTTTCTCTTTCCCAAAAAACCAAAGGTGGTGAGGTGGTCAGGATATAACATTTTCTTAAATAATTATATTTTAAAATTTAATAAAAATTGTAAACAGTTAGAAACAAGAAAAACATTTCTTAATTCAAGAAGTTATATTAAAAATTATTATCGATTGACATATCTTAATTCAGCAATTAATTGAAAACTGGCGATTGTGGGAGGTTCAATCCTTAAAATAATAAACGAAATTAACCATGAACAAAACGTTTTAGGAATAAACCATACCGATATTTTTAATAAATACCAAGTAACTGTATTATTACAAATCTGATAAAATTATTATTTCTTATTTTAAGAAACTTGGTTAAAAACATATAAAAAAATTAGGTTTATGTCCTAAGAAATTTTCTAATTAAAACAAGATATTTGACTTCATTTTTATACAAACTGTTTTTTTGAAATAAATAAAATTTCTTAATTCAAGAATTAATTACTTAATTGGAGAAAATTATATTCTTAACATAATCACATTCCGATTGCATCAAGGAAAATAAATTTCATTTTACTAGAATATTATAAAACTGAACGATTTACTGACGTAAGTATGTATTCAAGTCGAGACTACACCGAAAATATGTTATGACTTTATAGTTCGAAACTAATGAACAAGACAATAAAGGCGACGATCGTTTCGGAAAATTCTGTATAGACTGAGGAAATATACCAAAAATCTATTGTTAATAAATTTTTCAATTTTTATTTTTTATTTATTTTCATAAACATTTTCTATTTCTAATTAGCTTGTAACACAAAAAAATAAAATAAAATAAGGAAGGCAGGAATCCAAAAACAACACAAAAAAGCTTTAACGAAGGTTAACACTGTTGGTAACACGCCATGGGATATTATTTAATGGGGGCCAGAAACGAAAAAAAAACACGATGATGATTTTTTTTTATTATGATGATGATGACGATATTAATAATCGCTGAAACCTTTTCTTTTGGTACATACAACATTATTATTATCTATACAGGAATACTGTGTGTGTGTGTGTGTGCCGTATTTAGAGGTAGGTATGCTGCCGGAAGATATTTCAACAATTGAATAAAAAAAAATAATTAAGGCGTTTTTTTTTATATTTTGTAACCTAAAAAAAATAATGTGTTGTAGATGTATGTTTATACGATAAAGCATAAAAATACACAACACAACAAGACAACAACAATAACAGCAGGGGTGGTATGGGGTTGAAAAAAAACGGAAATTTCCTTTCGTCTCTTGTGTTTGGTAACAGTTTTTTTCCTCTTCATTTTCTCTGATTAAATGACAATGATGGTTTGATGTCGATGAAGGAAGACGAAATAAAAGAAAGCTTGATTGTGTATTGTGTGTGTGTGTGTGTGATAAGAAATGAAAATGTGTCTTAAATGATCTATTTAATTTTTAGTTTGTCTTTCGTATGCGATTTATAATACAATACAACGTTGGTATATATACAAGGAATTAATTGGAAGGAAAGTGCTTTGCGCGTTAATGAAAGGAAATTATTTGGAAAATTGTGTATTGTTATTTAAGAAATGAGAAAGTGATTTTTGTTCTTTTGGGTAATTAATGCGTGTTTGGTGTGATTTAATTATTGTGCTGCCGGAAATTAGAGAAAATATAATAGCGACCGGATTAGTTATTATTTTCAGCTTAATGACTAAAATGCTTATTATACGCACCGATTATATTTAAGATTAAAGCTTAGTATTTCGAAATAAAAACCGACCAGAATAGTGGGACGAATTTGAAGCGCAATTCATGAAATTAGTAAATTTTTAATAATTTGATAAATTTAAAGTTTCGTACCCACAATAAATAGATTGCACCTTATCCACTATAAACTTGAATTGAACGTACCTGAAACGATAAACAAAAAAATTTATTAAAATAAAGTTATCTCTGAATGATTTTTATTAATTAGTTTGAAAGCTGTAATTTAATATCTATTTAATGTTGCATTCCTAAGGAACTGTTCCGGAGGCCTTGTGTTCAGCCGGTACATATAATTTTTTGTAATTTAATATGCTCAACAACGTGAATCAATTTACTTAAACGTGTTAATACTAGGTGAACGAATTAGCATAACTCATTTTTCATATTACACATTTTTAACATAAGTTGACTCACTTTTTATTAGTTTAAGCATTATAATTTGATGCTGATATAGCGGTCAATAGAATGATAAATAAATCAGAATTACTTTTGCAATATTCCATAAAGTATTATCTCTAATAATTAATCAGACCTGACCAAAATCAAATAATCCACAAAATTATTTCTCCATTGAAGACACTAGGAGAAACATTGGTCCTCCGAGTAACAATACGAACGACACGTGGGAAATTCAAGAATTGCTCTAAGATACGAACATCATGGATTCTGCTAAAATCTTGTGCCAGCAAACTACTACAGGAAAATTAGTCAACCCCAAATCAAAATCAACATGGAAAAAGATGAGGCTCACCAACGTTCAACTTCTGTACGACAAATTCTATGATAATGAAGTTTGTGCTAAAAAAATTAATAAATAATTACACTGTTAAATTTATTATTTTTCCTATTGGAATTTATTTTCAAAATAAAATTATAAAATTGGACTAATTTGGTTGTGCCGTTGAATCTAGAAATATCTACAGATTTTAGTTGACATTTTAGAGTTGGTAAGGCATATACATATTCCTAAGATTTAAGTGAAGTATATTTTTGAGTTTCGTCCTATAAAAAATTATATTTAGAAATTGAACATTTTTGGCGGGTTTCAAATAATATTCCAGCCAATTTTGGAGATGTCCATGTAAACCCCTACTTTTGTGATTTTGACAAAAATATTATTATTTCCTTCTACAATATTTTAGCAATTTTTCTAATTGGATTTTAAATTTACATTCCTAACCAAGCGACGAACCCGTTTTTATAGGTTGTAGTATACATAACAAGGTGCATCATAAGCCAGGATTTGTAAATATATGTAGCTCTTTCTTTATTAAACTTAAAATAGTTATCAAAATTGTGAAGTTTCTAACATAGGAGCTCCGTGGACATCTCCAAAATTGGCTGGAATATTATTTGAAACCCGTCAAAAATGCTCAATTTCTAAATATAATTTTTAATAGAACGGAACTCAAAAATATACTTTACTTAAATTTTAGGAATATGTATATGCCTTACCTTGTCTAAAATGTCAACTAAAATCTGTAGATATTTTTAGATTCAACGACACAACATTTAGAATCAGCCAATTTTATAATTTTATTTTGCAAATAAATTCCGATAGGAAAAATAACAGATTTAACAGTGTAATTTTTTATTAATTTTTGTTAGCACAAACTTCACTATCACCAAATTCTGCACAACAAACGCAGAATTGATACACACATTACCCTATGGTCATCCATATTGCAAACAAGAATATCGTAAGCAAGTCCAGATGGTATTTGAAGAAACGAAATCCATGTTTCTCAAAATCAAAGAAGAATTAACAGCAACCCAATCTAAAGATAAGCAAAAGGCCGGAGAAGATGGAGTAGCCGATGCCGCCTCCTATATTTTTGAGGAAGATGAGGAAACCACTGTACCATCTACCCCAAAAAAATTAGAACAAACGCTACAAATCGCAAGCAGCCAAACCTAAGATGTTGAAACAAAACCTAAACAAAATAGAGGATTACGTTTCAACGCTAAAACCTAGCAAAATCTATTGCGAGCTGCCATTAATGCAGCTAACAGACGCATGGAACTCATTCTACAATAATTACGAAGATATAATTGTAGAAGCCGAAAAGGAGGATTTGGATGAAGTCTATTTCGTAAACAACGTTTTGTCGAATTCCTAGTTCTTGTTGGTTTTCGAAAATTGAAATGGCAATTCCAATTCTTTGAAAAATTAAAAACGAATATAACAAAACTAAAACAGTAAAACCTGTACACAGTAAAAAAGTAAAGGATCGAGATATATACCTAAGTCGGGTCGCGGCCCTTCCGTAGTTTCTTTCCATAATTAGAAAAAAAATTTAGTTTATATGAATTTAAAAACCGCTAGGAGCGGGAGTATAGGATTCGATTACATAAGTAGGCTCGCGGCGCTCCCGTCGCTTCGCTTCCTAGTTAGAGAAAAAATTCAGTTTAGAGGAACTGAAAAATCGATAGAGCAAGAGTATAGGATCTATTACCCTATCCTAATATCAACAGAATTTTGTACTACCACCTGATACGAAATATGTCGATAATGCAGGGTTTTTTCGGCTGACATTTTCGGCTAACTTCAGTAGCATCGAAAACATATGTATCATAACAAACAACAAATGCAATTTGCAATTTAACCGATATTAATTCATTGTTCATAGCAGCATAAGGCCAACTTTCAAAAATTTATTATAACTTAATGCTAAAAGTATTATGTTTGGAAAAAGTCTCCATGACTAAGAAATCGTCCATCATACAAGATTTTGCAACATGGACACCTATCTGGTTATGCCGATTCGATAGACCATGACCTGAGGTAGATTTTGATTGTAGGTTCAGATAAAACTTCACCCCATCAGACTTACCCCTAACCTATAATCAAAATCTACCTATGGTCATGGGCTATCGAATCGGCTTAGTCAGATTGGTGTCCAAGTTGCAAACCTCGAATGATAGACGATTTTACCGCCAGAAGAAGGGAAAAATAAAAATTTCACCATTGTAACCCCATCATACTTACCCCTAACCTATTATCAAAATCTACCTATGGTCATAGGCTATCCAATCGGCCTAGTTAGAGTGGTGTCCATGTTGCAAAATCTCGAATGAGCCATTTTCAAGAATTTTATCGCAAACTAATTTTTGAATTTTGTCAAAAATCATTTTCACACATGTCAAATTTTAAAAATTCAAACCAGGATTTCCTAAAAATCGGGATTTTTTATGCAAAACCGGAATATTGAAAACCGAGATTTATAAGAAAACCAGATTTTTGACAAACCGAGATTTCATTACACACATAAACAACTAACCCCACAAGAGGGTGCTTCGGCAATGTTGAAATAAAATTCCCACTACATGATCATGCAAAAATGAACGGAAAGTTGGTTAGTATACCAAGGGGATACGACCGGAAACAGTTCGCAAAAGTACTACAAAAGTAAAAGAAATAATATTTTTTTTTTACAGAACAGATTGCAGAGATAATAAAAAAAATAAAAAAAAAAGAAATAATATTTTTCATATGATATTACGGGTGTTTTTATTTTCTACCGAATCGACTTAAATCCATTTTTAATATTTTTTCTGTTGACTAGAGCGGAGAAAGTATTAAGACAAGCTGCCACATGAAGTTGATCGTGTTGATCGACTACGATGTATAGTTTATACTATTTCATTTCCTTTAATTGCGGGCAGAATGCTATTGTTAATTGTAACCGCTCGGCCGCCACTTAATACTATTACACTGTGCTATTTGATAAATGTGACGAGCTGGGCACCTAGGGGGTAAACCTAATTCGAGTACGCTGAATTCAATAGTGCTAGTCCCATTTCAAGGTTAGTCCCCATTTTTGAGATATCGCTTTCGACATGTTTTGGCTCTGAGTCAACATGTTTTGGCTCTGAGTGGCTGATTCCGCACACTTAGACCAGTAGTGGCCCGTTGTGACACCACAGGATCCTATTTCCCCTTTACCCCTGTTCAAAACCATTCGGTGCTACGTTCCTAGCGCAAAATATCTCGCACTCCACGGTCCACGAGATTTGAAAGGCTGGCCATACTGTACACACCCAAATACCTATGCTTTCTATATGATAGTGCCAGACACGAGCATAGGAAGTTAACTAAAGTCTCTTCCTCCTCTTCGTGCATGCAACTTCCACAAAGTCATTCGTCTGTAGACCCAGCCTTCTCGCATGTTCCCCAAAAAGGCAAGCTCTTGTAAAGTTTTTTCAAAAGCTTTTCAAAGTTTTTTCAAAAGCTTTTCGTATACATCCGGACAAACAGGACGCTCATTTAAAATAAGATACAAATGACATAACCAAATTTAAAAAAAAGTACATAAAATCAAGTTTCGCACAACACATAAACACTGAAAATCATAGGTACACTAAATTAAATAAAAATTTAACCATTTTGTACAGAATCAAAAAAGAACCGAAATTAGACAGGTTAGAAGATCTTGATATACATTTTGAAAAAATCAACTGAATCGATTTAAATTTCTTTTAAATAGTTTCTATTGTATCTACGGTTGTATATTTGTCGATGCGATGTTTATTCGATCGATTTCAATCGATTTAAATTCATTAAATGGACAAAAAATGACAAAAGAGTGTTTTTCGTCGAAATGAAAAGAAAAAAGACAAATAACACAAAATTGTGAATGTAGATGTGGTTTTTCGGTCTTGATATGTTCGGCTAAGTTGTTTACCTTGGCTTGTGCAACAACTTTGCTGAAGGAATCAAAACCGAAAATCTTAATGGTTATCAACGTGAAAATGAGTGTATATTTTGACAAATTTTGACTTAGAGCCAAAACATGTCGAAAGCGATATCTCAAAAATGGGGACTAACTGTGAAATGGGACTAGCACTATTGAATTCAGCATACTTGAATTAGAGTTACCTTCTGGGTGCCCAGCTTGTCACAAAAAAAAATTTGCAATTCAAGCACTGTGTTATTATTGCATTGCAATATCCTCTTCTGGATTACGTCTAAAACACCGTAGAACATCTTCTGGCAAATGATTCTGATATTTGTCTTATAACTCCGGAACACTAACATGAAAGTGAACAAATGTCTAATGTGACTGGGGCTGTCTAATGTAACTGGGGAGTTTCATCCTGTTGCATGAAACGTGAGGTAAGTGACGTCATCTCAAAATTAAAACCATAGCCAGAGATATACCGGGTGTTCCTTTTAAACTGAGATGATCAAATATCTCGAAAAATAGCCACTCTACGAAAAAAATGTCCATAATCAAAATTTAATCATATCGCGGGGGAAATACATTAGTGCAAAAAATAGTCCCCCACCCCCCGCTTTGTAGGTGGGGCGGGAATAACTTTTAAACTAAGATAGGAAGCCATATTTTTTATTGCAGGTACGGATTCTACGACTAAAAGTACGTATGATTTGAATGAAATATTTTGTTCGGTTCATGATAGATGGCGTTGTAATCGACGAAATTCAATTTTTTCAATTTCTCCTTCTTAGAACACACGCATTTGATTCTGCAATACGTTTGAAATAAAAAACATCACGTTTTCATTGGAAATACTCGAAATTCGTCATCAAAACAATTTATTCAGTTTTGTAAATCACATTTAACGTTTGTGTTATTTCTTATCTTCATGTTTTTCGTAATTGCAAAATAAACGACAAAATACTTTAGAATGGAGCGTTTAACTGTGCCAGAGAAAATTGAAATGGTTCTGGTTTATGGAGAAGCTGGCAGAAATCTTGAAAATGCTGTTGCTATTTACGCTCAACGTTTTCCGGATAGGATTCGTTCACGTGCTTCATTTGGCCGTACTATCAAACAATTTATTACTGATGGAAATGTTCAACCGAAAAAGAGGACCCGTATAGCAACAGTCACTGGAGAAAATAATGAAATTGCTGTATTGGCAGCAGTGGCTCATAATCCTCATGTTAGTACACGAGAAATAGTTCGCGATTCCGGATTGTCCTTCACCAGTGTTTGGAGAATTTTAAAACGGCACAAGTATCATCCATATCATGTGTCTTTACACCAAGATCTTCATGGCGCTGATTTCCAAAATCGGGTAACTTTTTGTCAATGGGCACGTGAACAAATACAACAAAACCCCAATTTTTTTCGTTGCGTAATGTTCTCTGACGAATCGTCTTTTACAAACCATGGAACGGTTAATCGACACAACATGCATTATTGGAGTGTTACAAATCCGCACTGGCTTCGTCAAGTTGAACATCAGCGTCTTTGGACTGTCAACGTGTGGTGTGGAATAATTGGAAACAAACTCATAGGCCCCCACATTATTGAAGGCACCTTGGAAAATGAACTGCCAATATTACTTGAAAATTTGAGCTTTGAAGTGAGACGGAACATGTGGTTTCAACATGATGGTTGTCCTGCACACTATTCGGTGGTGGCACGTGAAATACTTGATCGTGATTTCAATGGTCGCTGGATTGGTAGAGCTGGTCCGGTAAATTGGTCTGCCAGATCACCAGATCTTACTTCGCCAGATTTCTTTTTGTGGGGCTATCTCAAAGACAAAGTTTACAAACAAGAACCAACAACACGTGAGAACATGATTGAGCGAATCAGAAATGCGTGTGCTGAAATTCAACCAGACACACTTCTCAGTTGTGTACAATCATTTGAAATGCGTATTAATAAGTGCATAGAAGTCGCAGGCCATCATTTTGAATATTTATTTTAAGCTAAAATTATTTTATTCACCTGCCATTTACATTAATAAATTGTTTTGATGACGAATTTCGAGTATTTCCAATGAAAACGTGATGTTTTTTATTTCAAACGTATTGCAGAATCGAATGCGTGTGTTCTAAGAAGGAGAAATTGAAAAAAATGAATTTCGTTTTGTCGATTACAACGCCATCTATCATGAACCGAACAAAATATTTCATTCAAATCATACGTACTTACCGGACAAGTGGTGCAGTGGTTAAAGCTTCGGCACTTGGACCGGGAGGTGCTGGGTTCGAATCCCATCAGAGGCTAGATGCAAATCGAATTTTCATCATCGATTACGATCGGTGATGCTAATAAATACAACTAAGACCCTCTGATGGACTGCAGAATTCCGTGTCACGCGCCGACCCACCTTCCATGTCAATGTACAGTTTGACATGAAGCTTGCAATGTGCAGGTGGGTATACTGTAGTTGTGTGAGTAGGTGAAGTAGGTGGGTTAATGATGTGGAGTGAATGAGTGGTATCACAATTGGCCTAAGTGTGCAGTAAGCAACCACTGAAACCTAAAAAAAACTAACCTACGTACTTTTAGTCGTAGAATCCGTATCTGCAATAAAAAATATGGCTTCCTATCTTAGTTTAAAAGTTACCCCCGCCCCACCTACAAAGCGGGGGGTGGGGCACTATTTTTTTGCACTAATGTATTTCCCCCGCGGTATGATTACGGACATTTTATGGACATTTTTTTCGTAGAGTGGCTATTTTTCGAGATATTTGATCGTCTCAGTTTAAAAGAAACACCCGGTATAGTATATTATCGTGAAAACGCCATGAAACCGCCACCTTGTGGTGCAATGCAAGGTATGTCGTAAAAAATCATTTAGTGACGTTTTGAGTTAAATTCTTGTTATTGACAACATAAAATGGATATAATTAGCATATTATATTTAGTTTTACACACGAAAATGTTCTGCATTCCAATTTTGTTTGAAAATTTGTGGAAATATATTATGCATACCTCTCATATTTAAATAGTATAGACAATTATAGAAAATGTTTGATGAGAACTTTCAAGTAGTATTAAAAATATTAATTAGACACACTTTCAATAAAAATTCTTTTATCATTTCATAATAATCTACCGTGCTTGCGAGCAAAATTTATACTCCAACCACATATTTTTTTAAACATAATATACCTTATTTTATTTTTCCAACCATAAACTATAATCTGATAGTTTATAAAATATAGAATTTATAATATCAAGGATTACGAATTCTTGTTCTCTTCCATATTTTCCGCATTTTAAAATTTTGCTTGTTCTGCTTACTTTAACATTTCCATATTTTTAATTTTTAACATTTTTCCCCAACACAAAATACTAAATAATAGAGAAAACTATTTATTATGTAATCTAATCAAAATTACGGTATTAGTAATTTAAAATTTTTAAATATGAAATACTAATTAGTATGAAATGGGATATATTTATACCGCGGTTTCTAAAGCGAATGTCTTACAGCGTAAAATAACGGTTAAATCCTAGATTAACATCGTCTTAAATATTGCAGAGGTTAAATTTATTTTTTTCATCATGCCACCGCTATTCTTGGATGATGTTTTACATTTAACTGATTGAATCTGATTTTTTTTTTGTACACGTTTAGCGAAAAATTGAAAAGAAATAAAACTAAAAAAAATGTATCGGGAAAACACCAAATTTGTTCGAAACGAACGGTGATGAATAATGGAGTAAAGTTTATATAAAACCTCTCAATAGATACGTGCATAAAGCTTTAGGATTGTTAATTTAAATCAAAGATATAAAGCGAGAAGCTTTTGAGGTTTTCAGGATATGGATGTTGGTTTGATGGTTAATTTAATGAAATGGAGTTTTGTCCGGTGAACTTTTCTTAGTAAACGTACGTAAATAACAGCATAGAGATTCTTGTTTTAAGGAATAGATACATATTTAAAATGCACTTACAGGTACAAACAGAGAACGAAAATTGTTTTAATTAGAATTAAAGCTTTTTAGGATACTGTACGATGTACTCGTATAAGATCAGATGTTTTATATGGATTACAAATGAAAATCTAAAGTATTAAGTGGTTTTAATTTTAATGTAAATATTTATTTACTCGTCCCTATCATCCATATAGTATTCGGTTTTTCAGCCACAACAACTACCATCTATATGTACACAAAGCAAGGTGTGTTTTTCTTAAAATTATCTTATCTTCTCTATGTACGTACTAAGATAGTGCAACTCAAATAAGCATTAAGTCTTAAACCATTTTCTATGTGGTTGTTTGTATGTTTGCATTATAAAAGTTACAATGTTGGGAAGAAATTTGCATTCGAAAAGATGTAGACCTGGTATTAGAGTTATATTATCTTAGTTCGTGGCAGTGATGATGATGGTGGCATGTGTGTAATATTTATTTTATTTATTTCTGATCTAATCTCTCGGTAGTGCAATAGGTAAATTTAGAAACTTATAGGTAACAAAGCTGTTAAGTCATCAGCGTTATGCGAATAAAATATGCTTCAGTTCATAAAATTTTGAATTATTTTTATGTGTATGTATACGATCTCCAGTTTACATTCCACACATTATAATCTAGGCAAAATTTAAACGATTTTGTCGATAAAACATAGGCAAAATAAAAATGTCGCCTCTATAACCTTATCAGACCCCCTCCCCCAAAACTTATACGACAAAATATCGAATACGATTTTATCAACGAAACATTGAGGAAACCAAAATTTCACTCCGATAAAATCTTCGGACTCACCTAAAATATGGGGAAAATAAAAATTTCACCCTATAACTTATAACCGCACTAGACCCTTCGAATGGTCGTAGGCCATCGAGTTGGCATAGTCTGATTGGTGTCTAAAAACTAAGAAAATTAAATTTTCACCCTAATAATCTCATCAGACCCATCTCAATCCTACAATCAAAATCTATCTGTAGTCATGGGGATATCGAATTGGCATAACTTCGAATAACGAACGATTTTATCGACAAAACATGGGAAAAATAAAATTTGTATTCTTTATAAGCCTCTTCAGACCCACCCCAAATTAAAAATGTCATCCCTATAACCTCGTCACACCTACCCCATACAAATAATAAAAATCTGCCTATGACCATGGGCTATCGAATTGGTATAGTCAGATTGGTTTCTATCTGTGAATATCTTTGAAATTCGAAAAATTGTATCGATAAAACATGGAGAAAAAAAATTTCACCTCTATGATCATATCAAACCCAACCCTATAAATTTTTTTTCAGACCACCAAAATTGGCATATTCAGATTGGCCTCTTTGTAACAAAATCTTAAACGGAAATTCAAATTTCACCCCTATAACCAAAATCTATTTCGAATTGTCATAATTTTGAATGACGAACGACTTTATCGACAAAAAATGAATGGCAATGTTTAACCCCTTTAACCTCTTCAGACTCACTCCAAACCTATAATCAGAATCTTCCTACGAACGAGGGGGGAGGGGGAAATTGGTGGTCATCAAATTGGCAAAGTCAAACCGTTATTTGTCTGGAAAATGCGACAAAACACGAATAAAAATCACAATTTTAACCCTAAACCCCACATTTAGAATGATTATGATCATGATGAAGAAGCAACGGTAAAAGTAACATTTCGCGTTCATTCCCGTCCGTAATAATTCAATTAAATTGCTAGGGTTCAAGAGAACATCGAACATTAGAAATTTTTGGATACACATTGGTATGGGTTACCTCACGCCCTCCTGCAATTAATTACTTCTAACCCATTCCGGGAGTCAGTGAATAGACTCCTCCCCCCTTGTGTCATTGTTGCAAGAGAGTGCTATTGCCACTTCAGATTGACCACTACGACTTAATTTTCGCAAAGTTGATCTTGAGAAACACAATAATCTTTTGACTAACATTGATTTCAGCGTCATTCTAAATAAGATTCTAAATAATTAATGACATTGAAACTTGCTCGGACTTGACTGGTTGCTCTTACTCTGCCATTTTTGAATGTATTGAACAATCAATATCTGACACTCGCCAAAGGGACAACTGTTTATGTCATCCGTGGTACAATAAAGAACTAAGAAGATTTCGCAACCTTAGAAATAAATATTGGCAAAAATTTGTAAACACTCAGTTGGCGCTGAGTGAAATATCACCTTTCATGGGGTATTCAGTTCCGATGTCCTATACGCATCATCAGGGGATGCTGCGCACATGATATCGGAAATAAAAAGAATCACACTCGCTCCCGCACTCAAAACCACCAATCAAATTTCGTGAAATGCTTTTTCTCCCGCCTACTAGCTCCGCACTCGAGTTGAAATATACGATACCATGGTATTTTTCCGAACTAACTCCCGATGTCAAATTGGCAGTCTGATAGTTTGCCGTCCATCATTGTAAAAAAATGCAATGGTAGTAGGCTTAGCCTGGCTCAGCTACTTACGGTCCTTTTTCAAAAATCACTCTCGGTAGGAATTATGAGTCCCTCTGAAAAGACTCTTTTATTGTTCCTATAACCATAAGAAGAGCTGAAAATTGGAAATTATCAATTATAGGCCAATTGCAAAGTTATCATTTATTTTATAATTATTGGAAAGCATCGTTTTTGAGTCACTGCACTTTCATTGTAAAGTTTTGCTGTCTGTGTTTCAACATAATTTAATCAACGGTCAAATATGAATGGCCTGGAAGCAGATAATAAAATAAATGCAATTACCAGAGAATTTAATTACAGAGACCCAGGGTATATCACCTGCTTTCATAGTCACATATCTGGAGTGCCCCAGGATAGCAGTTTGTGGTCCATTCTCATCATTTTATCTATAAACGGCGCTGCTAGTGTTATTAAGAATCCGTCCATTTCCGTATAAGCCGATGACATAAACATTTATAGATCCATCTCAACCCCCACTGACTCGAATTTGTTACAAGCTGAGTGGAACAGCTTTGCTAAATGGCGTATGAAAAACAGCCTGGAGTTGAACGCAAATAAATGCCAAACCATTACGTACTCTTGCAAGCGTATACATTCCCAATTACGAAACTCTGCACTTAATTTCGTTGTGCCCTGTACACAACTTTTGTTCACTCCTTGCTGAAGTATGCCAATACATAACAAGATTAGAGGCGGTGCAACGAAAATTTCATCGTTTTACTTTACGTGAGCTACTCTGGATGGATGTCTTCAACTTACGCCGACTTGTTGCTGATATTGTGTTTGTTCATCAACTGTTACCTGGCGGGATCGATTCGTCCGGTCTGCTTGGTTAGATAAGTTAAACGTCAATTGAAGGACGCTAAGAACAGTACCTACCTTCATAACCACACATCACCGAATGTAACATCGAAAAAATGAACCTATTACTCGCATGCTCCGAGAAACTAATCAAAACTTTGAGTGTTTTGACTTTAGTAAATTACCTTTGAAAAGATTTAGAAGCGGTGATCTATGTCATAATTTTTTTCAAATATATCTTTCGTTGTTTAAACTTTCAATTTTAGCTTCTGTTTTTAGAATTCTGGGGCAGAATCATGAAATCCGAACGTAAAACACATTTGTTTCAAAGTATTTCTTCGGTTTCTTTTAACGGTAATAACGATAATGGCCGACTAAGTAGCGCAGCGACCATTTCAACCCGCGTCAACAAAATGGCAAATTACCGCTATGCAACTTTCGCTAGCGCGAGAACTCCATAAATCAGAGGTTAAGTATGATTGAGAAATACATACCAAAAATGTACACTGTTAAATTCAAAAATATTCCAATTGGATTTGTTTTGTAGTGAAATTGAAACATTTTTAGATAATCTTTAACATTTATACTAGAGAAGTCCCTGAATCCCCCCTAATAGTGTCGCTGTAAAGATCAAATAAAAGAAAGAAGGTTCTAGAGATGTTCACGGGTCTCACCTATATGGCTGAAAAGCTAAGTCAAAACCTCACGTATGTGGTGTATAAGATTTAGTTATGATGGTTTGTATAGCTTGTCCAGCGTATTTTAAACAATAGTGGTTTTTGATTTAAATCCATTTTCAAATTTCTCTGGCACCGCCTCTCCTTGAGATGCTCATAATTTTTTTAAAGTATTTTAGGACAGCATAGACAAAATTCTAACATTGAAATGAACATGGTTAATTTATGAAAATATTTACTGTGCCATACAGGCTACTTAGGAGTTCCATAAATTTAAATTAACTTTCAAACTTTATTTTACCGATCCTAGAGATGTTCACGGAGTGGACCCGGGGTTCACCTATATGGATCAGTCAAAACCCTAACCCCCCCATGATTTTTAACTTATCCAGAGACATTTTTACGTTTACGGTTATATCGCCCATCCCAGAAATATTCACGAGATCTGAAAATGGGACACGAATGATGATTTTTATCATGTTTTACAAAATTTAAACTTCTCCATAATTGAAAATATTCTTAATTGAACATTTTGGTATTTTCTCCAATAGGATTTTTACCCAATTGACATTCCCAAATAAGCTACGAACCCGATTTATTGTAAAAATAATCAAATAACAAAAGTCCTATGGATGTTCACAGGGTCACGTTTATACTTTTGGATAGCTCAAAGATTCAACTTTCGATAGTTCCGAACAGCGTCCAATTGTGATGATATTTACTGTTACCATATACGACTTAGAAGTTTCATGAATTTGAACAAATTTTTAAATTTTATCTCACCGATCCTAGAGATATTCACGGGGTCTCACCTACATGGTCAGATAGATCAGTCCCTATGAGGGTAATGAACGGGATCTAATTATGATGATTTTTAATTTGTCCAGAGACATTGTTACGTTTACGGTTATATCGCCCATCCCAGAAATATTCACGAGATTTCTTTCATATATTCGAATAGGTCAGAAAAGTTTCTATCAATATTGTGAAAATGGGACACGAATAATGATTTTCTTCATGTTTTCCTAAATTTAAACATCTTCATAATTGAAATTATTCTTAATTGAACATTTTGGTAATGTTTTGGTTTCGCTAATTTTTCTTTGCATTCAATGTAATAGTTGACCAGTAATTTATCCGCAACGTTGTCTTGCTTGGAAGACTGTACCTTGTATCAAACAAATTCACCGATTTATATCTTTGGTCTTCAAAACGTTGCAAATCTAGAGCTCCGACACCAATAAGCGGTATTCCTAATTCTATTTTTCATTGACAAACACGATCAGTAAGGGTATTTTTGCTTACGGCCAAGACAATTGGAGGAACCGTTGAATAGAAAATGGTAAAATTATTGGCCAATTTAAGCCGACAGGATAATTTAAAGGGCGTATTTGTTCAATTCTACTAAATTTAATTTAATGGAGTAAAATGATAAATTTTAATTACAGATGGTCGTTGACGCTGACAATTTCAAAAATAAAGTATTCCAACTAAACTAAACTGTTAAGTTTAATCTTGCGAAAATAAAAAATCAAATAGTGACATCTGTGAAAAAATTTTAGTTTCTCTGATAAGAAAAAGATGTCACCCATTTGCCAAGGTAATAAAGGGTGGTTAAATTTTAAGGGCCGACATTAAATGTGAACCACACCTAAACGTGAAGTTTTTTTCTGCATTTAATTTGACATTTCTCAATTTCTAACTCAATTTGAACCATGGAAAGATTCACAATCGGGCAACGCGTAAAAGTTATTCAGGCATATTATGAAAATGGGCGTTCAAATCAAAATGCATATCGTGCACTTCGTAATTTTTTCGGTCAATTTAATCGTCCAAATGTGCGTACAATCGGGAAAATCGTGCAACAATTTGAGCAAACCGGGTCTGTAGAAGATTTTAAAACACCAGTGCATGCTCGTACAGCTCGTACAGCAGAAAATATTGCTGCCGTTTGCGATAGTGTGGCTGAAGAGCCGTCCACCTCAACTCGTCGTCGTGCCCAACAATTGCACCTCTCACGCTCGTCGTTGATGAACATTATGCATAAAGACTTGCATTTACACGCTTCGCTTATAAGGTGTGAGTCAATCTCAAGAACTAAAGCCTCTTGACCATTCCAAACGTCGTCAATGGTCAGAATGGTGGCAAGAAATGGCAACAGTGGATGATCAATTTTAGAAGAAAATCATCTTCAGTGATGAGGCACATTTTCACCTCAGTGGATTCGTCAATAAGCGGAATTGCCGCATTTGGGCGAATCATAATCCAAGAGTGATTGTCGAAAAACCAATGCACCCACAAATAGTGACTGTTTGGTGCGGTTTATGGGCTGGCGGCATCATCAGGCCGTATTTTTTCCAAAATGAGGCCGGTCAGGCAGTTACTGTGAATGGTGTTCGCTATCGAGAGATGATAACGAACTTTTTATGGCCCGAATTGGAAGATATGGATGTGGACGATATGTGATTTCAACAGGACGATGCCACTTGCCACACAGCTAACGAAACAATGGTTCTTTTGCGCGACAAATTCAATGGCCGTGTTATCTCACGTGGTGGCGATGTCAATTGGCCGCCAAGATCATGTGATTTGACACCGTTCGACTTCTTTCTTTGGGGTTATTTGAAAGAAAAGGTGTACGTCGATGAGCCAGCAACAATTCAAGAGCTAAAGGATGAGATAATTCGGCACATTAACGGCATAGAACCTCAATTATGCCTAAGCGTCATCGAAAATTTGGACCATCGGGTGGAGGTGTGCTGCCGAAGTCGCGGCGGCCATTTGGCCGATATTTTGTTCCATACATAATTGAATCATACCATATTATCATAACAAAAAAAATTGACAATAATTTCCTAAATAATTTGTGTTTTATTCAAAATCAACATCGGCCCTTAAAATTTAACCACCCTTTATTATGTGATATGTGACATTAGTGTTTATTAACGACGAATCTGAAAAATTTGGTTTGAAAAAATTTAATTTATTGAAAACCCCCAATTGAACTGGAAAACTGTAAGATGGCACAACATAAAATCAATCGACATTGTCTACGAATTATCTACATGCTGTACCAATTGTCGACATTGTCTACGCAAAAATTATTTGTCTACTCTATTTTCGACATCAACAAGTAGATAATTCTCAAATAAGCTTAGACACACCACACTGATTAAAATTTACAGTTTTTTCCTTGACTTACAGCTGCCTTCTTCCTGGACCTCACCATTGCCATATCTGTAATAACTGAAAAAATTTACCAAAACGGACGGATATTGTACCTCGGATATTGAAAAAAAAATGTGAAATGAGCCTATCGTGTTTAAATATGGGTTCTTAAGAATCCGATGCTACCAATAAATCAATCCTAGTTAATCGATTGTAAGAAATAACGAAATTGAGGCTAAAATTGTAACTGTCAAAATATTTATTGAAATAAGACTGTAATTGAAATAAAACCGAATGAGGTGGCTGTGGCAGCGTAACATACACAACATTTTAATCGCTTTAAAAACAAACAAAATGCGCATTTAGGGGAAAGAACACCTATCAACATTTGACACTTCAATATTTTTAATTGAATCCAGAGCTAACTACAAAAATATATACTATAAACCATAAATGCCTCCCTCTCCAGCCTTCTCGTCTCGCGTTGGTAATATTTTATACCTTCGTACATCCCTATAGCAAAAAAACAACATTTCACTTTTCCCGATTATAGATTTCCGTATTTCAATTTTATATTGAAAATATTGTGTGTGGATATAGCCCTGTATAAAAAACATGTAACATAACCTCAATAAACAAAATAGATACCGAGGTATATACGAGAGAAAATATTGTTTATATCGGACTTAAAAAATATTGCAAAATGTTTAAATAAATAAATATTTTTTGGCAACAAACTTTTTTTTTTTTAATTTTTTGAATGATAGACAACTAGAGCACCCTTAAATATGTGATTGGCATTTGGAATAAAAATTTTTTGTTTTTTTTTTCACCAAAACGACATTTCTCAATTTAAGTTATCTAGAAATATGAAATATAAATAAAATAAAAATAAATAAATAAAAAATACAGCCCTAGCTATGTTGGCTGTCAAAATATATATTTCATATATACGTTACACATTTTTTTTTATTATTCCCATATCTCACCTGTTTCAGGCTAAAAAAAAATTCGCTGGCAAAAAATAGACCAAGATATGACGTTTATACGTTCATTTCTCAAAATAATGATTTTCATTTTTTTTGTTTTTGTTTTAGGTTTGGTGTGCGAAGTGTTTTTTATACGAATGTGTGTATATATGAGACCCGGTTTATATTACACCTCAGCCTAGCTACCTAACACACGAATATACTCCACGAATCCTTACTGCATAAATAACATTTACCTAGGGAAGGTGTAAAAGTAAAACTCGTTCTGCCAGAATTAACTATGAAAAGTTACATTCATGAACCAGAATATTATATTTCTCGGTTTTATGTAAATCGCTTTTAAGGAAATCTTCGAGATTTATAAGAGATGCGGTTGAAGTGTACATTAGGGTTTTCGCAATGTTGGAGACACTTTTAAATTTCAGCTGACACAGAGTAAAGTTGTTGCAAACTACAATGGAAATAAAAATTGCAATATTAAATTGTATAATAGTGTTGTTTCTTAAGTTAGATTTCGGATTTTGCAGATTTACCATAAGCCTGTTTGCATCAGTAAACTTGTTTGACTCGAGATTTAGTTCCAAAGTTGGGGAAAGTATGATAGTGAAGTATTTCCTAAAAATTTAAATCCGCCATTTTTATTTCAATGTATGCGTAAAACAACCCCGTTTATTACCCCGAAAGTGTACTTTCGGATTAATAAACGGGGCTAAGGGTGTTCAGTATGCTCAATTTGCAATACGATAAACTACGTACGTATAAGCGATTTTCCATAAAAATTTTCCCATGTCCTAGGAAACCCCCACCAAATACTAAGTGTACATTCGAGATAATAAGGATCTAATCTAACCGAAAATCATCCTTTGAAAAGTTATAGGGGCTAAGGGTGTTTAGTACGTTTAATTCGCAATTCGATAAACTTACGTTGTAAGCGATTTTCCATACAATTTTCCCATGTCCTAGAACACCCCCACCAAATACTAAGTGTACATTCGCGATAACAATGATCTGATCCAACCGAAAATCATCATCCCTTGAAAAGTTATAGGGGCTAAGGGTGTTTAGTACGTTCAATTCGCAATTCGATAAACTTACGTTGTAAGCGATTTTCCATACAATTTTCCCATGTCCTAGAATACCCCCACCAAATACTAAGGTACATTCCAGATAATCAGGATCTAATCTAACCGAAAATCATCATCTCTTGAAACTTTATAGGGGCTAAGGGTGTTAGTATTCTCATTTCGCAATTCGATAAGCTACGTACGTAGTAAGAGATTTTCCATAAGAATTTTCCATGTCCTAGAACACCCCCACCAAATACTAAGTGTACATTCGAGATAATGAGGATCTAATTTAACCGAAAAACATCATCCCTTGAAACTTTATAGGGGCTAAGGGTGTTAGTATTCTCATTTCGCAATTCGATAAGCTACGTACGTAGTAAGAGATTTTCCTTAAGAATTTTCCATGTCCTAGAACACCCCCACCAAATACTAAGTGTATATTCGAGATAATGAGGATCTAATCTAACCGAAAATCATCATCCCTTGAAAAGTTATAGGGGCTAAGGGTGTTTAGTACGTTTAATTCGCAATTCGATAAACTTACGTTGTAAGCGATTTTCCATACAATTTTCCCATGTCCTAGAACACCCCCACCAAATACTAAAGTACATTCCAGATAATAAGGAACTAATCTAACCGAAAATCATCATCCCTTGAAAAGTTATAGGGGCTAAGGGTGTTTAGTACGTTTAATTCGCAATTCGATAAACTTACGTTGTAAGCGATTTTCCATACAATTTTCCCATGTCCTAGAACACCCCCACCAAATACTAAGTGTACATTCGCGATAACCATGATCTGATCCAACCGAAAATCATCATCCCTTGAAAAGTTATAGGGGCTAAGGGTGTTTAGTACGTTCAATTAGCAAATCGGTAAACTTACGTTGTAAGCGATTTTCCATACAATTTTCCCATGTCCTAGAAAACCCCCACCAAATACTAAGTGTACATTCGCGATAACAATGATCTGATCCAACCGAAAATCATCATCCCTTGAAAAGTTATAGGGGCTAAGGGTGTTTAGTACGTTCAATTCGCAATTCGATAAACTTACGTTGTAAGCGATTTTCCATACAATTTTCCCATGTCTTAAAACACCCCCACCAAATACTAAGTGTACATTCGCGATAACAATGATCTGATCCAACCGAAAATCATCATCCTTTGAAAAGTTATAGGGGCTAAGGGTGTTTAGTACGTTCAATTCGCAATTCGATAAACTTACGTTGTAAGCGATTTTCCATACAATTTTCCCATGTCCTAGAATACCCCCACCAAATACTAAGGTACATTCCAGATAATCAGGATCTAATCTAACCGAAAAACACCACCCCTTGAAAAGTTATAGGGGCTAAGGGTGTTAGTATTCTCATTTTGAAATACGATAAACTACGTACGTAGTAAGAGATTTTCCATAAGAATTTTCCATGTTCCCCCACCAAATACTATATACTAGCTGATCATGAAACTTCGTATTTAAGATTTTTTCTTTAAATTAGAAAAATTCAAAGAAACTTTGTGGAAATCGGTATTCTATGTAGTAGCCTAACTCGCCACACCTGGAGCATATTCATAAACTTCATACATTGTTCGGCTACGCGCGTGAACACAATTCTTCGTGACTCCAAACGCTATGTGTCAATTTTCTTATTAATCGCTCCACCAGCGCCTCGATCACACTGTTACAACATTCGAACTGAAAATTTACACCTCCGTTAGAAACACAGGAAGTACGCTCGCAACTGTAATCCTAATCATTTGTAAAGACGGTAGCAGCGATTACAAATATTTCGCCGCGGGAATATGGTTGTTGAACGTTATAGAAAAACACGAAACCAGGTACCCACGTATCAGATAAAAGGTACGTACGCATAAGACAGTATTAATATAGGTTTTGCACTTCACATTAAAGATGTAGCAACTAACTTTAAATTTTATACAAATAATGATCAAGATTTTATAAAACAAGTTAAATTTCATATAAAGGAAATTCATGTTTTTCAAAATTATTTTCAATAACTAAAATAAATTAAGCCAGCTCTGGCTGGGATGATTTTACAGTTGAAATTCAAGCTTTTACAAATCAAAATAAAATTTGTATTCTTACAGGATATATATAACATACAGGATATAATATATATATATATATATATATATATATATATATATATATATATATATATATATATATATATATATATATATATATATATATATATATATATATATATATATATATATATATGTATATATATATATATATATATATATATATATATATATATATATATAGCATTCGGCCTGGTTATAAAAATGCTGAATCTTTACAACGTGCCTTTAGATTTGCAACGTGCCACTTAATTCACATCAGCAATTACAAGAAATTAGATTATTTTATTTTGCTTACTATAAATTTAAAATTATTAACATAAAAAATTTGCTTACCACAAATTTTTGAATATAGACATTTTTGTTAGAATTAAGTTTGAGTTTTAGTTTGGAATTGTAAGAATAAAGATTAAAATAAATTTCATTTCTTTTAATCGCTCCGAATTAAAATTCGTAACTGGCGCCGAAACAGGGACCGCCATATCATAGTGCAAGTAGTGAAAGTGAACTAGTGAATCACATCAACGAAACTGTAGTGGTCTAAAAGTGAAAGTGTTACGCGTATACAGTTATTACCACGAGAACATAACATAATACGCTAAATCCGTACCACAAGTAGGTGCTCCGCAACATTCAACGCAGAACTCCAAACGGGAAATTACGGCTTATTCCTGTAAAACTACACAGAAGACACACCAACGGCTGAACCCTAAAACACGCATCCGGCAAGGAAAAAATTAACCATCTAAAGAAACTCAAATCTTTAGACAGAAAAACAGGAAATGCAATGTCGCAAACCCAAATCGAACAATTGGCTGAACAAATAAGGCAATTGACCGGAGCTGTTAATACTCAAATTGAACTCACTAGAAAAATCGAACAGAGGTTATTGAAGCTTGAGAATCCGGTAGTTCCCAAAACCGAAGCACTAATATTACCGAGAACTGAACAAGACCTAGCTGAAATTGGTAGACTCCCAGATTGCGTCAAGGAGTTGCAAACATTTGACGGCAACCCCACTCAATATATATCGTGGATATAGAAAGATTACGATATAGTACGCAACAAACCGATATACAGAGCAATACTTCAAAGTATCAGGCAAAAGATCAGAGGCAATGCCGATGCTGCTCTGATATCATACAACATCTTTAGCGACGATTGGACTTCAATCAAAAAATGCCTGTCTCTCCATTATGCGGATAAAAGAGACCTCAGGACATTGGAACATCAACTTAGTAACATCACTCAGAGAAATATGAGCATAGACGAATTCTATGCGAACATTAACCACCAATTCTCGCTGATCGTCAATAAAATTAAAACCGAAGAATACTCTTCCGATACGATAGAAGTTATAATAGAAACAAACAGAAACCGGGCTTTAGATGTTTTTATTCGTGGATTAAACGGAGAACTATCTAAAATGTTAATCATTCAACGACCTCAGACGCTGCCAGAGGCATTGCTTCGTGCCTGGAGTTTCAAAATTTGAACTTTAGGGATCTAGTAATACACAAAAGGAATATTAACAATTCAATAATAGCTCCAATAAATCAATTAACTCCTACAAACCAGCAAAACCTACAAAAAAAGCCTACGTATTTTTCAACACCGCAACACAATATGACCACGCCACAACGAAATATTATTTATAACATACAACACCAGAATAATAGGATGCCACCCCCTCGGCCAGTTGAACCGAAACCACCGACACCGATGGAATTAGGATCATCTATCAACTCAAGGCAGGTTAACTATCAAAACGCTAACTACCAGACAACATTATAACGCGAAGCGTCGTACCAGAACGAGCCACGAAAAAATCAAAGAGTTTATCACATTGAAAATGTCGACGAAGAAGAACAACTGTACAATCAATTAATCAACGAGAATTCAGACATCAATGTATCCGAAGAGGAACAGGAAGAAGAAGACAACTCTGAAGTAAATTTTATGATAGCTTCCTCTCTAGCGTACCATACCTAGAGTACAAAACGAGAGATCAAGTTCCTCATAGACACCGGAGCAAATAAAAACTTCACAAAACCAGAATTAGCTGTAAATTCGATTCCCGCAGAGGCGCAATTCAACATCAGATCAGCTGGTGGGACCATCTTAATAAAAGAAAAGATTGTGGGCCAATTTTTTAAAAGTGTTGGAAAAACCTATAGAATTTTACGTATTGCCCGGACTCAAATCATTTGATGGAATAATCGGGGACGACACTTTAAAGGAACTAGGTCTTACTCTTAACACCTAACATAAAAATACCACTAAAAGAGAAAATATCAGCTCAAGTGAATAATCTGGAAATAAGAGATTACCATCTGTCACGCAAATCAAAACAAAACCTTCAAAGGATCTTATTAAAATTCAATACGTTATTCGTTATACCGATATAAAAGCCGAAATTAAGACGAATACCGAGGAACCTACCTATGCTAAATCGTATCCCTACCCCGTTAGCATGAGGAGTGCAGTCGAGAAACAAATTGCCCAATTATTAAAAGATGGAATAATAAGACCAAAGCCCATACAACTCCCCAATATGGGTAGTAGAAAAAAAACTGGACGCTTCAGCCATCAAGAAAATAGGATGGTCATAGATTACAAGAGACTGAATGCCTTAACAATATAAGACGCGTATCCGATCCCTGATATCTCGAACACCCTGGCAAATCTGGGCAATTCCAAATTTTTTACGACAATCGACCTCACGTCTGGATTCCATCAAATCCGGATGAAGGAAGCTGACATAACTAAAACATCATTCTCAACTATGAATGGTAAATACCAATTTTTAAGACTTCCCTTCGGTTTGAAGAATGCTCCTGCCATTTTTCAACGAATGATTGACAACGTCCTGAAGGAGTTTTTGGAAGAATATGTTACGTCTATATAGATGATATCATCATATTCGGAGGAAACACCGAGGAAGAATATCTGGGTAATATCGACCAAGTACCCTCGAAATTGGAAAAGGCCAACCTGCGAGTTAACCTCGACAAGACAGAATTCCTAAAACATGAAACGGAATTCCTTGCTTGGCTACGTTATAACAAACAAATGCATTAGACCAGACGAAAAAAAGATTCTTGCCATTCGGAAAATTAAAAGCCCAGAAAACTCAAAAGGCCTGAAATCATTCCTGGGACTCACTTCTTATTACAGGCGTTTTATAAAGGATTACGCGAAAATCGCTAAACCGTTGACAAATATCACCAGAGGGGAAAACGCGCAAATTGCGGCAAGTCAATCAAAAAAGGTGAAAATCACTCTCACCGAGGAAGGAAATCGCGCATTTCAACAAATTAAGGATTTATTGTCATCCACGGAAACAGTGATCTTTCCCAACTTCGAAAATCCTTTCATTTTGACAACAGATGCCTCGAATACAGCAATTGGCGCTGTACTGTCTCAAGGCGAGATTGGCAAAGACAGACCAATCACCTTCATCTCCAGATCGTTGAACAAGACAGAAGAAAACTACGCTGTTAATGAAAAGGAGCTTTAGACAGCCTACGAAATTACTTATATGGCGCGAAAAAAATCAAGAATGTCACAGACCATCAACCTTTGACATTCTCCTTAAGTAATAAAAACCATAATGCTAAACTAAAAAGATGGAAGTCAAAACTTGAAGAATATAACTACGAGGTAATTTATAAACCGGGTTATACCAACAAAATTGCAGATGCCCTATCCCGACTAGAGATAGAGACCAATATTCTATCAACAGTCCAAGATAGTTCAGAAATGTGGTTGATGATGAACGACAATCTCAAAATAAATTATAAGCCGCATGCCTGGATTACAATCGATGAACAACTGTTTCCGTTTCGTGGCCGCGTATGGTTCAAGCAATACATACCATCAAATATGGTTTGAAGGTTTTTGGGAAGGCAACCCGGAGCCGATAGGGCACGTAATATGGATGAGAATGTTGTTCTTCAGTTAGTGAAACCATATGAAAACAGTGGCCGAAACATCACCACTGACAAATTTTTCACTACATTGCCGCTGGCTGAAGTGCTTGCAACCCGTAAATTGACCCTCATTGGAACATTGCGCAAGGACGAACGCTATATCGCCAATGAAATAATGTGGAATGTAGGTACATCTGTCTTCGCGTACCGCGAGAACTGTACAATGGTCGCATATACCGCAAAGCACAAAAAAAATGTGATCCTTTTATCTTCGATGCACTTTCATTCCGAGATCGACGTTATAAGCGGCAAGCTGCAGATAATATTGGATTATAACAAGACGAAAGGCGGGATGGACACCATGGATCAGATGGTGAGCATTTATATCACACGTTTCAATGGTATCAATCTATCTATTTTGTTTCATTTGTCAGGTAACAGCATATTCCTACAAGAGAAAGACTAATCGATGGCCACTAGCAATGTTCTTCAACATGGTTGATATAATGACTTTGGCAGCCTATCTCATTTTTATTGAAACCCATCGTAATACGACATCTCGCACATCGCGTCGAGTATTTATCACCAAATTAACTTCCGAATTGGCACAACCACACATCTCGCATCGCGCGTTAAATCCGATGGTTACACGCATACCTCAGTTTTACAGGTAAATCTTACAAAATTCCAAAATATCTTAAAATCATCTAAAAAGAATTTGTAAAGATGTCAGGGAGCTTCAAGCTTCTAGCTCTACGTATTCTATTAAAATTTTGAGTTTTAATATTGAAAAACCACTCGGGGGACTGTGCGGTCTATTGAGGGTTAACATGAAGTTATGAAATAAGACCATCCTAAGTGGAACTTGACCCTTTTTTAACCAATCATATTCAAATTTGATATAGCGAATTTGGACTACAATTTGGCATTGCATAACTGAACTAAGCCATTTTCTCCTAATATTTCATTTAACCACGGAATTTCTTAACCACTTATGTAGTTAGAATTCCAGCTTGATCCGGAACCAACAATTATTTTATGCATTTACTACATTGTGTACTGACCTGACTGGGAAAATACTGTCAAAAGCCCGCTTGTATTTATGAATTCGAGTACCCTAAATTTATATTTTGCTTCTTTCTTAAATTCCTAAATCCACTCTGCATACCAAAAATTTGACATTTATTGATTTAGGAATAGCCAAATTTCATTATGCATGGCCAAATTCTAAAAATTCTTGAAAAATTCATGTTAAAATTCAAATCACATCCTATAATTTAACCAAGATCAATTAAGAAATGGCGGAGCTCTTGATACAAATTTAGATAAAAGAAATTTTAATGTTTTGAAAAAACGCTTTTTGGCGGAATTTTTAAGGTTTCAGCGAAATCGGGATTTTTGCTCGGGATAATATGCTTAAGAAACTCCTTATATAAAATATTTATCGGGCGCTGCTATCCATTTCAATGGAACATTTGAAAAGGCCTTTGTTCTGTACAACCCTTCAACCATAACAAACTTAATCTTACAATAAAAATTGAAAGCGCAGCAAGACGAATTCCTATTTATAACGTCATGTCAAAATAAACGTCAATTGGCATATTTCAGTTCGTAAAAAGTTGTTTTCATGGATGGTTTTTTTATTTTAAATGGTACAGCGACAATACGGATAGTAGCGAAATTTCGGATAGAAAATTTCCCTTTCAGCGCTCAACAGCCCGCCCCGAATAGCGAATAAAAAAACACGATAATAGGTCTCGATTTTTACACGATAGTAGAATTGAAAATTCAGGTATCAATGTCGAAATGTTTATACTTAATGGTTTAAAAAACTGAAAATTAAAGTTTCACGAAGCCAACATAAAAACTGGTTCTAGCTTATAATATTTTTGTCGGGTTCTTCACTTAACAATACAGTCAAACAATGAAGTTTGTATAAAATTCGCCCAAAAAGAAAAACCATCATTTGTATGCCATTTGATTTCCTTATGTGTGCACTTACATGTCTCGTGCCTATGGTGGTAAGCAAGTAACAACAACCAAAGTATCAAATGAAACAGTAAAACCTGAAAAACTTTTCTCATAACCTTCCGTTTTACCGTTAATTTCAACTTCCACATTTCACTTAGCGTATAAAATTTCCATCCTTTTCATTGTTACGGATTTTGTCAGGGTTGGTTTTATTGTGTTCGACGTGGTTGAATTTTTATTTGTATTTGGTACATAGCCTACATACGTACATATGTACATAAAACATATTTGTATGATTATGTTTGTATGTATTTTTGAGGTGACATGTTGTGCTCAATTTAAAGTTAAACCGAATAAATGTCATACATGCCTACGTGTTTATACGCTTATGCCATAGCACAGTGGAAAAGTGTCAACAAAATTATAAACAAAAAACATTATTGTTTGTCATACTCGTGTACAGTGTTATTTTACGGGTGAAATGTTACGTAAAAGGAAAAATTAGCGACCATCTGAAAACTTGAAGGGGACGTCATATTGTGTTTTGGGGTCGCCCTTAAATCGCTATTTAACGTAAGAATAATTAATTTGTGTTTAGTTTCCTCTCGATTTAATCTTACAACAAATGGCTATAATTAAGTGATTTTAGATATGCACGAGTACAAACACACATCTACATACACTTCACATATCCCCTTAAGGATATTATTTTATTAGCTAACAGAATTGAGTAAAATGCTAGAATTCTCCTTTTTTTATTTTTAAAGATTTATTTAAATTGGGTTTCAAATATCTTCAAGAAATAGTAAGAAAAAATTGAAAATGATTTCTTTCTCTATATTTTAAGCATGATTACTCAGGTAAACAAATTAAATTGTTCATATTACTATTTTTTGTAGTTTTCTTATTTAAACAAGTTTTTTTTATTTTTTTTTATAAATTTAGAGATTCAGTCCCTATAAAAATAAAACATTTAGTTAGTATAGGATAGATATAAAAATGCAGACAAGAAAATTGCTCCGAGAATAAATTAAATTGATCGGAAGCGAAACTACGAGGATATACAAAAGTTGTTATTTATTTAAATTTGATATCGTGTGCTAGTTGTTTGGTATTTTGCTATTTAAATTGGGGTTGGGAAAACTATTATATATTCTATAAACGGATCGTAGTTGATGGCCTCAGGCATCTCAATTAACGTAAGGATTTTGAATTCACGTAATAATTAAAAATAAATAAACACAGGAACAACGTAAAATTACCACAAGTCATAATTTCAACAAACTTATATTGCATAGGTGCAGCTATGCGTAACAAAGCAATCTTCTTCAAGATCACTGGAGGCAAATTCCACAACACGGCTTCGATGCCCAGAAGATGCCAATCTGTAATAAAGGGAACACCTTTTATATGAAATAAAAATCACTGAAACTTTTTACCGTTATCCTAGAAAATTTTTTGATATTGTATGTGCAATCGATGTATCTTCTAGAAACAAAAAACAAAATAAAAATCAAACCAAATTCAAGGCCATGGCAACCTAAAAACCATTTGTTCCAACCATTAAAGAAACCAAGAGAAAATTAATTTTGACATTTTGGACAAAGTTTGGGAGACTATTTTTACGTTAAATTAGGAAAATACTCCAGAACTAGGCGGTCCTGTTCCTTATATTATCTGTCAAATTGTTCAACCATAAAACTGATTTATTAATTCGTCAAGATGCTTTACGGAGTGCGAACTGCTGAATCGCTTGTACTTACGGTTGTCAAGAAATTTTTAATACAGAACATGTATCAGCAATTACACTGTTGCGATTACAACCAAAATGTTGGCGAAATAACTATATTATAATAGAAAGAGATGAAAAAAGGTGCCATATTTTTTATTTTTCAGAAAACGGTAGCAATAGAAAGGGTAAGAAATAATCTTTAGAAAATAAAATAAAACACATTAAGTCATTTAATTGAGTTGAATAAATTAATTTAAACTAAACATTATTTATAGGGTAGGAATGGAAAAGGTATCATTCCTCGTTTGTGCAAATAAACCCGATTTGACTGGTTTGAGTAGTTTTAGTTTAGATAAATTCTGGATATCGTAAAGTTTGTCGGAAAATTCCACTATGTGCCAATGTTAGCGTTAGGTTGACACAATCAAAGTAGTCATAAGCCATTTTCATATGGAGGGGATAGGTATCAGTTTTCGTTCTCGCAAATCTAATCGATTTTATTGGTTTGAGTAGTTTTAGTTTAGATAAATTCTGGATACCGAAGAGTTTGTGGGAAAAGTGCACTATGTGCCAATGTTAGCGTTAGGTTGACACAATCAAAGTAGTCATAAGCCATTTTCATATGGAGGGGATAGGTATCAGTTTTCGTTCTCAGAAATCTAACCGATAAACTATTAAAGTTTGAGTTTCAGTAGTTTTAGTTCAGATAAATTCTGGATGTCGTAGAGTTTGTCGGAAAAGTCCACTATGTGCCAATGTTAGCGTAACACAATCAAAGTAGTCATGAGCCATTTTCATATGGAGGGGAAAGGTATCATTTCTCGTTCTCGCAAATCTAATCGATTTTATTGGTTTGAGTAGTTTTAGTTTAGATAAATTCTGGATATCGAAGAGTTTGTGGGAAAAGTCCACTATGTGCCAATGTTAGCCTTAGGTTGACACAATCAAAGTAGTCATAAGCCATTTTCATATGTAGTGGATAGGTATCAGTTTTCGTTCTCGCAAATCTAACCGATAAACTAATAAAGTTTGAGTTTGAGTAGTTTTAGTTCAGATAAATTCTGGATGTCGTAGAGTTTGTCGGAAAATTTCACTATGTGCAAAAGGCACATTTAGGTTGCCAAAATGAAAGTAGCTATGAGTCATTTTCATATGGAGAAGATAGGTATCATTTCTTGTTCTAGCAAATCTAATCGATTTTATTGGTTTGAGTAGTTTTAGTTTAGATAAATTCTGGATATCGTAAAGTTTGTCGGAAAATTCCACTATGTGCCAATGTTAGCGTTAGGCTGACACAATCAAAGTAGTCATGAGCCATTTTCATATCGAGGGGAAAGGTATCATTTCTCGTTCTCGCAAATCTAATCGATTTTATTGGTTTGAGTAGTTTTAGTTTAGATGAATTCTGGATATCGTAAAGTTTGTCGGAAAAGTCCACTATGTGCCAATGTTAGCGTAACACAATCAAAGTAGTCATGAGCCATTTTCATATGGAGGGGAAAGGTATCATTTCTCGTCCTCGCAAATCTAATCGATTTTATTGGTTTGAGTAGTTTTAGTTTAGATGAATTCTGGATATCGTAAAGTTTGTCGGAAAAGTCCACTATGTGCCAATGTTAGCGTAACACAATCAAAGTAGTCATGAGCCATTTTCATATGGAGGGGAAAGGTATCATTTCTCGTCCTCGCAAATCTAATCGATTTTATTGGTTTGAGTAGTTTTAGTTCAGATAAATTTTGAATATCGTAGAAATTGTCGGAAAATTCCACTATGTGCCAATGTTAGCGTTAGGTTGACACAATCAAAGTAGTCATAAGCCATTTTCATATGGAGGGGATAGGTATCAGTTTTCGTTCTCAGAAATCTAACCGATAAACTAATAAAGTTTGAGTTTGAGTAGTTTTAGTTCAGATAAATTCTGGATGTCGTAGAGTTTGCCGGAAAATTCCACTATGTGCCAATGTTAGCGTAACACAATCAAAGTAGTCATGAGCCATTTTCATATGGAGGGGATAGGTATCATTTTTCGTTCTCGCAAATATAATCGATTTTATTGGTTTGAGTAGTTTTAGTTTAGATAAATTCTGGATAAAGTTTGTCGGAAAATTCCACTATGAGCCAATGTTAGCGTTAGGTTGACACAATCAAAGTAGTCATGAGCCATTTTCATATGGAGGGGAAAGGTATCATTTCTCGTTCTCGCAAATTTAATCGATTTTATTGGTTTGAGTAGTTTTAGTTCAGATAAATTCTGGATGTCGTAGAGTTTGCCGGAAAATTCCACTATGTGCCAATGTTAGCGTAACACAATCAAAGTAGTCATGAGCCATTTTCATATGGAGGGGAAAGATATCATTTCTCGTTCTCGCAAATCTAATCGATTTTATTGGTTTGAGTAGTTTTAGTTTAGATAAATTCTGGATATCGAAGAATTTGTCGTAAAATTCCACTATGTGCCAATGTTAGAGTTAGGTTGACACAATCAAAGTAGTCATGAGCCATTTTCATATGGAGGGGAAAGGTATCAGTTTTCGTTCTCGCAAATCTAATCGATTTTATAGGTTTGAGTAGTTTTAGTTTAGATAAATTCTGGATATCGTAGAGTTTGTCGAAAAAATTCCACTAAATGCAAATGTTAGCTTTTGGTTGACACAATCAAATAAATCAAGAGCCATTTCCATATCTAGAGGATAGGTGTGATTTTTTCTCGCAATTCAACTCGATTTTTCGACGAATGAAAAATCATACCTATCCCCTAGATATGGAAATGGCTCTTGATTTATTTGCACATAGTAGAATTTTCCGACAAACCCTTGGATACAAGGCCGTGGTGAGAACTTTTGCAAAATTTCAACAGAGGGCGCCACAATCGCAAATCCCAGCTGTCATGTGTCAATACCATCTGTCACTAGACCAAATTAAAATTTTCAGACAGATCTGTCCGTTACTTCAGTTTTGACACCATTGAAAACAGACAACCCATTGTTTTTTTGCTAACATGGAAAAAGTGAATTTCGTGTGATAATTAAACATTATTTTTGCATGGAAAAACCATTACGCAAACAAAACAAAGCTTGATAAATATTATGGGGACTCTTCACCATCGATTAAAATGATTCACAAGTGGTTTACTGATTTTCGTTGTGGTCGTACAAACACAACTGATGCCGAACGTTGGGTGCCGCGCTTGCTTACAATCGACCAAAAACGTACACGTGTGACAACTCCAGAGACAGCTTTGGCGATGTTCAAGCGAAATAAAAAGGAGTTTTTGCGTCGATTCAAAATCCCACTTAATGGTCCTAAAATTGCTGGCACAAGCAGAAAGAAATGAGCTGCCCAAAATTATAGATGTAATAAATAACAAAAATGTGGGAACCACAAGTAAAATTTTCAACACCGTTTACAGTTTAATAAAACGAAATCGGCCGCTTTCCGATGTGGAAGCAGAGGTTGAACTTCTTAATTGCAGAACACATTGAAAAACAAATGAAAAGCAAAATAGTTCGAAAAATAATCGAATCAAATTCAAAAATTTGTGGCGTCAACCATTTCAAGTAAATGGGTACTGGTTATTTTTTGAAATGTGAAATAGAGGATGAAAATCCCACAATTTTCTTGGACTTAGTTCATCTGCAATCTCAAACCGCTGAAAGATTAAAAACTAATGGGTTTTCCATGGAGTTTCTAAGACAAAATTTAATTGGATTTTGTTCTGATGGTGCCGGTACCATGCTCGGTCGAAAGTCAGGCGTTGCGTCCAAATTAACACAAGACTTTTAGTATATAATAGTTTGGCATTGTTTAAACCATCGCCTTCAGCTAGTATTAGATGACGCAATTAGAGAAATAAAACAAATTAATCTTTTTATATTTCATCAATCTAATAAAAATCAATTAGTTGAGTTACAGAACATATCACGAGATTTGGGGATTGCCCGCGTTTTAGGACCTAGATGAGCAACTTGCAGTTTAAGGTCTGGTCTGGCTGTTTGGCGTGCTTATTTCCCTCTATACACATTTTTTATAAAAAATTCAAAATATTTTAGTATGGCAAATCGACTGGAAAACAAATATTTCATAAAGGGTTTACCTTTGATGATCGATATCCTACAATAAATCTCGCACCTATCCATCGGATTACACGCTAGATTTGTTGCTATCCATAAGGCTGAATAAGTAATAAAACGAACTATTTCCATGATGATGTACTAGAACGATAATGTCGGAATTTTTGAAAAAAAACTTGATGGAATGTTTTTGTCAGATTCTTTATCAGAAATCCCTTTTGCACAAAACAGAAAATTTGAAAGTCTCCCAAGGAAAATACTTTGAAAAAACCATAATCGAAAAAATTATTTCCAGATTATTTAACTGTCTAATCCGACTCAACAAAAACCAGGACAATAATGACATCGCTGAAGTATTTAATGTACTCGACGAAAATTTTTAGAATTTATCTGAAATTACTAGTCCTATCTAATAGAAATAATTCGATATGTCGTCTTAGAAGAATCCCTGTGATCCTCATAATTTTAGTCGAAACTACTCAAACAGGTGAACTCGGTATGTCATACAAATTAAATAAAAAATTTAAAATTGGGGAGACCACTGGGACATGACACGTGGGCAGTTTATTACTTAGTACATGTGCCTATTGTAATCTGCTGATGACGTCTTAGAAGAATCCCTGTGATCCTCATAATCTTAGTCGACATATAAACTACTGAAACAGATGCTAGTGTTATGTTACACAAATTAAATAAAAAAAAATAAATTGGGGAGACCACTGAGACATGGCATATAGACAGTTTAATACTTAGTACATGGGGCTATTGTAATCTCTAGTCGAAATTGGTCGATATTTGTCGATATATAAATTATTCAAGCAGGTGAAATCGGTATGGCATACCAATTTTAAGAAAAAATTGAAAAGGGGGAAACGGCAGGGGCATGGCAAATGGACAGTTTAATACTAACGCTTTTTTCCTTGTTTGTCAAAATTTAAGATAGTTAAACAGCTGTAATCTAAAGATAAAGGAAGTTATAAAAAATTACTCATTGTAATAAATTTATTCTTACCTGGATTACACTTACCGAAAATGACGATAATGCAGATTCGGACGTAACAACTCAAATTAATAAGTCGAAAAATGTCGATAATGTAGATTCGGATGTGACTATTAATATTTATCAGCTGATAATGCAGATTAAAACAACACGGATTATTCGCTAGTAAAAGTCGGTAAGACAAATTTGTAGCCAGCCAAATGTCGTTAAATCAGATAAATACATTTGGTGGAAGAAGTAATTTCTTCTTTAATCCAAAATGTTTAGTTCGTTGCAATAAATGCATTAAAACTATAATACAAAACTATTTTACCACTGAGACAACTCGAAGAAATATATAAATCAAAACCTCAAACATTTTAAGTCAATTTTCATGTTGTTCATGCATGCCCGGTAAAACTCGATTGAATAAATCGCACACACAAAATATGAAAATTTCTAAAAGTTTACCGTTTAAAGTGTCAGGGCTGCAAATAAATTCAAATGATAGGTCTTATTGATGCTTATATCAGGAAAATATTTCAGGTCAATTAGGATGTAAAAAAATATTTGTATCTGCATTATCGACATTATTCGACTGTCATTTGATCTTAATTAAATTTAATCTGCATTATCGGCAATTTTCAACTGGGTATTTCTGTGGATTTTTTAACCATTTTATATGTTTTATTCAACCGAGTTTCCCCGGACTCTAACATGAAAATTAACCTGAAATTTTTCCCACGTATGAGCATCACTAGGACCTCTCATTTGAATCTATTTCCAGCCATGACACTTTGAACGGTAAATTTTTAGAAATTTTCAAATTTTGAGTGTGCGATATATTCAATCGAGTTTTCCCTGACTCTCAACACGAAAATTGACTTGACGTTTTTAAAATTATATTCAATAGAGGCACTTCATTTGTGAATATTTTCTGGACATTTCACTATAGATATATTTCCCATTTTATCTCCCCAAACATCTAATAAAGCACTGATAAAAATTTGCTTTGGGTAATTTGTTTTAAATGTTTCGAATTAAAAATTCTTATTTTAATTTTTGCAGTTGTTTTTTATCAACAGCAAAATAAAAATATCTAATATATTTAATTGATTTCCGACATAAAACTTGTATCTGCATTATCGGCATTTTTCGGCTGGATTTTTCGATTAACATGTTACCGACAATTATCGGCTGCCATTTTCGTTTGATTAGTTTGAATCTACATTATCGACATTTTTCGGCTCAACATTTTAGGCTAACTTTAATAGGGTGGATTTTTTACTATTTTTTTTTATAGAATTCCAATTTGAAAAATATCGGAAACGGATAATTGTTTAGAAAGGGATAGCATTTCTCATCTCTTTCTGATTTTATATATCTGTCTCACTAAAAAATACGTTTTTACAGTGTAACACTAATACACAAAAGGAGTTTAATAATCCAATTGGAATCATTATACGTATATGATTGTTAATTTTTTGTTATAAACTTCACTGCCGTCAAACAATAATGAAATTATTTGGAAACTTTTATAATTTTTCATCCATCATATAATACTCAATTGCTCAATTGTAATGACAAATATGTCTAGTTTTTTAATTTTGGCGAACCGGTAGTAAAAGTTTTGGCACGCACAAATTTATTAAGTATAGTAGTTCTTAGCAGTGTGTAACTAAAATCAATCTTATCTCGAGAAAACGTGTCAAATTATAACGAAAAGTTTAAAATTATCGATTTATAAATGATTGACAACACAAGCATTAAAAATATTCGTTTCGTCACACCCGTTTTTTATACAAAAATTAAACACATCAAATCCTTTTCAAAACTATCAGCCAAACCAAACCGATAAAATCAATAATAAGCCAAAAACTGTTTCATATTTCTACAAAGACCTTTTTCGGTTTGTGTGTGCTCTATATACATAACGCCTATAATCACTACAACGTGTTAACAAAATTTTTAATCGAATTAAAGTTGTAATTTTAATTTCCTTTTTCCTTCCTCCTCCACCCTCAAACTGTTTGTGGTGGTTCGTAAATTCCCTCTTTAAGATTACACACACAAAACACACAGAGATAGTATTTTATCACTTAAGGAAATTTTAATATAATAATAATAATAACACAACATTGTGTTGACATTTTGACAATATCTGGCAACAAAAATAAAAATAAATCGGGAGAGAGTGGTATATGAGGGGTGGCACACCAACAACCAAAAAAAAAGGATTAATTTAGTTTTTTCCTTTCATTTTCCGTCTTGAACATTTTTATATCTCTCTACCATGTCTAAGAAAATTATATAAATTTTCGTTCGAGACTTGTTATCAATAAATAAACTTTTCTTCTTCCTGCCTTATAATATGTGCGTGTCTTAGATACATTTTTGCTGTCGATATATAATGTTGTAAGGGGTTTTGCTACTTGTCGTATATCAGGAAAAATTAAAAATTGAATTTTACACAATTTTTTTGTGTAACCGAAAATCCTATTATGGAAATTATGTATTTTCCAATTTATATATTTTTGCTATTGGTGTATTATAGCATAACTTCGTTTCAAAGTCGCACACCCGTAGTATACGAGTACATACATTTTAAGCGAATAAGTAGCAATTTGATGTTTAGTGCAAAATATAGTAAACTTTACCATTTTGAGTACCAACAACACAATACACACCTTCTCGTCGTAGTGAGTGAAGCAGAACCGAAGCATTGATAGAAATTGGAAAAACATTTCGCTTTGTAAAGAAAATTGGTATTTAAATTGATTTTTATTTTTTTTTTCGATTCCTGTAAGTTGATATGTGTACACCAACAAGTCGATTATATATACGACACGTTAAAAGTTGTAAAATTTTGTACTTCTCAAGACTAAATTGCTTATGTACTCAATTGAATTGGTCCTTTTTCCCTCATCTATATAGAACATCATCTTTAAAAAGGAAAAACTTTTAATTTGATCAATCATCTGTACATGGTATGGGATATCAAAAAATACTTAGAAAACAAAATATGATTGCTGGACCAAAACATCTTAATCTGAATGAAGGATATATATAACAAAAAAATATTTACACAAAATTCAAAAGGATCAAAATCGTTATATGCAATAGATATATGTCCTTTTTTGTTAATATTTATTTTATCGAGATTGAATACTTATTTCACCTGAAAGTTTAAGATTTTCGTTTCGTTTTATGTGTGTCCAAGTTTTGCACAAATCAAACAAAAAAAGGATTTTTGTGTCTGTATGTGTGTACGGCGGTATTTTATAAAGGTATAAACAATCCGGTATCGTCTTATATCTAGATATATCCTTTTAAATATTTATTTTAGAATATTTATGTCATTTTAATATTTTTCTGTTTTATTTTAAATCTAAAATATATAAAAGGAGGTCGATATTTTCAGAACGAGAAGGATACCCATTCTGGAACTCCTTCGGTATACATATAAACTTATTATTCCGGGTTTTCCTCTTTGTACTTTGGCATATACGTTCCTGGAAAAATTTTGATATAAATCTAATCAGATTTATATTTGTTACTTTATTGATTTGCTTTTTGTATTTTAGAGATGTATTTATTTACTAAGGAATTTCTGGAAATTTCCACATATATCGGATTGATTTACATCTGCATGCCTAATCTCTATAAAGATTTTAATAATATGTTTCTAAAAACTATAATGGAGATTATAAAGATATTTATTGGGCTACTGATCTGTTTGTTGTAATTGTATAGGATGTTACTTTGTGATTTAAATTTTTTAATCCCAATAATACTATAGTAAAAATTTAAGATTCCTTCGTTGATTTTACCAAAAGCAACTGGTTATTATAAATTATAAATCAAACAAATCAAAAATATCGACTTTTTACTTAAAAGTTCATTTTTTTGTACGAAAAAAAAATTCTTCAGGTAAGAAAAAAATGATCATTTTAAGAATATTATTTTCTCTAATTTAGAATTAAATTCTTAAACTGAGAAATTAAATTTAATGGATATTACTTTGTGATTTAAAATGTGATTTTAAATTGTGATTTTTAATCCCAATAATATTATAGCATAAATTTAACATTTTTTTGAATACCAGTTCAAATTCAGAAAACAAAAATTTCCTTAAAAAGTGCTCGTTGATTTTACCCAAAGCAACTGGTTATTATAAATTATAAATCAAACAAATCAAAAATATCGACTTTTTACTTAAAAGTTAATTTTTTTGTACGAAAAAAAAAATTCTTCAGGTAAGAAAAAAATGATCATTTTAAGAATATTATTTTCTCTAATTTAGAATTAAATTCTTAAACTAAGAAATTAAATTTAATGGATGTTACTTTGTGATTTAAATTTTTTAATCCCAACAATATTTAGCATACATTTAACATTCTTTTGAATACCAGTTCAAATTCAGAAAAAAATAATTTCTTTTTTCTTGTGCTATTGATGGGCTAAGAGAAAAACTATGGAGTAGATCTTTTCAAATCCCATTACATCTTTTTTAAGTAGGGCGTGATAGAAAGTGATTCGTTGATTTTACCCAAAGCAACTGGTTATTATAAATTATAAATCAAACAAATCAAAAATATCGACTTTTTACTTAAAAGTTTTTTTTTGTACGAAAAAAAAAATTCTTCAGGTAAGAAAAAAATGATCATTTTAAGAATATTATTTCCTCTAATTTAGAATTAAATTCTTAAACTGAGAAATTAAATTTAATTTAAAAAATTGGTATACTCATATTTGTTAGACATTGTGTTTTTGTTGTTGTATTAGTACACAACAACAAAAAGACCATTTAATTTTAATTAAAACTAAACGACTTTATTAACGTGAGATAAGATTTTCTGTCGATTTCGGCGATTTACATTTCGCCATCATCAGTTGTTGGTACCTGAAATGTAGGTGTATAACTTAATTTTTATAGATTTTTTCTTCGAAATGTAATTTTAAATATTTAAAATATAAATTTTTTCACGATATTTGAGGTTTTTACAGCATCGGACGCAAGGTTTCAGAACACCGAAGGAAAAGTCTACGTGAGTTACATAGCCTCTCAGAATAGCAGAGTTTACGATGACAAATGATTAACAGCACATTCGTGTACGTGTAATTATTGGAATAAACGTTTTGGAAGTGATGATTTCGATCTTAGTGCCCAGCCGCACCCTAGACAGCCTCGACAGATTAAAAATGCGAAATTGTAAGCTATACTTGATGAAGATGCAACGCAAACGCAACAAGAGCTTGTAGCCCAGCTAATTGGTATTCAACGAATGGGAAAAATTCAAAAAATTTGAAGTACCCCACATATGTTGACCGAACACAATCTAGATCAACGTTTGAACACGTGTCTTTTATTGCTTCTCGGCAACAAAAAAAGAACTTCATGTGGAAAATTGTGACGGGTTATTAATAGCATATTTTTTACGAGAATCCCAAACGTAAAAAGTCGTCGATAGAAACAGAACATCTACTTAAAGACGGTCAACTGTGTATCTGGTGGAACATGATAAAGGGTGTGCTTAATTACGTACTCCTGAAAACTGGTCAGAAGATGACTACAGAATGCTACAACCAACAATTGAACAAACTGAGCGAAGAACTTGATCAGAAAATATAATTTACTGTGAATCAGAAGATCCTCTTGAAGAACTTAAAATTATAATTGGATGTTCATTTCGGGATCGTTTTCTTCCAGTAATTCATTGGAATCATTCTCGTCATTTGAGTAGATTTCAATTGTAGTTTTTCGCAGTTCAGTTCAGTTGATAATAATGCTTCCTATTCGCCGTTATATCTTTTTTGCACCTGCGTTATAAACCAGTGCATCATTCAAATTATGAGTGGGACCCTTACGATGGATGTTTTCCCAATAAGTTAAGCGTTGTGCTTTGATTATAATTTTGCCACCTAATATAACTTTTATTTACTTGCTGTGGGCTTATTGGCACTAAATTCTGTTAATTTTATTCAAAATATAGAACTCGTATTTTCTTAAAGGACGTCGAATGGCAAAAGTGAGCGCTGCTGTTTTGAATCCATAGCATTCTAATAGCTTTATTCTTTTTTATACAATTTTGCATTTGTCTTGTGATTCCCAATACTACGTGACAATACTAGTTAAAATGGTGTGTGGACGACTTAAATTTGAGCTTAAATAGAATGAAGTTTATTTCAGAGTAGTACACTTCGTAGGATTTATCTCTAATCCAGCTACACTTAAAGATTTAATTAATTCTTCAAGAATGCGTTCAATTGTGGTAATATCTTGGGTAAAAAAATCTTAACACCTGCAAACGCTCGGTCACCACTGTTACATCTACAGCTGGCTTCTGCACATCAACGATTTTATAGGCTGCTTTCGCAAATTTAGTTTGTTTTGTGTCGCTCATGCAGGATAATATATCTTGTGCGTGTATCGGTTTCGCAGAACCGGTTCACTGGCGGTGGATAATGTTTACATTTTCCTCAAAAGCTGCGATGGTTTTTTATTCACCAGTTGTAGTCCCGACAAAAGTAGGTTAAGTTTTATTATCGCAGACTCACACAATCGCTCGATAATAACTCCTTCCAAAGCTTCGTATTTACGAAGCATAACGACAACAAAGAAGTTATCGTCACTAATGTCAACCAGTCACATAATAAAAGTTTTTGAGTTGTCATATACGATTCATTCATCTATATGAACTGTAATATACTAATCATCTCAAACATGTCTCGTATGAACATTAGTCCCGCTCTCTGAATAAATTATACGGGTGATACGTGACAGTCATGCATGATTCAATCTTTCTTTCTCACATGACCTTCCTGCTGGGTTCCTTGAATGTGATTTTGGGCATGCGACGTGTCCAAGTATGTCAAGATTTCTAATTAGAGGAACAATTCAATGATAAAATCATGAGTGCGAAATTCTTCCTTAGTCAATATGTGATCGCTCACCCCAAACAAGCATAAAAAATGCGGCGTCGATACATCACTACCTAATGAATTTTTAGATTTAACAAATCCATCGATCGAGCAATTATGTGTTAAAATTGTCATCAGTAATAAGTCAGTACGAATTTACGTGGCGTATATTCCACCTGATTCGTATACATCATCGTATACCAAGTGCTCACACATAAATATGAAAATTACTAATACGGCCGATCAATCAGACATAATTTTAATAACTGGGGACTTCAATCTCTCAAATATTAATGGGACTTATGATGAAGAAACCAACGAGATGATGCCTCTAAACGTGAATTCGGATAATGTAGGTACTCGTCGACACCATATTTGACTCAAATTTCAGCCAAATCTGCGAATTAAAAAATGGACGGGACCGAACCTTGGAGCTTATTTTTACTAATGGACCAGTTTTATTAAAAACAGAAGAATCACGAACATCTTTCGTTATTAATGATATTCAGCACAAAGCAATAGAAATAATACTGGAAACCAATGTGAATAACAGGTTCCAAAACTACCAAAACCGGAAACCATATTGCAACGTCAGAAAGGCCAATTCGAATAACTTGCAACAATATTTTGATCAAATAAATTGGAATGCCGAGTTTAACAGCAATGACATAGATGAAAATGTGGAAAATTTTTACACACATCTATTTAAAGGAATTGATTTATTCATTCCCGTGTCTATGAGCAAACCGAACAAATATCCTCCGTGGTATGACGATCAATTTATCAGTCTTAAAAACAAAAAAGACAAGACTTATAAAGAAAACCTCAAATATTCCCAGGATAGTAAACAGAAATTTACTGCATACAACCGAAATTTTGAATCTTATTTTGAACTGACATGCAGAAGCTATACTCGCAATCTAAAGGATAAAATAAAAAGCGATCCCAGCACTTTTAGAAATTTTTAAAACCAAAAACAAAACTGATGGTTACCCAGCCTGGATGGAAGGAATTTAGTCTTGTGATCCACAGACCATAACCAACATGTTTACTGAGTTTTTCCAGTCTGTTAATAAAGCAGAGAACATTGATAAACTCCACACATCGAGCCAGAAGACATCCCGCGAGCATTTGTAGGATTCGGAGAAGGATGTGGTCCTGATAATATTCCAGCTTCATTTTCTAAAAATTTAGCAAATCCTCTATAAGCCTTTTTCAATCGGTTATTAAAATTGGCAACTTTTCCGCAAAAGTGGAAAATAACTAGAGTGATGCCTATTTTTAAAACTCGAACTAGAAATGATGTTTCTTGCTTAAAAGGTATTACATCTATAACTGATATACCTAAATTATTTAAACTAGTAATATGCAACTCATTCAAAGCAGTGTTTCTGCGGTATCACAATATCAACATGGTTTTATGCCTAAAAGATCAGCATCTACAAATCTCATAGAATTTACTAGCAATTCTATTAAAAAAATTGAGAAGAACAAACAAGTATAGACGTAATATACACCGACTTTGCAAAAGCTTTCGACTCCATCAGCCATTATAAAACTTTGCGTAACACATTTTCAAGTTCGGATTTTCCAGCCAGTTTGAAGCCTGGTTCAAATCTTATTTGAGTAATCGAATCCAATATATTGAAATAGGAGGTAGAACGTCGAATATAATACAAGCAACCTCTGGTGTACCACAACGCTTTCACGTTGGCCCATGGGTCTCCACAATTAATGGCATTACTGAAGTAATAAAACATTCCAATATCCTGATATTCGCAGATGACCTCAAAATCTACAAAGCCATCGAGTCAGTCGACGACGCCAATAAACTACAGGAAAATATTGACAACCTAGCGTTATGGTGCGAGTTTAATTCTCTGTCTCAATATTGGAAAGTGCTAATCTCTATCATTTCACCGAAAAGCTAACCCTGTTACACAAGGCTTCAAGATAAATGGTGTACTCCTTCTGGTAGTAGTTGAAAGTAAAGATACACCGGATGTGCTAAAATTAATTAAAATAAAGGTTCCTGGTACACAAATAAGAGATCACGACTTCCTCTACTTAGATAGATACACAACCAACTATGACGATAATGGACCAGTGAAGGTGATGTGTAAGAATTTCAATAGAATTAACTATTTATTTGATTTTTGTTTAACTAACGATAATTTTAAAAGTAGGTTAAGGCAATTTTACGCCCCTCAGTGATTTTTCTTGTTACTTTATTTTTATATTTCAAATTTTCAAATCCAACGCGGATATTTCATTTTGTATTTTTCTCAAGTCAAATTTGTAGGCTTATTTCAATATAAATAAATAAATAAATTCAACAGTGTAAAACGGCCAAAAAAAAATATGAAAGCAATTTCAATATCAATCAAATAAACGGTTGTTTATGTCGGGTTCGTCTCTTTTGCTTATGGCATGAAAAGTAAATCTTTTGAATTCGTTTAATACTAAAATTTTAAAAATTTTCGGTAAAATGTATTGCAACAACAAAAATAACTATATAAAGGACGAAACTCCGGCATATGTGGGTTTTAAATTAATTTTATAATCTATGGTGTGGTGTGTCGAGTTCTTAAAACTGATGTGTAAAGCAAACCGTTGTCGTAAAAATCGGAAATAATCGTAAATTTTTTTATGTACGTAAATATAGGTTTGTAAAATTTGTCCAAATGAAAAAATATACTTGAAAATGGCTTTAAAAATAAACGTTTTGGAGCAAAAAATGTTTATGCTTTGGTTTGGGATATTATAATTCTCGGTCCAATGATTGCCAGAACTTTTTGTAAATTTTAATTTTGCTAAATAAATATTTTGTTGCGGTACTTTACCGCACATGTTAAAGCGTCTATTTGTTATACTTCTATATTGGCTCTTGTTAAACATTACGGTTATATACGTAAAATTATCCAAACAAGTTTTTCATTTATTATTTTAAATTTTCCACTTTTTAATCAAAAAAAAAAAATCGCAAAACAAACGATGTCTGTATTTAAAACAAGGAAAATAATGTTAATTATGTTTATACATGATGCTCATGAGATTTTAACGAACGCCTAACTTAAATCTGAGTACTCACAAGATTGAATGAAATATAACATTTCGCAACAGTAGTGCGGTAGCCTAACTCGAATTAAAAAATTTATCATTGAATTTGACATAATGGAATGAGGTGGTGATTGTGAAAAATATTCCAAATATCTTCGATTCTAGAGATGTCACAGCCCTAGGGTCACACCCCGAAGTTTTAAATTTTAGAAACCATGGTGAAACTCATCAAGTTTAAAAATTATCATAATTAAATTCCGTTCACCATACGTGTAGAGTTTTGACTAATCTCTGTCTGACCATGTAGTTGAGACACCGTGAACATCACTAGGATCGATGAAATAAAATTTCAAAATTTATTCAAATTCATGGAACTTCTAATAGCATGTATCGCACGGTAAGTATCATCATAAAATAATGTTTACATGTCCATTACAATGTTAGAACTTTGCTATACGCTATTCTAACAGACATTTATAAAACTATGAACATCTCTAGGTGCGCTAACATAAATCTACGTATGTCCAGTTATCCCACGATTCTACTCCAGAAAATAAAAAAAACATCAGGCATGATTCAAACTAAACAGTAATTGGTGATGTTAGCTCAGCCCAGAATTTATTAAATATCACGTTAAATACAAAAATTAATTTAATTACTTTTAAGTTTTGCGAATTCTAGCCATGCAACGTTATATCACTAGAACATTGTATGAACTAAAATTACATAAGACGCGATAAAGATCACATTCCGGCCTTACTTTTAAAAAAGTTAGAAATCGTTCAGTGGCAACTTTAAAAAATTTATACTTTTAACGTGTGAAATTTAAATTTAATTTTTGTTCAAGTACTAGTTCTTTGGATATATCTGCCCCAGAGTCCAATTTCGCAAAGTTGCCACGGAACGATTTTTTTCTTATTTGTCCAAAAGTAAGGCAGGAGTGTGACGATCTCAAAACCACATAGCCTTAATCCGACAAATTTATTCTTTTAACGTGAGAAATTTAAATTTAATTTTTGTTCAAATACGAGTTGTATGGAACTGGCGCAGGGCTTAATTTCACATTTGTTTCTAACTTTTCTAAAAGTAAGGCGCGTGACGATCTCAAAACGGCATAGCCTGAATCCGACAAATTTATAATTTTAACGTATAAAATGAAAAATTTATGAAAAACATTCTGTTGTGGAAAGCCAGGTGTGTGATACCATTTCAAAATCTACATTAGTATCGCATATTTTTCCGATAATGGGTCAACCGCTGGCTGTTTGTATTGGGAATGAGCTCCCCTATCATCTTGCTTCGTTTGATCATCCAATTCTGGTACATCTTGTATATTGCCGCTGAATTGGGAGTAATGGAACAACAAACGGCAATAATTTGTCCATCAAACCAGTTCGGTAAATCCCGTATTACTATTATGGTTGTTGTTTTTATTGCCGTTTGTAATTGATCTTGGTGAATAAAATTAATTAGTTATTTCGTAACTAAATCGTCGGTGCCTCGAGGGCGAGTATTAACGTTATCAATCGACTAAGTTTCCAAAACCCTTTTCTGGTATGTATGTAGTAGACGGAATATTACGTTCATCTTTTATATTTATTTTGAACTCCTCTATTAAAGGATATCAGTTCTCTTGTTTTTCGTGAAAGGTCGGTTAATACATCCCCTGTAGACCTTAACGAATGTTCGTGACTTTCCCGAATTTCTTTTACCACGAATGTATACATAGATTTCGAATTCACCACTGTATTCCAGAAACAAGGTCAACCGTTGTTTGTTGAAAGTTTAATCTTTATTTGAATCTTTTAATTCTTTGCCGTTTTTTGCAAATGCTAAACTTTTCAACATCAATGCAAAAATTGAAAAAGCTCTCTTAGAAGCTGCCACTTCCGGTACATACATTTCCTTTAAACATCGCAATGATCTTCCAATTAATGGAAAAAGTTTAGGTGCGAAATTTCATTCCGAATAGTAAATTCGTATGGGCTGAATTTTGGTGAAATAAAGTTTTTTTTATCAAAACTCGTCATTTCCAGAAGATTTAAAAAATTATCTTTATACTTTTCAAAATATTTGCACAAACCGAACAAGTTCTTATGGAAGCTAAAAACCACTGAGATCTTCCAATTTATGTGAAAAGCTTAAGTATGAAGTTTCACTCCGCTCAAGTTATTCGGTCTGTGCTGTAGAGAACCAACATACATTTTGTTTGCACGGCACTACTCACACGTACAGATTTTGCTTTGGCATTATCGCGAATGGTAAATCTGCAAAATTCTAGAGGTCAAATTTATCATGATTACTCCACTTTATTTTACTACGTAAAAAAAGTATAAATTTGGTTAACACCCTTGTTTTTGATGCACCCGAAATCTGGTGGTTTGTTGTTTTGATGGGAATCTGCACTACATATTTAGCTATGATACCTCTTTGATGGTGTTAACTGTAATGTTTTGGCACTGTTATCGTTGTCTACTTCTTCAATCTCCCAAAAATTGCCTTAATCTAATTTCTAGTTCCGTCTGTGTTATCGTATATGGCGTTGTTGACGATGTATGATCCAGTTGCCAAAATGTTATTAATTCTGTTTCTGATTTTTGTGCAACTCGATCTCTTATTGGACATTCTTTTATATAAGTCATTACTATAGTGCAGGGTATTTTTCTACCCACAACAAATTAGTGATATGAAGCTAGTTCCTACCATTGAAACTGTACTCTGGTAGGTTTAAATTGATGTTAAATGAGGAATGTTTGGCCTTTATCCCTCCTATTCCCTTACCTTCTACGGTTGCCCATGTGTCCTGTACATTTAGTTTCCTGACGGCATCGCGAGTTATAAAGAATGTTTGATGTTCGTGATTAATGAGTGCTGGCTACTCGTTTGAAATTTCACAGCATAAAATATTATCACCTACGCAGATCTCTGGTTCGCCAGGCCTCCTGTCCTATTAATGGCGGTGGAGATAACCTTCTTCCGTTTTCCAAGAAGTCCACATTCTCAAGATTTTGCGTCGAATCAACAATTTGATTTTGAACTCGAATTCGGTAAATGCGAACGTCCTGGCGTCTATAATGCTCAAAAACTGCCTGGTTGTATGAATTTACTTGCTCTTGTGTCAGGAAGATTTGAATTGCTCTATACATAACAAACCCTAATGTAGTTTGCGTCTTTACTCATAACCAGCATAAAGTCTCACCTTTGGTGTCTCACAATTCGAAGCACATTTAAAAGTTTGACAAACATTAGCCAGTACAAATCTTGTTCGTTGATTGAAAACCTGAGCTCATTGAAGAGAATCACATCGATACCTCCAAAAATATTGAAATTTTCTTCGATCATACAGAACATCTCGTCTGTAGCTAAAAACAAATGACTGATATATGCATTGCCATTGGACACTGAGCTCTACTGAAAATATATTTCTATTTCTATTTAATTAAAAAAATCATCGCGATTATTATTTGGCGGGAATAAAATTGTTTCTGTTCTGTCACTGTAAAAGACATTTTTGACAATTTAAAAGTCAATTAAATGTCACCCTTGGCTTCAAAAGCTATTCCGATACTATTTTAACGCCAAATGAGAAAACATTAGAAAATGTAGTGTTTATAAACAAAAGATGTCAATCCGTACATAAAATGAGAAAACGACGAACCTGATGTTACGCATGTAATAGTGAAGTAATTTATTGAAAAAGGCATCTAATACTGCTCAAAGCGTGTTATAAATTATTGATACATGTATTATCATCGGGTACTGAGCTCCACCGAAAATTTGAGCTCTCTGTGAGACATAGATATAGGGTGGGCCATCTGTTGGTCCTTTTTTCAGTACATTAATTTTAGTACGTAATGTTATCTGATATAAAAAATTCTTTGACATATGAAAAGTCAAAAATATGCCATTTATAACACAACAACGCATTTTGATTGTCCAAATTTATCATGCCCTACTGAATGTGGAATTGGCAAAATTGATAGCAACCAGACCATTTAAGTCGTCATCGTTTTTTTAATTGGATGCTTGAACGAAATGAAGGTTTTACATCAAAAATCATCTTTAGCGATGAAGCTCATTTTTATCTTAATGGATACGTCAATCAGCAAAATTGTCGAATTTCGGGAGCGGAGAATCCTCTTGTTATTCACGAAGCAGAAGTTCATCCTCAAAAGTCACTGATTGGTGTGGTTTAAGGGCCGCTTTCTTTTGAAAACGAACAGGAAAATTCCCTTACAGTGAATGGTCAGCATTATTGCAACATGTTTTTTGTGGCTCAAATTGAATGAATTGCGTGTCAACGACCTTTACTTTCAACAAGACGGAGCGACAAGCCCCGCAAGTCGTGCAACAATCCATTTATTGCCAACAAAATTTGCTGACCGTAAGGTGTATGCTAATCATCGACAAACAATTCAACAACTTAATTGATAATAAATTGATGTGATTTTCCTGGAAAAAGTCAACGAAAATTTTGATGTTCGGATGCAGGTCTGTAGACAAAGCCGTGGTGGACCACCTTTCCTTATCAATAAAAAAATTTGACTTTTCATCCCAAAATGTGTGTTTTATTTACAAATTAAAAAAGGACTAACAGGTGGCCCGCCCTGTAGTTAAATAAAAGTATGCAAAATGGTTTTATATTTAGTTCCTTTTTAGGAGTTTTCTAAAGGGTTATTTAATTTGGACGGGTTCATGTTGGCAGCTTGTGGCGGCAAAGTTATTTTGGTGGTGTCTGTCTAATCCGGTGTTTTTTTCAGTCACTGATGCCAAACCACCATGACAAATTACACGATTGAGCGTCACATGCAAACTTTATTATCAAAATGAGTGTTCATTAAAACAAACGTCGCGCGCGCTGCGCACATTTTACGGTAGACGCGGTGGTCCTTCAAAGTTGACTCTCCAAAAATCATATTTAGCGATGAGGCCCATTTTTGGATGAATGGCTATGTTAACGAGGTTCACCAGGTGGCAATGCATTCACAAAAAGTTACTGTTATGTGGGGATTTTGGTCCGGCGGCATCATTGGTCCGTACTTTTTTGAAAATGACGTTGGTGAGGCCATCACCATCAACGGCGAGCGTTACAGAACGATGCTAACCGGTTTCTTTTGGCCCAAATAGAACGATATGGAGATAGACGACATGTGTTTCCAGTAGAACGGGGCTACGTGCCACACAGCAAGCGCAACGATGGACATTATGCATGAACGATTTGAGGGTAGGATTATCTCTCGCAGAGGTGACGTGAATTGGCCACCAAGATCGTGCGATTTGACCCCGCTAGAATTTTTCTTGTGGGGTTTCCTCAAGTCGCAGGTCTATGCCAATAAGCCACAATCGATCGTTGCCATTGAAAATTGGACCACTCGAATCCGTGCCACTGTGAGAAACCGGGGCGGACATTTGAACGATGTTATATTCCATAAATAATGGCATGCATGGGCCAGGTTGTTCTATTCCATTTCAACATCGACACGCCCAAATTGAAAAACCCGTTAGTGTGGGCTGATAGATTCTGATTCTATTGAAATATTTGTATGACAAGAGCATCGTAAATACGTTGTTGTTAAAATTAGTTCATTGTTTCGATAAATATCTGGTTGTTAAATAAATGGTTTGTTAGTTTAGCTTAAGTGGTCAGCGAATTCAGTCTATTAAAATATCGAACATGGGAGTTTAGAGATTGTGACTTTTTGTAAGTTTAATCTTCGGATAAATTCTGCTTCATATACTCGATCGTCGATAAAGCAGATGAGCACTCACACTAGCCATACCGTGGTTCTTGTCTTAGATAACTAGACAAACAGGCGAATACTTTCGACCTAACGTCACCTAACCTCGCTGCCAAATTTTACCTACCATCACGGACATAATTGTACTAACACTCAGCGACTTTTGCAAAATTCACAACTATTACACATTTGTAAGCCATTAAACCATTTCTAAACATAAAATTAGTAAAATATGTCGTTTACGTCTTTTTCTCTTGTTGCCATCATAATTACCAACAGCACATACCTTTTTAACATATGCATTTACAACATGCATCTGCATTACGGTTGCAATAATTATTAGTTTCATATCTTAAGTATGCCACCTGAAGTGTTTTGGTACAATAAATTTACTCAAGTTGTTTAACGTTTCATGCAAATACTAATTGTTAATTAACGACAACTCAATTACAAAAAAAAAAAAATATGCGACAATCGCGTTTAATTGAAACGAAATAAAACGCTGTAACGTAATTATCTCAATTAATAACAAATTAAATTACCCATAGAGCACTGTACCAAGACACAATTTAATGTCTTATTTTACCAAATTGATTTTATATCTCATATTATGTCAACATTTCATTTATATTTCTTCTTTACCGAAAAGTCAATTTATCATAAAATTAATGCCAACTGTATATATTCGGTTCAATGACGATAATACATCATCATAATGGAGTATAAAATAGAGATTGACAGTTTATGTATCAAAAAATAAAACTATGCCATCACAATATAATATTTGAGATAATATTAAAAAATTTGCTCATAGTGGGTGGTGGTGTTGGCGTCGATGTCTGTTTAATTGTATAAAATGTGGTTTAAAATCAAAACTTTTTTTCAACAAACAAAAAAAATATTTTTGTTTCATTTCAGGTAAGCTCACCTCACTACACGTATACACACCCCGCAAAAAATATTAATCTTTATGTAAGTAAAATGTTCTTGTACAGTCTTCAAACTTTTTTTTTGTTTATTTATTTAAATCCTTTGACTTGCTACAAAAAAAAAGCTTTTTAATCTGATTATAATAATTTTGGAGAAACGAAATTATATTTTGATCTTTCAAAAAGTTATTAGTTCGATGAAAAAAACAACAAGAAAGTTTTAAGTTGTGGTTCGAGTTCACAAACTCACATTCAACTGGCAAACAAACAAAAATGAATAAAAAAATAGCAACTGACCAAGCTTTTTCGACAGCAAAAACAAAAAATACTTTCGACACACAAAAAATGGAAAAGAGCCATAACCGAAATAAAACATATAAGTTTAATCCTTTTTTTGTTGTTTTTATTTAATGTCCTTTTACGATATATACTCCTATACCTATATTATGTAATCGGTCTGAACTGAAGAGGACAAAAGTTATACAAAAGGAATTAAAAAAATGATTTTTATTTAAATATCATTTGTAAACATAAACACATAAAAACGCTTGGTAAAAAATCTAAACTTTCGATTTTGTTTGTGAAAGTTTTAAATTTTGTTTTTAAAAGCTTTTGCTTTTTTGTGTTATGTGGCAAGTAGGTAGTTTTTATTCTAGTCTGATTTATGTAGAAATTGGTGAAGAAGAAGTATCCAAAGTTTTTTTTAGAGATCTATGGTTTTCTGAATAAAATTCAGCAAATTGAGTAATTTATCCTTTGACGAATCGCGTAATTATGTTGAATTCTATAAAAGAGGCGAGAGGGTCGGCACTACACTATGTCGTACTCCGATTTACTTAGCTATGATCAATAGCCTTGAAAGAGCTTCCTAATCGATTTCACTTCCAATTTTATTAATTTCGTTTTATAAAAAATAATTAATTATTTTTATAGATCAACGATAGCAAATGGCTTGCATATGACCCTTATCCCCATCGTATTACGGTTTGGGATTTTTTTTGTTTTAACTAATGTTATGAATGACTTTATTTTACTGTTTATTTCATTTCATTGGCTATGAGTAAGTCACAATGAGTATTTTGATAATGTTGAAGATTTTAAAATGAATTCAAACCGTGATTTTGGAAATAACACTCAACGATTGATAACTCTCCAAATTAATATTCGTGGGATGAATGACATTAATAAATTTGACAACCTATTAGAGTTCATTGGTAATTTACAATCTGATATCTGAAACCCTTTGTTCAGAGTCACAATATGATGTCGTATACTATCAACAATTATAGATGCTAGTGAAGTTTGTGCTAAAAAAATTAATAAAAAATTACACTGTTAAATTTGTGATTTTTCCAATTGGAATTTATTTTCAAAATAAAATTATAAAATTGGACTAATTCTAAATGTTGTGTCGTTGAATCTAGAAATATCTACAGATTTTAGCTGACATTTTAGACATGGTAAGGCATATACCTATTACTAAGATGTAAGTAAAGTATATTTTTGAGTTTCGTTCTATTGAAAATTATATTTAGAAATTGAGCATTTTTGACGGGTTTCAAATAATATTCCAGCTAATTTTGGAGATGTCCACGGGGTTTCACTAACATTTTCAAATAGATCATCCAATCTACTGAGTCTATAGTGAATATGATAAAATTATGATGGGTTTTACTATGTTTTAAAGATATTAGAAACTTCACAATTTTGATAACTATTTCAAGTTTATTAAAGAAAGAGCTAAATATATTTACAAAATGTCCTGGTCAAAAAACTTAAGATTTTTATACCGCCGATCGTAGAGATGTCCACAGGTTCTCACCCACATTTTCGAATAGATTACACAATATTCTACCGTTATAGTGATTGGCATCAGATTCTAATGGGTTTTGCTATGCCTATAATAGAATTAATTTTTTTATTCGTACTGCCGATACCAGAGATGTCCACGGAATCTCGTCTACATCAACTTATAATACTTTCTGTCTACGGAGCGAAAATGGGTCAATTATAATGGGTCTAACAATGATTTTTTAAATTTTGAAGTTTCGTGATATTGACAAAAAAATTATTATTTCCGTCTACAATGTTTTAGCAATTTCTCCAAATGGATTTTAAATTGACATTCCTAACCAAGCGACGAACCCGTTTTAATAGATTTGTAGTATACATTGCTCGCTTATGATGAAACTTGTTTTGGTAAATAAATTTTTTAAATTTTTAACAAATTTCTTCTTTTTATGCCGCCGATCGTAGAAATAAACTTAATATTTTGTACATTTGGTTTCTATTTGCCCTTCTTAGCGGTCCAATCCAAAGGTCAAGTTGCTCTCTTGGAAAGATCTGAAGGTTACTAGTATTTTGGAGTTCCGTTCTCGAAAATGAAACACACGACAAGATATGATACAAATTGATTCCGACTCGATACCGTATTGAAATCAGAAGAGATCGGTCTCGATACTCCTGCTGCCTGGGAACCATTAATTTACACCAATAAATTAAATATATACAGAGTGGGTCATCTAACTTTTTTTTGAAATAGCGATTATTTTGAGTATGGTAAGGGTTATGTCACTTCTGATTTGACAGAAAGTTAGTTTTATCCTTCCGCTGAACGAAAATGGTTGTGTATTCGCTTGAACAACGCTGGGAAATATTGAAACATTACTTCGAAAATCATGGTAATGTTGCAGAATGTGTGCGAAAATTGCGTGCGGTTTGCGGAAGAACCGAAGCGCCGGGAGCTCAACATGTGCGTTATTTTGTGAATAAAGTTAAAGAAACAGGCTTGCTAATTAATAAACCAACACAAACCAAGCAGCCAACCAAGCGTACACCTGAATATGTTGATGCTGTAGCCAAGAATATGCGTGAGTCGCCGGGAACGTCAACTAGTCATCGCGCTGAAGAATTGAACATTTCACGCACAACATTGCGACGAATTCTGCATAAAGACCTTGGTATGACACCGTATAAAGTTCAATTGGTTCAGGAATTGAACCAAAGAGACCACCCATTGCGTTTTCGGTTCGCTGAGTGGGTTTACGATCTACCTGAAGAAGATGCTGATTTTGGCAAAAAAATCATTTTTTCGGATGAGGCGCATTTCCATCTTGGCGGCTATGTAAACAAGCAGAATTGTCGCATTTAGGGCACGGAGAACCCGCACGTGATCGTAGAGCAGCCGATGCATCCTGAAGGAGTGACTGTTTGGTCCAGTGGCATCATTGGACTATTTTTCTTTGAAAATGAACAAGGAGCCGCCGTTACTGTCAATGGTGCACGCTACCGCGCCATGATAAACGATTTTTGTTCCTGGCACTTGAAGAGGAGGACATTGTTGGAGGAACAGCAACGATTGACGCTTTCAAGAACAATATTCGCATTGCCATTGAAGACATAATGCCGCATACTAACGAAAATGTGCTCAAAAATTGGACCGACTGAATGGGGTACGTCAAGGCCAGCCGAGGCAGTCATATGAATGAAATAGCATTCCATAATTAATCAGAAGGATAATAAATTTGAAAAAACATTGAAAACTTTGTTTTATTGCATTTTTTAAAAAAAATTATTTGGCCCACCCTATATTAGATTTAGAATAGATGGGCCAAACACACATATTACCTTATTGTGACAACCTAAGTAATACTTTGTATTCATCTTTTTATCATAGAGATATTGAGTAGAAATGTTCTACTCTGAGATCTGAAAAAGTGTCTACGTTTCTATTCAGTTGTCATCGAAGAATTTTTTGTAATTAACTTTTGATTTTCTGTAGTTAGGACAGAATCGTAAAGTTTATTGTTGGTAAGTTTCAAAATTTTTCTATGCACTCGTATATAATAATTTTTATGTCGGTATATTCTAGACTTTCAAAATATTGTAAATTTAATAATTATCCACAATTTGCTTTCAAATTATTAATTTTCAGGGATATATAAAGACCATAACGGTAGAATATTGTGTAATCTATTCGAAAATGTGGGTGAGAACCTGTGGACATCTCTACGATCGGCGGTATAAAAATCTTAAATTTTTTGGCCAGGACACTTTGTAAATATATTTAGCTCTTTCTTTATTAAACTTGAAATAGTTATCAAAATTGTGAAGTTTCTAATATCTTTAAAACATAGTAAAACCCTTCATAATTTTATCATATTCACTATAGACTCAGTAGATTGGATGATCTATTTGAAAATGTTAGTGAAACCCCGTGGACATCTCCAAAATTAGCTGGAATATTATTTGAAACCCGTCAAAAATGCTCAATTTCTAAATAAAATTTTCAATAGAACGAAACTCAAAAATATACTTTACTTACATCTTAGTAATAGGTATATGCTTTACCTTCGCTAAAATGTCAGCTAAAATCTGTAGATATTTCTAGATTCAACGACACAACATTTAGAATTAGTCCAATTTTATAATTTTATTTTGAAAATAAATTCCAATTGGAAAAATAACAAATTTAACAGTGTAATTTTTTATTAATTTTTTTAACAAAACTTCACTATCATAATTATAGTAGTATATTTTCATGTAGAGATGATAGATCAGGGGGAGGTCTTGCGTTATATATCAGAAATGACATTGAATATTGTTCAATGAAAAATGATAATGGTTTATACCCATTTCACTTCATACAAATTAAGCTTCCTCGATTTGTTGGTACTAATGTTTGTGCCATTTATCGCCCACCTGGCTCTGATGTTAATTGTTTTTTTAACACTTTAGAGAGTTTTCTCTCCGATAACTGCAGATCTGATAATATTCTACTTGGAGAATTAAATATTTCAGTTAACAAAACAGACGATTATGTAACTGATTATACAAATCTGCTAATGAGCTATGGTTTGATAACCACTAATACGAATATTACTCGTTCTGCTAGTGGCAATATATTAGATCATGGCCATATCTACACGGTTAAAAATGAAAGAATAAAAATTAGTTTTAGCCCAAGTAGAAAATTATTTTGAATAAATTTTATTAAATTTGGAACATAAAATACATTCTTTTCGTAAACCTAAAATGGTTTTTATTCTTATTTTGTTTAATGTTTATCCTTTTCTTAAAACAAATTTTATTCTTTCGTGTTATTTTTTGCATAAATAAAAATTTGTCCTTTTAATAATAATGTTTATCTATATTAGGTTAGGTTTCAGTGGCTGCCATCGCACACTTAGGCCAGTTATGGCCCATTGTGATACCACAGGATCCGACATCATCAAACTTTTTAAACTCATTTAGTGCTATTAATATAGCGTAAAAGATCTCGCACATTGCAGCTTTCGAGATCAGAGAGGCTGTCCATGGTGTATTTGCCCAAGTGATCATGTCTTCTGCCAGCTAGCGCAGGGCATGAGCCTAGAAAGTGAACAAGAGTCTCCTCCTCCTCCTCGTCCCTGCAGCTTCTGCAGAAATCATTTGAATCTAGACCCAGCCTTCTCGCATGATCTCCGAAAAGGCAGTGTCCGGTAAGTACCCTTACAATTTTACCTAAATCACGCTTCCCTAGTGTGATTAAGATCATAGAGCGCTTCAAGTTCAGCACAGGCCATACTTGCTTCGCTATCCTACCGGTTGGACTCTCAAGCCACCTAGCATTCGCCAAGGTAACTGCTTTCCTATGGCTTGCCGTTTTCAGTATAGACATAGGTCTCCCTAAACATTCTCTCCCTGATTCCAGTTGGAGAGTTGTACCGTACCTTGCTAACTCGTCTGCCCTGCAATTCCCCTCAACGTCAGAGTGACCCAGAACCCAGACCAACTGGATATTGAAATGCTCACTCATCTCGTTAAGAGATGTGTGACAATTCAATGCCACCCGTGACGCTAGGGAAACTGAATCTAGCGAAAGAATGGCCGCCCGACTGTCCACATAAATAGTGATATCAATGCACGATATCACATTATGCTTCAACCAGTTCATGACCTCTTCGATCGCTATAACTTCAGCCTGGTACACGCTGCAGTAATCAGGTAGACGAAAAGATAAATTGACATTTAATTCCCCACAGAACACACCCGCTCCCACTCTACCATCGAGCTTGGAGCCGTCGGTGAAGAAATTAACTGTCCCGGTCTCGATAAGGAGACCTCTGTTCCAATCCTCCCGAGAGGGGAGAATCACCTTAAAACACTTGTCGAAGCACTACATGGGTATTTTATAATCTAAATTCTCCAAGTCATGCCTCACCGAATTGACTATAGTTGAGTGCCCCTTTTGCAGGCGCTTCCAACCAGAGGTCGCTGATAGCCGGGCGGCCGTATTAACCGCCATTTGCTTACCGATAATATCCAACGGGAGAAGATGCAGTATGGCCTCTAAGGCGCTAGTGGGGGTGGTTTTCAGAGCCCCACTAATGAGCAAACAGGCTGCCCTCTGAACCTTCGCCATCATGTTAGTATATGATGATTTCTCCAGTGCTGGCCACCACACACTCACACCATACAGCAGTATGGGCCTTATAACCGCCGTGTAAAGCCAGTGCACCAGCTTCGGTTTCAGGCCCCATTCCCTTCCAATGGCGTTTTTACAAGAGTAGAGTGCCACAGTGGCCTTCTTTACTCTTTCCATCGTGTTTGGCTTCCAACTAAGCTTACTGTCCAGGAGAATCCCTAGGAATCTCGCCTTATCAGTAAGGACCAGCGTAGTACCATTCAGGCTCGGTGGAACCATTGCCGGAATTTTGTATCTCATAGTGAAAAGGGCCAGCTCTGTTGTTGATGGGTTAATCCCCAATCCACATCTGCTGGCCCAACCCGCAGTGATTGACAACGCATTTTGCATCATATCCCTGACTGTTCCCAGGTGCTTTCCCGAGACAGCTATCGCCACATCATCGGCATAAGCAACCACACCTATCCCTTCTCTCTCCAGTACCAATAGTAGTCCATTGATTACTAAGTTCCAGAGAAGGAGGGAGAGGACCCCTCCCTGAGGGGTTCCCCGAACGACCCGTCTTCTGACGGAAACTTCCCCCATCCCTGCCATGACTCTTCTGCTACCCAGCAGATGAGTAATTAGCCTGGTTATAGGGTCTACAATCTCAAGTGGCAGCAATCCTTCCAAAATTGCTTCATTTTTACGTTATTGAATGCGCCCTCGATATCGAGAAACGCAACCAGCGAGAATTCCTGAAAATCCAGTGACTTCTCAATTCCCCGAACCAGGGTATGTAATGCCGTATCCACGGACTTACCCTTATGATATGCATGTTGCGACTGAGCCCAGTTACTGGGTCCAATTTTCGAACGAATATATACATCCATCATCCTTTCCATGATTTTCAGCAGAACAGATGACAAAGATATAGGTCTAAGGTCCTTAGGGTTGCTGTGCGAACTTCTTCCCGCCTTCGGGATCTCACCCTAGCCTCCCTCCATTTCTTGGGAGTGTACCCCAGCTTCAGACACCCTTTGAAGATAACTTCCAGCCAGGGAAGCAAGATCTCTGAGTTCTTCTGAACTTCTGCTGGTACAATCCCATCCGGACCAGCTGACTTAAACGGCTTGAGCGCATTAATGGCCCATTTTAGCTTTCGCGTGTTCAGAATAGCCTCTGTACACACCGGTTGGACCCCGCCGTGATCCCCTGACCCACGGTCATCCAGAGGATTCGCAGACGTCACGTCCTCACTTCCCGGGAAGTGTGTTTCCATCAAGAGATCAAGTGTCTCTTCACTAGAAACCGTCCATTCGCCATCCGTTTTTAACAGATAGCCTGGAACAGTTGGATTGGTAGACAGAATTTTTCTTAAGCGCGAAGTTTCCGAGACCCCTTCCATTCTCTCACAGAAGCGCCTCCACGAATTTCTTTGCGCCTTCCTTATTTCCCTTTTTTACACTCTGAGGCTTTCCTTATAGAAGTCCCAGTCTTGACTGTCTCTAGATCTTTTCGCTCTATTAAAGGCAGACCCACAGACCCTACGGCACTCCGCAAGTGCCGGGTTCCACCAAACAGGTTTTCGCTTCCCCCTAAGCTTTGTTAAAGGGCAGGCTACCCTCATAGAGGTATTGCAAGGGGATCCCAACTAAGTTGCATGCCAATATCAATCACATCATAAAAGTATATCAATTTATCGGAACTGAATCGAGATATATTGTGCTTCATTCTGTTCAGGGGCCCTATTCTTGAAATCGGTAGAAATTTCCGCATTCGGAATATAATTTGCTTTAAAATTCTTTATAATATCCGAATTTTTCGCCGGCTACTTTAATCAGTTTTTCAAATTTGTTTGCAAATTTTCTATTATTTATTTCCCTACTAAGAGCAAAATTCCGAGTGGGTAAATCGATGCGGAGCTATTACCTAAGTAGGGAAATAAATAATAGAAAACTTACAAACAAATTTGAAAAAATGATTAAAGTTGCCGGCGAATAATTTAAAAAAGTTTAAAGCAATTTATATTCCGAATGTGGAAATTTCCACCGATTTCAAGAATAGGGCCCCAGGTCATATACAGCTTTCTCTCAACTACAATTCTTTTTTGTCTCTCAACAAAAATATTTAAGATTCATTTTTTTCATCCATAAACTTCCCAGAGATCATTACGGTAATGTCAAAAAATGTAGCTGATGGTTTTCGAAATTAAACGCCTCGAGTAGAACAAATTGAAATGTAAATACAGATAGAATTTGTTGATATTGTACCAGTATGACACGTATGATGTAACTCTTGACATCCAGTTTAAAACTAGCCCATTTGAAGTTTAATTTTCTAGATAATCAAAGTAACAAAACGACTAAGAGAATGCAATTATGAGGTGAGAACATAATATCGTAAACTACAACATACAACAGGTTCAGAATACTTTCAACAGCTTGCTGTCTCCGCTTAAACTGATATCACAGTGATATAATTTTGTAGATAGAGCCGTTTTGTATAGATAAAACATTTTGCCCACAAATTTAAACTTATCAACCAAACTCAAAAATTAAAGATATGTATATCACGAGTGGTAATGAGAAATAGATAGTTTTAGAACGTTACGTGCGTATATATTCATTGTTACGATGGTTAATCTTACCGACTGAGTGGCAGTATATAATACCTTTTGCTCAAATAATAATATACTTTTTACTTTCTCAACCAACTTTATGACAGAATGAGTCAAAATGTGGTTGAGATGTTGACGAGACTACAGGAAGCTATTCTACAACGAGCAGTCCAATTCCTAAGTCCACTTACTGAGAAAAATTATCAACCGAAAATAAAATGACCACCACTTCAAATACCATACTTCAATGGAGGAGTGGGCAGCATTTTATTATGAACTAAGCGATATTACGATATATCAACACAAACAACATCGAATGGAATTTTATTCCTGAAGGCGCTACCAATTGTGGAGGTTTATGGGAGGCAGGTATAACATCATGCAAATATCATTTGAAACGAGTACTGGGTGAAACACACAACGTTAATTACTTAAATCGAAGCGATTATGAATTATCGGCCTCTTTGGAAGAATTGGATCCACAAACTCCTAGCCATTTTCTAAATGGTCATGCGATTACGCTATTACCAGAACCGAATCTGTTGGACATTGAATCAAATCGATTATCGCGTTGGCGTCACATCCAACGGATGGTTCAGCACGTCTTGCAACGATGGAATAAGGGGTATCTTCTAACACTTCAACAACGCCAGAAATGGAAGCTTACTTCCCCCTTACTTGTTATTTCTGCAAATCCAAAGATACACCTCCAGCTAAGTGGCTTATGGGACGAATCATTGAAACAATTCCTGGGCAAGATGGATTAGTCCGTGTAGCGCGGATAAAAACTAATTTGGTGGAAATAAAACGACCAATGACCAAAATTTCCAATTTACTATATTCTGTAATTGTAAGTTAATTAAATCACTTATCTTGTTAGAATTTTAATAGTTTGAATTGTTTCACACAGCTGTAGTTATTTAATTGAATTATTTTGAATTTAATTTATAAAATGTATTTGCTATATTATTAGCTTACCTGGTGTTATCAATCAGCCAGGCAGTCAATAAGTTTTATAAAAGTTGATTTATCGAGCGATGAGAAATGTATCGCTAACGATATTTGTTTACCACTCTTCCATCTTCTGTGTTATTGATCGAGTGATAAAGAAATACACTGCCATCTCGTTTTTAATAGTTTAATTTGAATTTCAAGCAGTTTAAATAGTTTTGCTTGTAAAACTTGTATAAAAAATTATCAAATTTTTTCTCTGTCACTTTGATGGAATATTTAGAGATGGCCACATTAAAATAAAATTAATTATAATTGTATTGGGAAATTTTTGAATAATTATTAACAAAAATAAAACGTAGAGTAGCTGTTGTGAGAAATAAACTTTGTTTTCTATTGGAACCGAAATTTTGGAACAGTATCCTAACATTTAATGGAGTAAATTATGCGGATGCTTTCAAAATAATAGGAAACCGTAACACGTTTCTATAACGTAAATACGCTCATGAATCTCCCACCGCACTAATCTACACGCACAACAAATTTATAGAAAAATTATAGAATAGAAGCTGCCTTTAACCACTTAAAGCTATTAGATATTAATCAGAGATAATTACATAACAAGTTTATAGTGGCTTCATATTGTTGCTTACCTGTAAAGAGAAAAAAAAATTGTTAATACGAATGGTGGTGAAATTAAAATCTAATATAAATTATTTGTTAAACTATGTAACTCGATATGTAAAAAAATAAATATTAAAATTTCTAAGACACCAAGACATCTCCTCGTTTATTCTTAAATTGTATTTGAAACATTCAATCAACCGATCAACAAACATCACATATATACCACACATATATTTTGTGGGCGCTTAATTCGAAAACCTTCAATTATCCTCTTTCAAATTCAATATATGATCAATTTGTCAAATGTACTGATAAATTGAATAAACCCAACAGAGACAACACGTCTACAAATAGGAAATTTAAATTACAACATTTACATATATCCAAAATACTCGTGTACGTTTCTAGATCCCATAATATTTTTTTTTATTATTTTGCGTTTTTAAATTCAATATTATTTTTGCATCATTTTCTTTTCATCAATCTTAAAATCCTTATGTAAGATAATAGATACCGAGAAAAAATAGCAAAACACAAGGTATAAACAATTTTTCTTGTTATACTGGTGACGTTCGACTTACGCGGTTCATAACCCAATATTATTTTCTTAACACGGATAGCTAGACCTAGATTGTGCAAAACAATTTAATTAATGTTGAATCAATTGGACAAATTTGGCCTTACGAGTAAATGTACCCATTGGCAGTGACTTTGAGTTTTGTACATTTGCTATTTTCCCGGAATTATCCCGAAATTATGCTCTACCCGGTTGCCTAATTTCACAAGTGAAAACTGACCCGAAACATCTGAATAAAGTCATATTGACTGAAGACGGACGATTATTGAGATATTGGTTGTCGACCGAGTAAAGCTACGTAAGTTAGACAAGATTATTATCATCTCGGGAACGTGTTTTTTATTATTAGATTACATATTTGGGCAAGAAAAAGCTGTCGGCAGGATGTATGTCACGTTCGCTGCGACATTATGACTTATGACTGATTATGATCATTAACCGTAAATAAAACTGTTTCTATAAATTTCTTCTGGCCAACATGCCCCATAAAATATGATAACCGGAAAATATTCCGCCCCTTTATTTGATCGGTTTTACGTTAAATCGATGGAAATGTAGCCACATTTGACAAGAAACAAAATAATTTTTATTCTACAACGACCGATGTCTACTCGTGGCTCTAAACCATCGGCAGAAAAATATTACATCGACCGAGAAGGTCATCGCATAACCAATTACCTTTATGCGCAATTTTTATAAATTATATTGTTTTGAAGGCTTAAAGAATTTGGAAAAACATTTGAGCAATGTACCTATTCAGTTAATAGATGCAAATGGTCTGGTCAGTGCCCCACAATTGAAAATTCCTCAATTCGCTGGGAGGCAATACCGTTGGGGAACCCGTTTACAATCTTGCTAGTGCGATCCGCAACATAGTTTTCCACCGTTTGAAGTATCAGTCCATGCTACCATATTGTTACTTGGTATTTGCAAAATCGGAACGACTTGTTTCATCAACCTTGTAAGGCACCACATATAATTCAATACCGTATTAGCGGGCGACAGTTTAGTGTTTGAGGTAACTAATTGTGCTTTTGTGCTTCCATCAATTTTTCGGTGGAGAAAATCGGTGGGTTAGGTTATTACTATTTATAGAACCTAACATCTTGAAATTTTCATTTTCTTAATATTCGGTATCTCATACCAGATTGAACCATTCTTGTGTTGTTTTTTTTAGATAAAGCCTTATCCAAAGCTAATTTAATACACCACAAACCTTATTTTAATCCGTACGACAAACGTCCAATTAACCCCAATGGATCGAATATTCTAAAAATTACAGCCTCCTGTGACCATTGCAAATTCGAAATCTGAGATACCTCTGCCCGATTTAAATCAATTGGTGGACTAGTCATTAGCTTTACCATTGATAATAGTTTCGAGAAATTCTGATGAATTGGATTTCCGCTTTTTGAGGTTCATTCCTGCATTTTTTGAAATAGAATCGTTCTCACGACTCAGTCTTATCGCATCCTCAACTGATAAGTCATCCATGTATATATCGAATTGTGTGGCTTGTATACTGCCTCTGTACAGGTTGGCGGTAAATGTTACCGAAATACGAAGTAATTATTCGTCAGATATTAGAGAGATTTAATATTGGTTATATGGTGCGTTACGTAAGCATTCAGTTAATGCGGTTTTAGTTTGCACGAAACCCTGTTCGTATTCTTCAATCCAAAAATACTCTATATATTTGCCATCCATCCTTCTCAATCGAATTTTAACAAACTCTGCCGAGATCGGTGATATGTTTACATGTGGCGTGTCATTTAACTTCATCTCCATCAGGCTGACTCGATTTGTAGAGGAGGTCGCATTCGAATGAGTGTCTATTTTACTGGTTTATGACGGAATTGTATTAGAAGTTAAATTAGATTGCGGCATTTGATGTGAAGAAAAATCACGTCATCCATTTGACGCTTTTATAAATCGGATGGTCACTTGTTTTACATAACGGACACTAATAAATTAGAGTAGTAAATGCTTTCACTTGTGATCTCGGGTTAGCAGGTGGGTTCGACCTTCTTGGTCTCTTGACTGCTTTATCTTTAGTTTCGATGGAATCCTGCCTTCTTAAGGCCCATGTTATATCATTCAGCTTGCTGACCAAAATATACTGCAGCCGCACATCGTATTACCTCATCCGACACGTCGTACATCTTTCTTAAATACTTTGAGATGGATTTAGAAATCACGTATAATAAATCTATCCTTCAATTTATTTAAACTTCCAAGTGCGATAGACAAAATTAACCCAACATCAAAAGAAAAGTAAACCAACAGCCTATGGTACTGAATAATGTCCCATTATTATATGCTAACTTAGCAAAATATCTAGCTAAGAATCTAGATGGTAAACTGCGATGGAAAGTGCATGGTAAAAAATTTTAAGAGCTCAAACTCAAACACAGACAAATGTACTGGCTTTTGGGAAGAAAATCGCAAGCAGATATTAAAAGCCCTATTGACGTATGGTATTCACCTGTGAAGTTTTATTTAAGGATTCCTAAACACAGTATTGATGGATATTTTTAATGCTCCGTGGTACGTACCTAATAGTGCCCTCCAAAACAGTCGCCAACGAAGTAAGCAAAGCAGCATGAAAGCATTAAGACAGGTTCCTCAATTAATCAAACCAGCCAAATGCTTGACCAAGCGAGAAATAATAAGACGGTTCAAAAGGATAAATCTATTTGCGTTACCTTTATGGTCAGCACAAGGCAAAATCAACGCTAGATAAAATGCAGGAGACACCAATGGGGACATCCTAGACCTGTTGCGAAGTAGCAAATTAGGCTAAAAATTAAATGTTGTTAGTCTTAGACTAGATACATTCTAATAATTTTATTGGGACGAACATTTAAATAAAAATCAATGAAACTCCTAGCCCAGAGCAAAGATGTTGAATTGATATGTTGGATAATTATTAGAACTATGGTAGCAAGCATTTCTTAGCTTCAAAGTTTTTTTTCGCTTCAAATTTTCTATGTCGGTAAAGTGCCGTGCCATTTTTAATCCGGACATTTCTCATTATTCAAATCCGGCGTCCTGGGAAATGGCCAACAGATGTTTCATTATAAATTGAACTCAACTATTTCCTAAATCAACTTTGATTTTTGTGAAAATTTCTCGAATGTGTTAATTAAGTTGTCACTTCTTCATTTGGTGGCCATTTCTTAATCAGTTTGAATGATGAGACAATTAATCGAGATTTTAAGTAGAAAAGGCATTTTTATAAACTCGGGAACAAGATTTCGTGTTTCAGCATTCATTGATCTTTAGGTATGTGTATATTAAGTAAAGAATGTTCCTCAGTTTGTAACCAACAGGACAAACACATGTAAAATTGTGTCTACTCGACACATACTTTACATCACTTTGCATCAAGCAATTTGTCCTTATGGTTTCAATGTACTTGAGGTTTGATATGAAAAATCGATTAACTCTATAAATAATTTGCGGGAATCCTAGAGATACGAGTAACCCATCCAGAATTTAAGATTAAAAGTTAAGTTTATCCATATCATACGTCACATCAGAAGCTCATTTTAGAATTATGACTATAGGATCCTGAAATTATGCAATGCAATTCTTAAGATCGGGAACTATTAATCATGACTTTAAAATTAGATTTTAGGATAATCTGGATGACAGATGCACCTAACTTTTAAACGTAAATTTACGATCGGATTATCTCTAAGGTTTCCTCAAAAATTATTCCTCAAAATTATTGATTTAATATATTTTTCATGTCAAACCCGAAGTACATTGGAACCGTAAGGACAAATCAATTAAAATCGGGATCATATAGTCGTGACTCAAAAACGAGCTTGTGGTATGATTTGGGTGATAGATGGACGTAACTTTTTAGGAGGATTTAGGATTTCCGCAAACAAGTTTATTAATTTAATCGAATTTTCATATCAAACCTCATGTACATTGACATGACCACAAGTACAAATTACTTGATTTGCTACCGTGCAGTAAATATGCTTGTACATTTTATATGTCTTCTGTAGTTTTAAATAACTCATATTGTGGGACAACACCATACATTTAAATTGCGTTGTCACACAGACTATTCTAATGAGAATCCTAAATAGAGCAAATGTACGAGATTATTACTCGTCAATGAGAACAACAAAAATATTTCGGGATGGAATTTACGTTTTTCGTCCATTCTCAATAATTTTTCCGGATGGTATTAAATTTAGCAAAGTAACACATCCAAATTGAAAAGGTGTTTTGGAGGCTAGTTTCTCGGCTAGCTTCACATACATCTAAATATCAAGTTTGGCAACAAGAGAAAAATTAGGCCCAATTCCAAACTATTCTAATTAAAAAATTCGTTGTTTCGTATAATTGAAAGGTTGAATTAGCTTGCTAATAGGCTGTTACAAATGATAACGAAAAATGTTACAGTTGATTGGTAATTTACATGTGTTTCTCTAAAAAGAGACACAATCCTATGAAATGGAACGCATCCCACTTACATTGCGAACAATGGCGTGTGTTTGTTGACTCTTCTAATTTCACTTGGCTAAAAACAAACTAAAGTTGAGTATGTTGCATAACCGGCATAAGAAAGGTCCAGTCACTACATACAATGCGTCACTATTAACTAGTTCTTTTGTTTGTCGTGTACTGAATAACGGTTGATGAAACATGGATCCATCATTTCACGTCAGAATCAAAGCAATGGATAGCAACTGTTTCAAGTGCTTCAAAACATAGCAAAAGTCTACTAGTTTTGCGGGATGCAGAAGGCATAATATTCCTCTATTTGAAGAGGTAGTAGTACTTTGAATGAAAAATTTAAGGAAAAACGGCTTTTCCATCAAGTCAATGCACTATCACATTCCATCGAGGAAAAAACAGCAAAAAATTACTGAATGGAGCTTCGAATTGCTTCCTCATCAATCATATTCATATAATCTAGCCACTTGTGATTTTGTCCTTTTTCCAAACATGAAGAAATGGCTCGGTGGAAAGAGATTTTAGTAATTGGGAAAACGTTGGAATAAGTGTATTGAGGTAAAATGACTTAACAACCCACCCTCGTATTTATAAATAATTTTATTAAGGAAACAAAATTTGAAGATTTTGAAACCATAACACTCAAGCCATTAGCTAATGGCTATAGAACCAGTATTGCTGTTCTATAAGTAATCTTTACCGTTAAGGTTAAAAACTGGCTATTAGTAAAGAATAATTTTTGGTCCTGTAAAATTAATTACAAAAAGCGCCCTGGGACAGAAGTTTTGTATAAATAAAGTCAGATCTATCAACCCACTGTCCAAACCGCTGAACCTAGAAATATAAAATTTTGGATTAAACATAGAACCAATGTGATGTACGCACCCACTAAGAAAGGATCTCTCGAAATTAAAACTGTAAATAGGTAAAAACGTGTGAAACCCAAGTTAAACTTATTAGCAAGCAATAATACGTACGAGTATCCTTACTTCAATACAAATTCAATAGTTCGCCTCGTTACAAAAGCTTCAGAAGAGCCAGTTTGTATTTGATAAAATGTAAATTTTGTTAAATTCCAAGTAAGTTTAAGCTTGTGTCAAACTAAAATGCATATCTCTAAATTATTGGGTATTTTAACTGACTATTGATGGTTTAAAATTCAAATAGTCAAACTTACAAAATCTAGTCATTAACATTAATAAGCTTTAAGCTCAAACTTTGTTTTAAGTCAACAAGGGTTTTTTGGAATTGGATGCTGAAGTCTGACCACTCCCTGATCTGGATTTGCTAGTTGCTATCGCGTAAAAAGGGACAGTCTACTTGTGGTTCTGGTAAGCCAACCAATTCGACGAAGAATATAGGAAGAAAATGGTAGGTAGGCTTTGAAGATGATTCGGAATATAAACCGATGGAATAATTTGCCGCAAGACTGGTTGATGTTTAATTCAAAGTCCCGGAGCGGGGAGGAGAGATACAAGTATCCATTAAATCACACGAGTCTCAAAATACGATATGTCTATAATATTGAAAGGGCCTATAGCATCATTCTCAATGTCACTTTCTGTTCTGAGAGAATTGTGCGTCAATTTTAGAGTGGGAAAGCCTTTTCAGAATAATACAGTTGGATGAGCTAGGTAAGCAGAATGAAGCGTCTATAGCAACAGAAGCTGGAGGGTAGGGGAAACAGGACAGGAAAAATTTCTTCGAACGAAACAGTCATCTGAAACCTCCTTACAGTACAACACTAGAGCAAGTAATTGCAGCTGCTTATGAGATTTTACTTTTCATTGTGCATAACTGCAGACTGCAACGATCAATATAAAGGCAAAGATTTTTTTTTATTATCCCTGCAATCTGTTTTGGGGCCACCCAAGTTTTGGGTTCTCCCAAAACTTTCGCGGTTTCCTTTTTCCGTCCTTACTTGTACGCCAGTGTCAGCCAATTCGAGGACGTATGGTTATAGGTTCGATTTTTTATCACCATCTGAACATTGCATAGCTCCAAGCCAGCCTATACTGGCTTGGAAGATGGATCGGCCCATGAATTTTGCACTCCAACAGGGAGTCATAGATGTGGTCCATTCTATCACAGATAGTAATCTGTAGATGAAACTTCCCTTTGTATCCTACCCCTATCGGGATTCGAACCTGGTACCTCCCGATCCAAATGCCAAATCTTTAACCACTGTGCCATTTGGTCGGTAAATACAAATAATAACGATGTATCAGTTGGAATTTCATCAGAGGCCGCTAGAATTTCTTCCGGAATACACCTTAATAAATTTTAAAACGATAAATTCTCTGTTAACTGAAAACTAGCTCGACCGGACTAACTTAAAACTTAGTAGGTCTCTGTAAGACACGAACAATAGCTGGCGGAACTAATAGAATCCTCAGTGTAGGTGATTACTAAGTGGCTTGATAACATTAACCAAGTAGTTGGAATGGCAGAAGAGCTCTCTACACGACGACATTAAACGTCGAAAGTAATCGAATGAAACCGAAAACGTGAATTAAGTGCTGAGCGCAACGCCCAATTGTTCGAAACAAATTCACAGAAGACAGGGTTACAAAATATTGATCAATTTTATCTTTATGTTTCAATTTTGCGATATCAATCAATTTCAATTCCCATTATAATTCGAACATTCGAGGGACCAAGTGGATTTATTGGGACACATTAGATGATTAAGGAGGGATCATCTTATACCACCATACCGACTAGAAATAGGACAAATAAAATCGAAAAAATGTCAAAACACGAAAATGTTAGCTGACCATGGGACAATATACCATTTTGTTAGCAGTATTTTCTTTTTAAAATTTTTATTATGACGGGTTCGAGTTCTGCTTGAAAACGAATTGCGCGAACAAATTATATTCTACGTAAGTGCTCAGGATCGCATATAGAATATTCATGTGAATTTTTATGACGACTGAAACATTTTTAGAAAATCGTCATTTTATGGTGAAATCTGTGGTTCGGGAGTTTTTATAAAATTGGAGCATAACTTATTGTTCTAGATAGATTAAGGACTATAGCATATCCATAGTAAAATGCCATATCTATATGAATTACATGACAGATAATCTGAATTTATATAAATTTAACCCAGGTTTATAATTTTTAAGACAAAGTGTGTAAAAGTTTCAGATTCAGTTTTTCAAGCTGAATAAATATTAAAGAAAGTACTCATGATGCGATTTTCTTGTCATTCATCACGTTTATAGTGAGATTTGACACCAAAACTCACGAATGGTATCAGATGAACAATTATCTAATTTCTTCCAATAATATTCGTGTTTTCATGTATTTCGGTAATATGGACCATTCGGTCCCTAAGTTCTCAGAACACTCAGGTAATGTTCGAGGGGGTAATATAGCAATTGACTGTGGGGGTAATGTCTCGGAAGTAAAGTCCTGATTACTAAACAAAAAGCGACGGTATTGAGTGGAACCAAAAAAGAGCCAGTCAATCACAACATAAGTCAGATGATTAGAAGATGGGAGAATAGATGAATAATTCAAACTGAACAGAACAAGTAGATAATATTCATCCAGTGGCTGAATTAGGACAAATATAATGCATCCGATTGCTGTGAGGAGAGTATAAGTCGGTAAGAGTCCGGTATGCAGTGTACGTGAGTTCCTCTCCTTAAAAAAACTTAACAAAGTAAAACCACGCGACAATCAGTTAACAACAAATCCACTTCGAAACTACGAAAACTGCCAGATGTAACAGACGAGGTTCTTAGAGAATTATGGTGTGGAAATTAATTTGCATGGGGTGCAAAATGACAACGATTACACAACCGTAAAGGAGTTTCTGGAGTTTATAACAAATCGAATACATTAAGTAGGAACAATTTAATTGTAATATTCTGGTCATGTTTTGGACGGATTATCATACGATCGACATTTAGGCCGAGCAAAGTTGCTAAGAGTCAAGTATGAAGGCGTTGGAAGTATGATCGCGCAGGCAAGCAACTAAGTACATAACCAACAAAATTTAATAAAATAATAAAATAATATAAATGCAATAAATAATAGTAATAAATAAGTGTATGATTCAAAGTTTTTATTTGTGCTTCGAAAAGTGTTTTGTTTTTGATATAGGTGAAAAATTAAATAACTTATTATGCCGTATATGAGTGTTCAATCGCGGCAAAATATATCTGTCATGTTGGTATGTGATGAATGTAAAGAAAATATAAATACTCAACAAAGCTACTTTGATTGTGATAACTGCAACAAAAAATTTCATCCGCAATGCAAAATATATACGATCAACATATTACTCGGCTTGCGAGCTATTCCACTTGGTATTGCAGTAACAAATGTCGTGATCCAAAATTGTATGTGGAACCTCCAGTCACCAATCCTCCAGTACCTGCTGACTCGAACGTGTTTGTGGAAGGTACATCATCATCATGTTCCGATTTGTCTAAATCAAATGCTGTTAGAGACACAATTACGTCACTTGCAGTACAGCTAGAAGAAGTCCTGAATTCAGTAAATAATCTTGGCAGAATGTTTGATGAAATGCAAGAAGTCCAAGTCAAGCTGGCTGATAGAGTCACTAAAACCGAAAATAGTATAGAAGTTTTGCAGCAGGAGAATGAATTATTGAAAAACCAGGTCATTTGATCCAGAACAACATACAGAGAAAATAACTAAACTGGAATTGGAACTTGAAACTATAAAATACAAAGAAATTAAAAATAGTTTGATCATTACTGGAATACCCAATATAAGTGTTATGTCGGATCAACTCGATGTTAATATATTAAACTTACTGGAAATGGACTCGTATCAAGATAGGTTTGTTGGCGCGCTGTCAAAGTATTCAGTTCAGTATAACAATTGTTGGGCATTAAAAATTAAAATTTTATTATTTTTATCTTAAAATAATAGTTGTTTATTGTAAAATCCATTTATATAATACAATATTTACATAAAAAGCTAAGAAAAGTATAAAGTTAAATAAAAATTCAAACAAAAAAATTATATCAGCATTCGTACAACACTACATTACTTTTGTGTTTCCAATAAATGGCTGACCAAATTAAATGTGTGTCCTGCAAAAGCGCAATTAGCGAGATTCACCAAGGAATTAAGTGCACCAGATGTCATAATACATTCCATTCACGCTGTGTTGGCTTCTCTGGTAAAAACAGGCAGGAAATTCAAAAGATCGCCACCATTTGGAACTGCTGTCAACCAAGCTCCCTAGTAACTGTCAGCCCTAAAAACAACTCCGATTTAAAGAAGCAGGCTCCTGTTGATGGTACGCCTCCAACATCTCAAACACCACAAACATCACATATTTTGAAATCATCAGTCGATATCAATCAACAAAGCTTTCAAAGACTTGAGCACCTAATCCTGGATGTGAAAAAATCTCTCCTTGACCAACTATCAGTGCTTCGTGACCAAATAGTAAATTTATCAGCTGAAAATACGGAACTGAAAAACAGGGTCCAGGTTGCACAGGAAAACAACGAAGAGCTCCATCACACTATTAATCGCCTGGAAACGGAAGTTGAATATCTGAAAGAAAAAGATAATCTAAGCAACATTGTGATTTCTGGAATACCGGATAGATCGATTGATCCTCTTACCTTAACTGCAAATATTCTTAAAACAATCAAAGCCAACGTATCCAGTGACTGTATAACCAGCGCACAATATATCGGGAGAGAACTCGTGTTACCATCCACCAGCACAGCACCCAAAACGCCTAATCATTTTCTCCTGGTCAAGCTTAAATCCATCACCATCAAGCAAGAAATAATAAAAAATAAGAAAATATATAAAAATCTATTTTCGAGAGAGATCATCTCACCGCTAATAAACTCCAACTATTTCGTGCTGCTCGGCAATTTAAAATAGCTAACCAATTCCAATTTCTCTGGACCACCAACAATCGGATTTTACTGAAAAAAGCACCACAGAGTAACACTATTCACATAAAAAGTTCAAACGATTTAGATAAAATTAAAAATTTGAATAATTGACTCAAATAGACTAATTTATCGCTTCACATTGAATTATTTTCATATCGATTTATTGATCACTAAACACTAAACACTATTATATTATATTTATTATTATATTTATTTATTTTTAGTTAAAAACTTAAAATTGCACTATAAAATATCAACAAACAAAAACATAAACAAACGAGTCAGCTGTTTCGATTTATGACAGATAGAAATACACACATAAATACAAATGGCATTTCTCAAATAGCGGATTTAGTTGATAGCGTTAATTATGAACTCGGATTTAAGTACGGTCGTAAAAAATTGGAAACGGGTTATGTAAATATTGTATATTTCAATATCAGGGGTTTGAAGTCGAAGATTCATGAGGTGGAAAATTTCTTATCGTTGTGTAATTATGGGACCGAAATCATTGTACTAGTTGAATCATGGATACAATCTGATGAGGTATGTTTAATTAATTTTCATGGTTATAATACGTATCATAGTTGTCGTACGGGTAAAGGAGGTGGAATATGTGTTTTAGTTAAAGAGAATATTAAATGCTCTGTAATTTTTGGAAAAGATGAGCTGAAAAACAATTTTCTAGTTTTAAAATTTCTTAAGCAAAATATGCATTTAATCAGTATATATAGATGCCCGGGATCAAATGTTGATAATTTTTTAGAGTCCTTTCAAACAATTTTAGAGAAATTTCCTAGAGCGATTGTAGTAGGGGATTTTAATTTAAATATTTTAGATCCAAGAAACCCAAAAATTAGTAAATATTTAGATTTACTATCTGTAAATGGCTTCATGCTCATTAACAAATTAGCATCAAAATTTGCCACAAGAATATGCAACAGTACTTCCACTATTATAGATCATGCATTGACTGATCAATTCGGATTAGTACACAGTTTTGCATTGGAGGATGTATCATTCTCTGACCACAGAGCAATTCAATTAGTCTTAGATGTACAAGCTCGAGAATCTAAACAGGCACAAGTATTTAAAATGTTAAATTATGATTTGGCTGCGAAAAATCGTTTTTGGCAAAAAATAGAAACCGTCGAAACTCTGGACGATCTGGTAAGCGGGCTCGAGAATGTCGTTAAGGATTGCATGCAATATAAGCGTGACACACGACGTGTGGGTCTGAAACAACCGTGGATGACCTTAGATTTATACCGGGATATCAAAACTAGGGAAAAATTATTTAAACTAACTGTAAAATACCCTGAGTGTGAACATTTAAAAGTTAAGTTCAATCTAATAAAATCCTCGATTGTAACCAGAGTACGGAAAGCTAAAAGAGATTTTTACGTAACTAGAGTAGAAAATTGTATTGGAAGTTCCAAACAATTTTGGAATCTATTAAAGTTGGCCATTTATAATAAGACACGTGAAACTAAACCAAAAAATATTTCGGTAATGTTAAATGGCTCAGTTAGCGAGGACCCAAGGGAAGTTGCCAACGCATTCAATGCTTGTTTCATACATGCATGCGATTTTCCGTGGCCAAATGTAGTCGTAATTATGCCAGAATATCATATAGATTTTAAATTTGATATAACCAATGTGAGTGAGGAGGAAGTTAGTCGAGTCATTCAATGTTTGAAAACAGCTGCAGCCACGGGGCGGGACGGCATATCAGGCAAGTTCCTTCAATTTTTTCAAGAAAAATTGAAGAGAGCGCTAACTAGCTTGATTAACAATTCGTTGCTTGAAGGCAAGTTTCCGGAAAAACTAAAAATGGCAAGAGTTATACCGGTATTTAAGGATGGGGATGCACTAGAGCCAACCAACTATAGACCAATATCTATTTTAGGCTCAGTCTCAAAAGTATTCGAAAGAATAGTGAATAACCGGTTATTGCAATTTTTGAAGGCGAATAATATTTTAGCAAGAGAGCAGTATGGGTTTACGGAAGGCTCTAGTACACAAGCAGCATGCCTTGAGTTAACTAGTTTCATTTCGGAAAATGTTGACAAGAAACGGATTGTAGCGTGCTTATTTTTGGATCTACGGAAAGCGTTTGATTCGGTAGACCATGATATATTGCTCGCCAAACTTCAGGGATTGAAGTTTGAGCCGATGCATTTGTCGTGGTTCCGATCATATCTTAAAGCTCGTCCTCAGGTTGTAGTTGTTAATCAAACAGAAAGTGATGTGATGTGTCTCGCAAGGGGTGTACCGCAAGGATCCATTCTTGGGCCGGTCCTTTTTAACATTTACATTAACGACATATGCAGACAAAACTTTAAGGGCACATTTCAGCTATATGCTGATGATGCTGTTATTAAGTATGAAAATACTAAAGATCTTTTTGAAGATATGCAGATGGATTTGACATTGCTAAACCTGTGGCTCAATGAAAACAAACTTCAATTAAATGCCAAAAAGACTAAGTATATGATATTTACAAATAAAAAAATACCAGAGGAAGTTATAAGAGAGTACAGGATTAGTTATGCGGGAATTCAGATAGAGCGTACGGATCAATTTAAGTACCTGGGTCTACTGATAGATGAAAAATTGAAATGGAGCGCCCATATCGATATGGTTAAGGCTAAAATACGACCTTTTGTATTCTCGATCAAAAAACTGAAGCATATTTTGCCGCAAAGTTCCCTGTTACTAATCTACAATTCCCTTATCTTACCACAATTAATATATTTAAACCCAGTGTGGAGTGGATGCGCTGGTTTCCGTTGTGATGAGATCGCAATTCTACAAAAAAAAACCCTAAAAAACATATACCGCCTGCCACTAAGATTTTCAACAATCGAACTTTTTAAAAATATATCTCAACTCAGCTTCCATAATATAATTGATTTCGAACTCATAATGACAATATTTAAAATTCGAAGAGGTTTAATTAAATTTCACCGACCTCTGATTCATGCGTGTGATATTCATTCATATGGTACGAGACAGCGAGCCAACTTCCACTTGCAATTTTTTGCAACAAACTCAAAAAACAACAATATACTGTACAAAGGTCTGAAAATGTACAACACTATACCAACCGAACTAAAAGAAATTGAAAGTATTAGCTTGTTTAAGAAATGCCTAAAAATGTATTTAAGAACAACCTAAAATAAACAATTGGACTTAAAATGTCTAAATAAATAATCATTAAAATCTTTACGGAGCTAATTTTAATTTTGATTTTAATTTTATTTTATAGTGCTTTTTTGCTTTTTCTGCAATATTTATGCTCTTTATTGTTTAACGTAAATTTTTCTTTAGTAGTATATAATATATTATAAATTTTTTTTTTTTCAATCATAGTCTATTTAATTTTTAACTTCCCTTTTTTTATATAAGTATATATTTTAAAATTATAAAACATAAAACAGCGCGCTGCTTCATTAAGTATGTTCCTTTGTTACCTACAACACTAAGTGTTTGGTAACCAAATTAATTATTGTATCTAATTTTTAAGTAAATAAAGTAAAGTAAAAAAATCAAGCACACTGGTTGAGACAACTCGACAAAAGAAAATGAACGCAATAACCAGAGCACCTCATATTTTCTTAAAATCGATTTTTGTGCTGAGATTAATAAGCTCGAAGTTCTTAAGGAATCGACATTGATGATAAAGATATTATAAAATATAAAGAAATGTTTACATGCTATGGTTATTCAATATTGAATAAAATAAGTATGAATTTTGCTACTCGAATTAGTAATACTGTAAAAACGATTCTTGATCATATAGTTACTGATATAACTAATATAAAATATGAATTTTGTTTAGGTGATACTTCTATTTCGGATCACAACTTAGTTTATTTTAGATTTCAGATACAAAAAAGTTTTGCAACGCTGCCTACCAATTTCAGTAAACATGTCATAAACTATAATATGGTTGATATAGATAATGCATGGAATAGTATTCATAAAGTTGGTAACTTTACTTGTCTGGCGAATGAGCTCAAAAATATTATTCAAAAGTGTAGTCGTGAAATAGAATTGAAAAACAAAAAAAGATATATTAAGCCGTGGAGGACTGTTGAAATATTCAATATTATTAAGTTACGGGAAAAGTTTCATAATTCAAGAAAAAAGCATATCAACTCAAACTATTGTTCTGAAAAATATGAGTTTTATTGTAAATTGGCGAAACAAAAAATAAGCTCAGCAAGAATAAGTTATTTTTACAACTTATTTCAAGACAATATGGGTAAACCGTATGTTATATGGAAATAATTTAATGACCTTATACTAAATAGACATACAAATAACAAGAGTATCGAGCTGAATGTTGGTAATAGAATGGTGAAGGATTATAGTGAAATTGCCACTCTATTCAATGATTATTTTATAAATAGCGTTCAAAATATGTTTAATTCTATTCAATTTCCAAATATAATAGTATTTGATTATATTCGATATAATGTGTCTCGACCTTTTAGTTTAGAAAATGTTTCAACAGAAGAAATTATTCAGGTAATTAATAAACTTAAACGGAGATCGGCGACAGGATTTGATCGCATATCAAATCGATTCATTATTCGATATTCGGAAAAATTAGCAAGTAAATTGGCTGAACTAATTAACAGTTGTGTTTATAATCGAACTTTTCCAGAGAGCTTAAAATGTGTCAAAGTTTGCCCAATCTTAAAATTCGGGTCAAATTCAGAAATTTCTAAGTATCGTCCAATTTCTATTCCAAACTCATTGACAAAAGTTTTTGAAAATTTTATTAATCAAAGAGTAGAAACCTTCCTGGAAATGAATGATATAATTTCACCATATCAATTTGGCTTCACCAGAAATTCAAGCACAATTGCGGCCTCCTTGCATCTTACAAATGGTCTAAGTGTAGCAATGGATAAAAAATATTTTGTATCTGTTCTCTTCCTGGACCTAAGTAAAGCCTTTGATGCAATAAATCACAGAATACTGTTAGTAAAATTAAAAAAAAATGAATTTTTCTGACAATCAAATACAATTTTTTGAATCTTATTTGAGTAGTAGGAGGCAATTTGTTGAAGTAAACGGTGTAAATAGTCAAATAAAAATAAATAATTTAGGAGTGCCGCAAGGATCAATTTTAGGGCCTACTTTATTCAAAATATTTATTAATGATTTATTGTTGAAAGATCTTCGTGGTAATGCACAGGTATATGCAGATGATATTGCTATAGTTTACAAAAATTATAATTTGGCTAATTTAATGAATGACATGCAAGTGGATTTAAATTTGTTGAAAGAATGGTTCACTATAAATTTATTACTATTAAATGCTAAAAAACGAAGTACATTATTTTTGAAAATAAAATTATAGATGACAGTATTATAATGAATAATACCATACGTTATGACGGAGAACCAATAGCGCGGGTCAAATCATTTAGGTATTTAGGTTTGGTTATAGATGCAAAACTTAAATGGGATCTTCATGTAGAAAACATAAAGAACAAGATTATGCCATATATTTTTATTTTAAAGAAGAACATTTTACCTCGGAAATTATACACTCATTTTATATATTTGAATTCGATATCGAGCGGGACAACCAAATCAAACCTAGACGAACTTCTTATTTTACAAAAAAGAGCCATAAAATTCATTTTGGATGTACCGATAAGGACTCCATCTTCCATAATTTTTACACACTTCTTATCACTGCACGCCATAATTGAAAAAGAGCTAATTCTTGTCAGCTACAACCAGGTCTAGTGACGTTCATGATTATAATGTCCGACGCCGTTCTTTTATCCGTTCTACATTATTTTCCACTTCCGCTTCCGAAAATAATGTGTTGAGTCGTGGATTGTTGATATACAATAGATTACCAAATAATATTAGAAGAGAAACAAGTCTAAATTTATTCAAAAAAATAGTTTTAAATTTTATTGAAAATAAATTTAACCGTTGAAAACTTAAGATATTTACTATTAGGACATCTTCCAGCTATTCCACAAAATTAATTTTGATAATAAACCTAAAAACCAGGATGCAAATTTCAACAACACAGCTAACCTAAAATAAAAAATAAAATAAAAAAAATATAAAAAATTTAAACTTTAACTTAAAAAAGAATTAAATTTGACAATTAAATTAAAGAATTATTCATATCTAAACTTATATTCAGTTGCATGCTTCTGTTCTTAAATTATTTTCATTACAGCGCTCTATTTTAATTCACAAATATTTCTGCTATACGATTCTAATAGAATTGACGCAGTTTTTGTTTTAAATTCAGTTTGAGAAAGAGCTATTTTGTATTCAATTGTATTTGTAAACTAGATTGTACACACTGAATAAATCAAATAAAGAAAAAAAGAAAACACTTTTACGTGAATCTCGAAAAAACAATTCTTGGATTCGTTACCCCAGAAAAACGCCTTTTATAAACAGTAACAACATTATAGTAAGCTCTAGTCAACGATTTGAAAGATTCGTCACTGAACGAAAAAAGTTTGAAAGACAGATAGAATGAGAGTGATTATAAAAGGTGTTTTTTTAAGCCCGATAGAACTTGAAATTGTAAAAAATAACCCAAAAATTTAAATTTTTTTTTTTTTATTTTTTTATTTTTTTATTTTTTTTATTTTTTTTTTTTTTATTGGTAACTATGCGATCTGTTTTGGGGCTCAAGGCTCACCCTGCTCTTCCGCGGTTATGCTTTTAACGTCCTTACTTTACGCCTTGCGGCCAACTCGAGGACGTACGGCTATAGGACCGATTTTAAGACCATCTGCACATTGCAAGCTCCATGCCAGCCTATACCAGCATGGAAGATGGGTCGGCCCATGAGTTTTGCACACCGACAGGGGGTCATAGATGTGTTACATTTCACCACAGATCGAAATCTGTTGATGAAATTTCACTTTGCATCCTGCCCCTATCGGGATTCGAACCCAGTACCTCCCGATCCAAACGCCAAAGCTTTAACCACTGTGCCATTTGGTCGGTTTTTGGTTAAATTGTAATCAAAAATTTTGTTTTATTCGAAAGATCAATGCCATGTGCATTAATATTTGAAAATGATTTCGGCCATATGGCCACCGCGGCTATTCTTGACGAAACGCATTCTGGACGTCCAATTTTGGGATACTTTCTCGAGCACTACTAATTCTGGCCTTCAAGGCGTCAATTGGTGCTGGTTTATCACGACGCGATCCCCGGCCTCATTTAAAAGAAATAAGGTCCGATGATGCCACCAGCGTGTAAACCGCACCAAACGGTGCATTTTTCTGGATCTAATGGAGTATGTATGCGGCAATTTTGTTTATTAACAAACCCGTTAAGCCAAAAATGAGCCTCATCGCTGAACACAATTTGACTATAAAACAACGGGTCATTTGCCAACTGCTCTAGAGCCCAATCGGCGAAAGAACGACGCTCATGATGGTCATATAATGGTCTCGTGGCTTCAATTCCTGTACCAGCTGGATCTTGTACGGACGGACAGAGCCTTAATTCCTGCGAACGACGACGAATCGATAAATTTGAACCTTCTTCCAAACGTTCGTTTACAGAGGCGATATTTTCTTCAGTACGCACATTCCTTCGACGTGTTGATGTTGTTGCATCCTCTAGAGAGGAGATATGGTACGAAATCTATCAACAGTTCGACGGACGGCTTGCTCAGATTATGTGCACCATAAAAATCACGAATTCGTCTATAAGTTTCGCGAGTCGACGACTGATTTTCAAAGTAAATTTTAATAATTTCGTAGCGTTGTTCAAGCGCGAGCCTATTCATGATGATTTGCCAAAGTATACTGAGATCTGCCAGAGTACATTTTTCATAAAAATTTAATTTTTTGTTTTATGCCACAATAAAAGCTCCTAAAATTCGTGTTAAGATTTCTTATTTTAAACGTACTAAAATTATATAATCGCAAGTTGATAAACAAATATAAAACACATAAATGTCGGGCTGTAATCATCACAATTAAAAAGCTCAAAAAGGAGGTGATGTTACTGAAAATTTGTTGATCGAAAGAAAATTTTATTTATAAAGTATTAAGAGGGTGACAATAGTATGTCTGTTACTTATAAAATCTTGGAATTAACCTTCAAGCTGGTATGAGCAATCGAGAATTGAGCTTACCAAGAGTTTAGTAGCTAGGGAGCTAGGTTTCATTCTGTGACATATTTGTATTCCTTTCAATATTTTAAATAATTAAAATTGGGAAAAAATTGGTATGGTAAAAATTTAATAAAGAGCTTTTAAATTTATAAGCTCTTTATTTAAAATGTTGAAAACTGTTTTATGTTTCACGATTAATGGATTGCAGGGTCATATCGACTGATGATACTTGGTTCTATTAATGTTTGGCTTAATGGTTGCCTTTTCTAAATCCACCCCAATAATACATACATAGATCAACAATTTTATAAAACATTGTCCAAAAGTAATACCATTTGATAACCACGTAAATTGAGCACCGCCTGTACATCAAATATTTGTAATTCTTTGGAAGGGGTAGCAGCCCCCAAGCTGTTTTATATAATATTCTTGTGTTTATCACATGATTGATATTCATAAACAGTTTATAATAGATACTTTTCCTCCTTTACATCGTTTTCAATTTTATTTGTATAAGCATAAGAAATAACACACACACACAGACACAGTACACACCCACAGAGATGCTTCTAATGTGAAAAATTATTATATCACAAGGATGATTTTATGTGTAATCTGCATGCCTTTTAAATCGAAATTATATCAGCAAGAATACATCGTATACGTATAGTGTGAAGAAAATGAACTTCACCATAAAATTTATTTCACAAAATGGGAAATCTTAGGAAACATTTTTCCGACTTTTCTTTCGGTAGTTCGCACGAATTTTTTTTGCACTCTGCATTGAACAACCGTAATTTGATTAATTTTGAAGAATGATATAATCAAAGTAAATTGTGCGGAAGGGTAAAATTGATTTAATAAAAGTTAATTCGGTTGTGTGTACGATAAGTATCGATTTGAAGTAAAAATATCTTTGTATATTATTTGCAATTTTCAGTTTCTCGATCGGATGATGATTAAAGTGCAATTTTCAATTATTTCGGGCGTATAAATAGGGGTTTGACAATAATTCATTCGCACATCGTCGTCATTGTCAGACGTACACGTCTAAATATAACGCCTGAAATCGGGGTTTACACCCCGACATAAATATACATATAACGTTATTCAATCAATAAACCAAAAAATATCGAAGCTCTTTGTTATATCCGCATCTATATACAGCGTGTATGTATATATAGGAGATACATGAGCATAAAAATCAATTTTTATACCACTTAAAACTTCATCTAACAACCAATAATACTTCTTTACTTTTAATGGAAAATTTGCTTCGATTCTAAACCTTGTTCAATTAAACTAATGTATAAATTTTTATAGAAAATCCTTTAAAGCTTTTTTCTCCTACATAGTAGAGGTACCTATATATGTGATCTGTTCTCGTTCCCTATATAGGTACGAGTACATAAACTGGGAACAACATACTTGTTCGATGTTATGCTGTTTTCCGTCTGTTAACAATATAATGTACACACACACACATACATATAGATTCCTTATTTGTACCTGTCTTATTGTTATTTCTTGTGCATACGTATAAGACTATACACATTTTGTAATTCAATAAATATCTAACATGTGTACCCTACCTGTAAATAGAAGAGCAACTAACTACAATAATAGGTATGATTACCTTTTGAGAAATTTATTACAATTTTTAATTAAAGTTCGGGTACATTCGGTTAAATAATTAGTTTAGTTTTCTAGAAATTTATTTTTGACACCAAATTATGGCATTTAATATTATGATCGGCAGCACAAAGGGAGTAAGAATTGCTATGTGATTTTGTTAACGGTGAAGACGAGCGTGATGTTCCACCGCAGTTGTTAACGATTTCGACGATAAAGAGATTTGGGAAGAACTTCATGAGGAAAATCATCTCGTTCAACAGCAGCAAAATTTACAACCCACAACAGAATATTTCGATGCACAAGATGGGGAAAAATTATAAAGGAATCCATCGCCTACGGGACGTATGAGAATCCATAATTTTATTAGAGAAACAGGTGGGCGTGGGGGACGCAGAATAAGAAGAAATGGTCGATATCATACAAAGACAAACAAATAGGAAGGCCGAAACAAAAACAACGACTAAACTCGTAACAAAGACTCCAGGTCTATAACCCGCAAAGTGGATTCCCGTAATGTCGCAAGAACTATACTAATATTTTAGTACAGTAAAACCTCGATTTAACGGACTAATTGGGGGTGTCCGTTAAATCCGAACGTCCGTTAAATCCGAATGTTTTTAATTTAATCGATTCGATCGAATTTAATCTGGGGCGGAAGTCAGGCATGTCTTAACCAATTAAGATCGGATTGGGTATGTTGGATGGAAATGAGATTTTTAAATGTTTTTTGGAAGAAGTTCTGGAATATGATAAACTAGGACAGAAATTGGACATTGTGAGTGAAATCAGATTACTAAATAATTGTTGGAAAAGTTCTGGAATATGGCCATATGGATTAGGTTCTTGTATTGCAAGTACCTCAATTGTAAATTGAGTGTAAATTTCCGCTTGGTTTGAAAGGTTCTGAAGATTTCATGGTCTTAGAAGGCATCATACTCCATATTCCTGCGAACAGTTTTCAAGGTCGTTGTTGATAAGGATACTATAAATTTATCCGAGCCGTGTAGGGTTCATAACGTAATTTTATGTGAGAGTATGAAGTTGGCTTGCCGCTGAACCTACAAATTCCATGAGTGGTGGGTGTTTAAGTGGTTACGTACTGGTGATCGGTGTTCAGCATTACCTGAAACATGTTAGCATTATGAGCCGCTTGCTTCAAGAAAAACGCCTGCTTAATACCGAGTTTCGTGGCCATATTCCAAAATTTCTTAAAAAAATTATTTAAGAATCTTATTTCCATCCAACATACCCAATCTCATCATGATCGGTAACTGAAAATTGGAAAATAAAAAATTGCCCGTTAAATAGAGCGTCCGTTACATCGAGGGTTTACTCTATTTTGAACAATGTAAATTAACCGCTCTTGAGTAAAAAGCCATTTTGTAGCATGTTACGGCCAAAAAAACGTACACAGCGACAAGACTTATCAGTTTCACTAAGAAACTGATAAAGCGGCACCTACACGATACATATGGATAATGCTAGACAATTCCTTTGCTTAAATCTGCCAAATAGAGCGTTGAAGTATGGCGGGCCTGCAAATCCTCCAGCGGGTGGGTATCCTTATAAAGTGATATTGTATACTGGCAAAAATCAGGACGATTGTTGCGGATATTTTTTTCATGACTTTGGACGGTTTTGAAAAACTAAGATCGGAAGTAATAGCTTTTGTTCCCTTCGAAAAAAACAAAACATAAAGTGTTTTGATAAGGTTCGATTGATAATGTCCAAGTTCGATGATAAGGCATTAATAAGGTTCCGGCTGGAAATAAGGTTGAAAGCTTATATGTTTCACAACCATTCAAGTGGATTGTGCTCGTTGTGCAAACTTTTAATGAATCCGGCTGATAAAATTTTGGTTCCGGCTGGCTTAATATTAGTTCCAACTGCCAAATCAGAAAGTGTACAATAATACATATACAGTGTGCTTCATGTGCCATAGTTAGTTTAGCTATAGTGGGTATGATTTCGGCTAGGTTTATATGATTTCAGCTGCTATTCTAGCGGTTTCGACTGATCCTGTTATGGTTCGGCTGACAGCTGATATATTTTACACATATTCTTTCTTACATATTTTACACTATTACACATTTTTCACACTTTTACATATTTACACTATTTAAATCAGTGGGCTCATTGTGCAAACTCCTAATGGTTATGCTTGGTAAAATTTTAGTTCTGGCCTGCTTTAAACGGTTCCGGGTGGCTTAATATGGGTTCCGGCTGAAAATTCGGATAGTGCACAATGTTTATAAAGCATTATGCTTCTTGTGCCATAGTTAGTTTCTTTCCAGCTGACATGATTCCGGTTGGCTTTCTAAGGTTCCGCAATCATATGGTGCACAATACTTTATGCTTCTTGTGTCATAGTTGGTTTGGCTGTAAATGATATGGTTCCGGCTAGCTTAATAAAGTTCTGACTTGAATTATCAGGTTCCGGCCGCAAATTCATGTAGTGCTAAATGATACACAATACTTTGTGCTTCCTGTGCCATAGTTGGGTTGGACTGTACACGATATGATTCCGGCTGGCTTTATTACGTTTCGGCTGGAATTATAAGAATCACGCAATGTTGCACAATCCATTGTGCTTCTTGTGCTATAGGTAGTCTGTTTCTTGCTGACATGATTCCGGTCGGCTGTTTAAGGCTCCGGTTCGAATTATACGAATTCACCCGAACAATCATATGGTGCACAATGATGCACAATACTTTGTGCTTCTTGTGAAATAGTCGGTTTGGCTGTAAACGATACAATTCCGGCTGGCTTAATAAAGTTTCGGATAGAATTATAAGGTACCGGCCGCAAACTCATGTAGTAGGTAATGATGCACAATAAATTGTGCTTCTTGCGTTGTCTTGTGTTGTTTTTGCTGTAATATGGTTCCAGCTAGCGTTATACGGTTTCGGTTGGAATTGTAAGGTTCCGGCTGAAAAATCAGTTCACAATGAGCACATTCCATTGTACTTCTTGTGCCGTAGTTAGTTTGGCTGTATAGGGTATGGTTCCGGTTGGATTTTTAAAGTTCCGTCTGGATTTATAAGGTTCCGGCTGAAAAACAATTTGTGTGCAACGATGCACAATATATTGTGCTTCTTATGCCATAGTTAGTTTGACTGTAGTACGATCCCGGCTGGCATAATTAGGTTTCGGCTGGAGTTATAAGGGCTGAATAATAAAAAATGTTCAACTTTCCAATTCATTGTGCTTTTTGTGTCATAGCTAGTTTGACTGTAGAGGGTATTGTCCCGGCTGGCTTTATAAAGTTCCGGCTGGCTTTATAAGGTTTTGGCTGAAATTATAAGGTTCCGGCCGCAAGCTCATGTATTGCTCAATGATGCACAACACATTGTGTTTTTTGTACCATAGTTGGTTTGGCTGTAGTATGGTTCCGGTTCGCTTTATTACGTTTCGGCTGGAATTATAAAAATTCGCCCGAACAATCATATGGTGCACAATGATGCACAATACTTTGAGCTTCTTGTGAAATAGTTGGTTTGGCTGTAAACGACACAATTCCGACTGGCTTAAGTTCCGGCTGGAATTATAAGGCTCCGGCCTCAAACTCATGTAGTGCTCAATGATACACAATAAATTGTGCTTCTTGTGTCATAGTTGGTTTTGCTGTAATATGGTTCCGGCTGGCTTTATAAGGTTTCGGTTGGAATTGTAAGGTTCCGACTGAAATCAGTTCACAATGATCACAATCCATTACACTTCTTGTGCCCTAGTTAGTTTGGCTGAAAAACAATTAGTGTGCAATGATGCACAATCAATTGTGTTTCTTGTGCCATAGCTAGTTTGGCTGTACAGGGTATCGTTCCGGCTGGATTTATAAGGTTCTGGCTGAAAAAACAATTAGTGTACATGATACACAATACTTGTTATGACATAGTTGGTTTGACTGTATTATGGTTCCGGCTGGATTTATTAGGTTTCGGGTGGAATTTAGGGTTCCGGCTGAAAAATAAAATTTTTTCAACTTTCCAATCCATTGTGCTTCTTGTGCCATAGACTAGTGTGCCTGTAGAGGGTATCGTCTCGGCTGGCTTTATAAAGTTCCGGCTGGTTTTATAAGGTTTCGGCTGGAATTATAAGGTACCGAAAAATCATATGGTGCACAATGCTGCACAATACATAATACTACGTGTTCCATAGTTGGTTTGCTTTCGGCTAATATGGTTCCGGCTGGCGTGTCGAACACTTAAATTGGATAAATATTATTCTATGTGACTTATTTTTTATATGCCAAAAAGTGCAAATTTAGTCATTTTCAAATAGCAAATGCTAGTTTATATTTGAGTGCTTTTTTCTCTTGGTCAAAAACTAAAAATTATTATTTTGATGAATTTCAATTTTTGGACAAAAATAAAATTTGTTAAAATTGGCAAAAAATGATTTGAATTATTTATTGAGGAACTATAATTTTAATCTTTAGAAAAGGTTGGACGTATAGTTATTCCGCAGGAGGATAGGAAAAGGATGGACTACATCCTTTTATGTTTAATAGCGTGTCATTCTTCTACGATGTGATCGAGAGGATGCAATAGCCCTTAACACTGAGTATTAGACAGTTTATATGGCATATCCCAGCGGCCTCACCAATTCTCAATTATTTTTAAATTAATTAGTGTGGAATGCCCATTTCACCTATCTGAGTAATTTATATTTCGAATAATATCATAAGGGTCACAAGGATTTTCCAAAATGTCATCAACAGATGTATTCTCGTAATACTTAGTATTGAACTGTTTACCATATATGCCGTGTGCCAGGGGTCTTAATTTGTATGGCATGCCGATGTCATCTGTTTGAGCAGCTTATGTTTCGAATAATATGAGGGTTATGAGGGTGGTGGACGTATTTTGATACGTGCTGCATTTTAGTTGTTATTTAAATTATAACAAGGTGGTGGACGTAAAGAGTTTAAAGTTGGTTTTATGCCTTTTCAACGACTTTTTTCAATAAAAGCTACAATGACTTCAATCTCAGCTCGAGTGCTGTTCTTAAGATCTCGAATTGTTTGTGGATCATAACTATACACTTTACTTTTCAAAAACCACAACGAAAATAATTTAACGGTGTCAAATTGCATGATCTGGGTGGCCAATTGACATCAGGATCTCTTTAAATTATGCGATCATCGAACTTGCTTGTCAATAAATAAGACGAGTGTTTCACGATTTCATCTAAGAAAGATTGTCTAAATCAATTTCATCCAATTTTGGTCACAAAAATAATACGACACGTTTAATTGTTTGAACGACGCCTCACAGAGATGTTTGGCTCTTCGCGAACATTTTCATTTACAGCTGTATTGTTTCGCAAGTAACAATTGGACGATGATATTCGTATGCTCTACCACCTACGCAACTGATCCAGATTCTCCTAAATGTTCAACAGTTTTACGAAGTTCAGGCTCTGTAGGACGCCCACGTTAGGATAACCAAAACGCGATGGTGATCTGTTTGAGATTGGTGTTTAGTAATTTAAATGTATTAAATATCGATAATATTGGTTACAACAACTTGTGATTGCTCGTAATTTCGTTCTTGTTTTAGTTTTGACAATACTTAAAACCATAAATAAAAAATAATTTTTGGTAGCATGTGCGACATCTACATAATAGTAGAAACACTAAACCGCAAAATGCAAAATGTTTACAAAGAAAAAGTTTATTTTATTTATTTATTTATTTAATATTGTGTTTCGTGTCACTTGTAGATCTGGGTGGTCATATCACATTCCGTGATATAAAGTGAGATATATAGAAAATGTCGTAGCTTAAGACTGTAATATCTTCCATCTCGTTTATAAAAATAAAAAAAATTGACTTGCCAGGAAGCAATACATGCATGTAAAAGTTAAATTAGATCTTGGGCACTTTACTAGTCACTGCCAGGTATCATCCATGACAAATTAAAAACCACGGTCCTAATTTAAAGTTCCGACAAAAGCGTCAGTTGTCTCAGGAGACACATAACTAGGATTCTAAATATACCAACTGTGAAAATGGACGTAAAGAAATTAATTTCCAGATGCAAGTTCAATTTCTAATCATGGCACTATTGGCACCTGATATTAGTTAAATTCAAATAAGAGAACTTGACATCCAAGTGTAAGTTAACTTTTATATGATTTCTAGAATAGAGGTCGTGTAGAGTCTGATACGGTTGACTGTTAAAATAGGCGAAATAGTTTGTTAAAATAATCTAACGAAAATCAGTTTGATGTTTTGAAGTATAGTACGGTTCGAACCCCTGCATTATTGAATATTATATTAGTTAGTTGTTGTCTATATTTTATGTAACACTCGACGTAGTATGAAGATTTTTTTGGTGAAGCAATATTTAGCGAAAATGTAAATAGACTGTACCTGTATATAAACGTTGTAAATATAACGTTTTGCAAATACATAGACGACCTATGCATTGGTTATCTATTTTTAATATATAAGATTATGTATATGGTTTTTCAATCGTCTGGTGGAATCATCGGTCCGTATTTTGTTCGAAATGAAGCTGGTGACACCGTTACTGTCAATGGAAATCGGTATAGATCGACCAACTTTTTATGGCCGAAATTGGAAGTTGGTCTTGACAACATTTGGTTCCAACAAGACGGGGCTACGTGCCACACAGCAAGTGCAACAATTGAATTATTGCGAGAAAAGTTTGGATCATATCACTCTTATTGGAAAACCCTATACATAAATATTCTTATGTACTCTCATAATGATCGGTAGAACTGAACATTTTTCGAAATATATAATTTAGTATCATTCTGTGAGGCCACCGCGAATAACTTAAATTTTGTTAACAAGTACCGAATTAAAAAATTATAAAATCGTTAAGGCCGTATAATTGTGTAGTGTTTCGGTGCATACCATTTGCTTACCACCTGTTATCTATAGTTATATGTTGGTGAATGGTAATTTATTTGCGAAACAGTGTCCTAAAATTAAATTGAGTTTTTTCAAAGAAGAAGAAGAAAATTCTAATCCATCAATTTTCCCCAAATTTTCCTGGTAGTCTCAGTATGACCTAAGCTATTAGAAAAATAATCGAAAGTATTGGTTAGTAGTAGAAGTTTTTGAGATATTGGCCAAAAACTGATAATAAATTGATAAAAAAATTTAAATTTTCAAAAGGATTGGTTATGAAATGGCCTAGTTTAGTCCAGCATGAACAGATCCTAGAATTTTTTCCTAAGTTTTGGACCCCTGATCAATACTTTTATCCAAATTTCATCGTCATTCTTTTAGTATGGCGAGAAGACGGAATATTGTTAAATTTCAAGATTTCATTTACCGAGTTCCTTTACTTCGGAGATCAATCAATTTGTCACTTTAAGGATCACTTTTAATATTTTATTCCGCTGGGATGTTTTATTTAGCGAAAAAAGATATACAAAATGAATAATAAATTTCCGCTGGTAATTATAAACAAATTAAATTCTCTTTTGTGATTGTGCTGCCACTTGCGGCGAGTAGCGAAATATCTTATTTTCTGCTGAGAAATTTCCGCTATCTTATACAGCATATCGTAAACTAGGTCCGTTTGACCTAGTTATTTCATATATTTTTATTGATGGTGCTCATAAACTAAATTTAGAAACTGAAATTGATCCGTTTAATACCATGATGACCCGTATTCAAGTATTTCATTTAGGTTTCTAGTAATTAAAATCATAAGTCTTAGTTGTTAAATAAATTTAGCTATTTTTTTCCTTAATTAATATAATTTTTTTTTAATAAATCTGAATCATTAAATCATAATGGAATAGATTTTTTTTTTTCAATTTGTTGATGATGAGGGTGGGAAGGAATTCATGGGTGAAAAACAAGCGTTTTAGTTAAAAAAAAATTTTTTAAGATTTTCCGTATAAAGATTGTGCGATCTCGTCTTTTCAGTGGCATGGAACCCTCCATTATCCACTTAGAGCTACCGGATGTTATAACGTGTTAGCCACCGAGAGGCCCGCTACAAAATGGCGCCCGAGCAGGGACCTGAAGGTCTTTAACAACAGTTATAGAGACTTTAAGGTCACAAAACTATGTCAGTGGATGACAATGTGAAATAATTTGTAATTTTATAGTAATTAATTAATTAAGTTTAACTGTAGTCTTAATAAGGCATCCAAACAGCTTCTTTGTTCACTTGCCTAACCTCAAGAACCGCTTATGGTTATTATAGGATAAAATTATTTTTTTTTTTGCATTTGTTTCGTAGCCCAATTTTAACCAAGTTTGTGCATCGATTACATTATGTTTTGTTAATGGTAGACACATGATGATTTCATGGATTCTTCTTAACTAGTCATAAAGGATTCCTGCACAGATAAACTTTTCCGTCTTTTCCCTTTTAAAGTAATCAATTTCCTTTCCTTCGGTATTTGGACAGCGAACAATGATTGATTTTGCCTCAAAGTTTCAAAGTTCGTATACATAGACACTCGGGGTAGATCACTTTAATGACTTGAGGTAAATACTCGTTATGAAACACTTTCCACTAGCATTCCATTTCTGATTATTATTATTATTATAATTTTAATTACGTCACGAATTAGCTAACTTCATTTATGATTCGATTCACCATACTCATTATCATGAAAAAAATTTTTTTTTAACCTTTCTAATTAAATTACGATTATTGTACTGAATTAGTTATTCCAGATTTGATAATCGTAATATTTTAGATACTAAATAATAATTTAGATAAAAGATTTGTTTCACCTTTTTATATAAGATATTAAATTTAATTTGGGTATTTAAAATAAAAGGGCAAATGTCTATTTACCAATAGACAGTTGAGTATCTCAAATAAGATTGACAAGAATACGATATTTTGAGATTTGCTAACCTGATTTAGCCGACTAATAAGATAGGCACTCGAATCCGGCCGCGAGCTTCAATAAATCATTTGACAGTTTCGTTTTTCGATTAAGCAAACTCATTGAAGTTTCATCTTGATAGCTTCCTTTTAAATAAAATGGATCCCATTATTTAACTCAGTAAGCTCTCTGAAGCAGAAATAGAAATAGAATATAAGATTCGAGGATTGACTAGGCAGGCTAGCAATACGACGGAAATTTGTAGGAAATCACTAAACGCTGAAATTTTGGATGAGTTGTTTTGGCTATGCATACTGAACTTATTAAGGCTACTGAACAAAAGGGTATGACACCCGCAGTTGATTTTGTAGTAGTAGCCGGGACGTATTGGGAACGTTTCAAATCTTTCACGTGCTTATTGTAACATAAGAAAAAAACTTAAATGGCTTGTTAAACTATGGCAGGATAGTAATCGTTTAGTAGTGCCAGAAGGGGTTCAAACTGTTATACCTCCAACCATAACTAACCTCGCTTCTAGCCCTCGTGGTCCCTTAATTAATATGGAAACAAGTGAAAGTAGGATCCACCCTAAAAATAACTTTACAGAGCAATCCCAAGTTCTTATCAACCAAGCGAAAGAGTTGAGAAATTCTGTAGCAGAATTCTTCAATAATATAAAAAAAACTTAAATCAGAAACCTCCAGACAACATGTTGCACTTAACAAATCTGACGATGAATAACGAGCATGGCCAGGAAACTTAAGCCAACGAGAAAGATCGATAGGAAACGTATTACAAGATAAGTCACGTAGGCCACCGTGTCATTTCCAACCAACTACTCAGGTGCAACAGACTCGATTAAACGATTACCACAAAGTAAAACGAAGATAAAACCTTTCTTTCGATGGTACTGATAAGACGAATGTCCACGATTTTATTTATCGATCAGAACGTGTGGCTTAAGATGACGGGTTTCCCGAAAATTTCTTAACGAAAGCATTACACCTCTTTCTAAAAAATACTGCTGAAGACTGGTATTGGATCTTTAAATTTGTCCTACTTCAGTAGCTACGGAATGGAGATTATCTGCAAAATAACTTCTCAAGAGCGCACTTTCAGAACATGAAGTTAACTAAAATCTCATTTGGTTCTGGAACTCAAGTAGGTAGTATGAGAGTTTTCCGACAGTCATCAACTGAAACTCGGTATCCACTCAAAATTTTCCCCGGATTTTGCCAATTTAGATCAGAGTACTTAACACGCAAATTATGTTGAGCAAAGAATGCGCTATCGTTTGAGCGGGATTTCTTTGCGATGTTTATGGTGATGTTATCAAAAGCATATGGTAGTTTTCGAAATAATTTTAATGATTCTGAGCCTCACAAATTTTGAATAACCAATTACGGACAAATAAAAAATAAATCACTTTAAATTATGACCAATGATTCTGGCAGTTTATGGTACCGAGTTACAACTGTACGAAAATATTGAATACCTATTTTCATATAATCCAGTTCAACGTAATGTTGTGGAATTAATATTGAACTCAATGGCAAATTGAAAATCTCAAGAACACAAAATTTTTCATCTGCCTTTTTTGCTCTCCATGTATACGTTTCAGTTAGGGTGTCTAGTCAAGCATAATTCTATATTGGTCCACTGGTGAAAAAAAACCCTACACGTATACGTATATATTGTACATAGATCGAAGAATCTAGGAAAATCTTGAGAAAAATAAAAAGAAATCATTTAACAACAAGATGTTTATACTTTATAGAACGAGTAGTAGAAAATCTGTATGTTGTGCGTCATTATTGACAGGAAAAACTTAAGGAAATGAATTTTTATTGTGATTTGCTTTTTTTTTTAAAGAGCCGGAGAACATTCATTTCATATATAGATGTGTATGTTTAAAGTGATGAGTATCCCTCCCCTCCTGGAACAAAAAAAAATTCAATCGAAAATCATAGAAAAGAAGGATTTTCGAATTTTTTTCTAATCAAATATTTTTTTGTACGCCTATTTCTCGATTTGGTTGCGTTGGAAATGATAAGCTGTTCAAAGTGAAAAATTCTATTATCATTTTTTGTGTTGTGCGGGAATTATTTGCGTAGAGACTTACACAGAGTGTGGTTTTCTCGAGTGATCGATGATTGTGCGCGCATCAAATTTATTGAAATTTGATTGAATTTGAAATGTACTTAGGTACATACCGCACGCAAATTCCATGTACTATATACAAATATAGAGATTCTAAGTATTTACTATTTAGACATGAGCAATGGAATCAAACAGCTGTCTGTCTATTTAAATGTTCATTACACGCGTGCCAACTGCCAGTTGGCTGTTTCGAGAGTTTAATTGATTTATCTAGATGTGTTGCGGTTGTGTTTTCTGCCATGTAGTGAAATTAAGATATAAGTCGAGATGAAACTATTTTTGCTACTCGTACATTATACCGTCCAAAATAAATAAATAATTAATTTTGAATTTATAATGTGTTTACAGAAATTACAATTTCGAATTATTTATAAGCAATTAAACGCTTGAACAATATGCAGATGGGTTTGATTGTTTGGGGGCTCTATATAAAACTTATTTATTGCCTTTTAGCTCTAATTTTTTGGTGGAGTTTTGTAAGTAAACAAATATTTGAATATCACGTATAAATTATTATGTGAAGTCAAGTAAACCGTAAACAATAGTTTTGTTTGCTTATGGTTCGCGATAATTTAATACTCATTATTAAAATTTTGGCTATTCTTACATTGTCTGTAAGAACAAGTTATTGAGATCTTGATCAAAATGATGGAAGAAGACCCTGGTCCCATTTTTATAAACGTTTTGAAGGTCCCTGATCTCAAAAATACAAAGTGCTAGGGGCTGAAATCTCACGAGGTAAGCGAAACCTCGGTCGGGAAATTGGCAAACCCGAAATATTCACGGCAAGTTAGGAACCATAGCAAATTTCCACTTAGAAAATTGGTCGCAAAATGACTCTGGAAAATATGCTCTTAATGTATTTTAAAGCGAGGACGGGTACCATTTCAACATCAAAATGGTTAACCCATTAACACGCAAATCTAACAATTTAAATAATTCATTTTTTTACATCGAACCGGATGTCAATTGTTATTGCAGGCGCTGAAACCAATAAAAACTCAGGGCTATGAATTTTTATTCATAAAGACTTATGATCCGTGAAGATGAAAGAAATCACCTTTTGAAGTGTCGCCGTGTCTTTTCCATATAAGTTCGCGATTGACATGAAGAATACAATCACCTCCGCGATGCAATTAATGCCGACGGCCAAAAGCACCGCCCAGAACTATTCATTCACCTGTAACCCTCAATGAATCGAAATCAAGACGGAACTGCTGCCCAACCAAACACCAGTTGACAGATATGACATCACTACCATAGGTTTTAAACAAAAATTAAAATCTCTGATGCAATTCATCATAAAGCGCCATCATATGGCCAAGTTCGTTGTTGCATGTACTCCGTTGAATGGCAAAAATGTGGTCTACCTCATGCACACATTTTGGTTTGGTTCGTTCAAAAAATTAGACCGAGCAAAATCGATTCCACCATCGCAGCCGAAATCCCGGAAAAAGCTGTTGATCCGAAATTGGTGACTAAGAATATGATCCAGGGACCTTGCGGAGTTTTCAACAACGACTCACCCTGTTTGATAGATGGCAAGTGTTCCAAGCGATACCCGAGAGATCATCATAGGCAATAATGGATGCCTATTGTATCGTAGGCGATCAGTTGCGGCCAATGGGCGACCTACAGTTTTGAAGGCCAAAGGGCAAGATATAGATGTGGACAATCGTTGGATTATGCCATACTCGCCGATATTGTAGTAGGCTTCGAGGCGTACACAAATGTAAATGCAAACGACAAAGTAGCTCAGCATCAGGTCAGCGACGAGGCGATTTGCCAGATTTTTTACTTTACGACCCACGAAAGATACCCCCTACAGTTAACAGGCTTCTTCTCGGTTGGTGAAGCAGATGATTTCGCTTCCACTTTGCTGCATGTTGAAATGCCACTCCTACACATTGAACACATCATCAAAATCGTTTCATCGTCGGAAACAAGGAACACCAGTTGAAGGACAACCAAATGTATTTGATTCAGATGCTCTGGGTCGCATGTGAATTTAAATAACAAATGTTACTATCTTCGATTGTTGTTGGTGAATGTTCGGGGTCCGACGCCATTTCAACAACTGAGGACCGTTAATGGGCATCTGTGTGTGACTTACCGTAAAGACTATCGACGCCTACATATCTTCATCACCGCACATTGTTTGCGATCATATCCACATGTTCCCATTTGAATCCGAATGATTTGTGGTTAAAATATAAGGACGACATATCTGAGGATATTTTGCATCGTGTACGTCGCCAAACTTCAAATCCGACATTGCAAATGACAGCAGAAATGCACAATGAGGCACTGATTATGGTAGAAGACATGTATTTATTGATAGCGAATAAAGTGTTGTCGTATTTGGACACACAATGACAACAATATGGCACTGAAGCATTAGCCGAAGCAGTTCGTACAAATGCTCCACAATTGAATCAACAACAAAAGACTGCGCATCATTCTTTGATGGAAACTAAGAACAATGGAACTGGTGACATTTACTTCCTGGATGTCCCCAGAGGAACGGAAAAACGTTCCTAATTTGATTGCTTTTGGTGTCGATTTGATCTCAGCATGAAGTTGCCTTGACATTGGTTTTATCTGGAATAACAGCGACTTTGTTATAGAAGGAGGACGACACGACATTCTACACTGAAATTGCGACTGGGCATGAAAATCAACGAGATACCAACTTGTATTATTACGAAGATTCTACACCACAAAAGGTCACTTAATGCGCTGGACAGAACGTTGAAAAATCCTCGTAGCAATCAAAACATTTTTGGTAGAACCATGATTCGGTTGTCCAGTGATTTTTGTCAGACTCTCTCTGTCATTCCACGCTCAAAAGCAGCTGAGTTGAAGTGAATACCCTCCGATTGACGACCAACCTGCAAATGTTTTTGCAACAAGACCGAACTGCAAATGTGTTTTCGAAGCAATTATTTGACGTTCGTAATGGGAAAATTGCAGTTGATATCTCGACCGGATTCATCACATTGCTCACTGATTTCTGCCAGTTGACCGAATCGATGGCAAAGCTCATTCGATGTGTTCTTCGGCTGAGCGAACGAGAACGAGCCATATTGGTTCCGAAAAACAAAAATGTCGATAATGTCAAGGCAACCATTCAGAACTTCATTCCGGGACAGTTGTTTTCCTTCAAATCGCTTGACACAGTATCAACCAGGATGAAGTATTCAACTATCCCACAGAATTCTTGAATTCACTGGAATGGTCCGGATTACCTCCTAATAATTTCCAATTGAAAGTAAGATCAGGCATCAATCAACCTCGACTGTGCAATGGAACGAGACTGGCTACGAAAAAGCTTATGAACAACATCATCGAGCCGACGATTATCAAGGAAAAGTTCAAAGAAAAGGATTCCAACGGAAAGCCATTCGAGTTCAAACAATGACCATCAAAAAATCACAGGGTCAGTCGTTGGAAATCTGCGGGATTACCTTGGAGTTTCCATGTTTTGTGCATGTACAACTGTATGCCGTGTGTTCGCTTGTCGGCAAGCCATCATCCTTGTTTGTTTACGCGCTGGAAAACAAAACGGAAATCGCAGTTTGCCACAAAGCTTTGCATAGATTGTGAACCTCATTTGTTTTCGTGTAAATAAAAGACGTTGAATTCATTTGAATTACGAACGAGTTTCATTTAATCGCCAAACGAAACTCAAACAGTAAAAAAGTGGTTTGCAAGATTTCGCGATGTCAATTTTAGTCTTGAGAACGGTCCACGTTCAGGTGGAGTGAAACAATTTGAAGGAAAATGTGTTCCTCATAAACTGACCAAAGAACACAAAATCTGAAGAGTTGATACCTGCATGGAATTGCTTTCTCGGTACAAAAGAAATAACTTTTTGCATAAAATCATTACGGGTGATGAAAAGTGGATTTTGTACGATAATTCTAAATGCAGATAACCATGGGTTCATCCCGTGATGAAAAAATACCATTTACAGGCCAAGGAAGGCGGAAGGTAATATTGCTGCATGACAACGCTCATTCACATACAGCAAAATTAACCCATGAACTCATCTATTCCTTTAAGACTGGGAAGTTTTAAAGCATGCGGCATATTCTCCAGACCTTGATCCCTCTTCTTATTACCACAAAAAATTCAGTTCGATGTCATCATATTTGAAAGGCCAGTTCACGAAAGTTGAAGATGTGCAAAAATGGCTCGATGACTATTGAACTTCGAAACCACCAAGTTCATACCGATGTGAAGAACTTAACAAAATTTGTTATTTTAAAATTTACGCGAGTATGCATTCAATATGTTAACAGTGTAATTCAACAAAAACTTGATCAGCAATGATTGAAAATCGCATTAAAATAGTTAAAAGTTAACTCATTCGATTTTTTTGGGTTGGCACCGGCTTGCTGTTTGTTATAAGGGGCTAATCCAAGAGTTTTCCACGCGGTTTCATAATATACCTTAAATCACCCAACTAATGGGCTTTCAAAATATCATGGTAAGATTTAGGGCTATTGAGATGCACTATGAATTAACAAGCTTTCAAGCGGCATCTCTACAGTCCCCGTCCAATCGAATTTACTATTCGAAATAAAACTTCATATTTTAAATTCAAGATGAAAGCTGTTATAAAGAGGCAATACAAGAATAGTACAACGGAAAAAATGCCAAGGCTATAACCATACGCAACGATATTGCGCGTGCGAACCAAGATGTGTCAAATGTGCTGGAAAGCACCCATCACAAACTTGCAAGCTATCTAAAGAAGAACCAGCAAAATCTATAAATGGTAATCGGCAGATGTGAGGTTGCCAAGCAGCTACAGAAAATAAAGGATCAGTTACGCAAACCCCCTCTAAGTCATCCAAACAAGTAGCGAGCAAGAAATGAAGTACTGTAAGTAGGGAGAATTATATATATGCCCAGGCCTCTTCAAATTCGAAAGAAAATTACACCAACGGTACCGAAAAATTCAAAAACACTGTTCAATCAATTTTAAATAGCCTTGAGGAACAGAATAAACTAAATAGGTTAATTCTTGATCGACTCAATTTGCTAGAAGTACCGAGTTCCGAATAGCTAAAAATAAATAATGTCGGCAATACATAGTTCAATCCGGAGCAAAAACCAGGCATCAAAACTACTCATTAAGAATTGCCATATGAAATGAAAATGGATTAACACAACAACTAGCCGAATTAGAACTTGTTACTTACGTGTTGAGGTATACTTGTTACCATACCTCACATCCAGCAGAACGGGCAAGAGGAAGATTAGCAATATTTACTAGGGATAATATTATTCATCATGAAGAATTAAAAATAGAAAAGGATCCATGCAAGTAACCACTGCGTCGGTTAAATTTGGTTATCACAACACCTGTAATATATCTGTAATATATTGTCCCCCACGGTAGAACCTAAAGAAAGAAGACTACATTAACTTGTTCCAGAAATTAGGAAGTAACTTCATTATCGGAAGTGACTTTAATGCAAAAAATAGCTTCTGGGGCTCCAGATTAACCTCTCCAAAAGGCAAATAATTACTTGGAGCTGGCCAATACTCAAAATTTGAATTTTACTCAGGAGGGAAACCAACGTTCTGGCCATCTGGTCTTAACAAAATCCCAGACCTAATAAATTTCTACATCACTAAAGGGATATCGGAACGCTACATCTTCTTAGAAAATGATAAAGTCTAATATCTGATCATTCTACTCTTATTATGACGGTAGTGAAAATGTAATCGAAAAAACAAATTCCCCACAGCTCACAAACAACCAAACAAATTCGGAATTAGTTAAGCAGCTAGTAGAGGAAAAAATAGAACTTTAAGTGCCAATCAAAAGTGAAAATGAAATAGAAGAGGAATTAGACAGGCCTTGATGTCATACAATGATCGGTTTGGGAATGCACCCTCAAATTATCATTCAGGAAAGAAAACTTGTTACCGTTATTTACTCATTAGAAGTAAGAGAACTAGTGCAGGAAAAACGAAAAGCCCGAAAGAAATGGCAAACTACGCGTGCGCTGCAAGATAAAACCACATTAAACAACTTGTGCATCAAACTTAAAAAAAACTTAATCAAAATTAACTTCTCATAAATGCAGTGAAAAATGAAACAATTGGAAAATACCTTTGCTTTGGAGCTATCCAACTAAAGACACCGACTATTCCCTCTGGAAAGTAACAAAAGGGTCAAAACGACGAAAAACGCAGATTCCCCAATCCCCCAAACAATAAATGAGAAATGGGCTAGAAAAGCAAAAGACAACAGCTGTCCTGTTTGCTGAACATCTTGAAGAAACACTTCAACCTCAAGGTCGGCAGACCAGTTACGAAAACACGGCTGATCCGCCCAGAACATCTGACTTCGAAGATATCGGGCCTGTAACATTAAAAGAACTAAAATCTGACATTGATAACATAAAAGCAAACAAAGCTGCTGGTTACGATCTGATAAGAGGGCAAATAATAAAGGAGCTGCCTGAAAAAGGCACCCGTAAATTATTGCACATAATCAATGCGATCATCAGGAAAAAATATGTGCAAATGCAGTGGAAAGTAGCAGAATTAATAATGATTCCAAAACCGAGTAATGCGGGCAATCGATACATACATGGAGCTAAAACGATTTCGACAGGAGTACCGCAGGTTAGTGTTTTGGGACCTATTCTTTACCTGATTTCCACCAGAGATTAACCTTAATTAAACGATGTTACCGTTGCAACATTTGCTGATAATACTGTAGTTCTCTCAGTAGGAGACATTATCTAGGAATCGACAACGAAACTTCAAGAAGCATGTGATAAAATCATAAAATGGACAAAAATGTGGCGTATCGGGCTCAATGGATCGAAATCCACGCTATATATCTAGGGATGACCTTAGATATCAGGCTCAGATGGCTGCTTGAAAAAAATTCGGAATTGTCAACCGAAAGTAAATTGCTATTATTTCAACAGGTGCTAAAGCCTGTATGGACTTACGGAATTCAGCTCTGGGGCTGTACAAAGAAACCCAACACCAAAATAATACAAACTTTTCAGAACAAAGTGCTACGTGGTATAGTTAACGCTTCGTGGTCATTTCACATGCAGTTATAAGGCGATTGCAGAGAACGAACCAATTGATTTAATGGATTAAGGACGCCAGTGCAAAGACTACTTCAGTAAATAACCTTTACTTTAAAAAAATTATTTTCGTTAGGTGCTTGCCAAATTTAGTGGAAATCTGTGTTCCGGAAGTAACAGCTTCAATTGAAGATTTTTAAGATAAATAATTTAAAAAATGAATAAAGTTAAAAATTAAATTTTCAACAAACAAGGGTTGCCTTAGTTGGTGTTCTGACAGTTTTACCAAAAGTCGGGTTAGTTTGATTTTTCACTTTAGAAATTAATGGCAATTTAAGGAAAATGACAATATAGGGTATTCCAATAAGAGGTTTCAATTTGAATAGCCTGCTATTTGGGCAGCTGTCAATTTTGAAGCTGTCATCTTTTGACATTTGACAAGTAAAAACTACGCCATTACTAAAAATGGCACGATATACGTTTCAACAACGCATTGAAATTGTTAAAATTCACTACAAAAATGGTGAAAATTTTGCAGGCACAGTTCGCAAAACTAGCACTTGCTGCTGTAGCCCGTAGTGTTGACGAAAACCCAGGTTTGTCGATTCCTCGTGGAATCTTTGGAATTAGACGTTCAACAAACGACATTACACCGTATTTTGCATAAATATTTAGGTCTTAAGGCTTTTAAAGTTCAGTTAACACAAGAGCTCAAGCCGGTCGATCACCATAAACGTCGTACCTTTGCCGATTAGGAACTTTAAATGCATCAAAATGATCAGGATTTTCATCTAAAAATCATCTTCAGTGATGAGGCCCATTTTAACCTGGGAGGCTACGTTAATAAGCAGAATCGTTGCATTTGGGGCTCAGAAAATCCAAGAATGATTGTTGCAAAGCCTCTCCATCCTCAACGTATCACTGTTTGGTGCGGTTTTTGGGCTTGCGGTGTGATTGAACCTTACTTATTCGAAAATGAGCCGGAACTGGAAGATATTGATGTGGACGACGTTTATTTTCAGCAATACGGCGCTACGTGCCACACAAGCAACGAAACAATCGCAATTTTGCAATAAAAGTTTCTTGACCTGAGGAGGAGAGTTTGCTGATACAAGGAGATCTTGATGATTTAACAACTTTAGACAGTTTTATTTAAAGCCACGTGAAAGATAAGGTCTATTCCAATGCTCCACAATCGATTCAAGACCTTAAAGATGGAATTCGTGAAGTTATCGAGGACATACAGCCGCAAATGTACGAATTGGTCATGAAAAATTTCATGAAAAGGATATGGTGCTGCAAGCGTAGCCCCGTGGCAGCCATTTGGCTGATATCGTTTTCAAATGTTAATAGCGTACGTTCCTCTTTACAATGAAATAAACAATTATTGATTTCTCTTAAAAAATACTCGTTTTTTTTAAATATCAAAATGAAACCTCTTATTGGAAAACCCTTTATAATGTCAATCCACAAGCTAGATGATTTTGATATACGCCCCCAGTAACTCTCAAAGAATTAAAAGAAGAAGTAAAAAGCGAAATGGATGTTAAAAAGACCTCATAGTATGACTTGATTACTTGCCAAATAATCAAGGCTCAACCAGATAAAAGATTTCGTAAGCTATTACACATAACCAACGCAAGCTTATGGTTAAAATATTTACTATGAAGTAATCATGATAGCAAAACCTGCTAATCAACCTTAACGATAAAAAATCATACAGACCAATTTCATTGCTGCCAATTATGTCAAAACTGTTTGAAAGATTATTACTAAAAAGACTTAAATCAATAATTGCGAACCGGCATCTAATTCCTCCACATCCATTTGAATTCAGAAAACAGCACTCCACAATTGAACAGGTGCATAGATTTATAAACATTATTAGAACGCAAAAAAGTATGAACAGTGGACTGGAATTCAAGCTGCATAGAGATCTGCCGAGGTAATTCTATGCCATACTAAGATTTTATTCATTCAATAGACATTTTCGCAGGGGAGTGTCTTAGAACCAATCCTGTTATTTATTACATACAAGGAATATTCCAACAACAGATGAAGGAACCATAGCCACCTTTTCAGGTGATACAGGAACCATGGCGATTGGAATTAATGTCGCTGATGCAACGAGCAAACTCCAGAAGAACACCAATATGGTTTGTAACTGGCTAAGCGCTGGAGAATCAAGCTTAATGAGACGAAATCCACGCATATTAACTTTACATATCATAAGGCTTCCCATATATCTCGGCATGACACTCGGCATTAAGTTCAGAAAATTGTATTGGCTCATAGGTAGAGGCTTTGAGCTTACAATACTAAGCAAACAAACTGAGCTAACAAACGCCAAAATGAGATAGACGTTTCAAAACCAGGTTCTCCGTAAAATCGTTAATGCTCCGAGGTACACAAGAAATGAAGTCCCTGTGAAGGGACTTACAGATGGAATACATCAAAGATGAAATAAAAAAGGCTCCAGGAACATGGAAACCCCTATATTCGCCGTATGATAGACAACCCTGTCGTTGTAGGAAGACTTCAAAGAACGAGGCTACTTGACCTAGTAAACATACTAAATTAAGTATTTTAAACAGGTTTAATTAATTTTGGGACTAACCATTGGGTGTCACCCCAACAAATCAGAATTATTTAAGAAATATAAAATTTGTAAAAATTTGAAAGATAAATTGCTAGATGAGCACAGTTTCAGTTGTAATTAATAAAGCAAAACAACAATTTTAGAAATTAAGTGTTGTGTATTCGAAATCCATGTACATTTGTCGTAAAAGAAAGTCGGGTGGGTGTTGGCCACAACAATTACACCCCTCAACATGTTTAATAGGATATAATTTTTGGCTGAAGATTCAGGCTCCACCATTCAGACTTGCGTCACAAATGCACATCAAAAATAAATCTAGCAAATTAATATTCTCGTTAACAAATAACACACATACATTCGCACTACACACACACACACACACACACACACACACACACACACACACACACACACACACACACACACACACACACACACACACAGTTACACCAAAAAGGCAGTACACAATCTTTTTAAAATGGCACATCCATAAATTTTAAGCAAAACACAATTTTTTGTGCCGTTGCTGCTTCTTTCGAATTTTTAATTTTATTTTATTTCGGTAAAGCTTAAAAAGCTTTTAAACTAGAATGATTTTCTACCACCCAAAACAACATATACGAGTATGTATGTAATGTACGTATGTTTTGGTGGTATAACATAATGGAATACCTTGGAAAAGAATAAAATAAAAATTTTTGGTTCAAAAGCACCGAAGAAATACAATATTAAACATTATGGCGTTTCTTAGACATAAAAATAGAAAATATAGAATTTTTTTTAAAGAAATGAAATAAGATGAAATAACAACAATAATAATAGTAGAAAGGTACATATATGATGATGATGAAGAAGTAAACGAAGAACATATGTTGAAGGATTTAAAGGTTTTTTTTATTCTTGTTGTGTGCTGTGTGCCGTTTCGTTGATTCTATGATAGAAATACACAATTGGGGATTTGGATTTTCTATTTTTAATGTTACCGTTCAATTTTTGCGCTGTATGTCTTAACCCCTACATACATATATGTACATGCATATATGATTTAAGGGTATTACGGTTGTTATAATGTAATTTTTTTCGAGGAAAATTTAATTTTTATTAACGCGGGTTTAAATACGAGAAGGAAAATAAAATGTAAGATCCTATATATGGGGAACTTAGGTTAGGTAATTCTATATAAGCTCAGCCAAAAATTGAGCAACAGGACTATAAATTCGTATGTATTATATAGAATACGCCAACAAAAAGCTTAATCCCTGTATAGAATTTCACAAAACAATTCTTCTTTAATATTCCGTGCAGATATATGACTAATTTTCCAACCCTTTTTTTGTATCGTGCCTACTCAACATTGTGTCGTTGTCGTACCGTAAAAATATTCTGTACTGTTACACTGTTTTGTTGTTGTCAGTGCTTTTAAAAATAGTTTAAGTTTAATTTAGGTTAACAATTTTAATTTTAATTTTGCTGCGTCTATTAAATATCAAATTTCAAAATGCTCCCGACGACATTACTTCTTACGAAAATGATCTTGGGGAAAAACATCATTTTCTATTTTCTAGGTACAGAGTACCGTATTCAACACACTAGACTGAAGAACAACAAAAACATTTTATTGTTGTGATTTTGATTTTTATGACTTGAAATACCAAACAAAAATTGGAAAATCGGAGAGCAATATTAAAAAGCAAAAATGTTTGCTGTAATAGGAAAATTAGAAAAATCAAATTTCCAGCAAAACATATTAATGAAATAAATTTTACAGTTGAACGTTTCACAAGTAATTTAATGACCTTGATACTGTACCAGAAATTGTAGTCCACTCCAAGGAAACCTGAATCAGATTTTTCATCACAAATTTGTTACACAAGTGTGTTAATCACATCACTCTTGTGATTACAAGAGTATAACTGTTACTTTGATGAGACTAATTTTAGTGTTTTCTAAATAAACATGACAATAAGATATTACAGTTTTTTATAAATAGATAATGAGATATAACAGTTCCTCCTTCCTAAAATTGTTGACATGACATTTTGGGGAAATGAAATAAATTTACTTTAATGAAAACTAATGGGCGATGCATCAATAATTTCAGTGAATATTTCTCTTCCAAATTTGTCAGCGGATTTTCCAGAAACTCGGCCTCAAAGTTGGTTTAGATGTCACTTCCAAATCCCCCTGTTCGTTACCACCATGTACAATCGGCGACCTAAGCATTTTGAAATGTAACCTTTCCTCCACGTTCCTCTGTTTACAAAATCTTTAGCATAGACACTGACATTTATTTTGGATTTAGTTGAGGGGAACTCCGCATCGTGAACTCGTTCAGGCTCGCATAACGATGACAGTAAAGTTCTTGGTTGTCTACCTATTTCGGCAGGAGATCGGTTACAATTGGAAAGTGGAGTTGAGCGATACGTTGCCAAAAATTTCGTAAGAGCAACATCACTAGAGGTCCCATTAAAACGGTTCTTTTTCACGGTAATACCATTGGATTCGGAATGGATAGGTCCGGATGTTAGGTGCTCAATATTATTTAAACGGCAAACTGCGCGCCATTGTCGCTTACTATCGTGATGGGTAGTCCTTCGATCGCAAACAGTTACTGTAGCGCATATAAAGTGCAAGTTGAGGTTGTTTTCGACATTTGTACAACAAACGGATATCTCAAAAATGCGTCCACTGCGATTAGCCACATCTTTGACATAAATGGCCCAGCGAAATCAACATGTATCCGTTCCCATGGACTAGACGGTGCTGGACGTTCAGAAAATTCTGTTTTCGATGAAGTACCATAGGTTAAGCCACTTTCGCAACGCTTTACCATATTCTCGATGTCATACTCAATGAATGACTACGCGTGTGTGATCTAAGACGGTTAAGTAAGACATTTGGTTTGTGAACTGTGGTAAATATTTTGGTGTGTTTTCTAATTGTTGAATGCTCTATTGACAGTTTACAATTGCTAACTCGTATATATCATCAATGTAATGGCAGGATTCTTCACTAGAATCAAACGTGTGATCAGGGCCGCATGGCAATCGGGAGAGTGAACCTGCGTTGCCGTGCTTGTGCGTTGGCTTGTATATGATGTCGTACTCGTAACCCATTAAAATAATTGCCCATCTTTGCCCCAATCGATTGATAGTGTGTATTGCCAATTTTTTATTTGGGCTAAATAATGTGAGAAGGGGTTTGTGATCCGTCACCAGTTGGAACTTCCTAGCGTGAAGATACACCATAAATGATAGATAATGCCTCTTTTTCTATCTGGTTATAATTTTGTTGAGCTTTATCCAGAGTTTTGGATGCAAATGCGATTGGATGTTCGGTTCCATCCGAAAAACAATGTTAGAGCATGGCGCCTATGCCATATGCCGAAGCATCTGTCACCAATAAAAGTGGAAGATTATCACGAAAATGACTCAAACATGCAGCGTTCTCAATAGCTCTCTTAAGTTGCTGGAAAGCCTCATCCTGCTCGGTTGTCCAATGAAATTGAGAATTTTATGAACGTAGCTTATTTAATGGCGCTGCTAAATTGGAAAAACTTTGGATGAATTTGTTATAATAATTTACCTTTCCAATAAAACATTCCACTCCCTTTAAGTTCCGAGGTCGAGGTAAGCTTTAAATAGCACTCAAACCACGACATTTAAAACCGTTTTCCTCCAATCGACATAATAACATTTCAAGGTTTTTTAGATGTTCCTCGTGTGACTCTCCGGAAATGATTAGATCATCTAAATAAACAGCACACAATTTTAGATCCGCTGTCAGTTGTTCCATCAACCGTTGGAAGATTCCCGGAGCGCTGGCAATCCCGAATGGTTGTCGTTGGAACTGATAAAGCCCGAACGGTGTATTCACTACCATGAACTTTTTATTCTCCTCCGTCAGAGTTCAATTTGAAAATATGCATCCTTTAAATCGATTTTGGTGAATGTCCACCTTGTAATCGATAAAATAACTTATCGATTTTGGGAATCGAATCCCGATCGATTTCAATTTGGGGATTCAGTGTTATCTTAAAATCAGCACATATCCGAATTTCTCCGTTAGGTTTTTTTACTGGCACAATTGGGGTTGCCCATTGAGTGGTTTGTACCGGTTTCAACACACCCACATTGACGAGTCGTCCCAATTCCTGCTTGACAGCCGCTTGAATTGCAAATGGAATGGTTCGTGGCTTAAAATGTCGAGGCGCAGCATTGGGTTTTAGTTTTATTTCAGCCTTATACGACGTACATCTTCCCAAGGAATTATGGGAAAACAGTAGATGATGCTTTTGAGTCAATTTAGCAATTCCTTGTTTCAGTTCGCCTACAGACTTTTCTTCGGATGACACTGCAAATATATTACTAGACTCATATACAATTTTGAAATTAAACGATTCAAACCAGTCGATGCCCATAATATTCGATATATCCCCCTGGTCTACCACAAATAACGGTAAAACTTAATTTTTATACATGACGCTTCATACCTTGATCGTGTTTCCTCGATAAGCTCGAAAAAATTTCTCGAAACATTTAGACCCACCATCGTACAAGTTGCACCAGTATCCATTTGAAAAGAGATTGAATGTTTGTTAACTTTAAGTTCAATCCAAAATTTACTACACGAGTTGTCTACAGTAAAAACCGATGATCGTGAATGCACATCAACTGAATTGGTAACATTTCGATCCCTAGCTGGGCTATGACTGGAACTCGAGCGGTGCCGATAATGAGTACGGCGTGAGTATACGTTATTATCGCGTTGATGGTTATCGTCATATCGGTTGTTTGGCCTTGATGTGGATCGACCCCTCGATCGTGTTATAGAAACACTAGCAATATGATGATATTTTCCGACAGTGATCACAAATAGCATTGGCAAATCGGCAGCGTCGACGATCGTGTTCGTCTATACATTTAGGACACAAACGGTAAAAATTCGAACGGAAATTCGATCGCTCTTGATTGCGATTTGGAAAACGAACAGCATCGTGCGATAATTCGTTTATTTCGGCTGCACCTGCCTCTCCTTTTATAGTCAAACACGTTTGTATTGTGGACTCATAAATTCTCACAATTTCTAGCACCTCATCGAGCGTTGGATTTTGCTTTTGTAGACATGACACACGGACCACGTGTGGCGTGTTTATAACAATGATGTCTCTAATTAAATCATCGACGAATGAAGTTTTATACATGTCGTGGCTACACCATGAAGATCGGAAACCCAATCAGCATACGTTTGGTTCGGTTTCATAACAGTCTTGTTAAATTCGAAACGCGCGGCCAAAATATGAATTTTTAAAACAAAATAATTTGTTAAGCGTCCACTAAGTTCTTTAAATGTCTTATATTTACCACGTCCCTGTTAAATAATTTTTGCAAAATGCTGAAGATCAAATCTCCAAAAATAGACAAGAAAAATGCTCGTCTTTGGTTGTCATCTTCCACCGCGCTCGCCAAAAAATGTTGATTTAACTGCTCCAAATAATGTGCCCAATGATGCTGCTTTTTATCGAACGCAAAAAACGGCCGAATTTTCCCGCTACCCTGTTGGTTTTGCAGTACTTTCATTCATCCATTTCTGTTGGTTTAGTATTAGGTCACTCATAAATTGATTTTGTTTGGCGAGAATTTGTTCTAATGTTGCCTTATCCATCACGAGAAAAAAAAAATATTTTCCTCGTCGCCTGTTTTATAATTAAAACGCACTCCTCCTAGGAGATGGACTATAATGAGGTTCGTAAACAATTTTGCTGAGCATGCGTCAATCGCAAGAAATCCTTATCATCGGAATCCTTCAGTTCGGACACAGGAAACTATCGCTGGTGTAGCTGCTGCCATACAAGACAACCCCAAAGTTTCGACAAGGAGCGTATCTGCTCAAATGGGTATCAGCAGATACAAATGAGTATCAGCAAATAGTCACTGCAGACAATTATGCACACAGATTTGAACTTATTCTCTTATAAAATTCAAATAACAAACAAACTCAACGCAGCAGATTTGCCGAAAAAAAGGATTCTCTTCGGAAAAGCAAAAAGAACAAGTGCTGCTGAATATTGGAATTCCTTTAAGGCAGCCCCCAGAACGCATACGTACAAACGACAGATATAACCTTATATTCCAAATTATCAGTTTGGCTTCAGTAATGAGCACGCTCGCGTAGTCCGCGACTTTTATCTTCAGATAATATGAACATCCAAAATGGTAGTATGGGACGTCATTATTCCTGATGCTACTAATAACACTGCCACAGAAACTAACATAATCCTTACAAATATTGACTCTACCATCCATCGATGTCAATAACTTTTTGCTATCAGAATTGTCACGCTCGCTCGAGATCAGAAATATTGTACCGTTTCAACCAAACTCAACCATCCGCTGGACACTATTGATTTTAACACCCTCTTAAATACTCGTAGTAACAGCGAGAACACTTAAAGTTGTGCGAAAGTAGTTGCCCAGAAAACCCGTTTCTCATCGCCGCCATGGTATAGTAGTGAACTCTGTGCTCTTCAAAATCTTCAAAACAAACGATGCCAGAAATTTTTAAAAACTAAGTTCCAATATCGACGGCCTACAATGAATTCAGCAGATTGGCCAACTAACTTTGCAATGAGTATATAATCCTGTTGCAAACCGATGTCATTGCAAATCCCAAACGGTTTTGACAATTTGTTAATCTTAAGAAGAAATCAGTTATGAATATGTTTGCAAAACAGATTTCAGTACAGCCTTCGATAGTATCCCACATCAAAATTATACACAAACTTAAAGCTGTTGGCTTTCCAGTATAGTTCCTGCCCTGGGTGGAGTCTTACATAAAAATGCTAAATATCAAGGATCATTCAGATCATCCGCCCTACTTCAGGGTTGTCATTTCGAATCAATGTTATTCATTCTATCCGTAAATGACGTTGAGCGCACTATTAAAAACTCCGCTCGCGTTCACAAGCCGACATAAACCGCTTTGCAATCTGGGGCTCAAAGAATCATTTTGAGCTGATCGCCATTAAATGTCACCTCATTACGTATTCTCGGAAGCGCTTATCCTCTCAACCTAGAGATTATTCCATCAACACGGTTTATCTGTGATAGCGAATTAAACTTTAGGGAGCCTATGGATAATATAGTTCGACATCTGCTCGAGTATGCTAGGCAGGTATGCCCTAGGTAGACAATTTTTAGGTTGCCTTCCTACCTCTAACGTTTGAATCTTATCAATGTTCTTACTTTTAGTAAGCGTCGCATTTTTGCAGATAAAATCTTTATCCAATATCGAGTCCCGAGCCTTAGTCGAATGAATACATTTAAATTTCAATCCTCGTGCATTAAGAAGAGTTCCTGCATTTAGAACTGCATCTCATAGAAGTCTTTACGGCCAGAAAGAGCCCATTACTATTATGTGGCATGAAGTAGACACGCACTACGAATTTTTCGTAGTTTTAACAGATTTTGTCTTTCGGTCAGAATTTATTTTCTTGTGCGAGGGTATAGTGGTTTTTGGTGTATCAATTGAAGGTTGTCAGTACCCCAATAGCAGCTATTCTGTTTATTAACTAAGCCAGGTCGAAATGTGCTTCGTGCCTCATAATAATTTTTTTCCCCAAAAATGGAGGTCGTCTATACCGAGCTCTAAAACTCGAGCATACCAATCTTGCCGCCGTTCATGACCATTTTGCTGAAACTCTTGTGTTAATTGAATTTTATACGGGTTAGAATACAAATCTTCTTTGAGAATTTTTAACAAACGTGATAAACGTGGACATTCAGCCACACTCTGTCCCAATACATCACTCCTTTTTGCTGTACGTTGGCTTAATTGTCGCGCAGTCCTTACTGTATCTCTTTTCTTTATTTATTTATTTTTATAAAAAAAAGTATAAATTGTCCGGTAGATTTAATGTTCAAAGGTCAATTAATACCCCCTATTCACTCACGCATACACCACCCATTCACATAATTACAGTATACCACCTGCACATTGCAAGCTCCACATCAACCTGTACACGTGGGACATGGACCGTGGGTCGCACTGAATTGTTCACTTCAACAGAGTGTTTTAGTTGTGTTTTTAACAGCACCGATCGTAATCGATGCCCAGCCTCTAGTGGGATTTCAATCCAGTACCTCCCGGTCCAAGTGCCGAAGCTTTAACCACTGCACTACTTGTTCGGTAATCTCTTAATTTTTAATTGAACAACTCTACGACTGTCAAATGCAAAATAATAAATATAATCGAAAACAAAATGGCGGCTAACCAAAATCGATCTGAAGCATAATAAGCACTCTGTTTATAACAAAAAAAAATTTTGATAAAAAAATGATACAGAAGCAATTTATATTGTTGGGACAATTCGGACTACAGAATTTCACATGGGCCAGAATTTTATCATGGCTGCTAACCAGAAAGCTAGTTGTTTTGTTTTCTAGAAACTTCGATAATCTCTAAAGCGAAAACTTAAAGAGACCAGTGAAAGTTGTTGCGTTTGGATCGCCAAATACCGAATTTCTACTGTAACATATGCAAAATGACTTTTGCTATATGATCGGTGATGTCAAACTAAAAATCCCCTGTCGGTTATGTGCAGTGTGTACATATATGGTATACGTAAAATGGATCTATTCCCGTTCGCAATTTGGCTGCCAACGGATCAAGGCCAAACATAGAACGAATAAAGTAATCAATTGGGAGTACGTTGACCCCAAAAACAGCAATCAAGATTGGATTTTAAGGATTTTACTAGTTTACATTCATTTGTTTAACTTTTCTTTTGAGATTTGCAACATTAATATTTAAGTTTATCGCATAAAAATGGGTTTAGCGAGAGCGCCATCTAACATTGAGCGTTGAAATTTATAAATATCACAATACCGTTTAGTTCTGCTAAACAATGATAGATGCCGCTTATTTTTTTATCAAACTAGCTTTGTTGAAAAAAAAATTATTATGACATGTCTATTCTAAACTATTAACAGTAAAGATTGATATTAAAAAGTGAAACAGTGAGCGATTTATATTTGAATAAATACCTGGAACGAAATTGGATACCGGGGTATAAATGATAATGACATATGTTTAATACCGATTCCGGACAAACATCGCGCTACCGTATTTTATTATTGAAACAGGGTTTGCTAAACTTCATAGTGTGTCAACCTAATTAGATTTGTAGTAGATTAACTAAAGTTGTTTAACTAAACGCGTTTAGCTAAACCCTAGTCTGTCAAGGGTATTAGACTAAGATAAATTTCAAATATAAAAGTACAAATTCCTAAGTTTTGAGAATCTTAAGGTGATAAATTCATTCCGCATTTATGAAACAAAAAAATTAAAACAATAAAATGTATAAAAATAAAATTAAATAGACGAAAACAAAAAAATAATTAAATTCTAAATATTTTAAGTGGGAATTTTCATTTTAATATTACACAAAATTTAAATATTTGTTATGGTAATACTCGTAAAAATTAAATCAAGTTGATTAATTGTAACATGCCGTATTGTGTTGTGTACGGTTCATTGTATTGATATTGTTCTGCACAGAGTACACGTATTTTTTAAATATGTAAATAATATTGCAATAAAAACAAATTCTAGCTCTTTTCTAGTTTTTCCCTATTTTCAATGTTTTTTTTTGCGCACATAACAATTAAAATTAGAAATTTTCTATAACATCCATAAAAAAAAATTAAAATAAAATTACAGAATGAATAAATTCAACATTTATTGTTGCATAAAATCCGTAATTCGTTTTTTTATGTTTTGCTGGCGTTAATTCAAATAATTAGAAAAATTATATGTACACAAAAAAATTACAGCAACAAAAAACCGGTTGGAAATGCACTGCATAATGTATGCTGCTGTACGTACGCGATGAAAAGATATAGGTAATATGGAATACCCTGAACAGTTAATTTCACGCATATGTTCATTTCCATCTCCCAGTAAATATATGTACGTACATAACATGAACTGTTACAAAAATGCTTGTTGTTAATTTGTAGATGATGTATGTACAAGTACATAATATGTGTATGTCACAAGCATAATTTAAATGTATTTCAACCGTCCTGTCGTCGTATTAATAAATTTCATAGATTGATGGATTGCGGGATTCGTATTGGATCAAATTGCTTAAATATACATACCGATAATAGAAAAGTGTCGCAACAGGTTTAAATTGGGTTAAAAGTATGTTGATATTAGGTTTTAAATCTCAGAATTTTATAATTTTTTATAGTTACGATTTTATTGACACACTCTTACAGCCCACTTTATAATTTTGTACAGCTCGAAAACCTCTCTTGTTGATCTTAAGCTATCAGAATCCATGCAGCAGAACCTTACAAGATAGTATAAATAATTATAGGCTAATTAAATCCTATTAAACAATTTTGGGCTCTACCCCTTCCAACTAAAACGAGCTTTACAAAAAGTTAGCAGAACCCATATAAAAAATGATTTAAAAACAATTGGAAAATTAAAGGTTAATTTTAGGCTAATTAAATTCCCTATTTAAGTTTTTTTTATTTTGCTCATTCTATAAACATCATAAGGCTTTATCACTTCAAAGATAGCGGAACGTAAATCGAAAATCGGACCAAAAACGAAATTAGAATGCAAAACAAGATCAATTGACAACCGATGTGAAGTTTTCAACATTTATCAAAAGTGTGTCTACACTACAACCTTTAGTGATATGCGGCCTATCACTGCGACCAAAAAAATATACCCCGAATGTCGCAGTGATATGCCGCATATCACTAAAGGTTGTAAAGAGTGTCCCCGAAATGCCAGTATATTCAGATTTATGGTGTCATCTCTAGAATTTAGTTTACACTTTTTATATTATTATTTCCATTTACACTAAACAAAAAAAAATTCTCCGAAGGTCGCAGTGATATGCGGGGGGTTAGATTAGATTATATTTAGGGAAAATTATAACAAATTCAACCCTGCCACAATTTCTTTATGTAGTTCTACACTTTTTGTTAAATTGTGTATCTACATTTTTGGTTTTTGTTAATTTGTGTAGCTACACTTTTGATAAATGTTGAAAACTTCACACCGATCAATTGACATACAAATAATTTTAGGGTCATTATGGCATACTCATATGCCCCACTAAAAATCTTTGAGCTTCACTCTTTCTTGACCAAATTTCAGGTCATCTAGTCTAAAGCTAGCAGAACGTAAATCGAAAATCGGACGAAAAACGAAACTAGAACGCAAAACAAGATCAATTGACATACAAATAATTTTGGGCTCATTATGGCATACTCAAATGCCTCCTTAAACAAATTTGGGATCCAATAGAGCCTAAAATTATTTGTTTGTCAGTAGATCAAGTTTTCCGTTCTAATTTCGTTTTTGGTCCGATCTTCGATTTGGGTTCTGCTAGCGTTAGATTAGATGACCTGAAGTTTGGTCAAGAACTAGTGGAGCCCAAAATTTTTTAATGGGACATTTGATCAGCCCATAACGACTCTAAAATTATTTGTATGTCAATTGATTTTGTTTTGCGTTCTAATTTCGTTTTTGGACCGATTTTCGATTTACGTTTTGCTAGCTTTGAAATGATAAAGCCTACTGCTTTTTATATAATGAAAGAAATAAAAATTTTAAAATAGGTAAATGCCCTATTTTAAAATTTTTATTTCGCCTAAATTTATTAGCTTTTAAATCGCTTTTTGATATGGGTTCTGCTAACTTTTTGTAAAGCTAGCAGAACCCATCGTTTTAGTTAGAAGAGATGGAGCCCAAAACTGTTTAGGGTTATCCAATAGGAATGATATGATTTTTAAGTGACGTTTCGGCCATTTGTAATATGTCATGATCTGTCATTTTTTGTTTCATTGTATTCAGTAATGTTTACAATTTCATCATGGTGAGATATACGCAAGAACAACGTTTACAAATTATTCAGTTTTATTATCAAAATAATCGTTCTCCAATTGGAACTTTCCGTGCGCTTTTGCCATTTTATAGTCGTAATAATCGTCCAAGTGTGCTCGCTATTCGTCGAATTGTTGAAAATTTTGAGCGTACATTTTCTTTACATAATGTTGAAGTGCCAATAAGACAAAGATTCGCTCGAAGTAATGCAAATATTGCTGCCGATCAGGCAAGTGTTGCTGAAGACCGCAATTTGTCGATTCCAAGACGTTCTCAAGAATTAGGACTGTCTCAAACCACAACCTGGCGGATTTTGAGAAAGGATTCGGGTTTGCATCCGTATAAAATTGTTCTCACTCAAGAACTGAAGCCATTGGACCACCGTAAACGTCGTGAATTTGCTGATTTTGCCTTGGAACAACTTGAAAACGATAACGATTTTTTTTAACAAAAACATCTTCTCCGATGAGGCTCACTTTCATCTGAGTGGTGTGGTAAATAACAAAACTGTCGATTTTGGATCGAAGAAAATCCACAAATTATTCATGGAAAACCATTACATTCACCTAAATTGACAGTTTGGTGTGGTTTTTGGTCTGGTGGAATTATCGGTCCGTATTTCTTTCGAAATGAAGCTGGTAACACCGTTACTGTCAATGGAGATTGGTAAAGATCGGTGATAACCAACTTTTTATGGCCGAAATTAATTAATAAGTTAACCTAAAAATTGGCTCTGATCATAAACCATGGGATGGTGGAAAATCTATAAAGTGTGAGATTCATATCTCCCTCCTTGATGTGCTTCATAGAGAAGCTTCAGGAGGCAGCTGACATCATGAAAATATTCATATTTCACATGAACATTTTGGCATAAAAGCGCAATAATCAGGATGTAATATATATTTAAGATTACACACATGACTCGAAATTGCAGTGAGATGAGCGTAAAAAATCATAAAGAAACGGGTCCTAATGAAAAACAGTTGTGTTATGAAGAAGTTGCAACTCGTCACAATTCGATTGCAAAACTGCTTGAACGGAACTTCGAATTTCCTCCTCCACACCGCATGCGGAGATTGCGCCAGAAAAAAGATTCAATTAAGGCAGTCTCATAGCGGAAACAAACAACCATTTTGACGGCTTTGAAAAATCATTCCATAAAATTCGAAAAAAACATAATATTCTTTCAATAGGGACGCTCGAAATTTGTTATGTTTTGGCAGCCATGTTGTTATCAAGCAAGTCATCAAAAACCGTGATGCCAAGTCGACTATTCGACGTTTGCTGCCCAAATTTGAGTCAACCGGTTCTATAAGTAATCAACCAATACTCGTACGTCACCGAACCGCTAGGTCTACTAAAAACAACAATGATGTGCGTGAAAGTTTACAGGAGATCATAAGAATTTCATCGTTTCATAACGAGTATCATTTATCATCAACATAATGAATCGAACGCGAATTTATTCACAGTTCCATTATGTACCCAAAACATTACATGTCAAGAGATACCAAAAGGTATTAGTAATCTGAAATCGAGGGGTTGATTATGGGTTTGATTTTATAAACCATACTATCCTGTGCGACACTATATAAAGAATATATAAAGAATGAAATATTCGCATCAAAATTTACGCATTTACGTAACGGTTTCCCAATTCCCAAAACTTCAAAGCCTACAGCACCAGAAGAACTAAGCCCGATAACTATGCTACCAACCTGTGAAGCAACAAGAATAACCGGTGTGAAGTTTTCAACATTTATCAAAAGTGTAGCTACACAAATTAACAAAAAACAAAAATGTAGATAAACAATTTAACAAAAAGTGTAGAACTACATAAACAAATTGTAGCAGGGTTGAAATTGTTATAATTTGCACTAAATATTATCTAATCTAATCCGCGGCATATCTCTACGACCTTCGGGAAATTTTTTTTGTTTAGTGTAAATGGAAATAATAAGCTAAAAAGTGTAAACCGGGTCTTGTGGGTGTTTAAGGGCCATCAATACTAAATTCTAGTTCTAGAGTGTCATCTCTAGAACTAAGTGTTAATGGCCCATAAATACCCACAAGGCCCGGTTTACACTTTTTATATTATTATTTCCATTTACACTAAACAAAAAAAAAATCTCCGAAGGTCGCAGTGATGTGCGACGGGTTAGATTAGATTATATTTAGGGAAAATTATAACAAATTCAACCCTGCCACAATTTTTTTATGTAGTTCTACACTTTTTGTTTTTTGTTAATTTGTGTAGCTACACTTTTGGTAAATGTTGAAAACTTCACACCGATCAATTGACATACAAATAATTTTAGGGTCATTATGGCATACTCATATGCCCCACTAAAAATCTTTGAGCTTTACTCTTTCTTGACCAAATTTCAGGTTATCTAGTCTAAAGCTAGCAGAACGTAAATCGAAAATCGGACGAAAAACGAAATTAGAACGCAAAACAAGATCAATTGACATTCAAATAATTTTAGGGTCATTATGGCAAACTAAAATGCCCCATTTAAAAAATTTGGGCTTCACTAGAGCCTAAAATGATTTGTTTGTCAGTAGATCAAGTTTTTCGTTCTGATTTCGTTTTAGGTCCGATCTTCGATTTGGGTTCTGCTAGCGTTAGATTAGATGACCTGAAGTTTGGTCAAGAACGAGTGGAGCCCAAAATTTTTTAATGGGACATTTGATTAGGCCATAACGACCCTAAAATTATTTGTATGTCAATTGATTTTGTTTTGCGTTCTAATTTCGTCGATTTACGTTCTGCTAGCTTTAAAGTGATAAAGCCTTATGATTTTCTTAGAATGAGCAAAATAAAAAAATTTAGATAAGGCATTTAATTAGCCTAAAATTAACCTTTAATTTTCCAATTGTTTTCTAATCATTTTTTGATATGGATTTTGGAACTTTTTGTAAAGCTCGTTTTAGTTGGAAGGGGTAGAGCCCAAAATTGTTTAGTAGAACATTTAATTAGCCTATTATGAGCCTATAATTATTCATACTATCTTCTAATATTCTGCTTTATGGGTTCTGCTAGCTTAAGGGACGTCGTAAAATGCGGTACCGATATTGTAGATTGCATTTAAAAAAAACTAATAATATAAATGGCCATTTATTTCACCACTCCAATTAATAAGTTAAAATAAAAATTGGCTCTGATCATAAACCATGAGATGGGAGAAAATTTATAAAGTGTGAGATTTATATCTCCCTCCTTGATGTGCTTCATAGAGAAGCTACAGGAGGCAGCTGACATCATAAAAATATTCATATTTCACACGAACATTTCGGCATAAAAACGCAACAATCAGGATAAAATATATATTTAAGACTACACACTTGACTCGAAACAGCAGCCAGATGAGCGTAAAAAGCATAAAGAAACGAACCCTAATGAAAAACAGTTGTGTTATGAAGAAGATGCAACTCGTCACAATTCGTTTGCAAAATTGCATGAGCTGAGCATCAAATTTTCTCCTACACACCGCATGCGCAGATTACTTCAGAAAAGAGATTGTGAGCAAATCAGGCAGTCCCATAGCAGAAAGAAACAACCATTTTGATGGCTTTGACAAATCATTCTATAAAATTCGTAAAAAAAACAAATAATATTTTAATAAGGAAGCTCAAAATTTGTTCGGCTATGGCAGCCATGTTGTTAAAATTTGTTGTAAATTATTCAGTAGTGAATAACAAATCATCATGGAACCGTGCTACCAAGTCGACTATTCAACATTTGGTGTCCAAATTCGAGTAGAACCGGTTGCTATAAATAATCAGCCAACACCCGTACATCACCGAAACGCTAGATCTACTAAAAACATCAATGTTGTGCATGAAAGTGTACAGGAAAACCCGAGACAATCAATTTCTCATCGTTCATAAGAATTTGGCCTTTCTGCGACTTGATGAATTTTGCGCCAAGAATTGGGTCTGCACCTGTGTAAACAATTGTAATGGATCGAATGCGTATCTATTCATAGTTCCATTATGTACCCAAAACATTACATGTGAAGAGATAACAAAAGGTATTAGTAATCTAAAGTCGAACGCTGGGTTTGATTTTATAAACCAAACTATCCTGTGCGACACTACATGAAGAATGAAATATTCGCATCAAAATGAACGCATTTAATCAATAAAAGTTTAAATAAAGCTAAAGTTCCAAGATCATGGAAAATATCAACGGTTTTCCAATTCCGAAAACTTGAAATCCTACAGCACCAGAAGAACTACGCCCGATAAATATGCTACCAACCTGTGAAGCAGCAAGAATATATTTGTCGAAAAACAATCTGGATTTCGAGAACTCCACTCATGTGAATCTACATTCAACTTAACTTTGGATGATTTGAAATCTGAAATACATGGCACAACTTTACTAAAAAATTATGCAAATATGGAATACAAGGCGCGGCGTTTGAATGGTTCAATATTTATCTTCAAGAAAGGCAACAATATACAAAAGTCAATAACTGTATCTCTAACCAAATACCAAATAATCTAGGAGTACTGCAACAATCTACCTTAGGGCCATTGCTTTTCAGTCTGTACATACATACCAGCGCTCCGTGAAATAATGAAAATACTTGTTTCATCAGTAATCTAGTAGTTTGAATTATTCGCACGTAGTTTTAAATTCCACTGTGTGAATTCAAAATTTGTTATGGGCAATTCAAACCTACTCGATTGCCAATGAAAAAAAAAAATTCATTTTCATATTTTCACGGAACGCGACTTAACCCCCAGGTGTGTAAGCATAAAATCGGAATTTTCTAATAAATTTCGCCTTTTATCAATGTACATTTCGACAAACCACTCCATTGTTTCCTTTTGACATCTGTCAACAACATTCAATTCATAACCATACAAGTTTCATAAAATTCTTGTTGAGTTTTGTGCCTGCATATTACGATTTGCGGACATCATTAATTTTGTTTATCGTTTGAAGAAAACTGCTGCAGAATCACATCGAATGCTTGTCAAAGCTTACGTTGAGTATATTCTTGGTAAATCACAATGCCATGAGTGGTTTAATAAATTCAAAAGTGATGATTTTGACGTGAGAAACGAAGAACGTGGAAGACCACTAAAAAGTTTGAAGACAGTGAATTGCAAGCATTGTTGGGTGAAGATGAAGCTCAAACGCAAACAAAATTCGCGGATCAATTGAATGTGTCACGAGAAGCCGTCATGTTTAAAAGCCATGGAAAAGATCCAAAAGCTGGGAAAATTGGTTTGCATAAACTGATTGAAAGGCAACAGGAAAATATACAAACCACTTACAAAATGTTGCTCGCCAGATAGAAAACAAAATCATTTCTCCATCGAATTGTGACTGGCAATAAAAATGGATCTATTTTGAGAATCCAACATCCATCGACATCGACTGCACGGCCAAATCGTTTCGGATGGAAGGCAATGCTCTGTATTTGGTGAAGAGTGCGATTTATTTTGAGCTGCTAAAACCTGGTGAAACCGGAAATACTGAATGCTACCAACACTAAATTATCAATTTGGATCGAGCTTTGCGTGAAAAACGACCAGAATGTGATGAAAGGTAACGCAAAGTCGTGATAATGCACCATCACACAAAGCAAAACCGGCCATGGAAACGTTAGAAACACTTAATTTGGAAATATTTTCACATGCGGCTTTCTCGCCAGACTTGGCTCCGTCCGATTATCACTTATTGAATCAAGTGAGTTTCTACTCTCATCAGTATGAAAGCAGAAATTAGAACACATATAAGTGAAATGGTTGTTGTGTTAGAAATTTGAAGAAGTGCTTGAAGTGCTTGAAAGCGCGTTAAAATAGTTTACTCTCAATTAGTGTGGAACAACAAATACGTCCATATTTTAGCCGAACCCTTTTTATATCACCATTGCGAAATTTTTCATACAGACTCTATGCAATTGTAAGCCTTTCGTGGAATGATAAATTTGAGATAGAATACGGAATCGTTTTAAATGACAAATTGATCAATTTTGAAAAAAAAAATATTCAAGTTTGAAAATCCATTAGTCTGAAACACGGTTCGAATTGGGAGACCAGGTAGAATCCTGAATCTGAAAATGTTGTTAAGCATAGACATACGTCTATGAATGAACAGTTCAATTAATAAAGCTTCTATCTAATCTCGACGCGGATTATCCGAAAGGTTTGATGACCTATCCCTGTTATTAAGGGCATTGATTAACGGAACCCCCAAAGCCTGAATTCTCGCCACCATGGAGAAGTGATTTTAATTAATACAGTGGATACCTGTTACCGAGTTGGTACAGTACCCGGAAAATTTCGTTCCATATAGTGGTGTCGTTCAAAATTTCAGTACCCTGCAAAATTTATTATCACAATTTTGTACGAATTATTAGAAAAAATGATATTTATACGTGAAAGTAGTAATAGCATCAGCAGAGTCAGCAACGATTTCTGATTTCAAAAAACAAATTTCAAAAATTCAGGCCAGTTAGAGTAGAAATAGTTTTTTAATTTTTTTAATGCCTTACGTAAATCACTGTTGTTCCAAGGGGGCGAAAGCAACATTCAAAAAATATGAATAAAATCGTCGAAAAAGGTGGATGAGAACTAAATTGGTTTCGTTAATAGCTGTAACTTGGGAATTGGTGCATGAAGAAACATCAAATCCGATTGTGGGTCTAAAAGTCTAAAATAATTTTTAATACCACTGATTTATATTTCATCAGAATTTGGAGCAACATATATTAGTGCATTCGAGAAAATCTTGTTAATAGTGTCAGTCATCTAGAAATATTCTCAAAATTAACCAAATCCCCACTTTGTAGACATAGCGAATTTGCCGGTACAGACAGTGCTGCAACAGTTTAATTCGTCTCTTACCTCTTTTTTTTAATCCCTGCAATCTGTTCTAGGGCCGAAGCACTCCCAACTCTTTTGCAGTTTATTTTCCCGTCCTACCTTACGCAGTTATGCCAAATCGAAAACGTACGGCTATAGGTCCGATTTACGTTACCATCTGCGAATTGCATAGCTCCATGCCAGCCTATAGTACTGGACATGGACATGGGGGTCATAGTTGTGTTGCTTTTTATCACAGATCGTAATCTGTTGTTGAAAATTTGCTTTTGCATCGTGCCTGCTATCGAGATTACAACCCGGTACCTCCCGATCCAAACGCCAAAGCTTTAACCACTGTGCCATTTGGTCAGAATATTTTTTTTATCGTGATTAAGTTGAAATTAAATTTTAGCGAGAAAAATAGTTTCAATACCTAGTGTAGGGGTAACTGCAGCAGGAACACTTTATAATTCCAAAATAAAACTGTACATAACGATTAAGCCCAATTTGTGCTAATTAGTGATCACGGGAACAAATTTGTGCTAGTCTAGGAGGCGAAAAAAATAAAACCCGATTTCTAGAAGAAAAACTAGAATTAATTTAAACCTAATTTTAACACTTTCCAAAAGCAGCTAAACTGATGAAATTTGTGCTTATCAATAAAAGTAGTAACTGAAATTGTGCTAATCTAGAATTGACCAAATTCTATTGAACAACAAAGACCGTTGAATAAACAATTTCCTGCCGTCTAATGTTCCAGAAACCAATGAACTGGGCACTTCCGCTTCCAAATTCTGGTTATGTTGGTTCGTTGCCGTCCGCAAAATTTTGTGGCTGCGTTTGTGGTAATCCAGAATTAGCACAATCCCATTGAACAACAAAAACTATTGAATGAACGATTTTCTAAAATAAGGTGTTCTAGAAAACAATGAAATTATCACTTCTAATTGCATATTCCTGTCAGATACGTTCATCACCATTCGAAAAATATTGTCAATACTAATCCAGAATTGGCACACTAAAGTGAAGAACAAGGACCGTTGAATACAAAATTTTCTGACACAAAATGTTCTAAAAAACAATCAACTTGGCACTTCTGGTGATTGCCTTATTCACCAAATTTTGCTAATCCAGAATTGGCCCAATTCCATTGAATAACAAAACCCGCTGAATGAACAATTTTCTGTCATCAATTGTTGTAGAAACCAATGAATTTGACACTTATGATTGCTTATTCATGTCAAATACGTTCATTGCCATCCGAAAAATATTGTAACTGCATTTGTGCTAATCCAGAATTGGCCCCATTTGAACAACAAAAACCGTTGAATGGCCGATTTTCCGATATAAAGCGTTCTAAACCGGCCGAAACCAATAAACTTGATACTTCTGATGAAAAATCGCTTCAGGAAAAGTCTACTGTCATTCAAAAAATATAGTGGCTGTATTTGCGCTAATCCAAAATTGGTCTAATTCTATTGAACAACAAAGGTCGTTGAATGAACGATTTTCTAACAACGTCTTCTAGAAACCAATGAACTTTTCTGATTGCATGAATGATTTTCTAACATAAATTGTTCTAGAAACCAATTAGCTTGGCACTTATGGTTGCATTTTTCTATCAGGTACGTTTATTGCACTGGATTAGCACAAAAAATACAAAGACCGAATTTGTGCTAATCCAGAATTGGCCCAATTCCATTGAACAACAAAGACCGAATAATGAACGATTTTGAGACATAATGTGTTCTGTATAGGAATCAATGAACTATAACACTTCTGATTGCATATTACAGGGTGGGCCAAAAGTCACCATGGGAAATTTAATAACTTTTTAATTTATATATTTTTTTTAGATTATATAAATAACACCTGGAGAATAAATAATGGAGAGATTCACAACTGAACAAAGAACCAGAATAATATAATTTTATTATTTAAATCAGCGATTCGTTGCTTAGTTGATCGTCACCAACAACACGGCACCGTAAGATATTTGCCTCGAACCGATAGACCACGTTTAATTCGCACTGCGGAAAATATTGAACGTGTTAACAAAGAGCAAAGTGTTACCGAAACACCAGAAACATCTACTAGAAGGCGTTCTGCTCAGCTAGGAAGGTCTCGTACGCCACTACGGCGCATTTTAAAAAATGTTTACTGTTATTCCCATATAAGATGCAATTGGTGCAAGAATTAAAAACAAGAGATCATCGACAACGTCTAAGTTTTGCAGTTAAATTTCAACAGTTGGTCAGAAATGAAATCAAGTTTATTGAAAATCTAATTATGAGTGATGAAGCTCATTTGCATTTGAATGACTTTTTTAATAAGCAGAACTGCAGGTTTTGGGTTTCTGAAATTTATCAACGCCAATTGCACCCCATTAGGTGTACAGTATGGTGTGGCATTACATCTAAAAATATCATTGGGCCTTACTTCTTCGAGAATGAAGATGGAAGTGCTGTAACCGTAAATGGAGAGGGGTATCGGTTATGATATAACATTTTTTACGTCCTGCTCTGGAAAACAGACCTGAGATGTGGTTTCAGTAAAATAGAGCCACTGCTCACACAATAACACTTTTAAGGCAAATTTTTGGAGAGCGAATAATTTCCAGAAATTCGGAAATTAATTGGCCAGCGCGTTCGCCAGATTTGTCTGCACCCGACTATTTTCTTTGGAAGAAGAAGTATATGTGAACAAGCCCGAGACCATCCTTAAACTCAAGGCCAACATTTAGAAATTAAAACGCTACAGTCACAAATTTTGAACGATGTTATGGAAAATTATCTAAAACGAGCTCATCATTGCGAAGCTGAAAACGGAGGTCATTTAAGTGTCATTATTTTCCATACTTAAAAAATATATAAACGAAAGTTATTAAATTTTTAAAGCCCATGGTGACTTTTGGCCCACCCTGTACTAACAGATATGTTCATTGTCATCCAAAAAATATAGTGGTTGAATTTGTGCTAACCCAGAAATAACCCAATTATATTAGCACAAATTCGACAAATATATTTTTCGGATGAATATGTCGAATTTTAGAACACTTTAATTGTATTGTTTAGTTTTTTGTTCAACACAAATATTATTGAACGGTATGCCACTGTATTTGTTTTGTCTAATATTGCATCTTTTAGGGGCTAGTTTGTTGTTCCTCAATTTATGAATACAAATTTGTGAAAATTATATTTCTATGATAAGCACAAATTTCGCCAGATGGAAAGTGTTAAAATTAGGCTTAAATTTCGTCTTACAGGCGAAGTTTGACATTTTATTTTGCCGTTTTTTCGGCTTCTGGACTACACTAATTTGTTCCTTTGAGCACTAATTTCCACAAATTGGGCTCATATTGGAATTAGAAAGTGTCCCTGCTGCAGTTACCCACACCAATACCTACTAGATTTTATTTTTTTTTGCTTTTTCTATCCACTTTATCCCAGAATCCATATAAAATGAAAATAATTTCCACAGCCGCACTTCATTTTTTCATGGAGAGGCAAGTGCTGCTTCATTTTTATTTAAAAAGGCAGTGTGTGAATCATATCACTATCACTTTCTGGGTTAGAGTAAGCGCCTGAATTTCTTGAATTTATTTTAAAACCAAGGTAAATACGTATAGTAAATGGCTATCACAATAATTAACTTTGCATAGTCCATGATAATACGTCAGTGTCATATACCTCAGTGGGAAATGGTCAAGATTGATTGACCAGCAATTGGTTAAAAAATTTCAAATCAATTTTCCAGAAAATAGACTTATTAATGTTGAAACATACAATTTATACATACAGATATCATCCAATTGGATCCATTTCACACACTATACATATCCAGAATTGCACACCCCTTTTCAATACGCCCGAAAAACTAACAACATAATTTCAATCCTAATCTAATATTAATCAAACTCTGTATATACGAACATATGCAACAGTACCAACAACAAAATCAAAAATTGGATTGATCAAATCATGTATTTCCTTTTTCAAATCCCAAATTTCATTTCACTTTTTCACATTTCTTCTCCAACAAACAACAACAACAACAACAGCAACACAAAAACCTAACTTCTTATATTTATGTGGCTGGTCTCTATTGTTGTTGGGTTCTGCCTGTAAATTTAATGCGATACATACGAGTTGGTGAAAAATACGTTTATCATGAGCTTTTAGATTATACTTTATTTATTATTATTGTTATTATTTGGTGGATCTGTGCATGGTGGGGGGGGGGGGGGGGCGGGGGGCAGCTGGGTTGGAAAAATATATAATACGAGTACCTAAAATGAAATTTGTGTGCTTGATTATATTTTTATTTTATATTTCGCGTATTTGATGTACGCGAATATATGATGCACGCTAATGAATTATATTTCGTGTAGCTACAAGATACGTTATTGGATTAAACTTTCATTTCTTTAATTTAAAGAAAAAAATGTTCATTATTTTTACGAATAAATACAACATTAATAATAACACAGACGAGTAGTATCTACGTATGTTTGCACATATGTGAAACGAACTCACAAACTATTTATGGAATTTTCATAATTTTATAAATTTTCATGTACTCGTATATGTTGCAATAATAACTTGGTTCTGAGGTAGACGAGTAAATCAAATGTTTGGGGTTCGTACACAAAAGAAAGAAATACATTTTTGATCATTAAGTTCTCTTCACATAGAAATATCTTAATTAGTGATAATTAGTTTGTAGATGTACGAGTGTATAAATATTCCTAAGTACATGAGGTATGAAAATATTCGAGCACGTAAGCGCACGTAATTCACTTAGGATTTAATTTAAAGGTGTATTCGAGATTTCAAATAAAACTCTTGTAAATATTTTATATAATTTCTTTTGTTTTTCATTTTTATATAAACATTTCCATCTGCATTTTCCATTTTAGTTAATTTATCATGTTAAATCTATTCAAACACTTTATATATATACAGATTGTGTTTGTTGTTGTAACTGGTATTTTATCATCCATCCAACACTATACGTATTTATATAGTGTGTGTGTGTGTGTCTGTATATTATACCAACAACACTAAATGGATCTTTGAACTAAATGAAAACTAAGTGAAATAACGATTTTTGTTGTTACATTTTCATTTTCAGTAAACAAACAAACGAACGAACGAAAAATTAGTTTTTCCTGTAATTCATGCTGAGGATGAATAACACAGCGAGATAAGATTATGTAGATGAAGAAAGATTTGTTACCTGTTTTGTTATACATCCATATACGAAGGAGAGATCCAGAGTAGTTTTTTGTTTGTAATTTTATTTCCCGTGTTACATTCTGTCGAGTGTAAAATTTATTTTTGAGTCTTACAAACAGAATTGAAGTCAATCTGTTGTGTTTTTTTTTCCCGCGAAAATTGAGTTTTAATTTAATTGAAAACGGTTGCAGAGGTAGCACTCTATGTAGTTGCGAGATTAATTTTTTGGATAAATAAATATCCCGGGTAAAAATAATATCGAGGCTTCAACAAATTTACTTACTTATATATAGATAACTCTTATTGGATGCTTACCTGTAACGAAAATAAAATAAAAAATAATTAGAAAACGTATTTATTAAAATAAATTGTATCTTAACAAATTTTACTAATTAAATCGTAAATCTATACATATTTCACTGAAAAAAATATAAAATACTTATAAAGGTGAAAACCGGACCATTTCTCGAAATTACACGGTTATCAAACTTTTCCTGCAATAGATGAATTGTTTGACCAGCTGCGTGGTATATGGTACCATCTTGTTGGAACCACATAACACTGATGTCAAATCCATCCAATTCTGGCCAACGATAGTCTTCCAACATAACACATGGCGATCATAAAATCCACACCACACGGTCACTTTTTGTGGTTGTAATGGAGTCTCTTGAAGCACATGTGCATTTATTGCTCTCCAATAACTCATATTTTGCTTATTGGCAAAGCCATTTTTCGATGAAATTCAGGATTTTCTTCAAACTTTAGCAGAGCCCAATCGGAGAAGTTTCGAGGCTTCAGCTCTTGAGTTAATTTAATCTCGTAATAGCGTAACCCACAATCTTTACGCAAAATTCACCACAATGTGGTTTGAGAGAATCCCAATTCCTGTGAACGGCGTGAAATCGACTGATTTGGCTCATTTCGAATTGAGGCACTTACGGTAGCGATATTTTTATTGATACTTCGACTGGTGCGTTGTCTCACTGCCTCACTGGCACAGGAACATCCAATAGTGAATACAGGCACAGCCTGTCTGATGGGACGATCATCACGACCGAAAATTGTAGTAAGCGCTCCTAAAGTTTCGACTTCACCATGATAAAAATGTTAATTTTAACTGACGTTTTAGCGTTGACAGATCATGAAAAAATTTCAAGGGTGCACATTCAAATCATTGTGTCTGTTTTCACCATAAAATTTCACACTTAAAAATTGAAAATAAAATTTTCAGACATTTGAAACCTTTTCCAGCTACAGCACTTTAATCGATCAATTTTTAGTTATTTTCAAATTTTGCTTGTGCGCTATATTCAAACGAAGTCTACCGGATTTCCCACATGAGGTTTCAATGTTTTCCAATCATCATAATTGATAAGGCACTACATTAGAACTACTTTTCAAACAAAGTGGAAAGTATTTCGCTAATTTTATTAAAGAAAATATGCAGAGTTTTGGATTCAATTCAATGTCCGATTAAGCCGAGTTCAAACTATACTAATGGCATGCATCCTATATTCATATTTCAACTGCCATTCATTCCTAGCCTTAGACCCCAGAACGAGTCAATAAAGTTATAAAAATAAAATGTTGCATAAACTGTCTCATCAACCCGTTTCACACAGTTTCTGATTGCCGGTTGACCGGGTGTAAATTATGTAAAAAGAGACATGAAATAAGAAATGAAAATCATCTTTCTACGAGCCAGGAATCTAACATTCAAACGAGATAAATGAGTAACCCCAAAAAATCAATGTCAAACATTCAGCAAGCAAAAGGTTTCGATTGGTGGAGGTGCAATCTTACCAACAGATCCTAATTTTAATAAATCACGTCCTATTGATATCCTAATAGGCGCAGAATTCTTCCCAAACATTTTAGTGCGAAAAAAGATTTAAATAAGACAAGAATTACCAGGAATACACCTTATTAAAGTTAGCCGAAAGTTTCCAGCCGAAAGGTAATGCAGATAGAGTCTTCGCTAGCCCAGCCGAAATATGATAATGCAGATATTGATTCTGCTATCAAAGCAATGCATCCATTGCCATTCAATTTGCATCCATTTAGCATCCATTTTGTTGAGAAATTCTGAAGGGGGGATGCAGGGGTGTAATTTAGCACAATTTCGCTAATTCAATATATTGAAAATGCATTGAATGGCCTGTCGTTCAAGATTATCGTGCTTTGTCATTGATGCCACTATGGTTATTTGATAGGCCAAAATGTTGGTCAACTTCGGCCTAATTGTGGAGAAATTCTGAAGGGGGATGCAGGTGTGTAATTTTGCAAAAATTCTCTATTTCAATATATCGAAAATGCATTGAATGGCCTCTCCTTTCGATATATTAAATTAGCGAATTTTTGCAAAATCACACCCCTGCATCCCCTTCAAAATTTCTCAACAAAATGGATGCTAAATGGATGCAAATTGGATGGCAATGGATGCATTGCTTGGATAGGAAAAACAATTTCTGTATTCTCATTTTTCGGCTGGGATAGCGAAGACACTATCTGCATTACCTTTCGGCTGGAAACTTTCGGCTAACTTTAACAGTATCAGGAATACAACAAAGTTGAATGGATAATAAAAGGTCTTTCATTAGGGACGGTCAAAATTTGCTACAGGTTACATTAGCCAGATTGTTGACAATATGTTTCGTGACCAAATTCGAGACAACCGGCTCGTTAAATAACCAGCCAACACCCGAAATGCAAGGTCTGCTGAAAAAATCGCTGTATTGCGTCAGAAAGAACGGGAAAATCCGATGCAGTCAATTTCCCTTCGTTCACAAGAATTTGGCCTTTCTGGGACTTCAACTTGGCGAATTTTATTTATTTATTTATTTATAACTGATGCCTACTACATTGGCTACAATCGACACAATAAAACAATTGTATGTATTTCTCGACAAGTGATAATTGAAAGCTCCGTAGGCCTTGTTAAAAACCCGCGATACCCTCGGGATTGGATCAGAAAGACCGTCGATGAATAAAGCTTTATCGCGTTGACGCATATGACGTTCGGGAGCGTACAAGTTGATATGTGCTAGTAACTCGATACAATCGACACGGGAATTGATGACATCACGCACAAACAGCGCTGAAGCTACGTCTCAGCGATTATCTAGACGTTGCAGTTTCAAAAAATTGCATCGATTCTCATAAGACAGAAGAACGAAGTCAACAGCACGCCTAGATGGTAAATATCGTAGCGCGAACAAAATAAACTGTTTCTGGAAACTCTCAATCCTCTCGGAATGATAGTGGTAGGAGTGTGACCAAACAGGAGATGCATTCTCCAAAATGAACCGAACAAAGCATACGTATAATGAAGTCAAAGATAACGGGCCACTAAAGTCCTTGCGGTTTCGTTTAATGAAGCCAAGCATAATGTACGGCTTTGAAATAATGGCGTTAACATGTCTGATAAATGTAGCATCAGATTCAAAGATCACACCAAAATCCGAAATGAACTCAATCCGATCAATGGTTTCGTTGTACAGTTGATATTGATAAAAAAACGCGAGCGGATACGGAGGAAAGAAAGAGTTTTGCATTTACTCACGTTTAAAGCCAGTAAGTTGTTAATTGATCAGCTGTAAAAGCGGTTTAAGTCATCTTGTAACATTTCGCAGTCTAGCACGCTAGAGACCCGGGCGAAAATCTTCATGTGGTCTGCGCATAGGAGGCAGTTGGCAAACTTAAAACATTTTACAACGTCGTTAATAAATAATGAAAATAACAGTGGGCCGATATGGCTACCTTGAGGCACGTCGGATGGCGCCCGAAATAATGGGGAGAAAGAATCCCGAATCCTAATGGATTGCCAATGATATGAGAAGAACGCAACCAGTTGATGGGAATGAAATTACAGTCGAGACTCTCCACATTGCCAATAAGAATGGAGTGATCAATCACATCGAAAGCCTTTGCGTAGTCTGTGTAGGCAACGTGTGGATTGTGTAGACACTGCTGCTTGGAGTTTAGACGGTCACATAGATGACCACAAAATGAGGACAAGTTAGACACGGTAGACCTACCAGGATAAAATCCGTGAAAAGGAGAAATAAGTCTCTTAGTATGGAAGTTCAATAGTCTGTGAACCAAGGACCCAAACAGTTTGGGTAAGTCAGAGAGGATGGCGATCCCACGATATTTACTTATCTCTCTACTATTACCCGCCTTGAAAATTGAATGATCACATGAGATTTTCCAGGGATCTGGAAAAATACCGCGACGAAGGCTTTCGTTAAACAAGAAGGTAACTGCAGGATCCAGACTTACAGCACAACCTGTGAATAGGATCGGTGGAAGACCGTCATAACCCGCTTTCTTACTAACGTTGAGAAGGAGCAGATGACCCAGAACCTCCTGTTTGATAAGTTTGAAATAATCGAATACATTGGACGAGAAAGTAGTAGGAGACCCGGTATTTGTTGACCGAAGTGGCTTGTAAACCGATGCAAAGAATTTGGCAAATAAATTGCAAATGTCGAATGGCTGACTGGCGATGGAAGCCTGGTAAGACATATTCGACGAAAAACCAGATACCTTTTTCTTGCTGTTAATGAAGTTCCAAAATTTTTTGGGATTGGATGTCAAAACTTGTTCGATTGGCACTACGTAATTATTGAAAAGGAACCCCCTATTGGAAGATTTAAGACCCTTATTAAATTCGGGATAGCATTCTAGGCCGTAAGTAGAGTCTATGAGTCGATGTAGTTGATAAACGTGTTGTAGACATCTTGGTCGGATCCGCAAGGAATATAAACGGCGACGGCAACGATCGAGGTATTGCAAACTAATCTGATGCGAACGGCAATGACATCAAGGAAGGGATGGCAGGCGATCACATCATTGGAGACTGAATTCTTTACAGCAATTAAAACACCACCGCTTCTACAACTGGTGTCAAAATTAGATCTGTCCTATAGTCTGATGAAAAGTACTCTTCGGATAACATATTGATCGTAAGCAAGGTCTTGCTGATTATTATAACATCCCTGGTTTTACCTCTGGAGGCATTGTGATAGTAGATAGAAGTGAAGGCGCTGATGATATTAGATGAAGCAACGGCTGTTGATAAATTAAACTGACTGGTTAACGCAGAAGTTACTTCGGCCATTGAAACGTGGCCACAGTCCGGGTTTTTGATATGCGTGAACAATTTGTAAATGGGCGGATTAAAGCATCGCCAGGCCAAACAAACGTCAGAATTGTTAAGAAGGTTAAAGTCAGCCTCCTTCAAACTAATTTTAAATTAAACGAACGTTAGTGAGCTGTCCAAAACGCGGTCTTTGGGTCATAATAGCCTACAATTTACGTCACCTGGCGAACAATTTTGAAGTTTGTCGCAGGCATAGCTAACAATCTGATCGGTTGAGACGGATGGATCGATACGACTGATATATAAATATTTTTGACAGGCACTGAGACAGTTTTGATAGTTGATGGGCGGCCGCGACCCTACAATAGCTTGCGGCGACGTCGATACACCATGGATATTGGAGCTAGGCTTGACAACTTTTGCAGATGTTGTCGGGTTGGAATTATCATCAGCGAGTTTGTTAGTCAATGCGTTGATTAATTTACGGTTTTCAGCCACACCCGATTCAATTTTCCTTAAGTCCAAATTGGCAGCGGCTTTGTCCACTATCATACCAATTTTTCTCAAAATCTTGGGCATCTTATTGTTTGTGATCAATGTTATACAGCAGTTGCCAAAAAATCAAATGCTGGTGTACTTTTTAATTGAGTGAATCGCAGCACGGTCAAGTCCACTACAATTGTAAGAAAATTGGCAGTCGCAGAGATTACAAGAAACGATGTCCGTAATTCAACCGACCCAGTAGCTTAAGGTAAAAAACCATAAACAACGACGTGTGTTCGCTGATTATGCTTTGGAGCAGTTGAAAGTTCACCCAAATTTTACCAAAAAAATATTCTTTAGCGATGAGGCCCAATTTTGGATGAATGGATATGTGAACAAGCAAAATTGTCGGATTTGGGCCGATACCAATCTACATGAGATACACCAGCACCAAATGCATCCCGATAAATTCACTGTTGAATTTTGGTCTGGTGGAATCATCTTTGTGCTTCCTCCAGAGCGAACCTAACATTGCCATAACCGTCAGCAAATGCTATAGATCGTTGATAAGTAACTTATTGCGCCTTTAACTGGATGATAAGAAATGCGAGAAAGATTTCCAAACAACTCATAGAGATTCTACAGGAAGATTCAACTTAAAAGTAAACACTAGGCAATTCTATAAACAGACGTTGAGTTAACGAAGTTGAGAGCCCTTGATGAGATATCCTCTCGCTTCAAAAACATTACTTAACGACACGTATGTTGACGGCCTTGTCAGGGGTGCGGATACATTGTCAGAGGCATTTCAACTCCGATAAGAACAATGTAATTTAATACTACGTGGTTATTTTTTTCACCTACACAAATAATGTTCCAATGATGAAACTCTTTTAAATAGAATCCCTTTAAAAAGCGTGAGATAATGAAAGCCAACGAACTTGGTAATACCCAATGCATCAAGGCATCTCGATTGCTTTGACCGCCCAACAGGGATATGTTTACGTTTAAAATATCAGAGTTCGATAATGATTTACGAATGACTAAAGGGAAAATTCTTTCGGATATGGCAAAATTATCGACCCGTTAGGTTTACACCAATCATCATCTTTCCGCCAATATTGAAGAGAACTGGCTAGAATTTCGAAATAATCTCATAAATATAGCGCACATACAATAACCAAGACACATATTTAGAAAAGGATCAACTGCAAAACTAATCTAACTCCACGGGTTTGCAGATGATAAACTGTTTGTAAGTTTAGTTTGTATTAAGTCACGTGTATCCCCATAACTTTGCCACATTTAGAACTTTGTGCTGCTTGCATATCTGTTGTCCAAAGTAATGAATGCAATTATTGAAGCATTGCAAATTAAATTTATTCATGCTCGCCCATAATTGCTAGTAGCAACTGTTCGTTGAACATTTTGACCACTTAATGGAAAAAATATGTAATTTGCCTCTTGAACGATTTTCCCAAACTAACCCGTTTTTCAATACTGGAGTTGACCAGTGTGGTCCTTTTTTATTAAAAAATAAATGCCAACGGAAATCACCACCGTACTCGTATAAGGTATATGTGACATACTTTGTATGTTTCCGCACAAAATCTGTGCATTTGGAAATGATTTGTGACCTCAAGCCTCAGTCTTTCATTGTATGTTTAAAATGGTTTACATCTCACCGATAATGCTTCTAATTTTATCAAAGCATCTCGTGAACTTAAACAACCCTTCCAAAAGTTTACATATCGAACAGAACAGGTCAAAATAGCTTCATTTTGCGCTAAAACCCATTACTTGGTTTTGGGCACCTCGAGCTCCTAGTATAGTGGGATTATGAGACGCCTCTATCAAATCCTACAAGTATCATTTAAAATCTATTACTAAAGGTATTATCATGACAACAGAGGAATTTAAAGCTGTGACAATTCTAATTGCGGGAATTCTTAACAGTCGAGCATTATTTCCATTATCTGACGATCCAGAACCACTGAAACCGAACCACTTCTTAACAGGTGGTTATAATATGACAATACATGAACCTTCACTGGAAGTTTCAGATAATCATTTAAAAAATGGCACAAACTTACTAAAATGGTTGAGTCTTATGATTAGGTCTAAACATTGCAAAAGCGTGTCCCTCCCGACTCGCTCGATTTTTATAAAAATTGCGGAGGGTAGCCTGTGGGGCCTGGGCCCGATTCTTTAATTTTTGTCAGCTCGCACGATTTTATAAAATTTGCTAAAGGATCGTTTTCGATTACCAAAAACCGAATGTGATGGTTAAGGGGTCCGGTGGAGGCCGAGGAACCTGGAAGCTTATTTTAACAATTTATTTGGGTTGTACGATTTTAATAAAATTTAGCGGGACCGGTTTTTTAAAGGAAAGGAAACGATTACAGGAGGTTCTGATATCCGAGCCATATTGAGCTATTTTGCTTGATTTTGCACCATGTTGGGGCATGTTGTATCATGTTGCTTAATGTTGCATCTTGTTAAGGGATATTATGTATTGTTTCACGGTATTAGGTTATGTTGGTTTGGGGCTTTATTTTAACAGTTTTTATAAAATTTGGCGGGACAGGGTTTTCGAATGCAAGGAAGCAATTCCAAGGAGTCCTGATTTCTGGATAATTCAGTTAGCAATCCTCCGGATGGGCCGTCATGTTGAACCATCTTGAATGCTGTTGCGACATGTTGCTTAATGGTGTATCATGTTGTGGACTGTTGCTAGTTTTTGCACTAAATGTTGCGTTATGTGTACCATGTTTTACCATGTCACATGTTGCGTTATATTGCTTTGTGTTGCGTCTTATGTTTTTCGTTGATTATATATCTTGCGTTAAGTTTTGTGCGCACCATGTTATGTTGGTTGCGTTACGGTGATATTATATGCTTCCACTAATCGCGTCTATTGAAAATGTTGGTTGTTATGGGTAATAATTTTAATTTTTAGCATGCGCTAGCTAATTGATGTTTTGACCTTGGTCCTAATAAATTCGGGAAAATTCAATTAGGAGGTGTTCCGGTGAAACCTGTGACCTTTTTTCAAATGTTTTTCATTTCGAATGATTTCGATAAAAATTGCGGTGATAAGGGTTTTCTAATGCCAGGAATGGATTGCGATGAGTCCAAATTTTGGGAAAATTAATTTAGGCTTGTTCGAGTACTTTTAATAAAAATGGATCAGCTGGGTTTTGGAGTGCTAAGAATCGCTTGTGATGAGCACTACTCTCAGGAAAATGGGCTCAAATGAGATCCGGGTCCCTATTTGAAAAAAGATAACGTCAAACAATTTTGACGACAAATTTTCTTGAATGGATCATGATTTTCGGTAATTTGATTGGGGGGTACAGTTTAGCCGCTATGTTGCGTCTTGTTCCACCATAGAACTAAGTCATTTTAATCGAAGAGAGTACAACTTGCATTGCTGGTTGCATGTTAAACTTAAGGGATAAGATTCCATAATAAGTTCCGGATTTAATTCTTGATGTTTCTCATACAAACGATATGGAACTCGGTTCGAAATACCTAATTGAAACAAACAGTGTGGCGTAATTATAATTTCCTATAATTATAAGACTGTGTCCTCTCGATAGCCCAGATGGATTTACTGATTTGGGTACTTAAACTTTTTTCATAAATTGGGAGATCGTAATAAAATTTGGCGGAAAACGGTCCTCTGGAAATGTGACTTTTTCGTTTTTAGGACGTTTTTTTCTAAATATTTTAAAAAGTAGGGCATCTGTGACAAAATCAAATAAGAACAGAATGATTCTAAATTACGTTTAAAGCTTAATAACGATTTTTGATAATAAACTGTTATTTGACCATAATTCGGCCACTCTGTTGCATAAATAGGTTGATTGATCGATAGACAGATTCTAGAAAATTTGGCGGAAATCGGTGTACGGGAAGTGGAGGCTTCTTTAAGAATTTCGTCGTCTCTTGACAATATTTTAAAAACGAAAAATTTACTAAAATCAAATCAATAGAAAATTAAATTAGCAACCAAACTGGTCCAAATTTTGAAAAAATAATCGTTTCTTGTAGGAACTTCCCGTTATTTTGTAAAAATGTATAGGATTTATGAAAAAACTAATAAAACCAAAAAGATTTTAATTTGGCACCGGTGTGAAGTTTCTAACGTTAATAAAAACTGTAGCTACACAAATTAACAAAAAAGTGTAGCGTACACAAATTTTTTTTTTAAAAGTGTATGAATATTTTCAATATAGCCACTACTATTATCGAATATTAGACATTCGAGCCTATTCAAATTAGTATAGTTCGTACATATAAAAAGGGTTGGACACCTCTGACAAAATTTGATATGTTGAGAAAAATATGATATGAGAGCTGATCATACACAGCTGATCATACACACAATTATCAGTCCATCCTAGAGTTTCCGCAATAAAGCCACTACTATTATCGAATAGTAAACATTCGAGCCTATTCAAATTAGTATAGCCCGTACATATAAAAAGGGTTAGTCTCCTCTGACGAAATTTTATATGTTGACAAAAATCTGATATGTACGGGCTATACTAATTTCAATAGGATCGAATATCTACTATTCGATAATAGTAGTGGCTATATTGAAAATATTCATACACTTTTAAAAATGTTTTTTGTGTACGCTACACTTTTTTGTTAATTTGTGTAGCTACACTTTTTATTAACGTTAATAAAAAGTGTAGCTACACATTTTAATGAAAAGAGTAGACTCAAAAAGTGTAGATATACAAATTATCACAAAAAGTGCAGCTGCAAAAGAAAAAACTTTGTAATTCGAAATACGTGGTGTAATTAAAATTATTAAAAATAAACAAAAAATATTGAGAATCACAGTACTACAATCTCCGGAACAATGTGGGCCGAGTGTGGAATTTAGTGTTCTCAACTTGGTTTGGTGACTGAATTTTGTACAAAAGATTTTAAGACAATTACGATGTTATGCTTGGCGATATAGCGCTACACGTGGAAGTGCCTTTGGAGCCAAATTCACTTAATTGTTTAAGAATTCCAAAAATCATCGGAACAATGAGTGCCGAGTGAGAAATTTAGTGTTCTCAACTTGGCGTGGCGACTAAAATTTGTACAAAAAATTTCAAGACAATTTGCATGTTGTGATTGGCGATATGGCGCTACACGTAGAAGCGTCTTTGGCTAAATTCACTTAGTTTCTTTACCTCGAAAACCTCGTAAAATTTCTCCAGAGCTTTTAAAATTTTTTACAGTTCCGTATCAAAATCAATAAAATTGTTTAATGTGTAACCAAATTATCATTTTTAGGTCAAAATTATTCTGGCTTGTCTTTTCCTTTTATCATCTCACTCAAAACTCGTTGCATTAAAATTAAAACACTTTTAATATGCAACACCGTATCGATATAACCAGCACGGGTATATGAGCTTTATGTCCGGTGTACATAATAAAATGTTTACAGGCGAACACAAAAATACCCAACAAACAAAAAAAAAAGACATGATTGCTAATACAATTTTTATATGAGTTACGGATATTGCTGAAAGGATATAAGCACAGTGCCCGTATAAAGGATAGATCAACAAAATACTTTCAATTTTTGTTTTGTTCTGCTCCATTTTTATGATTTGTATTTATTATTATTTTGTTGTGCATGTATATTATGTTTTCTCTCTATATGTGTATGCTTTATGTATATAGATATTAAGATCCTCGGGGGACATTCGACAACAGAACAAAACGACGAAAATCGAGCTTTGGAAGATTTTTTTACTATTGAATTTTCTATTTATTTGTTGGATTTTCAAAAATAATAGTATTGTGAATCGAAATAATAAAAACAAAAGATCAAACGGAATTATTATATGTGCCGCATTCACAATATATACATACATTTATATTTGTTTTGTTTAGTTATCGAACACAACATATATTGTGAATTACTAGGAATTCTGAGTAAACCGTGTGTAGGAGTTAGATGATATATACGTATAGGCGGCACTCGTTTATATCGGAAGAATGGCACGGCGCGATGGGAAATATTCTAGGGCGAACAGCATTGCAAATTTATTGTTGTGTTCTTTCATTTATTTTATCTATTAGTAGGTAAGGTGTGTAAAGTCTTCCTATATACCGTGATATCAAACGTATCTATAAAATATTTATAACTAGTTAGATATGTTTTTAGTTCTTTTACATTTTGGTATCAGTGTTGTCATGTTCTCAAAGAAATATCAGATTTTATTCTTTATAAAATATATTATTACTATTATTGTTGTTGTATCGCATATATTATACATATATCTGTTGTTTATTTGTTCGTTCGTTCAAGACAATACACAGCTAGATATCTAGCTAGCTGCTGCTAGGAAGCATATCTGCGCTCGTTCTAAGACGAAAATAATATTACGAATTTTCATATTTCATGATATCTTCTTTTGTATAAAATTTCCTTCTTTCTAATATTTTATGCATATTTGCTTATGCTTATGCTTACGTACAGCATGATACATAGTCAGGTTAAAATAATGTATATCTATACAAAATAATAATATATCTAGATATGTGTAGCACACGATAGCTGACGATGGTGTTATACAACTGTTGTTTACTTAATATATTATCATTATGATTATTCCTACTTTACAGGCACTACTATTTCAACGTTGTTATTGTTTGAGCTGCTTAAATTCGATTTTCTATGTGGTATATTCCGTTGCTTTCAACGTTACGCTACTCTATGCTAATGCAATCTTTAACATTACTGGTAATTGAATTAAATGTAGCAGTACATTTTAGAACAAAGTATCGGAAGATACAAAATCAAACTAATCAAACTGAAAGAGCTTGAGCAGAAAATTCTCATATAAATTTTGCTAGTTTTGCACCCTAATTTTGTCTACCAAGCCAATGTTGTGTCGTATTGTCTACACCGCATAGTTTAATAATATTCTACATGCGTATTCAATGTATGTAGATAATTTATAAAATAGCGTCCACAATGTAGATAATGTCGACAATTTCAAAAATTATGATCTCTGTTAGTAATCAGCAAAATTATATGAGATTTCCTTGTTAATGAAACCGTTCCAAGATGGAGATCTTCATTTTAACTCCAATACATACTGGGTGTCACAATAATCGGATCAGATTTGACATACCGGTTATTTCGGCTCTGGCAACACTAACGTCATTCTTTCTTTGACAGAAACTCAGTAAATTATTTCTAGTTGACGAAATGAGTTGCTTAACGCTTCAACAAAACTGGGAATCCATAAGGATAAGTGGAGAAGCCAATGTATCGATTGCGTGTTACTGTTTGGTGCGGCTTGTGGCGTGGCAGCATTATTGGGCCGTATTTCTTCGAAAGTGAGGCCGGCGCGACCGTAATGGTCAATGGAATGAACTACCGCCGCATAACATTTTTTTTGTGGTCATATCTTGAAGATATTGGTTTCGACAACCTTTGGTTCCAGCAAGATGGTGCGCCATGACACACATCAGTCGTTACAAAAGCGAAACTGTGTCAACAATTTGATGGCCACATTATCAGTCAAAATGGTGACGTGAATTGGCCGGCAAAGAGCTTTGATTTGACTCCTTTGGATGTTTATTTGTGAAGTGCCGTGAAGGACAAGTGTTATACGGACAATCCACAAACAATTGAGCGTTTGAAAGCCAATATTGAAGCAACGATTACCGAAATAGATCCGCACACAATCCAAAATATGCTCAGAAATTCGACCGACTGAATGGAGTACGCCAAGGCCAGCCGCGGCTCCCATTTGAATGAAATCATTTTCCATAAATAACCAGGAGGATTGTAGGATTTCAAACAAAAAAATAAATTTGGAAATATATTAAGACGTTTTTGTTTTATTAAATTTTTGAATCTGAATCTGTTATTGGAACACCCTTTATTTGAAAAATTTTAAACCAATTTTTTAAGAGGTTGAAACGTACTAAAATTATTGTTTATTAATACATGTAAAACAGTTAAATTAAATTTAAACTTTTATTCGCGATCTGTAATGGCTGTGTGATAAATGGCATCGTGGTGTGCGACGGCGTTTACAAACGTCTTGTTTGCGCGGCTAATTGTAATGAACTTGGCATGTAATTTAGTACAAAAACACTGAATGGTCGGTCTCCGGCCATGGCTAACATACTTTTAAACACAAGAATGCTAAAATGTCAGTTCTAGCGTCCGGCCATATGAGGACCTTTGACTTTGTAGAACAAAATTTGCCATTGTAGTATCGTGCGATCAATTTTGTGCGACAGAAGTCAAAAGTCCTATATTCAAGGTGTCCAACCACTGACTGACTTGAATGGTACAGTTTGATTTCTTGACGAAAGCGAAGATGACTTAATTTTTATCAATTCGCACGACGATGCTCCTTATGAAATAATATAAGCGTTTAAAAAAGGCGCTTATACTCTGGGTTGAAGAAACTGTTTAAATTTATATTCATTTGGAAGCTTAAACAATTATCCGCCAAAGTGAGTTCAACAGATAAAGAATTTTAAACTATTTAGATATGAAATTAGTATTTTCAAAATTTGTCCACTTAAATTGTTTGATTACCGTTAAAATTTCTCTATGGCTATAAAGGATTTTAACTAAAAATGAAGCCTAATCTATGAAGTTTAAAAGAACAAAAATTTGTCACGATTATTGAATTAATCAAAATGTGAACGTAAACTACGTATAAAACTATTGACGTCTGTAGAACAAGGTTTTTTCATTGAGGTTTCGTGCAGCAACTATTGCAGATGTTGCTTGTTGTTCATCCAGGACATTTAAGTTTGAATTACTAAAAATTATTTATTTGCAGTTAAAATCCGAAATCAGTATAAGTGTGCATGCAAATTAGATAAACTTGTGTTACTGTTGAAGCATATGAATTTGAAGCAGTATAACTTGACACAAAGTTAAATTTTTAAATCACAGATGTCAGACTGTTAATGTACTAACAACATCATCACTAAGTATTAAAACGTTTAAACCCCAAGAAGAAGTTTTAGACAGAGAAACATTCAATGACCATCATACTCGTACAAGTCAATCCGTTCAAACACACGCAAAAGTTAGACCGAAGTCTCGCTGGATATTTCAGACAAAACTTCAGAGGAAAAAGAATAGTTAGAATGGATCTCTCGGCCAAATGTAAATCTTAGATGCCCAGAAGGAAATGAATATCGCAGAGATTCAAAAATTCTTCTTTGTTTATAATTTATGTATATGTAACGGGTGTTTTTTTAGGAGGTTTGTTTTTCCGATAGATGTCGTTTTATTTTATGACAGTTGTTTTGACAGCTCAAAGTGGCATTTCTACTCAGTATTGTTTCGCAAATCATTATGAATAGGTTAACTCCAGAACAACGTTTTCAAATCGTGGAAATTTATTTTCAAAATCAGTGTTCAATTAAAAATGTTTATAGAGCACTTCGTGAATTTTATGGTGCACATAATCGTCCGTCAGAGACCACCATAAAGAACGTAATTACCAAATTTCGGTCTACATTCACTCTTTTGGTCGTTTGGCCAAGCCACCGACAAGAATGAGAAGAGTTCGTACAGAAGAAAATATTGCTGTCGTTGAGGCCAGTGTCGAAGAAAACGACAATTTATCGATTCGTCGTCGTGCTCAGCAAATTGGACTTTGTCCATCGACTTTATGGAAAATTTTACGTAAAGATTTGGGTTTGGTGCCATACAAAATTCAATTGGTGCAAGAATTAAAGCCACACGACCATCGTTTGCGCCGTGAATTCAGTGATTGGTCGTTAAATCAATTGAACGAAGATCCATTTTTTTACCGTAAAATTCTCTTCAGTGATGAGGCGCATTTTTGGTTAAATGGATACGTCAACAAACAAAATTGTCGCATTTGGAGCAAAGATAATCCACACGCCGTTCAAGAATTACCAATGCATCCTGATAAATGTACTGTTTGGTGCGGTCTATGGGCTGGTGGGATCATCGGTCCATATTTCTTTAAAAATGAGGAAGGACGACGCGTTACCGTGAATGGAAATCGATACAGAACCATGTTAAATGAGTTTTTGTTGTCAAATCTTGAAGATATGGATATGAATGAAATGTGGTTTCAACAAGATGGTGCCACTTGCCATACAGCACGTGAAACAATCGACTTATTGAAAGAAACTTTCAACGACAACATTATTTCGAGAAATGGTCCGGTGAATTGGCCTCCGCGTTCGTGCGATTTGACGCCACTCGATTACTTTTTGTGGGGATACGTGAAGTCATTGGTTTATGTGGATAAACCTCAATCGATTGACGCTTTGGAAACCAATATTCAACGTGTCATTGCTGACATACGCCCTCAAATGCTTGAAAAAGTGCTGGAAAATTGGACCTCCAGAATGACATTTGTGAAAAATAGTCGTGGTAGCCATATGCCAGAAATTGTGTTTAAATGTTAAATGCCAAAAAATTATCTACCAAATAAAAAAAAATTTTGGTCATTTCATAATTTTATATGTGTTTTATTCAAAAAAAAAATCGGCAACCTCTTAAAAAAACACCCTTTAGTTGTAGATCGCTGTAAATCGATTGTACCTCGACGTGTGGCCGATATATCTGTATGCCGCCCGTACCAATGGAGTTATTTATATTCCAACTGGGGTCGACTGACTTACTAATAATCAATTGCCCACCGAAATAAGTTTCGTATTAAGTTTCGCACAGTAAAAAATTAGTATTAGACTTAGACTTACCGAAAGCACAATCCCGCATCCACCTAACGGATCTAGAAATTCGAGGAATGATTGAATTACGTAAACAACAACCGAGAGACAATTTTGTTGATTTTTTAAAATGACGTTTCGAATTAAACTTTGCAAAGCAGAACTCCTTATTCTGATAAAAATTGACCCAGCTTTTAATGCAAAACATGTATCGTGTGGTATAAATAGCGAAAATTTAACAGCGGAAAATAAGAGATTACGCTACTCGCCGTAATTGGCAGTACTATCACAAAAGAGAATTTCTTTTGTTATGTCTGCGGAAATTTTTCAATCTTTTCGTGTCTCTTTTTTCACTAAATCGATGTTTTACTTAGCGAAAAACGAGATACAAAATGAATAACAAATTTCCGCTGATAATTATATAACTCTATTTTGTGATAGTGCTGCCACTTGCGGTGAGTAACGCAATATCTTATGTTCCCTGTCAAATTTCCGTTATCTGATACAGCATACATATGTCCAAGTTTACAATTTCAGTTAAAGGACAAACAGTATACATCTGAAGCCACGTAGCGGCTTTACAAATCCATTACCAAATAAATAAACCACAACGAACTGAGAAGAGCCTGTTCAGAGCCAAGCTAATAATAATTTATGTATGTCCTATAACTATGACAAGCTGCCCTGAATCTCTAAAGGGTTTTGTACAAAATGCGGATTAAAATGAACTACCCTGCCAAAATGTAGAAACTGTTCGGGAAACGCAAGTTGGACAGTTCATAGAGAATTGAGGTTCATGGGCTCCGGAACATGCAGTCATAAATCAAACAACAACTAGACCAGCAACACAAGGTTGGCGAGCACCAAGCAAGAAACAAATTGTTAATCTTCCCTAATATTGCTCAGGTACTGCAATAATCGATTCTACAACAACAAACAGCACATTACTTTTTTCTGGTATCGGAAAGGTGTATTATTTCTACAAAAATAAGGAAAAAAGACCATATGTAAAAGGAAATATTAATTTTGTGATCTATAAAGGATTATTAGATAACGGCGCCATCTTAAGTATTTTAGGAGTAAACTCGAAAAGATTCATGTCAGACCCAACAATTCCATTTTCTCGTTGTATCTCATAACAGACAGACGCCTTTTAGTAAATTTCCCTAGACACGCAGTTTAGAGATAAAACGGACTTTACTAATCTAGGCAGATATTTGTTTCACTTCACGGTCATGCCTTGTGCAACGTGCCACAGACGGTGTGTCATCTTACGTACCAGGTTAATCAGTATTAACTACATGCAAATGTTTTCGTGTATTTAGATGATTAATTCATCACATTAGAAACTGTAGAGTAGCATTTCAGTTTACTTAATCAGATCGCAGAGCAGCTAGTTGAAGCCATTTCTTGGTTAAATAAATAAAATACCTATAGGCTATATGGTAAGAGATGATACATTTCAGGTCAAAACAGAAATGGTAAGGAGCCATTGTCGGGTATCCAAAACCAAAAACAGTAAATCAGATTACGAAATTTTTAGGACCTCTAGCCAATAATTGACCTCCTAAACAACGATAAAAAATGCGTAGCCCTGAAGAAGCTAAACAAGCATTTCATCACCTAATCCAAGTTTTTTGAAACCATTCAGTATTCAGTGCGACGCGAATAGTTCAGGGATAGGAGGCGGGGTATTGAACCAACTTGACGACGCAGAAGCTAAGCGAGCTAAAAACTTTATAGATCATCTTTATATGCTCAGAGATTTTGTGCTAAAGTATAGAGAGATATCCTTTCTTTTACGAGTAAAAGATGGTAAATCATTAGTTAGTGATAAGATATCACAGATATTTCCAAATGGAAGATTTTTGTTCCTAAACAGGCTTATCTCACAAATAGTCGTTCATTCACATGAATAAACGGCTTCTGGACAATTGGGAATTGAAAACTGTATAGACAAACCCCAAACACAAATCTATTGACAAAACATAACTCGTGATGCTAAAGATTTTGGTCCAAAATGAAGGATTGTAAAATGAGAAATTCTAGTAACACTATTGCAAACCTCATCGAATCTCTTCCTCCTTTTCAACATTTATACTTATATTTTAAAGGACGAAAAGAGCGAAAACTTATTTACTGATCAATGATCATACTGGTCCATTATTTCCGTTTTACGGTTATTTTCGATGCACCACTTGATGATACAAAATCATGCAATTTGAATGAAAAGTTGAGATTGGTACTGTACATTACAGCTAGATATATGAAAATCGACCACGAGTTATCTTGAATCGGGGCCGTAAGCAAGAGAAACAAAATGTTCAAACGTTTCTTCATTTATTTTATGACGTCAGTTCATATACATAGATTTAATCGAAGAAGGCAATGGAAACTTTGATTTTATTTGACCACACAAATCTCGGAACACTTTGCTTTCGAATTAGACAATTTGTTTTTCATGAAAATAAGTCGAGAACATATAAAAGCACCAAGAAAACGTTCAAGAATTTAAAACACGATTAAGATACTGCGATAAAAGAACATGGATGTTGCTTTTGTGGTTGATAACTACAATCGTATTTAAGCTGCACTATACTCGATGCAATCGATGGATGGTCAAACAACATTTTTAAAAACATTCGATTATGATTTTTTATCTCAAAAGAAACGTAAAATCGTTCCATCGTAAAAAACAATAAAATACCCCACACAAATGCTCTTCCTCCTCTCCCCAATAACAGAAAATTTAATTTGACTATGGAGGCCATTAATGGCTAGGACCGATAATATTTCAAATTGTCATAATAAATTCAATGACCAACTGAATGTTCCTTACATCACAGAGCCATTAATTAAGAGGCATTTTCGGATATAAATAGTATGTCAGATATTTTAAAAAATCGACATACATAAAATATGTGTTATGCTGACAAGGTTTTAATTATTTTCCATGTTTTACCCAAAACCTTAATTAAATTTAAATTATTTAGTCAGCAGTTTAAATTATAAAATTGAACCAGAAACATCCGAACATTTATATCACAAGCCACCATCAATAATGAATCGCTATCAGCCGTTCGTGCATTATCCAACACCACCAACGAATGCCTTCGAGCTATAAAAAACATGGGAATAAACATCGAGAATTGGGGTCCAATTATGATCTACACGGGATTATACGAGATGTCACTAGAAAATTCAAGGGCATTCAAAGCTTAGAAAGTCTTATGAAGTTTCTAGAAAAGTAAATCACAGCCTTGGAAATTGCTTTTCGCGAGAAAACCAACAATACAGATATTGAACCTAGAATATTAACATCGAAATACAATGCACGAGGAACAACATTACTGATATCAGATTAAAAACCTCATGTAATGTATGCAGAGATACCACACTCAAGATTGTGGTAAATTTAAAGCGGTGCAAGTTAATGAACTGTTAAAACTCTTCTGGAATTCTCTTAAATGCAGCAATTCAACAATGAATTGCACCGCTAATCAATGATGCAAGCAATGTGGTGGATGACATCATCAATTACTACACAACATTAAAAAGGATGATAGTAATGTAAGAACAACAAATAAAGCAGGAGCCATGGATTATCGAAGTACATCGCTACATACTGCCGCAGTTGAGGAACGTGCATTTACCAACGGTGCTAGCTAAAACTACAGCCAATCACGAAAATTACAACTATACAGGTGCAATTATTGATTTGGTACCTGCGCAGAAATCGGCTTTACTACTTCAAAGGCAGCTGACAGCTTAAAACTAAAAACAACTAAAACAGAGCTGAGTATTAATGTAATGTCACATTTCAATTAAAAATTTGAACTGGCCATAAAAGCGTTGGTATAGTAAATAAAATAACCCACGAACATCCACAGAAGTTATTCACGGTTCAAGAATAGAGCAATCCACATATACTACCACTGGCCGATCTTGACTATAATATTTCAGCCCCAATAGATTTACTCGTGGGACCAGATTATTATGCAGGTATAATTCTACCTGATTTAGGTTGGATACTGTTGGGGAAATTACCAGAAAGCTACGAGTTAATAAAATCCGATAAATTCGTAGTAAAAATATCTGCAATTACGATGAAATGGAATGAAATCGAGAAAACTCAACGGAGAGAAGTGTGAACAGGAGTGGGCAGATGCATAAGGGGAATCGAAAACCAATATCACCTACTATGTCCCACATCATGATGTTCTAAAACCGTCATGCACTACAACAAAGTTGTAGTGAAGCCTCTGCGAAAATAATAAACGGAAAATTATTAAATGGCATAAGGGACGTCGGACCGACGACACATTGCCGTGAGTGAATAAAAGCATCTAACCTCGAAATAAATGGACAAAATGATGTGTTTTGATTTTGTTGGCACTGTTGCCAACGAATTATTCGGTGTACTCGATCAACGAGCTGGCAATGTTTGCAAAAAGGGCATTGATCAGCTAAATTTCAACTGAAGCTCCTACAAAAACAGATGTCGATTTTAGAGTCTACGGAAATATTCAATTTTGTCTCTAAGACGAGAAGCAAAACATTTTATTTTAAATAAATAAATTATTTTTTGTTAACGTTAATTGCTGTAAAATATTCACAAGAAAACTATTAACATAACAATTTGACCAAGAAGCAATTTTAAAACATTTATGGAGATTTACGAAATCAAAGAGGTGAGTACATGAAGTATACCTGCCCAGTTAGAATAGTGCAACGGATGAATTGAAATGCAGAATTTTTACTTATATTGCCAATGTTTTGAAAGTTACAAGTTCTTTCGAACTGTTCTAACGAACATAACAATTATCAACAATATAGTGAACCACCACACTGTGGGCATGGGAGCTCATTTGTATTAAGTAATTATTGTAATTAATAATTATTGTAAAATAATAATAGCAAAAATTATTTTATAGAAACAAAAAACAAATAAAATTTCTCCAATACGTATGTTCGACGTGAAAATCAAAGGCAACCATGTTATACTTTGCCAGGCATACTTTGTCCCACCAATCCGTTTGAAATATTTATACAAATTGTGATGGGAGTTCGAATCGTTAAAAAATGATAATCTAAAATCGTGTTAATTAAATTAATAAATTTGTTATTTATTTTAAATTTTATTGTTTTATATGGTTGTAACATATTTATAAAAAAAAATTATTTATTTTTAATTTGTACTGAATTTATTTATATTATTTTTAATTAAACTTTTTTTTTTCGATGAATACAATATCGTATTTATATAAATTCCCTAAGGACAATAAGGAATGTTTTATTGTATAAAATAGGTTTTGTTGTACCTAGAGTACAAACCTATACCTACCTAGATAAAATTGAATTAATTTATTTTTGCTGTTTTATTGTAAAAATGTAAAATTTATTACATTGTTTTGTGATGCACACAATTGCAGTATATACAGGCAGGCACAAGGTAGGTATACATCAACATACAGAGTTTATAAACATTTACAAAAAAATAAAAAATATTAATAAAAATAATTTTTATATAAATTGAAATTTGACGAAATGCAATAATGTTTAATAAATTAAAATAAATTAATTAAATTCATGAAGTAATTATACAAAAATATAATAATATAGAATTAAAAAAAAAATAAAAATAATTGCTGAATAATTATAATAAATAAATAAAAATACAACAAATACAAAATTTAAAAATGAATTTATATGGTAATTAGATCGATGTGTATAACAACGATGTATGATGTACTCGTATGTATGCGTTTAACATATGTTTTCAGGCAATACATTATACTCGATATTGAATTCATAAAATTAAAATAATAATATTTTATTATATTAACAATACATAATTAAAAACTATTAAATTAATTAATAAATACCGGCACCCCAACTTTTGGATTGAAATATTATTAATACTGGTGCATGGTGATTAGGTCTAATTTGAGATTAACGGTTCAGCTACAAGGGCTGTGGTGTTTTAATTTGACCACCTTACGGAAAACATGAACAGTATTTCCTTGAAGTCCTCCAAATGCTGCGGAGGGTAACCACCATAACCAACTCAAATCTCAACGGGTCCTTAACCAATTATAACGAATCATGCGGATTTCCGGTTTCGGTAATACCGTAGAGTAATCCAAGTAACTTAATTAACACCTTACATTAAAATCTTGACTATTTTTTTTCTTCGGTGTTAGTGACTCGATTTCATGAACTTAGTCAAAGAATTCGAGATTAAAAATTATCATTTCCGCTTAAATTTTAGAAAATTAAAATTCTAAGTCGGTTTTCTCATTCAGGGGTCTTCAAATTTATGGAAAAATATTGATTGTGAAGTTTCATCCCGATCAATCAATCCGTTCTGGGCTGTACAAAAGCCATTTATAAATGAAAAACCTCCTATGAAAGCTGTCACTTCCGGTAACGCTATTTTCAAAAATTCACTTGGATCTCTTAATTTGTGGAAAAAGCTTAAGAATGAGGTTTCATCGCATTCAAAAAAAATGCTCGAATGAGAGCCAGCTACTTCCGGTAAGCCGATTTCGGCCAAATTCACTAGGATCTCCCAATTTATGAAAAAAAACTCAAGCACGAAGTTGCAGTCTGATAAGACATCCCGCCTGGATTGTAGAGAGGACGCAAACATTTAGTATGTATGCACGGACACACCGAGACTGTTAGAAAAGTACTTTTTTAACTTCGGCTATATAGCGAGTGGTACTCCTAGGCCAAAATTTTTCATAATTATTATACTTACTTTTACTACAAAAATAATGTGGGCCACTTGTTGACTACTCGTTGCGGTTGCGGCGTTCCCAATTTACAGAAAATAAAACTCAGCTCCCGTTGGGCAACCTATGTGGGTTGCAACGTCCACGCTGATAAACATATTAGTCAGGCGTAATTAGGCAACCTGTATGGTTGCCCGTCGCTATAAAGTATATGCACCGTTAGGCAACAGTATGTGTTGCGGTATTTTTTCGCCAATATAAAATATTTGGCAAGCCACGTGCTGGCCACCTTTCAATGATAAACATTTGTTCGCTCGTCTCTGGGCGATGCGCAGAATCGTATAAGAATTTTACTTTCCAAAGTTCATCGATCGATTTACATTACGGTGTAGGTTTAACGGCTTTGTAATCCCGAACGATTCTAGCCCCAATAACTATTTGCTTGCCAACGATTAAGTGGATACGCGACGAGGAAAAACATGTTTGGCCCGATACATATATTTGGCACATTTTCATTCTTCTTATAAATATTACAATTTTAAATTATGATAAATTTTTTATTTTTTTAGTATTAACAAAATTCGAACTCCCCAGCAAAAATATTTTTTCTTCCAGATCCTATTTCTTTCATCATTCAAAACAAATAAAATCAACAAGACGAGGAAAATAATACAATCTCTATATCTATCTCGGTTTCGCACACATACACAAATTATCACACTGAACTTATTCGCTTTTTCAATAGATGAAGATGTCGTTAATTATTAGGATTGCTTTCCAATTCGAACATTGTTATTTACGAAAATAGTCGTAGGAAACAATCCAGACAATCATGACGATATCGAAGTTGTAACAAGTAAAAGTTGCCAGCGATATGACTACAGCAGCCTTTATTGCGGCCCTTTCACAAAAGAAAACACGTGGCTTTCCAACAAGTAACCCCTGAAAGTTCAACGCGTACTTGCTGACATCTCTGCCGAGAACTCTGAAAAGCAGCAGGTAAGTCATTAAAATATCACCTGAAAAGGCTTTGGTGAAACATAACTTTTAAATATGACGAACTATCAACTGTTGCATTGCATGATTGGAGCATGTATTAACTCACGGCCTGTTACAACAATTTCATCCGAACAAAATGCGTCAAACATAACCCCATGACACCTTTTAATTGGTGATTCGCTAATTACAATTGCTATTGTAACAAAATCTTGTAACAGTAAATTTTGTTTTGAATTTTATTTTTTCTGACATTCAAATTTGAAAGCCAAAATTAAACTGTGATTGTTGTGCAATATTTATTGAGATTATTGTTTCGAAATCAATCATTTGAGATCATCTTGAAAAACAACAAAAACGTAACTACAAAAGTTATTAAGGAAGTTTGTGCGATTTAAAAAGAAAGAAAGGACATTTCACACATAGATGGTGCTAGCGACACATCTGGTTGTCATTTATGTCAGAAGTTGTGTTTTGTTCATAGCGTGGGCAGTCGTTGTAACCAATTGTAATACCAACACATATCGCAACGCAAAAATATTTTTTCTAAGAACGAAAGCGCCGAGTATTGTGCCAAACAAACAGCATTTCCGGGAAGCGCTTCAACTTGAAAAGAATTCAGCTGAAGCACGTCATTTGCTTGAGGAGGCCTATTATGATTGGTTTAAATGCTTCAGAAGTGGCGATTTTGACATTGAGGACAATAAGTGCTTCGGAAGACCAAAAACATTTGAAGACACCGAGCTGAAAGCGTTATTGGGTGAAGATGATACGCAAACTCAAGATAAATTTGCGGAGGCATTAAACACGACTCGCCAAGGTATCTCCAAAAGTTTCCATGCTATGGGAAAAATTCACAAGGAATGAAAATTGGTGCCGCATGAGTTGACTGAGAGACAGATGGAAAATCGTCGAGCCACTTGCGAAATTTTGTTTCCATGGCGTAAAAGAAAGAGCTTCCAGCATCGAATTGTTACGAGAGATGAGAAGTGGATCTTTTTTAAGAATCCTAAACGCAGAAAAGTCGTGGCTTTCACCTGGTGAAGCATCAACATCAAGACAATGTTCTGCGTTTGGTGGGACCAGAAAGGAATCGTGTACTATGAGCTACTGAAACAGGGCGAAAATATCAATAGGCAACGCTACCGACAACAACTCATCAATCTAGACCATGTATTGCTCGAAAATCGGCCAGGATGTGACACGAGACATTTCATTTTTCCAAAAAAAAAAAAACCGGAGATTTAGTTGCGCACCCATTAAATTCTTACATGAAGGCAGTGTGAGGGTATTAGCTGAATTTTCTTTTCTCCAAAAAGGTAATAAACGGTATCTCGCGTGAGTAATATTAGCAAGCCGCCTCGATTAGAGCATTTCGATTCAAACATCATTTTCGGGGCGCAATTTATTTTAAAAATCCTATTCGAGCGCATAACTTACGAGAAGTTACTATACTTCAATGAATTTACAAAATGAAACAATTGACGACCGCTCCATACAAAACAGAAATTGATATTCGATGATAATCCACAAATTAAGGAAGTTCCATATGCTTTCGTCATTTGCGTGGAAGCAAATGTTTCTAGGTATGGTTCGACAATAGTCTTTGAATCAAAACTTCAGAAAAGGTGATCGTTTGGCATATTGTGTGTATTAGGGACCACTTCAACGACTCTTGAAAAATCATGAGCCAGAACCCAAACAATGTAGTTCATTTAACAGAGTTTGGAAGTCCAAGAACTTACAACAATTTATTAGCAATTAAACCTATAAATTGTTGATTAATAAAAGGATTCTATGAGGTCGATTTGATAGAAATCGTACGCAAGAACAGGCACACACAACTATATACGAGGTTCTCGTAATTCAATTTTGCGTGGGTCAAACATCTATGACCTTGGTATACGAGAAATACAAACCATTATCGTCAACACACAATTCGATACGTGTATAGCGTATACGAAACAATCCCAGAAGAAATAGCAGCGTTGTTGTATACTCCAAATCACACAACTTAACCTTACTGGTTTCTGGATTTAATGTGAAAACTAGCCCAATTTATAATCACTAGTTGGAAGTTTTCATGACGAATGCGAACCGGCCAAACACGTGCGAGTGTTACTTCATCACCTAGAAACTTATTACTCCTATTCCCAGGTTTCCCAAATACCTTGGAATCAAATCTCCTGAAATTAAACATCAAAATGATACTGGCCAAAATAACCCTCCTCCATTAAGGAAAACACATATTCTGTACATATCGCCTACTTTAGACAGCAAACTCTACCTCGGCATCAGAAAGTGACTTCGTAGCAAAATGATTTTGTAGATTCGTTTCTCAGTTTGTTGACAAAGAAATTAGGCGTCTGAAATCGTACTTCGTTCGATCGTAGCTGCTATTCGAATATATTAGCAATTCCAAATACGATTTTAAGATTCTTTGGGAAATATGCCGCCGTTACTATGTAAGTCTAATAGAAGTTATTCAATTTGTTGACAAAGTGGAAAACTGCAACATAACCCGATTTTGAAGACAAATATTCCGTCGAACGCTGGAAAAATGAATAAAAATCAATCTCTTGAAAAATTCAATCTAGATATAAATCAAGTTGGAATTTCGTTTTTTTCAAACAACATTTAAAAGTATTAAAAAATTGAGTATGAGTACAACATACTACACAACTTTTTGTTAAATTGTATGCCTTCAATTATGAAGATTACACTTCCCTTTAAATTAAAAAACAAATTTTATCAACCCAAAAACATTTTTCAAACCCTAAACAACAGCTTGGTGTTGGCTTATTACACAAACATAGTGAGAGTTTCCAGAAGTTTCTGATTTGGTGTTTTTGTACTATAGGTACAAAGCAAGAGTTGAATTTTTGTAGTTTGGTCGTTGCAACCTGATGAGTAGATCAACTTTTTATCAGTACAAGGCCAAGCTGCCAAGAAGAGACCTAAGGAAATTTTCTCCCTGGGTTTAAAAATTGAGAATGTGAATTTTTGTACTTGTTGTGGCAAATATATTGTGAGTAAATGGCCTCTTTCATTTCTATGACTAAAAAAGTCGTATACAACTAGTCGGGTCCGTCCATTCAAACGAGGAACAGAGTCACTAGAAGACAACTCCTGCAGTGGAAGACTGATTGACGCTGTTACTCGCGAAATGGTCAATCTAATCGAGGACCTTATATAGAAAAATAGACGAATCACCATTTCAAAATTAATATGATATTAAACAGACCAATTGGCGGTGCTAGAACCATTTCACACAATCACCTTAATCCTTCAAAAGCTAGTGCAAGATGCGTTCCCCGAATATTGACTATGGAACTATGAAGATAATTTTAGAAATGAGTGATCACGATCCAATTAAATTTAGAAACCAAGCACACACAGTTGATGAAACATGGATTCATTATTATGATCCAGAACTGAAACAAGAATACATGCAATGGATGGAGATTTACCGAACTTATTGAACTCCCCCCGTAGCACCAAAATCAGTAACAGTTAAGATTGGTAGTCAGCTTTGCGAAAAATGCAATCGTTCACTATTTTTGAATCCTCAGTCGAAAGTGGAAAGAATCCGATTTGTTACTAGAAAACAATTCACTAAACCACCCATCAATTTTTTATTTTCCATTCTCCATTTTCAATTCAATTTTTTTCAACAACACTAGATTGAAACAATATAGCTTGACGCTGTCTCTGCTAACCAATATGATTTTAGATAACATAGACACACTGAACAAGCTTTTGTGTCCTTCCTAGATCAAGTAACTGATTAAGGGTTCAAAGTATAAACTCTATTTATCCCTTTCGAGTCCAACTAAATTTATTTTTTGTACTAATTGTAGACCAGATGTCACAAATGTGAGGGTTACAACAAATGACGGTAAAATAATTTTTATTTGTGTAGCTTAAAGCGTGCATGACACGTATGTAACAAAAAAAATATTCCCGCCATAAATTATTTTTCTAAACTCTCTTTAGTATGACTTAAAGCCCAGATGTTACAATCGTGAGGTTTAACATTTGATCGTTTTGACAAGCCATTTACCGGACTTTCTGAAAATATTCTTCTACTCGATTTGGGTTCCATCTATAAGTCGGTCCTTTTGCTTCTAAATTAACTAAAATTCGTTTAATAATATCTTTTGTAAAAAGTTTGGTTATGTGACAAGTTTCATCATGTCAAAAGGAGAAAAATCGAGGGACCGTAAGTAATTGTTTTTAGTTATAAAAAATTTGAGTCAAATTCCAGATTTAATGTATATTCATTCATAAACTGTTAACGCATAAATTTATGACACAAAACAACATTGTGTTTTATATTTGTTTAGTACTTAAATATTATGATTAAAAATTTACTATCACGCATGTGACACTTAGACTTTACTTCATACAATTTTTTTCAGTTGTGTTTGAGAAAGGTAAATGGTTAATAGACAAAAATGAGGTACAGAGAATGCTTGCTAATTCCGATCAGGAGGACATAGTCGATGAAATAAATGATCCTGATTTCGCTATACAAGACGCAATTGTTGAACAGATTGATTTTAATCACGAGCATGAAGATGATGATGACGACGTGAGGAGGAGGTCGTTAGACTAGTTCCGGTTAGTTTTTCGTATTTAATTCGTTAGTAGGATTATTTGTAAATTCTTAATACATATTTTTAGTCAAATAACACAACTACAGAAACTTCCGGGGCTCAGAGTACATCAGGTGGTTGGATTGTATCAGATTTTGAAAGGCGATTACTAAAAGTTTTTGAGCCTCGTTCTTCAAATATTGGCTTAACATTGATTGCTGATTATTTTTGTAACTTCTCATGAACATTTTATTATTTTTTTAGGTATTTTACGACCATTCGTTTACAAAAAAATTAGAAACCCTTAATTATAAGGCAACTGGTACAATCCAACAAAATCGGCTAAAAGGGTTACGTTTTAAAGATCTTTCGAATGACCAGGGGTGAGTCGGATCAGTTCGTTTATGACAACATTGTCACAGATGTCAAGTGGAGAGACATGTCAGTTCTGGTCGTAAAGGAGTAAAACGTTGGAGTCAAGGACAAGACAAGGAATATATTGAAGATACCTGCCCCTCAATAATATTCGAGTATAATAGTTACATGAGTGGGGTGGATTTGTGTGACCAAATGATGGAATATTATCCAAATTTTATTAAAACCGTAAATTGGCCAGTCAAAGTATCTCAACATTTTATAGATTTGGCAGTGGTTAACATCATCCCTACCGTCTCTTGAGAAACGCTACGATGGCTATTGCCATTGGCCAACTTGGGACCCATTAAAAGCGCCAAGAATGTGCAGGTTGAAATCCAGCAGCAGTAGAACTAAAATTGATGCAAGAAGTGCGATGTGTACTTATGTAGCTCGGCTGATAATAGTTGATTTGAAAAATTTCATACCGACAAAGACTGACTTATATATTTTATTTTTATATCGTACTCACGGAGAGTAAAAGTGATTTTAGTTCCTTTAAATACAGTTAACGAGAATGTGATATAAGTTTATTTTACTGTTAATAAAACGTGAATTCTTAAGAAAATGTTGTTCTTGTCATTTCTTGATCTATCGTCGTACTCAGTTTATCGGTTCATCTGGGCTCACATGAGAAGGGATCCAAATATGATTAAAGAATACGAATTTATGCAGCAAAGAACAACACACAAATGTGAACAACACACAAATGTGAGGGTGGTTTTTCTCGGAAAATCCAAATGTTTTTTCAGGATAAAACTGCGGAATCTGATACGTGGTGCTTCAAAGGTCAACTCACCAAAATTTCACAAACTAATGCGATGGTTTATTTATCGATGACTTCAGGTACGTCTAAAATTGAGTGTAACGTTTGTGATAGTTGGGCGGTACGTCATACATTTATACAAAAATGTATCTACTGCCGCTTAGGTATATATTTATTATCACAATTGTACGGTCTGGTCTTTAGTTACATAAAAGTTATTTTTTTGTTTTCTTTCATCAAGTACCTCACATTTGTGATATCAGGACTCGAAAGGGTTATAGATTTAACTAAGGCTTTTCATAGAGTTCATTACAGCGCACTTTTAAAAAAGCTACATTGTGGGGATTGAGACGGACCCGTATTTGGTTGTACTCGTACTTGAATGGACGAATGAAATTGGTAAGAGTAAATCATCAATTACGTGAAGAGTTACCGATTAATGTGGGAGTGTCACAGGGCTCTGTTTTAGGGCCGATTTTTTAGTATATGTAAACGAAATCTCTCGAAAACATAAAGTATTTCAAGGTTCCCCAACTGCTTTTGCTAATGATATTTTCGTTTACATATGGTAGTCCAAGAAATGTATCTTATTAAAAAATTTAATTATTAATAAATCCATGCTGACCATTATAAAAATTTAAATTTCTCAATAGGAACTATCCCATTTGACATTTAATCGACTTTTATTACTTTTCAAAAATTTTTAAAAAGGCATTTATAAAGTGCTTCTGGAACTCCCAACCAAGATTCCTCGACCCTTCGAAATAATTCGTCCTTATTTTTGACGTTATTGCGGCGAATCTTTTTATTTGCGATCTTCCACGGATTGGGCTGGCCAGTCCAAAACTTAAATTTGCAGTAAACCAGTTTTTAACGATCCGAGAGGTGTGTTTCGGGTCGTTACCATGTTGAAACCGCCACCTAAGTGGCATTTCCCACGCTGCGTATGGTAGCATAACGTTTTCTAGTATATCTTTGTATTTTAATTGATCCATTGTATTACTTATTCGATGAATCGGACCAATCTGCTGCCCTGAAAAACAACCCAAACCATTACGTTTCCTCCTCCAAATTTTACAAATTTTATATACTCGTAATATTTCGGATCCAAATGTATTCTCGTTGATCGTCTTACGTCACAAATTCCGTCGCTACCAACAAAATTAAATTTCGATTCGTCGCTGAACAAGACGGACTTCCATTTACTTTCCATTTACATCAAAATTACCATGTTTACGTGCAAATTATAATTCGGGAAATTGTGGAATTATGCACTCTATACTTCTCGGAAATGTGATTTTGCTGCATATCAGTACGAAATTTTTTCGAAAAGTTCAGTTTTTGTATCCAAAAACACAAAATCCAATAATTTCGTAATGCACTTTTGACCTCAAGGTTTAGAGCAACCTGAATATTTTTCGACACATGCTTTGATTTAAAAAACAAAACTAGTTTTTGATAAATTGCATTTGTTTTGTCCAGCGCGAATGTGAGAGGAAACAAATTTATTTAGAGGAATAAAAACAAATTCCAGCTGCAACTGTTTTAATTTTTTTTAAATTGATCAAGTAAGCCGAAAAAGTTGCAAATGTTTTGTCCGATACTGTAGATGAAAAAGGCTATTGGCAAACTACTTAACTACACATGAGCCAATTGAAAAGCACGCCACTGTACAAATCAAAAGCTACCGTAAAACATAAATAATATTTTATTTTACATTATTTGATACAAATCAATTTACAATGGTTGTTGTTATTGTTTAACATTTATAAAGACATTAAGGCGCCTCTACTTTATGTACTTCTATCAATATGGGAAATGGATAATGTTTATAATTTAATAGCAATTCAATGATTGATCAATGGCAATAAAATAAAATATTAGATTCCATCGTTTTATAAAATACTCGTAATGTTATATTACAAAAATGTATTTCGAGTCGTATACGAACTGGTATATTGAATATGGGGATATTATTTTATCATCACATAAAATTTATATGTTCTAGAACGTTCCACATAATTTAATTTTAATTGATTTATAGCCGATTCATAAAAATATAAAAACTGATAGTGTTATATTTACTTGTACGTATATTACAGGGTGCGTTTATTAATTAATGCCAGACTTTTATCTCGGAAACGGTTCAAGATAGGGGAAAATCGCTTATAATAACGCGGGGGCGTTTATTACTGATCATGAATGGCCTTAAAACTCTTAGTTTGGGATATTTGACGAAAATCAAATCAATCTGACACTGTTTCGCTTTAACGAGAAATAAAAATAAATAAAATCAGTTCTTCTTTGACTTGGCAGTATCTAAATTAAAAGTTTGATTAATAAATCCAATAACAGGTTCTGCCTTTTTAGCACCCCATTTAAGGGTTTTGACTAAAATGATGTCCGAGTAGCACCTCATTCTAAAAAAATCAAAATGGTATGATTCATCAAATTTCGTTAGGTAATCGTTACGTCAGAATTGGTCAACACATTTTGCCGTTTGGTCACCAATAGGTCATTTTTTATTGAAAAAAAAAAATAAATTCAAAATTGTATTAGTTCAATAAAATCAGGTTCGTCGCTTATTTAGGAATTTCATTTTACAAAACTAATAACAAATTAATAATAAATCCAACGATCGGACTCACATGGTCAATTGTCATTGAAAGTTGGCCACCAGGTGTTTTCGTTTGGTCACCCGTACTTCGCTAAAATTCGTTAAAACCACATCTTCCCGCACAAAACTAATAATTTTGTAAATCAAATGATTTGAATGAATTGAATCGTTTGGCCGATCGTTGAGGATTGGTCACCAGTTGGTTTCATCCCTACGTAACGATTTATTGCGAAAATTTGTTAAAAACTCATCCCTCACAATATGAAGTTTACGGATCTGGAGAGCAAACCAGTACTAATAATTTCATAAATCCAACGATCGGAATCGTTTGGTTGCCTTTCGTTGAAGATTGGTCACTATTTGTTTTCGTTTGATTTCTACGTAACTATTTGCGAAAGTTTGTTCATCATGTATACCGTTGCCTTTGATTTTGGGTAAGATCTACATTCGCAGTATTCATACATGTTTGGATTTGAGGAAAAACACATTCTCCAAATTTGCCCGCCGCTACTCCACATATCTAATTTATAAGGATACAAATTAAGACCTGTACGTAGAGAATAAAACCGTTTCTCGATAAACTTAGGCTGCCATCTTTTATGAAATTATGAATAAATTTCATTTCAGAGCATTCCTCAATGAAATGTAAATATGAAGGGTCAAGAATACGCAAGCAACAAATAATAAATATCATTTAGGGGAGTTGTATTTCGCCTACTTTCATTTTGCAGCAAAGTGAGTTTCTTGCGGGACGTAATGTTTTCGTTTTGGTATGCGATATCGGGTAGAGGTTTAAAATAAAACCCTTGTTTCGTGTTTATGATAGATTATTCTAGAAATGAAAGCTCTTTTGAAGGCATGTTCATTTATTCTACATGTAATGTCGAAGATAAGCCCGTAGACGACCCTTACACTAAAAAATCCTTCCGAACAGCTAGTCGTTACGTGATGCACTTCACTTTGTAAACACGCCCCTGTCAAAAGTGGAAACTCAACAGCGATGAAAATCATCAAGTAATGAACTTTTCCGAACCGAGAATTTAGAGGCGCAGCTTCAAAAGTGACGTTCTCTTCCACATATCCAAAATAAGTGATTCCAATATCAACCACGAGTCGCAACGCAAGTAATATGAAATATCTTTTCAAATTAGTTAAACTCTGACAGTCGATTATAAGGACTAGTACCTCGTAGAAATATAGTAGCAGTATAGAACTTAATTGCTTGATCGATAAAAGCAAACGAGATAGCATAAATTAATGCTCTCGATCTATCGCAATGAACCTCTGTTGGTTTCGATACTCCTCGCTTGAGCAACTGCTTTACCCGCTTTACCCTGCTTTTGTGCAATGCCTTCAAAATTTATAACAGTCGTATAAAAAATATGCCCTGATTTTATTCCATTCGGTTGCTTTATTTCTTTTGCGATACTACCAGTACCATCGATTAAAATACGTGCGGAAGTTAACATCAACTTACAAAATCGTTTGTACGCATCTAATTGACCTGGAGTAATGTAAAATACGTAAAAATCGTCGTGAATAAACTCTGGATATAGAGGATTGTATCGCATTTGTTCAATTCATAAATAATATCTTGTCCGTGGTGGTAGACGACCGTCACGAAGTTTGTGGGCAGCAGCTTGCCGTTTAGTCCAATTTACACATCCCTCATTGTATGCCTGTCCCCCGATATTTTGTATTTTAAAATATCTACAAGGTCTTGTGACATCTTCATGATTTTCTAAGAGACTGCCTCGAGTTCTTACTCACTGTTAGGTGATGAGTACTATCCTGGCTTTCGTAAATTCTTGCATTTTTAAATCCGAAAGCACAAATTCTTAGACAAGTTAATTAGCCCACATAAAATAGTGGACCTCCTTTCGTTATAGTGGGTTGAGTCAGAATCTCGTAATTTGTTCCACAATTTTTCACTTAGCGATACCATTATGTTTGCTAAGGCTATGGCCACAATTCATCATCATCGGAACTATTACTGCCGAAACTCAACTTCAATTCTTCGTTGATTTGAATTGTCAATAGTTCCATTGATTTCTGTTTTAATTGACATCTCTAATTTTTGCGCTTTTGATAAAATGCCACATTGATCTTCGCGCAGAATTCCAACATCCTGAGAATTAAACGTCCCGAGAAGTCCATTTTTCATTTGAAAATAAGAAATAAAGTTTCTTATGACGTCAATTGCGCCAATTTCCAAAACTCCAAGAAAACCCTTTTTATTTTTCTTAACTGACAATAGACCAACGATCCCGATTCCGGAATACCGAATCCTCGAATTTGTGATACTCGTAGGATTATAATAAAATAAAAGACGATTTGCATTTAATTGTTGCCAAGTTATGAAAAGGAGTACGGGATTGACGGCCTCCACGAAGTATTCATAAATGGATACGGGCGTACTCTGGGTAATGTTCTGAACAACAAACGGTTGTGGTACCCAATCCATGCGTAGTAGTGAGCAGAATAGCTAATTAGTCAATCAAAACTATGCAATGGTACTAAAACTAACACAAGGGAATAATAGCCTAGGTGATACACCAATATCAACATTGGTAAATCCACTCTCCGTGGAGACTGGCCCTATGAATTCTGGAGAGGGCCATCTATTGCATTATCAGGGAACATCAAAATCAGGGAACATCAAATCCGTTACAGACAAGATCAAATTTAGAAAGTTCACCGATAACGAAAAATAGAAGCAACTCGATAGCTGACCAAGCCGTCGCTTTTTCTAACGTTATAACTAGATGTACTGGACAAACATTACACGAAATAAGTGATGCCACCGGTAATTTTACTTTGCAAATAACCGAATCTAGTAAAACAACTAATGAGCTATAAAAAGAGAATATGAATCTCTAGGCGAGACTAGAGATTATGGAGCAATTATTTGTCAAGCTAAGTGAAGAAATTGAGTATCTAAAGCGAGAAATGAAAACCTTAAAATGGTTCGCGATTCAAAAGAAGATTGCGATATAGGCATTGAACCAGGCGAACTCATCTATTCCACTGATGAAGATGAATTACAAAGAGAGACGGACTGGATCTGAAAGAAGAAAAAACAGTCCATGAAGAGTAAGAAAAGAAAAGCAAAATCGTCACCTGATTCGAAAGATGTTCTAGCCAAAGCCAATCAACCAAAAGGTAGTAAATCTACCAAGAACATTACACCAGATTTGGAGCAACGGAAAGAAAAATCTCCCCCACCAATAAATATTGTGGATGTAACCAGCTACCCAGAAATGCTGTCACTGGTGAAATCCGTTACTGACAAAGTCTATAAAGTAACAGCGCTGAACAATGACGTTTGGAAAATTAATACTCTGGACTCAAATACTTATAGAAACCTTATCTATGAAACTGAATGCTGGAAAGTATCAATGGTTCACTTACGAGAACAAACAGACCCGACCTATAAAAGACATGGCAAGAAATTTCCATCACACTTGCTCATGCAAAGGAATAATGGACGACTTACAAAATAAAGGATTTAAAATATTAGATGCTGTGAATGTTGCTAAACAAGGGAGAACAGAAATCCAGCAAGGCAACCAAATTATCATAAAATCAATCTTTTTATGCTGGTATTTGACAACAAAGAGAATATTCAAAACATATATGGAATAAAAGGAATCCTTCATATGAAGGTGAAAATCGAACCAATGAGGAAAACCACAACACGCATACCCCAATTAAATAAATATCAGGCATTTAATCACACCGAAACATATTGCTGCCGGGATCCAAGATGTGTAAAATCCACGCAAGTAATCAAATTACCCAGGCATGTACAATAGGGAGAAACGTGCCAGCCAAGTATACAACATCCAGCTAATTACCGAGACTGTGAGGTTGCTAAACAACTTCACAAACTAAGAGATAAAACAAGAAATCAACCGCAAACCACGAAAATCGAAGGGTTCAAATATAAAATCTGATGGATCGAAACCCACAATCAAGCAAAACAGGGCAAAAAAGTTCATTTACCCAGGTAGTGAAAAGTTTGGGTTCAACCAAAAATATGGACTCTGAAGGTAACCAAATTATGGAAAACATTATGAACAGCATTGCAGCTATTACAAAGCCGCTAGATGACCAAAGTAATCTGAGCAACATGATACTTGATCAACTGAAGAAAATGCAACTCTCTCAACGCAATCCAACAAAAAATGTTAAGTAAGAACACAACTTTCAAAATAGCAATCTGGAATGCGAATGGAGTTATGCAACATATTCCAGAAATAGAAATATTATAACTTATATCACTCCATTCATCCAGCGGAAAGAGTGGTGGTTCGGCATTACTAATAAAATAAAATATAAAGAATCAAATATCGAAGAAGAAACAATGCAGGTCACTACTGTAAGGATCCAAATTAAACACAGACAGCTTACTGTCTCTGCAATATATTGTCCTTTCCGGCATAACTTTAAAAGAGGGGATTACCTTAATCTATTTACAGTGCTTGGACGTGATTTTATTATTGGAGGTGACTTTAATGCGCAAAACACCTATTGGGGGTCTAGACTTACGACGTCAAAAAGTAAAGAATTGCTTCAAGCAGGGCAGACATCAAAATGTGAATTTTACTCTGGTGAACGAAGATACCTGACCTAATAGACTTTTATGTAGCAAGAGATATAACCCACAACTACATTGAAGGTAGTAATTCTCTAGTATCGGACCATTCCCCGGTTATCATGACAGTCAGTGGAATGGTAATTCAAAGCGAGAGTGCACCCAGATTAACAAATTCAAAAAGAAAGTGGGATCTCTTTCGTGAAGTAATGGAGGAAAAAATCAATCTTCAGGAACCGATAAGAAAATCTCACCAGTTGGAAGATGAATTAGAACAACTTAATGAAGCAATTTACTAAGCTGCTTTTGCAAGTACTTCCATTAACATCAATCCATCTTAACATCAATTAACAGATATCCTAACCGATGAAAAAAATTCTGATTATTCACTGTGTAAGGCGATTAAGGGACTCAAAAGACCCAAAATGCAAGTACCTTCACTTAAAAAAGAGGATGGAACTTGGACAAGAGGTCCTAAAGAGAAGGCTGATCTGTTTGTAGAGTATCTTGAGGATACCTTCCAACCACTACCAAGACAAACGGCCAATGAAATATAATGTCAATCCACAAGCTAGATAATTTTGATATACGCCCAGTAGCTCTCAAAGCATTAAAAGATGGAAAAAGCAACATGAATGTTAAAAAAGCCCCAGGGTATGACTTGATTACTTGCCAAATAATCAAGGCTGTACCAGGTAAAGGATTTCGTAAGCTATTACACAAAGGAAAGTAGCAGAAGTAACCATGGTAATAAAACCTGATAAACCACTTAACGATAAAAAATCAGACTGCTACCAATTATGTCAAAACTCTTTGAAAAATTATTACTAAAAGACTTAAACCAATAATTGAGGACCGACAACTAATTCCTCCACACCAATTTGGGTTCAGAGAAAAGCACTCCACAATTGTACAGGCGCATAGAATAACCAACATTATTGAAAGAACGTTAGAACGTAAAAATGTATGTTCAGGCATATTTATGGACGTCGCCCAAGCATTCGATAAAATCTGGCACAGTGGACTGGAATTCAAGCTGCATAGAGATCTGCTGAGATAATTCTATGCCATACTAAGATGTTATTTATCCAATAACATTTTCGTGAATGAATACTCCGAACTAATGAAAATCTCTGCCGGTATCCCCCACAGGGAAGTGTTTTAAAACCAATCTTGTATTTATTATATACGAGTGATATTCCAACAACAGATGCAGGAACCATAGCCACCTTTGCAGATGCCACAGCAATCATGGCAGGAGGTTCCCAATGCGGTTTGTATCTGGACTAAGCGCTGGAGATTCAACCCTAATGAGACGAAATCCACGCATATTAACTTTACATATCACAAGACTTCCCAACTACTGATAGAATGTGCAAACAAAGCTAAATATCTTGGCATGCCACTCGATGCCAAGCTCAAGTGGAGAGAGCATGTCAAAAAGAAAAATGAAGAACTTAATATTAAGTTCAGAAAAATATATTGGTTCATAGGTAGAGGCTCTGAGTTTACAATACACAACAAGCTGCTGCTATATCGGGAAATACTGAAGCCGATATTGACCTACGCTATTAAACTCTGGGGATGTACTAAGCAAACCAATGGCAAAATGATACAGACGTTTCAAAACAAGGTTCTCCGTAGCATCTTAAATGCTCCGTGGTACATAAAAAATGAAAACCTTCACAGGGACTTACAGATGGAATACATCAAAGATGAAATAAAAAAACATGCCACTAAACACGAAATAAGATTCCAAAAACATGGAAACCCCTATATTCGCCATATGATGGATAACCCTGTCGTTGAAAGGAGACTTCAAAGAACAAGGCCACTTGACCTAGTAAACATACCAAATTAAGTATTTTAAACAGGTTTAATTAATTTTGGGGCTAATCATTGGGTTTCAGCCCAACAAATCAGAATTGTTTAAGAAATGTGAAATTTGTAAAAATTAGAAAGATGAAGTGCTAGATGAGCACAGTTTCAGTTGTAATTAACTAAGGAAAAAAAAAGTTATGAAGAACCAAAATTTTGGAAAATAAAATTCCCAAATAAGCGACGAACCTGATTTTATTGAATTAATACAATTTTGATTTTGTTTTGGCACTCATTTGTGACCAAACGCAAAAATATGTTGACCAATCCTGACGTAACGATTACCTAACGAAATTTGATAAAAACGGTGTGATTTTCGAGGACCGAGGCTACCTGGGAATTTTTTTTTCAATTTTTATTATTTATTCACCGTTTAATCGTAAGTGACTAAACGATAAAAACTAGTGATCAATCCTGACCAGACTAACTCAATCATCATTTTTTCAACACCTTTAGGTGGGATGCTAAAAAGACGGAGCCTAAAGAGCAATTGATTATTGATTATTATTGATTAATTTGTGTTTCTCATTACAACGAGACAGTGTTAGAACTTAGAGACAATTGTTTTGCTGTAATGCAGATCAATATTTGCTCATACTTCTGAAATCATATGGTCGCTTCGTGACTTTCATGTCAACTGGACGTGTTTTTATTTTTTCAATTAGAATTTTTTTTATTTTTTATTTAATTTTCAATTATATTTATTTTGATTGTGTTCCTGTTGGATGACTTTTGTGGTGCACTTGGTACTTACTGAAAATAGGCGGATATGATGTCGGGTGGGGCTGAGATGGTTAAGAAGAATCCGAAGCCTAATGCAATGAAAACACCAAAGGGAAAAACATTTTCTTCTGTAAAACAACTATACATGTTCATGAAAATACTTCACCTCAGGAAGATAATTAATTTCATATTACGTGGCAGCACGTGGTAGCTGAAAGCTAAGAATGTAAAAAACTGCTTACTTATTAGCTGAAGAAAATGGAATAACCGTTAAATGAAGGAAATAGCTATAACTGGAAATTTAATGCACTGTGCATTTAACAACAAATGAGCTTTGAAGCTCAACATTACGTGTGCGGTTCAATATTAAATTATAATGTAAATAAATAAATAAATTATTGAGTTCTCTTCGAAGAAAAAAAAAATTTATTTTTAACTGCTTAATCAAAAGGTGCGCTTAAAATTATAGGTTCTAATTTAAAAAAAAAAAAACTTTCGTCAATATCTCCCAAAGGTCCCCCTTGTTATTGTAAGTAATCTTCTCCCATCTTGCACCAATTCCCAGATACAAGTCTGGCATTTATTAAAAAACTCACCCGGTATAGTGTAGACGACGCACAGTAATTATAATTATTATACAAAATTAAAAATTAAATCAATATCCTAGTTCGATAATTATTATTATCCGCCCTATTGTTAATATTAAATAATGTGTCCTCTGTAGATCAAAGCTCATTTCAAATAAATAAATAAAAATTAATTGATGCCATCGAAAAAACGTATAGTATTTAGCTTTTATGTATTAAATAACGCAAAAAGCTTTTCTATAGTTATGCTATGCATTGCCAAAGCTCGGTCACCAAAAAATTATAAAAAATTAATAATCAATTTTTTTTTATATTATACATTTCCAATTCAGTGGTAATCATGTACAAATAAATTTTTTTTAATTAATAATAATTAAAATTTATTATAACATTTGATATTTTTCATTTGTACGTGTCGTCGATTCGATGAATTTCAATATAATTTAAATTGTTTTAAGTAATAAATTTGGATTTTGAAACAAAATAAGCGCTTTAAAGTGCAGTCAGAAAACACTGTGTAGCCTTTATTCGAAATTTTATTGTTATAAGTTAATTAAAAATTTCTAATTACTTGGGATTATCGGATAAATATTATACACGATTTGAGTTCACCATTCGTTCATCAGGCGCTCTTTTATAATTACCTACTGTGCCTTCCTAATTACAGCCAAGCAGAATGTTCAATTCATCAATAAACGTTAATATTTCACAATTTAATTTATAACTAAAATTAATTACAGCTTTTAAGGAGCATACGTATATACGGGACATATAGAATAGAGTCGCAATGTATATTTACAGGTTGACCAATCAATAATTCAGAATTTCCATTTAATTTTTTTTATAGCTATACGGAGAGAGCTTTTCGTCTTCCCTTGTATGTACTGATACATTTCACAAACAATATCCTAGGTATGTATACCACCACCAGCCAATGTTATCATAATAATCACATCTATACGTACGAAGTATGATATTTATAATGACAATCTATGATGTAATTTAACAATTTCTATAAATTTTTTATTCGACAGCTTTATTAGAAAAGCCATAGATATATACACACATGGCAACGAATGTGGTATTTTTACTCGTACGTAAGATGACAACCAAAAACCACTATCGTCGAAAATGAAACGAAATATTTTCCGAAAACTTTTCAATTATTCACGATATAATCAATTTTTATATATTGAGATACGAACCAACTAACCACCATTGAACCATTAAATAGATCAGCATTAGACAAACAAAAAAATAACAGTAATAACATTTTATTCGTACCTTGATGTGCTAGTAGACCAGAGTATCTTAAACTTTTATTAACGTTGGACCACCACTAAGAAGTCCGATTCATTTTGGTTTTTAGTCTAGAAATTTTTCAGGTGAAATTTGAATGCTTGGCTGTTTTTATTAAATTAGTATGCAGTTATACCAAATATCCCGAACTTTTAAAAAAGCTCAGCGCATACAAAATCGGTTTCTCTCTTGAAACGTATTTACCTTTGACCACATTAGTTGTTTACACAATAAAAGGGATGATATTACCGATACTATTACAGTACTTTTTTCCGATACTTTCGAGTGATTTTTAATATTTTTGAGAAAATCCTAGAAATGTCACTTGTAATTCGACTCGAGATAACTTTGGTAGAATAAAAGAATAACAATAGAGATCAGGGTGTTCGACAACTCTGACTCCTGTGAATAAGATATTTTATCAGTTTTGTGACCCGTTTTTTACCGTTGTTCCAATTTTTGACATATACATTTACACCTAATTTCCAACGATCATGTATTCCCTATCTTACAGGAATGACATCTATATTACAGTAGGACTATTTGAAAATAATATACCACATGATTTATATTTTTGGGATTCCCCTTTTATAAAATTTAGAGTCAGTCAAATTTAGTCTGCATGTTGAGTTTTTTTATTGCTCCGGAAAATAATTTAAAAAAAATATTTAAATAAAACAATTATTTTATTAAATTTGTGAATTAGTTATTTACATGCTATATAAGATAGCGGAAATTTCTCAGCGGAAAATAAGAGATTTCGCTACTCGCCGCAAGTGGCAGTACAATCACAAAAGAGAATTTATTTTGTTATATAACTACCAGCCGCAGAAATGGCCGCAGAAAATCAAAAAATTATAGTGAAAATTCTAATCCATCAATTTTCCCCAAATTTTCCTGGTAGTCTCAGTATGACCTAAGCTATTAGAAAAACAACCGAAAGTATTGGTTACTAGTAGAAGCTTTTGAGATATTGGCCAAAAACTGATAATAAATTGATAAAGAAATTTAAATTTTCAAAAGGATTGGTTATGAAATGGCCTAGTTTAGCCCAGCATGAACAGATCCTAGAATTTTTTCCTAAGTTTTGGACCCCTGATCAATACTTGTCCCAATTTCATAGGCGGAAAAACGGAATATTGTTAAATTTCAAGATTTGATTTACCGAGTTCCTTTACTTCGGAGATAAATCAATTTGTCATTTTAAGGATTACTTTTAATATTTTATTCCGCTGGGAGTTTTTATTTTGTGAAAAGAGATCCAAAATGAATAATAAATTTCCGCTGGTAATTATAACTATAACAAAATAAATTCTCTTTTGTGATTGTGCTGCCACTTGCGGCGAGTAGTGAAATCTCCTACTTTCCGTTGCGAAATTTCCGCTATCTTATACAGCATTTTATTTACCCTATAATTTAAGCTGTGACACTGAATAAGTGTCCAAAAATGGCACAACCGTAGTAACTAACTATTTTTTTCTAGATGACAAAAAAAATGTACACGTTGGCCGAAGCTGTAGCTGAAATGGAGAAATGGCAGGATGAAAATGAGGATGAACCCGAGTTGCCGGATCTTACTATTTTACCTCCAGCTGATTTCGGAGGAATAAGTGACGAAGAGTTTCTGGACGAAGATGTCCTGGACGTGAATAATATACAGAGTGGGCCATCTAACTTTTTTTTGAACTAGCGATTATTTTGAGTATGATAAGGGTTATGTCACTTCTGATTTCACAGAAAGCTAGTTTTATCCTTCCGCTGAACTAAAATGGTTGTGCATTCGCTTGAACAACGTTAATAAATATTGAGACATTACTTCGAAATGCATGGTAATGTTGCAGAATGTGTGCGAAAATTGCGTGCGGTTTTCGGAAGAAACGAAGCGCCGAGAGCTCCATATGTGCGTTATTTTGTAAAACAAAGTTAAAGAATCAGGCTTGCTAATTAATAAACCAACGCGGACCAAGCAGCCAACCAAGCGTACACCAAATGTTGATGCTGTAGCCGAGAATGTGCGTGAGTCGCCGGGAACGCCAACTCGTCATCGTGCTCAAGAATTGAACATTTCACGCACAACATTGCGACGAATTCTGCATAAAGACCTTGGTATGACACCGTATAAAGTTCAATTGGTTCAGAAATTGAAGCAAAGAGACCACCCATTGCGTTTTCATTTCGCTGAGTGGGTTTGCGATCGACTTGTTGAAAAATCATCTTTTCGGATGAGGCGCATTTCCATCTTGGCGGCTATGTAAACAAGCAGAATTGTCGCATTTGGGACACGAAGAACCCGCACGTGATCGTAGAGAAGCCGATGCATCCTCAACGAGTGACTGTTTGGTGCGGATTTTGGTCCGGTGGCACAATTGGGCCATTTTTCTTTGAAAAAAATGAGAAATGTGCAAGGAGCCACCGTTGTCAATGGTGAACGCTACCGCGCCATGATAAACAATTTTTTGTTCCCGGCACTTGAAGAGGAGGACATAGGCAACATTTGGTTTCAACAAGACGGCTCTCCGTGCCACACAGCACACGTTTCAATTGATCTTTTGTGCACTGTCTTCGAAGATCGAATTATCAGCCGAAATGCTGTTGTGATTTGGCCGCCTCAGAGCTGTGATTTGACGACGTTAGACTATTATCTTTAGAGTGCCGTCAATGATAAGTGTTACGCCGATAAACCAGCAACGATTGACGCTCTTAAGAAGAATATCCGCATTGCCATTGAAGACATAATGCCGCATACCATCGAAAATGTGCTCAAAAATTGGACCGACCGTATGGGGTACGTTAGGGCCAGCCGAAGCAGTCATATGAATGAAATAGTATTCCATAATTAATAGGAAGGATTGTTCTTTACAATGGTAAAATAAATTTGATTTATTGCATTTAAAAAAAAATTATTTGGCCCACCCTATATATGCTAGTCAAAAGTATGTTAGCAACTTCAACTTGACTCTTTCATATTTAAAACGTTTTTTTGGGAATCGTTTTGTTCTCTGGGCATCATCCTGTGCCTCAAGAACACCCATATTGGTCGGTATCTTTGGATTATGATTTTAAAATTATAAGAAATGCAATGCCACGAAGTATCTTTTTTAAAATAAAATCCAACTTGCATTTAGCAGATAACAATAAAATTGATGCTTCAGATAAATTTTATAAAGTGAGAACATATATGAGCATGATATCCAGTAATTGTACGAAATTTGGAATTTTTACGCACATTTTATCTATAGACGAATCAATGTGGCCATATCACGGACGTCATAGCTGCAAAATGTTTATTCGTTGACAAGCCTATAACCTCTGCAGATGGATTTTTATACACATTCTTTCCATATGGCGGTAAATCCGAGACTTTCAATCCAGAAAGAGGACTAGGAGAAAATGTAGTGCGCAATCTCTTAGAAATTGATGAACAGCCGGAGAACCAGAGAGCCGGAGCACTCTAGGAGAATCAAGAAAAGGTGCACTAGCCAGATTATTACAGCTCGAGAGGAAGTACAACTCGATAGGAAGTGTACAAAGCATACATCATTCAAGCAGATGTTTCACCATTTCATCCAGGCACATAGAACTAAAACACATCTGAGCAATGCATGAATGTATCGAAATGAATAAAATCTATTGTAGACCACATCCCGGTGTGCTCGAGTAAGACAGGACAACTGGTCTAAAATTGCGGACATTCCAATTGCGGACATTCTTCTCCGATGCCGATGACACAAATTTATTTGGACTGCCGATATCGAAAAAAAGTACATACAGGTATGGATTCATGAGAGAGATCATTATTACCAGAGAATATTGTAGAGGGTAGATCCCGCCAACCCTATGGCTAATAAATACCTCAATGGATGAAATGTCAAGGTTATAACCACACCCAAAGATATTGCAGGCGAGACGTTAGGTGCGTAAAATGTGCCGGCCGACACAACGCGAAAGACTGCCCTGTAAGCCTGCAAGGAGTATAAACTGTAAAGGACAACACCCAGCCAACTACAGAGGATGCGAAGTAGCGGTACAACTGCAAAGATTAGGAAATAAGACACGTCAATCGACTCAAAACACTAATGCTATACGAGAAAGGATTCTAGCTACAACTAGAGTGCCGGCATAACCAGATCCCATAGGACCAGAGCGAAGATCCAGCTCGCAGATAACGCTGCAGTTAACTAATACTAAAGAAAATTCTTTGGAAAAGATATTCCGAAGTATAGAAATGATAAATGTACGCCTAGCAAAACAAGAACGAGGTCTACAAGCTATATAAGCGGCTGGATATACAAGAAGCCACGAATGAGCGTACATCAATGCTATACTAATCAAATGAATAGAACACTTAGAATTGTTATTTGAAATACAAATGGATTACCACAGCATGTTCCAGAGATAGAAATTTTTATAGAAAAAATAGATTGATGTCTTGTATCGGAACCTCATTTAACAGAAGTTTAAATTATTATGTGACTATGAATGCTACTACGCTATTCATCCAAGAGGAAACGCTAGAGGTGAGTCTACCGTAATTATTAAAACTAATATTAAACATTATGAAGTGCTTGATATTGAAGAAGAAATTATGCAAGTTAAAACCATAAAAGTTGAATCAATCAATAATAGGGATCTCAGTATCTCCTCTATTTTAGTTAAAAAAGACTACATTCGATTTTTTAAATCAGTAGGACCAAAGAACACGAAGAACACCTACTGGGGATCTAGATGTACAACCCCAAAAGAAAAAGAGTTATTTAACGCAGCTTACGAAAACAACTGTGAATTTCTCTCTGACGATAAACCAACATATTGACCTGCTGACATACATAAAATATCAGTTTTTCTTGACGTTTTTGTAACAAGAGGAGTGAGTTTTAGAGGACTACACATGCATTGAAAATAGTGAAGGACTACCATCTGACCAGTCACCTGTGATCATGACTCTGCGTAGAATGATAATAACAAAAGATAATTCACCTAAATTTACAAACAATAAAACCAATTGGGATTTACTCAAGAAATTAGTGGAAGAGCGAACAAATCTCGGTGAACCAATTAGAACGAAGGTGGTTGTTGTTGGAAGATGAACTAGAAGCATTTAATAATAATATTCAGCAAGTAGTTTGGGAAAGTACACACTCATAACTATCCTCCTGAGCTCAGAGAACTAGTTAAAGAGAAACGAATAGCTCGTAGAATCTGGCAGCAGAATCGTGCCCCGCAACACAAAAATATCCTTAATTTTCTGTGCAACAAATTAAAACAACTAATAAAGGAAATAAAGAATGGGAGCCTAAATAAGCGACTTCGATCATTTCCTGAACTAAAGGCTGACTATTACTCGCTTTGGAAAGCAACGAAGGGACGAAAAAGAACCACAATGCATGTGCAATCTATCAAAAATGATGACAGATTCTGGACTCAAAGTGACAAATGAAAATCCAACGGCCGTAAACAAAGTAGATGATCTTAACATAAGACATGTGACCTTATTGGATCTTAAAACAGAAATCAATAATAACTTAAGTATTAGAAAAGCTTCAGGATATGACTTAATTACTGGGCAAATTGCGAATGAAAGCTATTCCCGAGAAAGGTTTGCGTAAATTAGTTCAAAAATTAACGCGGCCTTCAGATTGAAATATGTTCCACACCAATGGAAGGTGGCTGAAGTAATTATGATTCCTAAACCAGGTAAACCAGGAAACGATAAAAAATCCGGTCATCTCAAAAATATTTGAGAAAATGTTGCTGAAGAGACTCAAACCTATAATATAGAAGAGAGATGCTTAATTCCACCATATCAATTTTGGTTTAGAGAAAATCACTCCACAGTTGAACAAGTTCACAGAATAACGGATGCCATTGAGGATGCACTTGAGAATAAGAAGATATGCTCCAGTATTATATGGGATGTAGCTAACGCTTTCGACAAAGTTGGTAAAGATATTTCGCAAGCAACAAGCAAATTTAAAAATCCAGTTAACCTGTGAGCAACTGGACTAAAAAATAGCGCATCTTATTAAACGAAGCCAAATCAGAACACGTCAACTTCGCAAATCAAAATGTAAACTGTATTCCCGTGGTTCTCAACTCAAACCAAATTCCATATGCAAATACAGCTAAATACCTTAGCACGATCCTCGATGCTAAGCTAAGATGGAAAGAACACATCAAGAAGAAAAAAGAAGAGTTAAACATCAAATGTAGGAAAATGAAGTAGCTCATGGGTAGAAATTCTGAGGTCTCAATACGCAACAAATTGCTTCTATACAGGGAAGCGCTAAACCCAGTATGAACCTATGGTATCCAACTTTGAGGTTGTGCCAAGAAAACCAATGTACAAAGGATAGACGTACAGATATCCGTCGTATGTTGCACACCACCAATGGAACGATGAGACTCCAAAGACAGAAACTGCTGGAGCCGGTCAGCTCGAATTAGAACCAATAGGTTACTCATCCTAAGCCAAAAAATTATTTCATAAAATAACCCCCGTCAGGCCTAGGCTGTACCACAGTAGGGGAACTAATAACCATCATTTGACATTTTTAATATAACGAATTTAAAATTTACAAAATTAATATTATGGCATTATAGTAAGACGACAGGAGGTAATTTGTACCACCTTGTCAAATTAGTTTGCAAATATAACACTAAAAAATCTGATTTCAGGAAGTTTACACTACGAAATCGAAATACTTGGAGCAAACTTCATATACCTCCTCGTGTCAAATTGAATTGAATTAAGGAAACATATTTTGTACACGTTTATAACACAAAACTATTTTACAGTGCTTCGTTACCCAGTAGAATTGCGAAAACAACTATCAAACAAAAAACGATTTTCCATTTAATGATCTGTAATAGTCATTTCATAAAACGATATAAATCTACATAAATTAATAATTAAATACAATTTTCCATTCGTCGCATCGTATAATTTCGGTCATCACAATTCGCTTCTTGAATACAAATTAATCTGTGTACATATAAAGACAACTTGCCCTGTATGAGCAACCCCCATGATGGAATCATATAATGAAAATTGCATTTGGTGTAAATAAATAAAAGAGGAATAGGAAGCAAATTACGTTTACATTTTCCCAAGTAAATTTTTTTTTTTGCTATTTTTCAATGCACGATTGGTCTTGTGTTATGTTTTTCCAGTTTTTCACACTCTAGTCGAGTGAAAGAAAATATAGCACATAACAAAAAAAAAAAAAGAACCAACGTCCACTTGAAATGATCATTATGTATTTATATAGATGCATGAATGAATGGAGGAACGGCGACGCTCAAGCTACCCAGAACAGAAAACAAGGTTTTTAATGTTAACATTTTTTTTCCTATCTTTATTACAATTTAAGTGTTGTGTCATTTTGAGACAACCGCAGATGCAATTTAGAGATACATATCTTTATTTTGTCATTTTGATGATACATTTTTATTTTCATTTGCTATTGTTACACATCCAGTTGAATGGTGACATTCTTTGTTGTTGTTATACATCTGAAATAATGTCGTTGTGCTGTTCTGTTTAACAATAAAATAATAACATAATCATTTTCACATATATTTCGTGCACATACACACAACGACTATTAGAATTTTAATAGAAATAGAATGAATCTCTTTCCTAGGCTAGCGCGATATAACCCTAAATCTATTTAGCAACCGACAGTTCATGACAAAACCGACAAAATATGGGTATGTAAACCTGGATTTATCTATATTGACATAACGACATGCCTGTTCAAACAAACCAAAACGATATATATATATATATATATATATATATATATATATATATATATATATATATATATATATATATATATATATATATATATATATATATATATATATATATATATATATATATGTATATATATATATATATATATATATTTATATATATATATATCACATATCGTAAAGATTTCTTGACCGCAGGGATTGGATAATTTATATTAATTTAATTTTTATTTCTTTTCTAACGTCCATAATATTTTTCGAACAAATCTCAAGTGGATAATTTCTTGAATTTTCTTCACACAAAACTATCTCTCTACATAAAGTTTTCGTGTACAGTGTTTTTCCATTCGTCTGCTTCTATCTCCTTGTGTTTGTTTTGATGTATCTCTACGAATACACATATGTTCACATGTAGTTTCTTATGGTCTAATACAGAGGATCATAATTGGGGTTCCGTGGATCCCTCTGTTTTACGTACAAGTTTAATAATACGATGGCTGAATCTTAAGCTTATAACGTGATTAGTTTAATACATAGCCTGACAAATATACAGGGTGTCTCAGAATTGGACGATCAAACAGGGTGATAAGAGAACTAATTTCCAACAAAAAGAGCCAAGTAAAGTTTTTTAGAATTGTTGATGGTGCCGAAGTTATTCGATTTTTAGTATTTTTCGCACCCACAAAAACATTAATTTTAAAAAAACTAAGAGTTCTTTTGTTTACCTTTATTTTTTAATAAGATTTAGAAGAGTATGGAAAGTCTTTTTTTCAGAAAAAATGCGACACTAATGCAGATTTTAAAATGGTATCACACACCGGGTTAGTCTCAACAGAATGTTTCTTATTAATTTTTTTCACAAAGTAAGTCGTGTTTCTAAAATCGATGTTTTGCCGAAATTAAAACAAAATGAGGAACACAATGGTAAACAAAAGTATAACAATTTTTTTAAGCAAACCAAGTAGGCCGAATTACACAAAATTTGTGGTATAAAAAGAAAAACATTTTGTAATTTTTGTTAGTAGTCCCATGCATACATACTCGAACGGTTATAATTAAAATTTCAATAAGCGCATTATAATGTCAAATTCCCACCGCGAATATGCAGAAATTCATTTCATTTATGGCTTATGTAATGGCAACACTCGAGCAGCAGCAAGAAAATACGAGAGACGATATCCAAATGGGGTTGCTTTTCCGATTACAGAGTATTTCAAAACCAAGGGGTACACAATCTTCACAATCGGTGTACAAATTTAATTTTTAATCATTTTAATCTTAAAAATTCAAAAGAGAAGTAGCGGGTGGCTTTTACCAGATTATATAAAAATACTATGGAGGAAAACGAATACAAAAGTTTCATCGTTTTGCAATCACTAGATGATGACGATATTCAAGAAATGGAGAACTATGGAAAATCAGTTTGCAAAGCGATAAACACAAATCAAGATAGTACCAGTAAATTACATTTTGACGAAAATTCGAATTTCTCAAGTGATTTTAAAAATAGTGAATTTAAAATATATAATGGGTTTAAAAAATATTTGAAAAGTTTGAGTTATTTAAAAAAAGAAAAAGACTTGGATTACTTCTAAAGCTAAATAAAAAAAATCTTGATTATTCAAATAATAGTAAAAAAGGCCATCAAGAAGACCATTTAGCTTCAAGTGTGACCGTTTGTACAACTACAAGCAATACTACATAAAAAGATACCGTTAAAGTTAGCCGAAAGTTTCCAGCCGAAAGGTAATACAGATAGTGGCCCTTGCTGTCCCAGCCGAAAGATGGTAATTCAGATATTGTTTTTGCTATCCCACCCGAAAAATTTTATAGCCGAAAGATATATTACTTGATATACCTAGTCTACTATCACCTCCACATAACCAGAATACAGCAAAAATCTGTCTGGAAATAAATAATTTTACAAAATTGGTCCAAATCCTATGAAATATAAATTACAATAAATTTAGAAATTTCAAAAACAAAAATAAAAAAAACGTTCTAGGTTACCCACTTTCTCATCGATCCTACTATGGCCATTAGATACTGAATTCAATGGACTATATCTCGAATACTTAACATCCAAAATTCTCAAAAAAATTATTTCAAATACGTTAAACGTTCCTCTATCACCTTATGCAACCCACTAGATATAGTCCATTGAACTCAGAAACTATTCGCTGGCCGGACTAGTGGGTTGCATACGGTGATAGAGGAACGTTTAACGTATTTGAAATAATTTTTTGAGAATATTTGTATGTTTAGGCTGTGTGCCAAACTTAAGGTAAAAATCGTATATCAAGTAATATTTCTTTCGGCTATAAAACGTTTTTTCGGCTGGGATAGCAAAGACACAATCTGCATTACCATCGTTCGGCTGAAACTTTCGGCTAACTTTAATAGGGTCAGAAAAAGTACACAATCGAGGTAAAATTATTGATGTATTTATTACTTTTTCCCAATTTTAAAATTAATTTGTGGCTTTTACTCAGTTACAGACTTAGGCAGTAATGTAAAGTGTGTGGAAAATGAAAATAAAACATGAAAATAAAATTATAAATTTAACAAACAAATGGGTTAAAGATTCTTTCAGTTATTTCGCGTGTGCCAAATGTTTAAAGCCAGTAAAAATCCAGCGTAAATATTCTATGCCAAAGTTGATATGAAAAAACAAACCATCGAATTGTTCATGAAACCCGGTGAACACAGGGTAGAAAAAAAATCCAAACATAGAATGTTATTTTATAAAACTAGTCTCGTCGCCAGCAGTGCACACCATTATAAAACCGCTTGTACAACAGCAAGCGATTTCCATGGACACGGACATATTAGAAAAAACAGGAATCGAGCAAAACAATATGTTTTTCGAAATGTCTACTTCCAACATTGATTCCACCACCGAATTATATTATGTTGGGAACAAGGTTCGGAATGAATTCCAAGAAATAACGTTGGCCAATAACAACACTTTGAACAGCACGCACACGCCGGTTGATACTTGCGAGCGCCCCGAATCTCTCAATCTAGAGGTTGAGGAATTCGACAATTCTTCGGGGGAAGCAAAGGATGGGAAAACGCTGGAGTCAGTTTTCCCATCCACCTCAATGAGGCTCTAGACCCATCTAAGTAGTCCAATCCAAAATTTTCAAGAACAGAATGTGAGGGTCGAAATAACATCGAGAAAACACTGTTTGTTAAAGAAGATGTTGGAACGACAATTCAATAATTATAATGTTAATTATGATTCAAGCTCAATGAAATTCATTCATGTGTTTTTAAATGACTTAAAAGAAATGGCAATAACCAATGCTGATAAAAACAAATATGGAAATAGGAATCATTATAAAATAAAATTATTTGCCACTTATATTTGTATCGTAGTTGGAAGGAAGTTTTATGAATGTGTGCAACAGAACCTTTCATTGCCATCTTTAACATCGATATCCAATTACATGAAAAATGAGTTACCAACGCCGTCAATAGAAGGATCTTTACGTATCAAGCAGATTTCTGAATTTATTCAAAAGGAAAATTTACATCGCTATGTTTGGATAAGTGAGGATGCTACAAAAATTGTGGAGAAGCTAGAATACGATCCAGGATCCAATGAAATTATTGCAGTTGTTCTACGAATTGACCGCACTACAAGGAATACCTGTTCCACTCTCTTTCCCTCCTAATTCAGCTTTGGAAATTTATAAAATGTTTAAAAGTCAAGAATATTCTACTTTTGTAAATGTGGTAGTTGTTCAAACTTTTAATAAAAATTCAGAGGAAGACGGACCCATCTTTTGTTTGTTGGTTTATGGTACAAACAATAAATTCTGTACGACTGATGGAAATTTTTAACCCAAGAACTGAAGAAAAGTAACATTGATATTTTAGGTGCCGATTGTTATTTTTTAATACTAATTTATTTTATCTAACTTATAATAATCAACAGGTATTTCTTCCGATAGTGATACTCGTTTACTTCGCGCTATGAAACTTAATGCAAATCTGCCAGCTAATTCCATTCACTTAGCACCAAAAAACAATGAATGGAAAGAGTATTTTAAATGTGGTTTTGGAGCTTCAACCGGAAGCACCGAGACTCCGTACGGAAACCAAAATGCGCATGAGACTTTTAAATGAAAACAAAAAATTGGTTTTAGGGAAATTCTTAATATCATCGAAACATTTGAGAACTTTAATAGATAGTTTCAAAAGATACAAATCTTTTAAATTCTACAGATATCAATAGCACAGATAAAATGAATGATAAGGCGGCCAAAAATCTTGTATGTGGAGTTGTTCGTGCAGAGTTATCGTAAAAATGTTGCACAATCGGAGGGGACTATCGAACATCTTAAATTAATGAATTACAGCTATATTATTTCTTAGATAAAGAACTGACACCTCTAACAAGAATCCATCAAATTTGGTATGTCATATTTCTATTGAGACTTTGAAAAAATTGGATCACCAATCATAAAAAATATAGATAACTTTGTAACATCAAGTGTCTACAATTGTATAGAGCTAAATGGTCATGCACTTATTAATGTCATATCGTTTTTAAGAATGGACGTTTTCAAGCCATGGTTATTTAGTAGTCCACCATGCGAACATTTGTTTAGAACTTTAACATCCATGACTACTACACAGAATACTGTAGTTAACCTCAGGGTGAGGGATGTATTATTTCGAATAAAGCGGGTTGACATTCAAGATGAAATAAAGAATAAGCTCTCTTCTGTGAATTATTCGTTTCGAAAACGCCACAAAGGATTTTCTAAAGATTATATTAAGCTCTAAAGCTGAAGCAATTCAGTGTGCAATTAATTTGGGATTACTAGTTAGTACGGAAATTGATAAGTCTGCAATCACGTTTCCAATGCATAGAATCGTAATATACATAAAATTCAAAGTACGCAAAATGACAGCAATTCAGAGGATGACGTTGTCTTTCCTTATTCCAGAACTTGAAAATTTAAATATTAAAAATTATGAACGGACAGGTATCGGAAACAAAAACTTGTGTTATTGTTTATTATTAATGTTTATTTTTTCCCGATTCGAATAATTCAGGTACAAGTCCAGATATTACGTCTCATTTCTGCAAAATAAAAGTGACAGAAAATGGCATTTACAAAACGAAGGTTGTAAAGAAATCTACATTATGGTGGCTATTTTCAAATCAAAATATTAAAATCAGTTCCGATCGACGACTACGATTCACCACGAGAAACCTAAATTTAAAAATATTACGACCATACATTTTGCAGGTTTCCATTAAATTAATCATTGGTCTTTCATTGTCGGCTAAGAATTTGCCTAAAGAATCTCGGAGCATTGTATACGTCCAACTATAAAATACAGTTGTTGGATGGCGTCAATCAAGTTAAAGTTGTAAGTAACCACACTTCCATTGTTAAACTGCGTGCCCTGGGGACATCTAATAATACGATCAATGCTCTAGCAGATTAGTGAAGCTCAATAAGAAAAAATAACGCAACAAACACGAAAATATAAATTTTATATAAAATGATTCAAATTATTATATAACCCAACCCTACACAGAGGCTTCGGAAGAATTCATTTAAGACACGAATTTTCATAAAAAATAACTTTAAAAAATCACGATTTTTCCGAATAGTGCTATTGTGACGATTATGCCTGACAGATCACATCAGAATCGTCGTTAGCCGAGTGGTGAAAGTTGCAGAATGGTGAGGTACCGATCTAAGAGCAAGATAATACTGTACTGACTGACGTCTACGGCAAAGCCAGGGGATCCAGCAAATACTGGAGCTCTATCCTCAACACCTTACTGTTACAAGGCCAACAACAAAACACAAGATTTGATCAGCTGGCGTTACAAGGCCAACAACAAAACGCAAAGCTCGACCAGCTTAATAAGTTGACACTACAAGTTCAACAACAAAATCCGAATTTGAATGAGCGGTTTCAGCAACAGGATAGGAAGCTGGTAAAATTGGAGGCACAACAAGAGAAGTCGGAGGCAGACGTTAGGCCAGGAAAAAGGTCCGACAAATAACAACAATACCTCCCAACCAAATAGCACAAGTACATCAAACAAACCGCATAATAGAGGCCATAAAGGAGTGTTGAAACCTCCATTATTCGATGGCGAAACTCCAATAGAGAACTTCAAGCTACAATTTGAAGCCGCAGTAAAACATAACGGATGGGCAGCAGAATAACAACTTAATGGAGCTGGAGCTGAGGTACGGACAGTCCCATGTCCAAGAGTTGTGCAAAATACAGCTTCATAACCGCCGGCAATAATGAGGTGAACGTCTACAAGATATGGAACGACAAATAACGAAGTTAGGTCGCCAAGCTTATTGTAGAGTACCGAGTGATGTCCTGAATGAATTAACAGTAGATGTTTTCATTAACGCTGTAAGAGACGATCAGCTCAAACTGCACTAGCGGACGACATCAAAGGGAAAAGTAATGAACGAAACATTGGGATCAGCTCTAGGATACGAGACAAATACAGCTACCCTTACCTCCGATTCCGTTAAACTGCGAAAATTAGATGTCGAAGATATAGCACAAATAGAGGCCATGATAGATGCAAATATGAGAAGACTAGCACAAAGCTTCCCGAGCAGCAGACGCAGCAGATCTCGCTCACGGTGTTTTAGATAGTCAACAACCCGGACACTATACATCAGAGATTGTAACAACCAGCAGTCGGGACCACAAGACAGCTAGACAGTCGAGAGAAACCGCCAGAGAAACTGAGACAGATCGATTTACAGCAGGAGGAGTGCGAACTGATCCAATAAAACTAGCAGCTGTAGAAGAGTGGCGCACTCCTAGAAACACACACGAGCTGAGGAGTTTTCTAGGGCTATGTTCCTACTATAGACAATTTGTTCCGTACTTTGCGGATGTCGCCAGAAGTCTGCATCGACTTACGGAGAAAACTCAGCCATTTAACTGGGCAAAGGAGCATGAAGACGTTCGTGCAGCTTCTTATTTAAGTTGTAACGCTACAAGTTTACCGTCTTACGACCGTATACCCTAACGCTAAAGAAATTTGTCCCCATTTCATGCATTAACCCCATGTGCGGCTTTGATTCCCGCAGCTCAGTCTTGTAGGGGATGTGGTCGTGGGTTTTTGGGGTTAGACGAAATGCGGGACCTAGATTACCGCACAATAACAAAAGAGAAAGAGAAAGATGGCCTAATATTTACCATCTAAAGGTTGAAAAAAAAATGAAAAGTGGGGTCCTCAGACCCAAAACTGGCGGGTCCTACATATCTCAAGCGGATGTTTTACCCACGGTTGTTAATTCTGGTTTCTTAGGGTAACATAATTACCCTAAGAAATACGCACCAAAAAAAAATATTAATAGAGAAGCTTAACGATTAGTGGTTTAATGGCGTGGAGGAGGTCCTCAGCAGAAAGAGGGTGTCCCGCCTATGGGCAGGGTTACTTTCGATGCCCTCGCTTCTAGCAAGACTCAGCTTTGCTAGAAGCAACTAAGGAACCTCGCCACGATTAGAATGGTTAGTATCTCTACTGCACTAAAATCATACTTACCAAAAAAAAAGAAAATTTAGTCTGCAAAGCACTAGACTAAAAACTCGCACTTTTAATTTACCTCCCGGATCAGTCTTTCAATGTATGTATTTCACTAACGTTTATTTTAAATTTTTAAATTAATGAACAAAAATTTTCTTTGGTGTCAAAAATAAATCAAACTTGCAACACTCCCACAAAACGAATTTTTTGGATATTTCACATTTATTGGCACTTGATTTGATTTATTCCCCGATTACATCAATTTATTTATGTAACTTAATGAACACTGTATAGTATCACGAGATAATAAACACATCCAATTTTCTTAATTAAATTTATTTCAGATTAATTTATACTTTTTTTTTTTTAAAATTATTATTGTATTTCACTAAATTTTACACATGTTAACAAACGCATTTTATTTTAGATATCAGGAAATTACCCAAAAAAGAAACTGAACTCTCTACCTCTTCTAAACACAGCTGCACGGCTGACTGTCTAGCACGCAACTCCCCCTCTTCTAAACACAGCTGCACGGCTGACTGTCTAGCACGCAACTCCACCTCTTCTAAACACAGCTGCACGGCTGACTGTCTAGCACGCAACCCCCCCTCTTCTAAACACAGCTGCACGGCTGACTGTCTAGCACGCAACTCTCCCTCTTCTAAACACAGCTGCACGGCTGACTGTCTAGCACGCAACTCTCCCCTTCTTTCTTTCCGTTGTACATTTTATACCAAAAATTGAAAACAAATTATTGTACATTCATCAAAATGTACGAACGCAAAAACGTACAACAACGTGACATTGATTTTCGCTTACTCAATGCACGCGCAAAAATTTATTTACATCAACAAAAATCAATCGATCGAAAGGTGCAATTGTAGGTATTTTCAATAGCAAAGTTTTTTTTTTCAAGCCATTTACCTCAAGACATATCGATGCAAAAATAAATTGATAATGTTGCATTATATATTATTATGGTTTACGTTTATTCACCTACTGCATGGATATATACAGTAATCTGAGTAACATAAGCAACCAATAACAATGCGAAATACGGCATGGTAATTTCTTTTGGTAGAATTTGAGGTATCACCTCGAAGGTTATGCCGTATGTTAAAATTTGATGTTTGGGTTGATAACGGAACTGAATAAAATTCCGTTACAGCGTGGGGAAAACCCAAACCCTGAGATGAAAAGGGATCTCATGCCCTAATGAAAGGAGGACAGGAGTAGAAATTCAGTTTCCTTACATCCCACGTGGGGAACTCCCACACCCTGAGCTAGTCTCAGTGCCGGGCTGTCTAAATTAAACACCTAACCTATATCTAAATATCTAAATTATAACTATGGGCTACTAATTATTACTACCAATAAGCATTAAATGTCTAACCCTACGTCCTATCCTTGTTATCAGATCAGGTTTCCCTGCGCCCCCTCAGCCTGGTTTCCGCCTTCCCGTGGTGTTGGCCGTTGCCTTATTGGTCCCCGTTGTCTCCACGGTCTATTCCAGAGTTTGCATCCCAAGAGTAACAGAATTAAGGTTAGTACCAAAGCTGCCCCAGTGCCCGTATAGTTCCCAATGTGATGCCAATTGACTTGGGACCACGGTTCCTCTCTTTTTAGTTCTTGGATGGTTTGCTGTAGTTCGGACACCTCGACCTCTAACGCATTGGCGGGGAATGTTAATGTACGCCTCTCTGTTTTCTGCGTGAGGTTGAATCTTGGAACAACATCAGCACGGATTACTGTTTTGTAAGTAGTCGTGGCCTTAATGACCACCGAGGCCCCCCTCAAACTACAGCCAGGGTCTAGTGATAGAATTCCGCTCCCGTTCATAGCCACTGCCTGAGATTGTTCCTGGCATTCCAAATCAAAGACTACTTCGCGTGGTAGTACCATGATCCACCGGTTATCCTTTAATGGGTGAATATAAGTCGAAGGTAGTGCTGTTCTTATGGGGCATCGGCTCGGTTGCTCATTGGCATGTGAGAGCAACGCCATTTCACAATGCTCATCTTGACTTTCAATCTTGTACGTTGGTCCTCCTGCTTTGCAAATTACCGTTCCTTCTTCCCAGCGTCTACACTCGTCCAACCTTTTTGCAGAGATTGGTTGGTACCACACTCTAGAGCGGCTAACCAAAACATACTGGTATTGTGGCTCGAGGTAAGCATACCCCCCTTGGTATCTTGTTGGAACCGGGATGGGGTGAAATATCTGGTACTCTTCCCCCTGGATAAGAGGTACCTGAACTTCGAAAATAATCTGATCCTCGATGATTGCTGCCTTGGTCTCCAGTAACCGATATACATTGATCCAGTGTGCTCTTGAACTAGGAACTTGCAGGTTCGTGGGGATCTGCTTACTTATCTCCCATAGTTGTTTCGCAAACTGCGAAGGAGGTAACAATCGCACACTTGCTCTCCCATGATGTACATCCGAGAGTATATCTATCGGGTCTCCTTGGACATCCTTATACATCCAAATGGCCGCAGATATCTGGAATAACACGTCCATATACTCTTCATGCACCATCACAGACTCGATTTCCTCCTGGATTACCCGATAATGCTTTTCCATTTCCTCATGCTCCTTACGGATAATGTTTCCGGTCAAATCTAATACATGCATTTGCTGTTGGAGCATGGTTTGTGTTTTTAGTACACCGGTGTTCAGGTGTTTGATTTGCTCCTGATACCTCTGAGCATCCCGTTGGCCCAACACTCCGATTATGTCCCCTGCTAAATCTCCGAGGAAATCCAATGGAGCCCTCTTTTTCTGTCCGTGGCGTGCTTGGAGAAGCCTATTACTATCCTCGATTTGGTCCATCAAGTAAGCTATCGGACTTAACAACGCCTCGCAATGTCTAACGTACCTGGTCGCATTGGCGTTTTCTGCACATGTCGCTCGGAGATGTTCTTGTGTTAGCCTCATGTGCTCCCACTCCCTCCAGTAGCTTGATAAGTTATAGTACCCCACTATGGTACAAATTTTGGTGGACAGTTTGGCCCTACCTTCCTCAGCAAAGTATATACCCGGCTCAGTCTGAAACTCTTGGAACTGCAAACCCTGATTGCTCAGACTCGCTGCTGCCACCAGTATCGTCGTTAGCCTCAAACACCAGTTGAAAATACCCATTTCTAGACATGAGATAACAAGCATAAGACCGTTGTGCTGATGAATGGCGCTAACCCAATCCCACTTTGCTGAACCATGTGCATGGAATGTGATTGGGTCAACCTCATCCTTTCCTTAAGCTTACTGACTTAAGTACTATTTGACTTAACCTATGCTGACATGCTTTCTCGCGCGCGGCATGCCAGCCTTCAACTCACTACTACACTGACTATGTGACTACCGAGCCCACCGGTTCATATTCAGTCTAATGGTGAGGTAGTAACGAATTTGGATTTACCCCGACAATTGGCTCTCTTCTTCCTCTTCCGATTGCCAAGGGCTCTCTGAGGCTGGAGGTACGTTTCTGCGGCCTCCTCCTTGAACTTTGCCTGAAGCATCCCCCTAAGCTCGTCCGATATGGCTTGCTTAGCTGCTTCACCCATACCTCTCACCTCGAACTCCACAAGAAGCTCGTCTTGATCTAGGTAATCTAGATTCATTATCTTATTGTCGTTGATTAAAAAAAAAAAAAAAATAAAAATAATAATAATAATAAAAAATTTTCTTGGCCTCAAATAAAAAAAACCTAACTAAAAAAAAACGTATTCAAAAATAAAACAACCATGGGTAATATCCCCCTTCAATGAATAAATTCCGCCAACGGAGATAAAAATAAGGATAAGATAAAGGCTTTGAAATTGAAATTTTGATGAAATTATTTCCTTGTTCCCAATGATGCAGCGGTAGTCTTAACCTGACATACAAGGTGATCCTCGCTGCTATGGTGAACTTGGAAACAGATGACATTTATGGTACCCAATAGACCATGGCAAGTTTGTTGTCCCCTTTTCTGCAGCTGGCAGTCTTACCCTGAACTCAGCAGAGGAGCTCACCTACATGGGTGACAAAAACGTTACCATGTAAGTCAACTGATGTTGATGAGACCTTTGCAGGCCTCTAACAACAGCTGCTATTGCTGTCTATTGGGGATGATAACACGCCGGTTATCACCAAGGATTTCAACAGTGTGTGGTATAATAGTGTTTAGCTTATGTCCGAAACCTCATCAATATCCGTTCACTGATAGAAAACCGGATTGGACAGCTAAACACATTATACCCTGAACGCGCCTACAACTAGCAATGGGAGGACTGGCAACCCCATCCCGGAGGATGATAAATTTTAAAATGAAACGACAAAGTGGAATTTGCGCAATAACCTAACTATACACTGCTTGTTGGAAATCCATATTTTGAATAATAAAATTTGCCACAACTCGTAATAATTTCTTATAACCATTGTGGAATCAAACCGTAGGAAAATTTAGTGACAGTCGTGCAACTTACTTTAGGATGCGGAAAAGTAGTTTTAGTATCTGAGAAATGTGCAGCTCTTAATACCCCCGGTCTTATCACTCGGCAAGGAAAGAGATGATGCACATTGTTTCAAGGAAAAACCCTTTTCACCCTTACTAACATCCGTTGCACCACTGGTTGTTGTACACGGTACAGAAAACCGTACAACTGGATTATTGTTTGAGTTCGGTTATCAACGCATGCTCCAGCCTTCCCACCACATTAGATGAATTCTTAAACTCCTATAACTACCACGAATGTTGGTTTATCCCCCGGAGTGCGGGTTGGGACATGCCACGGATAAACCATCCATTCGGGGATCTAGCATAGAAACTCAACTATCATCAATCTCTGTCGGTACGCGTATGACCCACCACGTATTAGGTCAGGCTTGCCGCTGCCATACTCGTATCGATAGAAATTTACATCTAACAATGATAAAAACCAAGCACACTGTTTTTTAAACCGATTTAAATTTTATTTAGAAGTATTTAACAATTTTTGAACATTATCCAAAAAGTAATGTCGAATATTAATTTAGACGAGAGTGTGAGGGGATCCTCAATTGAATTTCTTAGACTTATTGTGGTATTTGTTACCAGAATTTTTGGGCCGAATTATGGCCCCGTTTGGGCGCCACTGTAACGCTAAAAGTTTACCGTCTTACGACCGTATACCCTAACGCTAAAGAAATTTGTCCCCATTTCATGCACTAACCCCATGTGCGGCTTTGATTCCCGCAGCTCAGTCTTGTAGGGGATGTGGTCGTGGGTTTTTGGGGTTAGACGAAATGCGGGACCTAGATTACCGCACAATAACAAAAGAGAAAGAGAAAGATGGCCTAATATTTACCATCTAAAGGTTGAAAAAAAAATGAAAAGTGGGGTCCTCAGACCCAAAACTGGCGGGTCCTACATATCTCAAGCGGATGTTTTACCCACGGTTGTTAATTCTGGTTTCTTAGGGTAACATAATTACCCTAAGAAATACGCACCAAAAAAAAATATTAATAGAGAAGCTTAACGATTAGTGGTTTAATGGCGTGGAGGAGGTCCTCAGCAGAAAGAGGGTGTCCCGCCTATGGGCAGGGTTACTTTCGATGCCCTCGCTTCTAGCAAGACTCAGCTTTGCTAGAAGCAACTAAGGAACCTCGCCACGATTAGAATGGTTAGTATCTCTACTGCACTAAAATCATACTTACCAAAAAAAAAGAAAATTTAGTCTGCAAAGCACTAGACTAAAAACTCGCACTTTTAATTTACCTCCCGGATCAGTCTTTCAATGTATGTATTTCACTAACGTTTATTTTAAATTTTTAAATTAATGAACAAAAATTTTCTTTGGTGTCAAAAATAAATCAAACTTGCAACACTCCCACAAAACGAATTTTTTGGATATTTCACATTTATTGGCACTTGATTTGATTTATTCCCCGATTACATCAATTTATTTATGTAACTTAATGAACACTGTATAGTATCACGAGATAATAAACACATCCAATTTTCTTAATTAAATTTATTTCAGATTAATTTATACTTTTTTTTTTAAAATTATTATTGTATTTCACTAAATTTTACACATGTTAACAAACGCATTTTATTTTAGATATCAGGAAATTACCCAAAAAGAAACTCAACTCTCTACCTCTTCTAAACACAGCTGCACGGCTGACTGTCTAGCACGCAACTCCCCCTCTTCTAAACACAGCTGCACGGCTGACTGTCTAGCACGCAACTCCACCTCTTCTAAACACAGCTGCACGGCTGACTGTCTAGCACGCAACCCCCCCTCTTCTAAACACAGCTGCACGGCTGACTGTCTAGCACGCAACTCTCCCTCTTCTAAACACAGCTGCACGGCTGACTGTCTAGCACGCAACTCTCCCCTTCTTTCTTTCCGTTGTACATTTTATACCAAAAATTGAAAACAAATTATTGTACATTCATCAAAATGTACGAACGCAAAAACGTACAACAACGTGACATTGATTTTCGCTTACTCAATGCACGCGCAAAAATTTATTTACATCAACAAAAATCAATCGATCGAAAGGTGCAATTGTAGGTATTTTCAATAGCAAAGTTTTTTTTTTCAAGCCATTTACCTCAAGACATATCGATGCAAAAATAAATTGATAATGTTGCATTATATATTATTATGGTTTACGTTTATTCACCTACTGCATGGATATATACAGTAATCTGAGTAACATAAGCAACCAATAACAATGCGAAATACGGCATGGTAATTTCTTTTGGTAGAATTTGAGGTATCACCTCGAAGGTTATGCCGTATGTTAAAATTTGATGTTTGGGTTGATAACGGAACTGAATAAAATTCCGTTACAAAGTTATGCCGTTCTCCAATTTTGGCGTATCCACGTGAAGGAGATCTTTTCGTTTTGGATACTGATGCCAAAAGGAGCGAGAATAGGAGCAGTGCTGTCGCAAATCCAGGGAGGTACAGAACGAGTTCTAGCATACTACAGTCGTGCACTATCCAAACCTGAAGGGACCATGCAGCTCTGAAATGGCTATATGCAGTTTATGGAGCCAGAGGGACAAGTTGCGAGATGGATCGAAAGACTACAGACCTACACATTCAAAACCGAGCACAGGCGAGGATTGTTACATAACAACGCAGATGGAATGTCCAGCAGGCCCTGTAGTTTTCAGTGTACGCACTGTTCCAGACAGAAACAAAGAAATCACATTGCGCACGTTTCGAGGATCAGAGTAGATACCGAAGATCACTGGACTAGGGAGCAATTAGCGGAAGACCAGCGACATGCGCATTTCATTGCCCCAAAGCCGTTGAAGATCGAGAATGGGTTGCTGATAAGACTTTGGGAATAGATCGACGGCAAAGACAGCAAACCCCAAATCGTAATACCAGAAAGCCGGATAGGAGAAATCCTGCAAGAGATTCATAACAGCAGATCCGGATCACATTTAGGCGTCAACAAAACGTTAGACAAGATATGGATCCGGTTCTTTTAGGTCAATTGCAGAAAAGATGTGGAGGATTGGTGTAGGAAGTGTGAGGTGTGTGCAGCCAGTAAGGGACCACATACAAGAACAAGAGGAAGGATGCAGCAATACAATGTCGGGGCACCGTTCGTACGGATCGCGATGGATATTGCTCGCCCATTTCCTCTGACAAAGGATGGTAATCGGTACATACTTGTCTGCATAGACTATTTCAGTAAATGGGTCGAAGCATATTCGATAATGAATTAAGAAACTCGAACGGTTGCGAACGTTTGTGTGAACAATTGGGTATGCAGATTTGGAATACCGTTAGAGCTACATTCCGACCAATGCCGAAACTTCGAATCATCCGTGTTTCAAGGAAACAAAACAACGACTACACCATTGTATCCACAGTCTGATGGCATGGTGGAGAGATTCAACAGAACACTGGAACAGCACCTACGCAAGGAGGTCAACGTCAACCAGGATAATTGGGACCAGTGCATTCCATTGTTCATATCGTAGCGCAATCAATGATACTACAGGATACTCACCAGGCATGGTCGTGTTTGGCAGAGAACTCCGATTACCATGTGATGTTCAATTTGGATCACATGAGACGGAACCAGTTACTAAACAATACTACACGACAGAGTTAAGGCAAAGGATGGTCAACGTGCACGCTGCAGTAAAGGACAACATTTTGAAGACCAGCGACCGCATGAAGGCGAGAGATTTGGTTTGAAGAAGGTGGTTCACATCGAAAGGTTATCACGTTACAACGCCGGGAGCATTATGTGTTAATAAAAAGAATCAGTGTTATTATTGCAAAACCCGTAACGAATCCTTGTGAATCTCGAAATTCGAATCACTATTTCAAACCCCAATAATCAGATTTTATAAAAGATAATCTGGTCAATCAAGGCGTACATAAAATGTACATTGTTCAAAACGTAAATCAAATTTTCTCAAAAATGATATAAAATAGCCGGCCAACTTGATATAGAAGAAGATAAAGTAATTGGAATGATGACAGACGACCCATCTATAAATATTTTGTGTTTCTCAAGCCGTTCTGAAGTGACACGGTCCACGTTGCATCGTATTGTGAAAAGAAATCGGTTATACCCTTACAATGATGTGCAAGGTGTACAAGACCTTTTACTTGCTGACCATGAAAAAGGGGTGCAATTTTGTCAAGAAATGCTGCGTCGGCGCCAAGAAAACTCGCTGTTTTCTAACATTTTATGGAGTGACGAAACATGTTTCAAAAGGGAGGGGATTTCAAGCCGGTAGCCGGTTTCAACACCAACTTGGAGTGAACAGGGTGAATGGTCAACGAAAAATTGATTGGCTCATTTGAACTCCTTCGACGGATCAACGGAGAAGTCTATCTAAGTTTTCTACAAAAGGACTTGGATGAATTACCTGATGCCGTTTCTTTACAAACATATGTAAATATGTGGCTGTAGCATGATGGAGTAAGGGGGGGGGGGCCTCACTATTTATGTTCAAGTGGTAAGAAAACACCTGTGGCACTATTCTGGTAATTCCCCTGGAATAGGGAATTGGGGAAAGAATTTATATGTAATTTTTATTTAAAAAATGTTTCTCTGGCGTACTGAGATAAAAAGTTCGTGCTAATTTTTTTAAAAACAAAATTAATTTGGGAATAATTTTCCCTGCCAATTTAGGTATGGCAAAATTATTCGCAATTTATAAATATTTATTTACATCAAACTTTTCTCCTCAGTAGGCGGGAAAAGAAAATATTTGAACCGAAATTACATATAAATTCTTTCCCCACTTCCGCATTCCCGGGGAATTGCCAGACTAGTGCCAACATATATTATTCAAGCCGCTGGATTGAAAGGGTTGCATGGCCACTGCGACCTCCTGATCCAAATCCTTTAGACTTTTTTCTGTGGAGTTATTATAAAGAGCTGGTTTAAAAGTAACAAACGTGCCTTTCGATAGATTAAGCAATGATGGACACTTTAAACACTTATATATTTAAAATAAATAAGAAAAAACATAATAAAATATATTTTGTTTTTATTTTGTTTTTGTTTGATAAGAAACATTCTGTGGTGACTAGCCCGATGTGTGATACCATTTTTCTAATAATGGGTCAACTTTATGTAGTACATTATTTTCCCGCTGCCGGTGTCACTTAAACATCAACAAAAAATTTTTTTGGAGGATGCGCATGCGATTCCTCTAAAAAACACTTAAATTTTAAATAACTTTTCCACCATCAATAATTCGAGAAAATGTTACTTACGATAAATCATGACAATATACATATTCGTCACTAACGAGACAACGCAATTTTCACTCATCCACTTCTACATATTGCCCCTTCCCTCCCTTCCCGCCACAAAAATAAAAAGGAATACAAACCGATTACAAATTATAGGCGTATACAGATATAAAGGTTGGAGAGGCCGGATGGGAGAAAATAAAAATTAAATATTTATTTAAAATTAGGATTATTAAAATAATTACATGTTGTTGTATTTTTTGTGTTAATTAGAATCTACATGTATGTTTTTGGCTTATAAATATTTAATCTTGATTTTGTAAATATATTTTATATGTAGATGAGATACATTGTAGCTGCTGTTGATTGTTGAGCTTGCAAAAAATGAATTTTAGTAATGTATGCTGCTGTATGATTATGTAAATTTTCTATTTTCTTTGTACATACACCATTAAACCTATATGGTGTGACTTAAGTCATAAAATTAAAAATTTTATGTTTTTTTTTGTGGTTGACAGCCCCTACCGAAAAATATATATGGTGAATATAAACTACCGCTATTAGTCCGCGGTAATCGCACCACCTGCAAAAAATGTACTATCGCGCTCTACTTCGAAGTATTTTTTACTAGATTTTATTATACAACACAGACAAGATAATTGATGCATCTTACATAAATTCCGAAAATAATTTTTATGGCATTGACCTAATGACTCTCGCGTATACATCGCTCGGTGTGTGTACACAGATAGTAAAAATAACGTTGAAAGGCATATTTCATTTGAACTTTGTGAGTTATGATCTCATATAATTCCAACATGTGTGTGCAGCCGCCTTAAATATTTGTGTAATTCGCAATTTGTCATAGATCTTTTGATGTTGCGTGCACATCATGATCTCATCGGGTAATTTAAGAGATTTTGCGACTTTGTTTATATTACATACGTCCGATCGTTATAAATCTTGTGTTTTTTGCTTTCCTCTAAATAAAGTATTATCTTAAACGACCGAAGAACGGAGCCCTTATACATATACGTATATAGCGAGAACTCGAAACTTTATGAAAATCAATTTTTCCATCAATCAAACAATATTGGTATGCATACACTCTTCCGTCATTGCCCGCTCGCACTATACGCAATCAAATTTTTTTAATAAATTTATGCTTTCAGGAGTTTATACATCATGACGACGGGCCATAAAAAAAAAACAAAAAACAAATAATAATTTTCTTTTGCGGATAAGACGACAAGACGACAAGACGACGATATCGAGTCACAAAAAAAAAATCACCACCTGTTTCAAACGACATCAAATTATATTCAAATGAGGATAATAATATTATTGTGGTTCCCTGCGTGTATTCTGTATGTATATTAACCCCGTACCTTCACGTGATTTTCTCATTTCTATTTGTTGGTTTCGTTTGGTTATAAGAAAAACCGAAAGGTAAACTATGTACGAGTATATACCTATGTATATCCATCTATGAAAAATGAAAATTATATTGAAATTTTATTATATATTTTGTGTTGTAGATATTTATTAAATTGTAAATTTTTTTTTGATTTGAAATTGAAATTTATATGATATTTTGTGTCTCGGCCTCTTTCCCTCTAATAAAACACTGTGCTGTGAGACAAAGTGAAAAAAAATTGAAAAATGATTGGAAATTGAATTTTTTGTGTTTGTAAAATAGAAAATTTATTGTATTATTATAATTTATATATTTATAGAGATTTTCCGATATGACGAGATAAAAGTGACAGTAAATATGGAAATAATATTTTGTGTGTCAATGCTTTGATCTTTGAGGCGTTATATTTTCGTCACGTTGAAATTTTAAACTTTGGTGGTGTGATTGTGGTGTGCCACGGTATTTCGATTTATTTATTTATTTATCGATAAAATAATCGCATTGATATTGTTTGATTTTTTTTTAAACCGAATGGTACAAATAATAATAAATCAAAACGGTTTTACAAAAAGACTAAACTAAAATTTATCCTAAATTGAAAAAACAAAAAATTTATAATTGAATATGAAACATGAGAACATTTAGGCGTTTTCCACAAAATACTTCCAACTTCTCATTACTCAAATTTTAAACCCCGGGCCGGGTTAAGGTATGAAACATACCGTGCTGATAACCGATCAGGCTGGAGCCAATATGAAAAGGTATATTCACTTACGGTGTATCCTGATACCTGACATCCTTCGGATTATCCCCTGTCATACCTGTACTGCAAATCCCTGCACATATAGACATTTCTTTCTCTGCTACTCGAGGGACAAAACATGGATGAAACTAACATTACAAGAAAAGAAAAGTCCTACGCCCTTAAAAACCAAAAAGAAGAAGATAAACGGAACATAAGCACAAGCAAGGATGGTTCTCTCGTACAAATTAACAAAACGTGGAAAATAGCCCTGAAAGGTCTAGCAAAGCTCAATAAAATTGCGGAGAGAACGGAAAGTGGAAACACTCATATGAACTAATATGCTTACTGAAATGAAACACGAGAGTTCGTTTGATGGCTCTATACCCAAAAGGCAGAAAACGAAAGAAGAATCAAAAAGGATGGAAAGAGAACTAGAATACAAGAAACTGTAACTAGGATATGTTCCTGATGGCTGACATATTTCAATGAGGTGCTAAAAACGCATTTAGTAGTGGCTGTTTTTGACTAATCGTCTATTAATCATTGACTCTGTACAAACCAATTGCAGAGAGCCTAGGTGAAATCTGGCCTGGCGCTACACTAGTTGTAGTCGCAAAAGAGGATATCTCCTGAAGACCTAGAGCGAGGGTCTGGAAACTTTGGAAATGCTATAAATTAACCGTGAGGAGGTAGAAACACTCTCTACAGACACGAAGATGTCCACTTCGATACGAATAATTTTTGAATCACTGGATAAATCACAGTCAGAAGGGGATTGTGTTGCAACTGTGGTGGAGGTTGAATATAGACAGCTGTATGTGGTCTGTTCACATATTGGAAAACCGTCTGATTTATTTATGTACGTACAAACACTTTATTTGATGTTGAAAATACGGCACAATACTGAGGTGCCGATGAGTAATGAAGGACGTCCTCGATGATAACAACAGTACTCATCAATATTAGCACGAGCGGGGAATTATCAAGGCAATCACCGAGCTGAGTTAAAAACAAAATTAGAAGCCGTCACATATCTTCCAGGACAGAACGATGATCAATAATTCGCTAGTAAGCCCTCATGGATGTTTTCAACACAATACACCGATAACGGTAAGAGCAGACCTGATGTAACAATCAACAACCATTCAGACACATCCATTAACAAGTAAATGCAAGGCACAAGACGTCAAAGTGCATTTGTGTTATAAACTTGCCGCACTGTACCAACTCGATACAAGGATAGTACAAATCGAGCAGCTGATTGAAGAACTACTAGTGGAAGCCAGTACACCTTACTGCATTCAGGATTACTAATCAGTATTAATCAATAGCTCTGAAACAGTGAGATCAAGAATTTCCAAGGTGCTGAATCAACAAAACTTTAGTAATGCTAAAAAAACCAACGTGAAACTAAAACGGGTTGACATTCCGTGCTTCCATGGTGATCACATTGAGGTTGTAACTCTTGGTAAATCGCCAATAAAATATGATGCATCTAGCATCCAACGATATTAACGTGATTCTCAGCTATCCATGATTCATAGTCTGATATTGATTGATGGACAGCTCAAAATTGCATTAACACGACTTATTAAGCGAGAGCATGAATTAAAAATTTAGGCATCCCAACGGTATCATGAAATTACATAATAATTCTAATTGTTATTAAACAACTGGACAACGAAACATCAAGGCTGATTGAGGTGGCAATTGGCGATCCAAGGAAAATGCCAACAATAGAAAAATTCTCAGTTTCTTTGAACGCCGATTCCAGGCCATAGAGGCAACGAAATTAATTATCAACGTTCCTAATGCTGGCGCAACTCCACCACCCGCAAAAGTCAACAAATGATCACTTTAGAAAGCTTTGCAATAAATTTTTTCAAGAACAGACACTATACTTGTCCCTTTTCGATAAGATGTTTAGTGTGTAACGGAAATCACAACATGCTGATGCATTCCCATAATCTGCCTCAACCCACGATGCTCAACTCAATAATTGGAGATATTCCAAAAATTAAGGAACCTGAACCATGAACTATAACAACCCACTGTGTGGACCAACTCGAACAACCAACCACCACTATAAGCCACAAATGGTACAAAATACAAAATCAAAAACAGTAATCAACCCTGCTACAAATGTTAATAGACCCAATTCATAAATTTCATTTATCACCGAAAAAGCTTTCAAGAAAATCAAACAACCAACGAAGAAAACGTATGTGGAGATTAGTGGCTTAAACGGTAGCCAGATCGCAACTGCCTCAAAATTAATCACTTCTCGTGTAGCAACACGCCTTTCATCAAACGTCTCCATAGAAATGAAAGCTTTAGTATTGCCGATCATAACTCGACCACGGCCCGAGCAACATTTCGACAGTCACCGATGAGAGCATTTATATAATCTATTGTAGGCTGATCCTATTTGGTTGATTCTATTTGGTGCTGATTATTACCAAAATATCGTGATGAACCAAGTTGTAAAAAGGAAATCAAGCCAAACAAATGGAACTAGACTAGGAATTCTCGGAGGATCCAATCCATGCTTACCTTGGTAGACATTGAAAATCAGTTAGAGCGATTCTGGGAAGTGGACGAAATTAAACCCGAGAATTTTGACATAAGAAGAAAAACTATGCGAAGAACATTAACAGCAGAATTACCGTCGAGACACTGAACGCCGTTATATGGTACGAATTCCTTTTCAACAAAACATATCATTAACCATTGGCCGACGCGTGTTAATGGCCAGTGAATTTTTGAGGAGAAATCGAGAGTGAGGACAACGTCAACCGAAGCTATTAAGGCATACCTGCACACCAACCGTAGCTTTCGAAATGTTATCTGCGCCATATCCGACTATTAAGACACTGAAGCGCTAGCAAACGATGAAAAGATCAGGAGCTAATACCCTAGAAAAAGCTCAATAAGCACAGATAATTTATTATAAGAAAATGGGCATTTTATTATTCTCAACTCTAAGAAGTTGTCGATTCAGATTCAAGAGCTGGCGAGCCTTCCGCAATTAACAACTGTTGCTGTGAAAATACTAGGATTTCTGTGGAACCCTGCCACAGATACCTTCGAGTTTACGACAAAATGGGATTATTACTAAAAGAAAAATGATATCTAAATCTTCCAAGGTATTGGATCTATTAGGATGGTTATCTACCCTCAACCTTAATACAAGCCAAAATTTTAATTCAAGGCCTGTGGACCTCAAGTGTCGTCTGGGGATGAGAAGCTACCTGATGATACCTAAAATAAATCCCGCCAACATTATGTCTCTATTCCCAACCTAGAGAAGTGTGATATATTTATACGACAGATCGTTAAATAATGCAAGTTTGTTAACCATAAAGACACCAGATGCATCAAAAGCAACCACGTTAAAGCTACCAAGGCTGACATCACGAATTTCATGAACAAGGTACTGCAAAACAGTAAATTCGATAAACCAGCACATACTTCTGGACGGATTCTATGATAGTCCTAGGATGGGTAAAAAAACAAGCTTCACGAAAGGTACTCAACACGTCTTTGACACAGAAATCCAGCTAGCACCAATGATACTAGAAGAAAGGTCAAATCAATTTGAGTTGAAACAACTCATTGGGGGGGCCACTACAGTGACATCAAATGACACCATTGATAATTTATATCTGAGGCACTCCAATTTTAACAGAATTTTCACCACAATCAAAAAGATTATAGTCTATGTGAAAAGATTTATCAACAAATACCGAGGGAGGACTGCAAGCATCCAAGAAGCCTTCACGGCGAACAATTGAAAAATTCTACTCAACTCTTGATCAAAATTGTACAGAGACAACGCCCCAAAAATTAAATCTACCATCTTATAAGCCATGTCTTATAAGCCAATCTCTTGGAGATACCACGTATCCGATTATTCAGAGCCTTAGAGAAGCCTATAAGCAAACAATGTGTGAAAGAACACGGTCGAAATCTAACATGACATTTCATATCGAAATGTAGAAGGTGCGATTCTTTTAATACTAAAGCTGGAACACAAGAAATGGGAAATTTACCAGCTGTTCGGATCGCCACCATTTTTGAGAACTGGAGTCGGCTGCGTGTGTTCTAACCACTGAGGCATTCATTGCAGCATATAAAAGATTCACTGCACGTAGAGGAATGTGCTGTGATTTGCGTAGCGACAAAGGTAACAATTTTGTCGATGTAAGAATGAACTTGAGCGCAAATTACTCGCACTAATAATTGAATTGCTCAAGAATTGGCAACTGAAGAAACAATATGACATTTCATACCGCCGGCTTCACCCCATTTTGGGGGACTTTGGGAAGCTGCAGTTAAGTCAGTATACAGATGCTTCACTAGCAGCAGCGTGCTTAAATTCAAAACCATTCGCACCAATATAAACCGGTCACCTTTTTAACTCCTGAACACGTCTTAATTGGTGCACCCTTAAAAGCAATTCTATAAGATACATTGGCAAAACAAATATTCATGGCATAACACAACACAGAAACTGGCAGAAAAAAACTAACCAAGATTCACGGAGAAGATTGCGGAGTGCTTGAATGAATTTTCACATACAGAGGAAAATGGTTAGATGAACAACCAAACATGAAGATCGAGGACCTATTTCTCATCAAGGAGGACAACATTCCTCCATTAAAATGGCTGACTGGTCGTGTGGTGGAAACATTTCCAGGCCCGGGGTGGTTTCATTTCGTAACCCGGGAGACCAATTCACAAACTGGACAACCCATAGAACCTGCGAACAAGATTCATCACACGGACACACAGTCGTTAGTCGAGCAACTATTACAACGAACGAGGTATCGTGTTCAACCTCATGAAGTTGCGAGTACACCACATTAAGGTAATATTCAAAGAAAAAGCAACGATGCGACTAATAATATTGAACGTCGGCATGATGAAAGTGCTTTTCTCCCCTGCAACATATGAAAACGCGATAACCGCAACTATCAATCTGATGGCTTTGCGGTGAAAAATCATTATAAAATACAAGCAATCAGAATATCAGAACATCACCTCTATAGAATACTACATCATTCATCTAAATAACAGTGTTCAAACTGGGTGGAAGGCGGAGAATAAAATGAAGCTTTGTGATGTAAAGATACACCAACTAAATGAACAACAGGAAATTACATCCCAAAATGGCCTTCTCATAGCAACTAACAAGGATACAATAGATTACCCTCGAACATAATACGGCGGAAAATCGAAACAAACATGAAGATACTGCTGAACAAATAAACTGTCAAGAAATAATCGCATGAAATGCACTGAAGACATTCTCGAATGTCTGGCTTCTCGAATGAAGACTGCAGAAACAGCAGCAGCAAATAGAAATAGGCGCACAGTACATCAATGTGTAAAAAGGGTCACCGGAAAATTCACAAACTTACCACCAATAAACAATTCTTCTCGGCAAGCCTAAGTAACCACAGAAACGAAAAAGCTAAATAAATGGAAAGAGTTCTTCGAGGATAATGGAACAGATAGCGAACAAAATGATGAGCTGCCTGATGGCAACTACAACAAAACTATAAACTAAAGCTAAAGAACAACAAGGAAGCCGGCATGGATAATATCCCAGCAGAATTACTAAATGGCAACGCATCTGTAACGGCAAATACTGGTAGAATTCAACAGAAATAGAAAGAGCGCTTGACTATAACAATTCCAAAGAAAGGCGATCCGAGAGAATTCAAGAACTGAAGAAGCATCTCCCCCTCAACAGTACAATGAATGTGTTAGCAATGATCATTCTCGAACGGATATCACCCACATTCAACCAACGCATAAGAAAAGAACAAGCTGGCTTTAGAACTGGTAGAAACTGCGCAGACCATATCAACTCAATTCGTATTATCGTTGAACAATCAAACGAATGGAGCTCACCGCCATTTCTAGCTAGATAATTCTAGAAAGATAATTTCGAGAAAGATAATTGAACTCATTAAGGAAATGTACTGGGACACCGAAAATAGAGTCCAATGTTCTATGTTCTCTCTCCAATACTGCACTTAATACTACTAGATATCGTAAAACGAAAATTAAACTACACATCCCCAAATGGCATTCAGTAGGGCCCAATAAATTGATTTTATGACTTGGATTACTCGACGGTATATGTAACACGCAGAAAACACGAACATGCATACTCAATGCCATCAACCTAGAAACGGATGTTGACAAGTTCGTATGCCTTCGTTGTACTACAGCGAAAACAGGCGGAACTGAAGAGGATATCAACCAACCTTTATGGAGCAAAAATGTATTCAATATGCTACACAAGATCTGGAATGAATCTGGAACGTCCTGTAATGAACTACAAAGTTACGAATGTTTAATGCCTGTGTGAAATCAGTAGTGCTGTATGAACGTAAATCATAGAAACACAATCAAATAATCACTAGAAGGTTCCAGATAGTTCTGAATAAATGCCTTAGGCGTCTAAAAGTGCTTCTGGCCAAACACGATCGCAAACGAAGAATTTCTGCGGCGGACCAGGCAAATCAAAATTGAATCGGGGTTGGACACACACTAAGAAAAGGGACCAATGATATAACAAGAACGCCATTGGAATGAAATCTGCAAGGGAAGAGGAAAGAAGGAAGACCAGCAATGACCTGGAAAAGAACGGTGCTATAGCCAGAAAAGCAACTGAAAAAGGCAGAAGAACCTTATAAAAAATATTTATTGGCATTAATCCAAAATCAAACGCGTGGGACCAATAATCATTTTAAGATTATCGCACACAGTTCATATTCCCCGATGGTAGAATACAACAATTATCCATAGATCATTTTGACAGATCACCACATATAATGATTCAAATAATGATGATTATGAAGTTAATTGCAGAAAAGCAGCGAGTTATTATAAATGCCCATCAAGAACATATCCATCCAGTCTTGTTGGCTCTAAACAATTGAATCAGGAAATCAATCGAATTGAAGATTACAGTTAACCAACCTAACCCAATTCTATTTCTCATCCAGATGCCTTTAGCATGTTCCGAGGCATATCAACTTTTTGACATAGTACCGATCCCAAGAATCATTTACACATAAAAGCAAATGAAAATTATATATAAAATTGCGAACAACTACCTAGTAGTAGATCTGCATCGCTCTGAATACGAAATGTACATTAAAAAACAGGTATTTCCATCTCACAACAATCGAAAAAAATTATTTTGCTGCATCAATAAAGATTCAGAGTGAACTAGAAGAGTCATCATATTTATCTGAGCCGCGTCCCATTCTAACAGAGACAGGCGCCAATCCGGCTGGCTTCAGTTTAAACATTGCTCAGCAACAGTACAAGGAAATAGCTTTCCCAAAGCCAATGAACCCTCCAAATGTCGGGCATCACATTCATCATTACGTTACGGTGTCTTACACAATGGTGATCAGCAGAGTGGTCGTAATTGCGATATATCTCTGAAGACACAATAAAGAATCCGGAGGCATATCGCCACCACAAAAACTAATTCCACAGCTATATTTGAAGCAACAAACTTCTGTTTTTATTGGATAAACTTCAGAACTTGAGCCAAAACTCACTTAAGAATCCAACCTCCATTTTATAGTGTTATTATAACTTTATGACCGGTTAAAATTGACCTAATATTCTTCTAGTTGGCCACATTTTAGAATTTTATCAAAAAATTCAAAGAAGCACAATTCCATCTAAAAATCCCTTCCATGACACCCTGTAACTCCAGAGACAAATGTATGTTTAGGCGTTAATCAGATTAAAGTTACTTATCGACACCTCTTCACTATGTATTTCCAATTAACGTCTTTGCTGTTTATGCCAGAACTTTTTGCTAGAAAATAAACTATACTTCATAACGTTCGGTCTCATCCGCTGCTCAGTAATTATTATGCTTGTTTATAACAATCAAACACAAAAAATCAGCACAAAAATAAGTTAAAGTACTATTTCTCCACAAAACGGTTTCAAAAACCAATAATCCGATGATAATATTTACAACCAGATAATATACGGAATTATTACATTATAGCCATCATAAAAATCCCATCAAGCCATGTGTACCGTACCCCCTTCCTGTATATACATTCAATCCTATATAAACGAGAAGCCACTACGTACTATTCAATTATGTTATTTTATATCGCTTCGAACCTATTAAATGACCTAAAATTTTCATGTCTAACGGCTATCGAAAACAATAACCATTTTCTTATCATAAAAAATACCGCTCTATATACCTCGAGTCGAGTATATATTTTATCACTCCATTACCGTTGTAGAATAAAAAAAATAAACTCTCGTAACCAAAAAATTAACCCTCAATACCAAAAGCCGGCACCAATAACGTAATACACCAAGGCGAGGGAAAAGCACACGGAAAAATTTAATAAACCGGAAAATACGAAAATTCATATAATGTGTATGTGTGCGGGGGTAAACATCCCTTTTTGGTCTAACATTTTCTAAGCTATATGTATATCGGTATATCAAAAATCATCTAATCCACTCTAAGGTCGGACGAGTACGGTACAGTGTGTGCGGTGATTTCAATTTCATGTAAAATTAAATTTAAATAAAAATCATTACATAATTTTAAGTAGGCATATAGACCTACACTAATATTGATAAAAATGTATAAATGTTAGTAACGCTTAGCATAAATATATAGGTATATGAGTTAGTGTGTATTGTGTTGTATGTAAACGGCTTACCTTAACTCCGATATGGACTTGAGGAAAATCTGCGTGGAGTGCTGGAGAAAGAATTGGTAAAGGCAAGGGAAGGGGGCAGGACATCATGGCCGCTACCTGCAACAAAAAATAAAGGAGAAAAAGAAAAACTCAAAATCATACATAAATCATAAATAAATTAAATTAAACAAAAATTATATGAAATAACAAAAAAAAAAAAAATACAAACAGTTTGTGTAGAGAACTAAATAATTGTGGTATGTAAATGCATAAAGAAGGAAGTAGCTCAATTTAGAACAGTTAAATTATAACAAATATTGAAAGTGGTATAAAAAAATAGTAGTTTAGCAAATCGATCCTTATCTTTCCGAAACTAGTCGTTTTGCCCCGCGCTGTACATGTAAGGTTATAATTCAAACCGTAATATTTCCGATTTTCACAATTTTATTTTTATGTCGACATTAAAATGCAAATTACTTTGTGTGCTGTGCTCGACTCGAATATACCTTGCAATTTTAAAATCATCGAACAAATTTTTTATACATTTCTTTTGTAATTAGTTTAAGTATTTTCTACTTTCTTTGTACAGTAATTTATTTTTTATGCGGCAAAAAACAATTTGGATCTTAATCTTCGCGTTCTTTATTTTATTGTAGCTTGATGTAGCTCGGAGTGTAGAGGGTATTAAGTAATATGAAAGGAAATTTTTTTCGGATATGAAATATTACCATAAATGAAAATTATGCTATAAATTTTCCAATTTTCTTTTAATGCTTGTATTTTTTTTAAATTTTCTTGTTTAACTATTTAAGTATTATGCGTAACATATTTATAAACTATGATTTATAACTTTAAATAGTGAATTAATTCAATTTTTTATGAACGTTCCAGTTATGAAGTATTTTACTGAGGATTTTTTGTGCTTATAGTTTGACTTAAGTACTTATGAGTTTTACATGCATGGTAAATATACAAATTAATTTTAAATTATTCATTATAACGCTCTTCTTAATACACGGTATGTTGCTTCACTATACGTTAGAACTTCTCTTGATGGTATACCAGTGAAGGTATACCGAACTAGAATATGACACCCCTGTGGACGCTTTTGAATTTAGATCTAAGGTGATCCTAAATCAAGAAAAATAAAAAGTAAATGAGAACGTACGTTACACATTATTTTTAAATTTTTGATAAAAACAACAGTGTTGCTTGATATATTGAATAGTAATTAGTCATATATTTTAAAATTCGCTAATTCAATATGTACATGAAATATATATATATATATTTCTTCGGATTTCTCCAAAATAGAAACTTAAGAAGCTTCGCATTTATATTAAATGCTGAAACAAGACATTACCAGAGTTTGGTAGATCATCCAGGACTAAATAAAATTTCTATCGAGTAAATAACTCAGTGAATAAACCGCAATGGATAAATTACATTGTAAATGATACATGTCACATTCAGTTTGGTTACAGAAACTTCTAAACTGAATGTGGAAATACAGCAGAATATAAGTATTAGAAAATAATAAAATTACAATTTTTGTGTAACTAATTATATTTCTGTTTGCATTTCGAAGATAAGTTTCGTTTTTTAATATCGTTTTACTACATATCTCCAAAAATTTATTTATACAGACCCATCTCTTTTCAACCACATCAAACGTACTGAAATCTTAGGCTGGGTTTTCCCCAAAGATCAGTTTTCCACTCGATAGACCTACTCATTCTCCGAGTCCTCTTGCCCTGCACTCTATTCTCATAGTTTCTGTATTCTTGCTCGCTGCTCTTCTCACCAGTTTTCTTGTTGCCTTCCTCGCAAATCACGACTCCTGATGCCACCTGACTGAGCAATTGACTGTTGTAATTTTCTGTAACTCTAATAACTTTGTGTTATTATTACTCTCATTCTTTCCTTTCGTTTCCATTATTTCGGTAATATCGTCGGAATCCAGCTTGCGCAACTTTACTGAAACAGTTATTATATTTGCTGCCTGATATTACAAACCCAACCCAATAGTTTTACTTCTTGCATTGGTTCTGAAATAAAGTTTCAGATGGTCGTCGTTGACAGCTCTGATAAACGGGTCCACTGTTAGTTCGTTCAACTAATATGCAGATGCATTGCCGTACAATTTACGGGCCAATTTCCTTACCTATTTTTCTAGGTGTTGCTTTCCCCACTCGGTTATTGTTTGTTTTGGAGTTGTATCTTGAATAATTATTTAACTACCCACATCTTAGTTCCAACTCAGTCATGACTCGCTCATGTCCATGCACCTGCTTCTCCAACAATTGCGCTGTACTGCCGCTTGAAACTACCTTAAAATTCTCAAAAGGGATCTCGGCATCGAATGCCGGAGACTTTAAAATTTCTTTTGAGCTTTCGACAGCTGGTTCTGATGAAAATGTTTTGTTTCGCAGCCCATTTTCAATAGTTTGCGAGATATGTGTTTCAAAGCGGGCTTTTATTTGCTTAATTTTATTTTCAAGCTCCTACCTGAATTGTCCTTCCAATTCCTTGAGCTGGCTAGAGACTTTTCCTCAAAGGACTTTATTTGTTCTTTAAACCCCATAATATAAACGGCTTTGGTATGTCGTTTGGTCGAGTTTTTTATTCCGCACGTCCTGCTGTTTTCGCAGGTCAGCAAGCAGTGCACTTTGAAATTTACGTCTTTACTAAATCGTCCATCTTGCTCCGCTCGCAGTTCCTTTATTTACTGCAGCAGCGCTGTCATCATGTCTCCCATATTAAAAATTGATTTCTGCTGTTCGGGTGGCACTTGCTAAATTTCAAATGAAAATTTTTGATCTAAAACAAAATTTAAATCAGGTTTTCGATATAAAATTTGAACTGAGCTGGATCAATGGATTTCATGAAACCGGCAATTGTTGTTTCAGTGTGATCCATCGCCCGGTCCCCTTATTTTTTAGTTCTACTTCACAAGGCTCGATTTTCTAACTTGTTCTGTTTCAGCATCTCCATGGCGTTTTGCAGTCTCGAAAGCAGCTAGTTTTTATTGCATTCGCTTGAAAGAACGATGCAGAGCTTTATCCATCCATTTCTTTATTCCATCAATTGCTGGGATGAATATATGTTTATGTTTTTAAACGCTCTTCCTATTGCTCGCGCTTAGATATTACGCATCGCTGTTCGAGACTATTTAATTTATAGAATCTGACGATGTACGCGTAATTTAATTACAAATCACCTGTATGTAGTTGAATTTGTGAATGTTCCATGTCACCAATTCCCCTGTTTTGATGATTAACGTAATTGTTAATACCAGTATTTTCCATGATGACCATTGTCGTCGTTTACAATTGCTTTCGTTATCTGTATATTCCCCTCCACTTGGAATGCCAGTCTAAAATCAATATTTCTATCAGTATTGGAGGAATACTTGACTTGGTAATAACGTGGCTTAAAATAATTACTGCTCAATAAAATTGTTATCTTGAGTTGGGCTCGAACCAGCGAGCTTTGGGATGATAACACATTGTGGTGCATACCTTGGCGACTCCGAGTGATATATTTGTGGTGAGTAGAATTCGTAACATTTCATAAGAAACTCCTAAATGCTTAGAATAGAAACGGTTAATAAGTTAGTTGGCCATAAGTGAACAACATTTTAAATCTTAAGATGTCAAATTTATGAAAGTCCTAAACTGTTAGGATATGAAAGGCTAGTAACCTACCCTTACCCAATATTAAATTGGAGTGGGAAATTAGTCAAAAAATTCAATATTTGTAATCTACGCGATTTGCAAAACAATAACCGACCAATGGGACGAGCTCTTGTACAGCTAACAGCTGAATTTCTTCAAAACTTCGCCATTCCACGATCTATATCCACAGTTGAACCCAATGCCTGCGATTTAAATATTTGTCGTTCTGTAATAGCTAAACTTTTCAACATCATTGTAAAAATTTAAAATCTTATTAAAAAACCAATTATGGAAGCTGCCACTTCTGGTGGGTTAATTTATGTCTGTACCTAGATGGTGGCATAATAATGTTAAGATCTTTACGCTTTATGTCCACTTTGGGCCGCCGGCAGGTTTTAAAGTTAAGCAAAAATAGAGAATTAAAAAATAAATTCGTGAAAATTAGGAAATGGGGTACTCTAAAGTTTCAAATAAAATGGAAAATTAAAGTAAACTGATTTATTTTATTGCTTTATCTAAGTTTATTTTACAACTTTTATGCCATTTTGAACAGCACATTTCGAAAACTTTAGTCCAAATCGTATCACGCAAAACGAGAACAACGTGTATCAGCTGCACTTGTTTGTCTTTCGACCCAAGTGCGGATCGTGTCTTTGTAAAAATTATTTTCATTTTATATTGAATGCTTAAGCGAAACGGATAGAAAAAACAAAAAATAAAATTTAAAACATCTAGTAGGTATGAAACAAAATGTAAAATAATTTTTCACATTTTCCCAGGCGTTTATTTTCTACCAAAATTCATTTCCATACTAATCGCGTAAAACAAAAACAAAAATTGTGACCCTAAAATTTTTTGTTTTTCCGTGTTACTGAGTATAAAATATAAAAATACCGCACTTGAAAATATTGCCACAAACGTGTTAAATAGTATCCCCACTTTAAAATTTAGTTTATAGGCAAGAGGTAAGAGACGCACAAAAAACGCATTGTGTTGCCGCACTGTGTGGAATGACAAAATAGAAGTAAAACAAACGTGGAAATTAAATGTGAATCTTAAATTAGATGTCAAAGCCTACCTCGATAATATCCGCGAACAGATCAATAAATTTTTATTTATTAATTCCACTCGAAAAAGAAACTTAATCAAAATAATTGATACATGCATTTTCATCTGGTACTGAGCTCTCGGGGTTGTAATTTTGATCGCAAAATTCCACCGTAGCAAACACACACACAACCACATTTTTTTCTAATTTATGCTATTTTTTATACTATTCCATCGAGTTGGAAAACACGTGCCTTCCGAAGAGTTGATCGCACTTCTCAAACAAAACACAACATTAGATTAGGGTAGGAAATTAAAATTGTTATGCTGCATCAACATAAAAAGATTTTCCATATTCACAGAAAATAATAAATGGGGAAAAAGTTTTTCTTTAAATCTTACAACATTTTTCCATATCAATAATATTAAATCTTTTGGTTTATGCCATTCCTTCGTAATTTTAAAGAATTTTTAATTCACTTTTCTTCTCTGTCCATCACATACATACATACAAACATTTTTTTGATAAAATACAAAAGAAAACATTAAAGAAAAACCCAAAATTAGAAAAATTAAATAAATAAATCTGAGAGTATTATTCTTTCATTAAAAAGATATTTCATTTCTAAGATTTCCTACAAATCTTTTATTAATTTTTAGGAAAATAACAAAAAAAATAAAATCTCCGTATTATCTACAAAAGAGTTTTTCTTTTATTTTATTGTTTAATAAAACAAAAAATTTATTTTATTCGTTATTTGTAATATAAAAAAATAGAAAACCGAAAAATTTTCTTGTCTTTGCGGAGAACGTTCCGTGTATCATCGCCGTATACTTAATTTTTAATTTCTTTATTTTTCAATTTTAGAGAACCAAGAAATAAAATAGTAATTATAATAAAGACGATTTTCATCTACAGTGACTTCTTAATTTTAATTTTTGTTTATAGAAGAGTTAAGTAGAATATTCTTAGAAAACGATGAAATGTTGTGTTTTCATGTTGGAAGTCAATTAAAATGGAGCACCATTAATTAAGTGTGTATGATTAAGATTTATGAATTGATAATTAACTGCGGAGTAAACCGCTTTACACAACACCCAACCCTCGAAGTGATTGGTACAACAATTTACATGGTTGTCTATGTTTTCCTATAACGTAAAGTACCGTAAAGTATCGTTTCCTATAATTTAAAGTACACTACGTACACGATATTTTGATGCTTTAACCCCGGCCGTAGTTTATGTACTGCGAAGTTAATATATCAGAGTTTGTTCTAGAAAACATTTATACGCAACAACCTAGATCGAGCCGCCTACGTGCCATTAGTTCGATGTAAAAATATTTTATGGTCCAATTCTGAAAATGTAAAAATTCTATAGCTCTAACTTTATAAAAATTGCTTACAGATAAAAAGTTACAGTGTTCTAAAAATTGATATTCACAAATTATAGACTTTTTGCCGCTGTGAATCGACACAAAATAAAAAAAATTAATATATTCTATCAAATTCGTTGGCGGCGCTCAAATATTGTATAATCTCGCATTATAAATAAAATTTGCTAACAAGAAAACAAGAATGTATTGTACAGTTATCTAACAATATATTAGTACAGTTGGCGCCATTCGTTTGTATACCTTATGAACAATAATTTTTCTGAGTATATCGCAGACAAACTATTTGTTTCGACTGTACGTGTGCGTGTTTTTAAATCAACATTTAGGCGTAAAAACAGTAATAACTATTTAACAAATAAATGTTATCTAAAACCTCAAAAACTGCAATTGGCATTAGCTTCAACTTTTGTTGGTATCGGGATGCTATTGGTAACAACATATATGTGCAAAAATTTAAAAAAAAATTCTAATTTTTTATCATGATATGTTGTAACTTTACGTCATCAAATTTGGTGCTGCAGAACAAAACTTCCGTTTATAGAGCCGAGTTACATTTTATGAATTCCATTTTAGTACGTATCGGAAATTTTACAGTTACAGAGCTTACATACGGTTTGTGAATTATACCATTAATTTCTACGGGTACTAAATCATACACATGTTCTACACTTTAATCCGAAGCATGTACAATTATGCCATAAACTTTGCTTTCATGTGGCCCAATTTAATTAATTACACCGAATCTGCCGTGCTCAAGTGGTACTCACATAAATCATAACCGAATTTTGTAAAGGGTCGAACTCAAGGCTAAAGAATGCCGATACAGAAATATATTCAAAAGGATGGCCCCAGACAAACCTGTATCCAAATTGGACAAGGCTGTATCCAATCCAAGTCTGCGACTTAATCTATATATGTTGAGTCGACGAGAACGGAGAATTAAGAACAAATGTAGCTGATTTTATTTCGAGGTTACTCCTATTCAGGCAATTGATTTATTTTTGTTCCAAAAAAACAGATGGCCCAGTTCGAAGACAAAGACATTTTGGGATCGGGAGCAATTATCAACAGATTGCAAAACAACACTCATCTGTCCGTTTCACAAAACCGACGACCATCTACTTTCACAGTTTTGCAAATGTCGTACTGCAAGACTTACCTTTCTCGCAAAACATAATGTAGATGAGAGTCAGTATCGTTTCCGTCTCAACCGATCAACCAATGATCACTGCTTTACTATGAGAGTGATTATTACTCTGTTTACACAGGATCAACATCAGGATATCGTTGTAAAATTGTAATTGAAGAAACCGTCTCTGACCCATTCAAAGTAACATCAGGTGTTGAACAGGGATAAGAAAACACAGTTGTTGAAGCACGTTCAACATCGAATTGTATATTCTGTAAGTCAGGCCAAATTTTTGGACGACGGTGATGATATCGTGCTTCTTCGCCGAAAACAAAGTAAATCACATGGCTCGCTCAAGAGTAAACAAAAAAAAAACGAAAGTTCTAAAAACATCAACGCTTGTACCAACCATGTAACTGCCGAAAAAAACTAAAGTGCGTCGAACAATTTATGCATCTCGAGTCAATCATGATAATACCGAGGCTTATATAAGAGCTCACATCGTGGTCGGCTGGGGTTATTCTCAAGTTCTTTACAAATCACCCAAACTTCAAAAAGATGTAACAATTAGGAAATTAAGCTCTGATTCATCGAGTTGAATTACCGTTTACTAAGTCCCAGAAAAAGGCACCAACGTGGTAATACTCGAATGGGAAGACAACACTTCCAGATTTACTACAACCTCTAGTATAAATGAACTGGGTTTGGAGCCCCAAAGAAACTATAACATCAGTCTAAAACAATCGAACCTTTTAATTGGCGATACAAATTAAACTCAACGACGAGATTGTGCAAATATATGACAAACACAGCCGAACATCTGTTTAAGTCTTCAGTCGTCTGACTAAAATCCATCTAAAAGATAAAAAATCCTATCCTTGTAATTCAAGACCACATCTTTGGCGAGTTTCTCACTCAAAACGGCGGAACATCTCCAAAAGCTCCAAATACAAAATAAATTGGGTCTAGGACTTTACCGCAAAACCCCTCGAACAATATCCCCGTCATTACTCCTCCAGCCACTACCTTTCGGTCATCACTCGCCTGCGCTATTATTTCCCGGTCATTACCCTCTCCTTCTTCCGCACCCCCATCCCCGGTCATATGGGGTCAGCATTCTATCAATTTTATAAGGAATATTTTAGAGGCAAGACCTCACCGAATAATTAAGAACAATCGGCACGTTTGGCATGGGAGGTCAAAATGCAGCGCAAACCAAATACTGAAGAAGCGACCGCGACCACACTTTAAAATCACCAAACACAAATCGAGTAGAACACTTTAACAGGGAAAAAGCCACGATTGCCAACATGTCCATGCAAAAATGTAAAGCGCCAGGCCCAGATAACTTCAAGGTCGAGGTAACACAAACATCTTGGCCATTAATTAGACCAATTATTACCAGATTGTCTGGATAAAGGTTTTTTTTTAAATGCTGGAAAAACGACAAAGTACTTTTAATAATCATCAAAAAAGCGGCGATAGAGACCACACCGATCCAAAAGCATACAGGCCAATTGACCAGGCTTCCAGAGTAGTGGAAGATACAGCGATAAGCAGTTCGAGAATAATTAGTCCACAGAGGATGCTATGGTGAAAATGCTCAACATGAAACAGGAGTTGAAGCAAAAGTATGTCTTAGAAGAATTTCTGGATGTGCTCATTTAATGTTTGTTCGGTTATCCACAAGGCTTAATCTTCTGCCCGCACCTATGGAATATAATTGTCAACAATATTATGCAGGATGATGTCCAAGAAGTTGTATTCGTAGATGACAAGGTTATCCCCTTAAGACTGACCAGAACGCCATAGACAGGTTGGTAAATTGGTGCAATAGTAATAAAATGGAGTTATCCTCCTCCAAAACCGTAATGATTCAACTAGAAGGTTTACTTGAAATCACGAGAACACCTTTGGTGGCTGTTGGTGGCAGGATAATTCAGAAAAATAGGGGTTGAAACAAAATTGGTACATCCATGACTAATGACTGCACTAGGCGGATAGAATAAACAGCCACCATCGAAGAACGCTAATGAGAGCACAAAGGGCAATTCTTCTCGGTATATAACTAAAGAGTATAGGAGTCTCGAAATAATGTATAATTGATATAATGTTGAATGGCTAGTTATAAAATCAGGAAACGGCAAGCTGTTAGTTACGGAAACGCTGAAATTTTAGGTAAACAAATAAGGCCGACTATCCAAAGCAACTTGCCATGATAGATGGAACCAATCAAGTGAGGGCAGAACTACTTATAGTTACATGCCTAATATAGCAGAAACACTACCGATTAAAATATCCTTAAGTGCTCGGTGGTAATAGCTTGGAAACGGCTGACCACATACTATTCGATAGTGTTTTCGCCACCAGTGCTAGAGACCACGTATATAGAGCAACAAGTTTAATCTAGCCAGCCAGCAAACTGATACTTATGTTGCCCTTTCACGTCATTACGTTCAAAGGATTGTGTGATAACATTTTAAGCGCGAGACGGACGGACACGGTACCGATTTCAAGGTAAACTCAGGCTTTAAGCTCGATTACATCTCGGAAATCGAGAGTGCGGCTAGGAGAGTGAAAAGCTTTGGATTAATCGCAAAACCCTTGGTGACGCAATTAGTACCTGCAAAAAAGGAAATCCAGCTGGCAATAAACTATCATGTCTCCTGAAATACCGCAATCCTTTTACAAGATGCTACAGGTACTACCTGTAGCAAATTGTAAATCTTAAATTAATCTTTGCCACCACGACAATTTTAAGGCAAACCGATTTCCATTTAAAATAAACTAAAAAAAATTATCTTTTCAATTTTCAAATTTCCACACCCCAAATTACACAAATAATTCGTTGGCTTTTTAGTGCTATATTTGTTACACACACACACACACACACACACACACTTACATAATACAATTTGATATTCATGACAAATTCTAACTACAATCGGCGTTATCACTTATTTTTATTGCAAGACGTACTATCCCCATATCATTTCGAAAACTTAAATAAAATTAGTATTAAAAAATCCTGGAAGTACAAGACATCCCACCCCCCACCAAAAATACGATGAAAAAAAAAACTTTTTTTTTTAAATTTGTCGCCGAAAAAATAAATTTTGGGGCGAGCGCAACAAATGTTTTTTTTTGTACTGGTGGGTTAGGATTTGCGGCATGATGTTAGATGTTGTTCTTGCTCTCTCGCTGTGTCGTGTTTTTTTTTTTTGCTTTTCAATTTCAAGTCAGGAAAAATAGATAAAGCTTTTGTCTTTCTCAATCTTGTAAATCCATTATAAACGATATAATAATTTTCGTATATTTGCTTTTGGTTGTGTGTGTGTGTACCGTACTTGTTGTATATCTTGTTTATTTCGTCGTATGCGTCTGTCTGTTGATATTGTATGTTTTTGTATTCCTAGTGAAAATGGAAAACGTTTTTTTGCTCGTTTTTCCGTTGCTGTTTTTTTCCTATATTGTATTTTATCCGCCTAGAAAATATTGTGGGGGCAGGGGGGGTCGTGGAATGAGTGAAATATGTGTAACAAGTGGTTGGATTTTCTATTTGGATAAAATTGAAAGAAAAACGCGAAATTAATATACAAGTGTGTGTATGTATTATGGAGAGGGTGGTTTTTGGGGTGATAACGTGTGTAAGAATATATTTTATAACATTTATATCGTGATCACATATTTAGATATCATCAAAATGAAATATTGAATTTGGTGAAAGTTTTTGTTTAAAAGTGTTGTCAAGTGATAAAAATCTGCATAAGTGGTTTTTGGATTTTTATGAGTTTTATGTACTATGTGGTTTGTGGGTGAGTGTGTTATGTTAAAACAAAGGTTTATTTAGTCAAACACAAAAGAGAGCTTCTCAATATTATTATGATTATAATATTTATTCCTTCAATGAACTACCATAGTATGTAAAATATTTTTAAAAGGATAAAAAACAAGAACAATTTTATCTTTTGCATAATTCATGTAGAAAATTGAAAAATTCTTCCAAGTCTCTCTATATATAGATTGTATCCCGTCCGTATATCCATAGCTGTATTCAATAGAGGATGATTATCGTTCGAGTGTTTTTGTTCAGTCTTATATAATTAAGAGAGTTTAGAATGGAATTCTTTACGGATTATTTTATTTAAATTATGCATATTCCTTGTGAATTATTCAAGTCATGTTGTTGTTGGTAAACCAAAAGTCATTAAGCTATTGTACGTGTGTGCTTATGTAAAGGGTGTTTTTTTCGAGGTCCACATCTTTAAGTTGGCAACACTGTTTTGTTTGACAACCGATTTGATAGCTGACATTTGTTTTGTAATTAGCGCCAACCGGTTGGGAGGGTTCTATTACTCCGCGTATACAACGGCCATCAGATGCGCGCTTTCATCAGATGGGGACTGAATTTGTTCCGTTGCCACCAATACTTTGACTAAGCCACCGTAATCATGCTGTTTTTCGCTTGTGTATATGATATTTCTTTATGTATTAACTACTCTCATTATACTCATTATAATTTCTCGTTACTTAGCCAACATAAGCTACGACATAACCAACACTTAGGCGCAATACATTTTTTACTACATTTGGTCACTGTTTTGTATTATACAGCTTGTCGTTACATGGCAGGTTCATCTATGTTGTTCTCCCAGAACAAATATATGTTTCGAATTGTTTACTCTTACGCAGCAGATTGGGAACCGTCGATATCAACCTGCCATGCCCAATAGCCGACGAGTTTGTGTCACCGGTTTAGGTGTTGGAAAATTCTTGATTCTTGAGTAATCCCAAGTATCGAATTTCGCACAGAACAAAATGACTTTTTTCAGCGTTTATTGTCAACCCTAATTTGGACAATAACTCGGCTACTACTTTCAGTAGTTCTAAGTGCTCGGCAAATACGGAAGAAAAAATTAATAAATCGTCTAAATAAACTAAAACTATATCTCTCAGCTGGTGGGGTATCACTCGATCCATCAATCTGCACATGGGTTGGGGCGCATTACTCAATCCAAACGGCATGACACAGACTTGATAGAGAGAACAGCCCGGAACTGTGAAAGCAGTTATCTCTTTTGAACTTTGCGACAGTGAGATTTGCCAAAAGGCGTCCTTGAAATCAATACTGGTAATACAATTAGTACTGTTTAGTCGTCTGTCCACGCAAACCATCAATCAGCGGTAAAGGATATGCGTCCTCTTTAGTTATTTGATTTATCTTTCGGCAATCCAAACACAAGCGCAAATTCTCATTTGCCTTTCGCACTAGCACTACCGGCGAGTTTCAAGGACTCGCACTTTCCTCTATAACTCCTAGTGAAATCATTCTGTCAATTTCCTGATAGTCTTTCTCAAGTCTTGCGACGGGTTGCAGGTGATCTCTGGTAATGTCTTTGTTTTACAGGCTGTGCATGACCTACGTCAATACTATGTTCAAGTAGGTTAGGTCGCCCCAATCCGTTGGTTGCAAAATAAGGAAACATGGCAGTTACCTCTTGTAACTCTTCGTTCTGTTTCCTGGTTAATTTGTGTTGAATTGCTTCAGCTGTTGGAATCGTCTCGGGAAGTTCACAAATTATGTTAGGCGCAATATTAAATTGTTTCTAAAAATCGACACCGAGGTAAACCTTCGATTGCAGAGACGGAACTATGCAAAGTTTGTCATTCCGTTTTATCAGCAAATGCGTGACAAATAATTTTATGTGGCCCAATACAGTATTAGCTGATGCCGTCGGCAGTCTGAATGCAGGTGTTTAGCTCTTTGAAGCTTAGTACCAGATTTCTTAGGAACTCTTTGCTGCCCTTTCTGAGGATGCTCACGCTTGCGCCACTATCTAGCAACCCAAGAATTGATTTTCCCATAATCTTAATTTTCGGTAGCGTCGTGGATCATTAATTTTGGGCTCAGTAATTAACCTTCTTTCCAGTAATCCAAAATTCATTTAAATCGTCTCGTTTTGCCTGAGTCTAGTAATAAGTTTGATGAAACTACTTTTCCGGTTGAGTAATGGTTTTCTGAGCTGTTGAATCTTTTCCGAATGAAATATGCCAGCATTCGTAGCGTTCGGATTCACATTTTCCAGATTTATTTTCTTTTTCTGACAGCGGAGACTATCGGCAATATCAAACCCCGCAAGTCCACATCCCTCACAAAATTGTGCGAGATCTTACAGTTCCAGCAGTCCATGAAACTAACTGCATGATCAATAGCGCTAACCTCGGCATTTAGTTGTTGTTCTGGCACCTCATCTGATTCATCAGTATGCGCTTCTTTGTCTTCGTAACAAGCTAATCTTCGGGGTGGTTTGGCCGAAGAGAAATACACAATTAAACTGTCTTTTGTTTATAAAATTGGATTGAATTCGGCCATTTATTAATCGATTAAGATCGGCCATTTAGGAAATAGGATTCTTAAATGTGTTGGAAGAATTTCCAGATGGGAGTCTAGAATGATTTTTGGAAGATGTTATTGAATATGGCCATCTGGGACTGAGTACTTTGAATGGAAATGAGAGTATCAAATGATATTTGGAAAAGGTCTGGAATATCTATCTGGAACGGAACTAGACCTTTTCTTAAGCGAACATGATGGGATTTTGTATGTTGGATGGACAAAGGATTCTAAAGTGTTTTATGGCCGTAGTTCTGGATTATGGCCGCCTGAGACAGAACTCGTCTAAATCTTACAAGATTATGAGGGGATTGGTTATGTTGAATGAAAATCGGATGCTTAAATGTATTTCGGAAGAATTTGCTGGCCTATTTCGGCCTATTTCCTTGTTGATATGGTCACTTTTGACGGGACATAGCCGCTTCTTAATCGATTTTAATGGAATTTGATATTTTGGAATATGACCACCTCGTACGGTACTCGGCCTTTTCTTATTCAAACATAATGGGTTTAAGTATGTTGGATAGAAATGGAATTCTTAATGATTTTGAAAATTTTTGGAATATTGCCACCTACGACGGTGTTCGGCCTTTTCTTAACCCATTTTAATAGGATTGGGTATGTTGAATGAAAATGAATTTCTTAAATGATTTTTGAAAGAAGCTCTGAAATGTGGGCTTCTGGGACGAAATTCGACCACTTCTGAACCGATTCGATTATAATGGGTTTGGATATGTTGAATGGAAATTAAATTTTAATGATTTTTGGAAGAAGTTCTGCAATATGGCCACCTGGGATGAAAATCGGCCATTTTTTAACAGATTGTGATAGAATGTCATGATGAATGGAAATAGGATTCTAAAATGGTTTATCGAGGAGGGAGTTCTAGTAGCCACCTGGAACGAAACCTAGCCTTTGCTTAACCGCTTCTTTATTGGACGAAAGTCGATGATAAATTGTTGTATCGTCCTTCGATGAAAAAGCCAATTTCGAATTTTTATGTTTCCTAATGTTTGCTCTAGTATAAAGCTCAACCATTGGTGGGGTTATGTATACAAATCCCAATTTTATAAGCAGATTTTGTGAGAGCAGGTAGTTGGTCTGCCGCCTAACTCACTTATTGGGCTGACACGTGTGTAGGTTACGTTCTAGTAACATACATATACATAGCAAGCTACTTGCTACAAGACGACGCCTACTTCCGCCGCCCTTAGCCTTTAGAGCTGACGCTGATGTGGTATTCATTTTGTGGAGCCTATAACTCGCCCTAACTTGTAGCGTCAATGGTCATAAACAAAATTCCTGTCTTATTTATTGAGAGCTACCCAGCGAGGAGCGTGGGGAAGTATAAATCTAGAACTTTGATCCCAGATGTTATCGTCATACATAATATAAACAGATTGACGATACAGGGTTGGAAACTTACAATTTTACAAAATAAAGAATTTGCGAAATGCAATGCGATTGATGTCAAACATTCTCATTTTTATTAAAGTACCGAAACTTAGTAACGAGAAAAAATGTTAGTAGTTAAGACTAAAAGTTTAGTCTACGATTTTGAGATCTCCAGAACCGTTCGAACAAAGCGGAAATTTACACTTTTGAGGTACATAAAATACAAGAGTTTGATGGTCTGGGAGTTGAATCCATAAAACAAACAATAATTATACTCTCCACTATAGAAAAGAGGAATAAGAAAAGAGGAAAATCAGGATCCAGTTTCTTATCCACCGGCGAGTACAGCAGTTTATCATAGACTTCCGTCCGATCAACATAAGGACATATTCCAAAACACCCTCCAAAAATCATTTTAGAATTCCATATTCATACAACGTTTCCAATCTCATCATAATCGGTTGCGTAATAGCCGTGCTCTATTTTAGGTGGCCATATTACAAAACTTCTACCAAAAATCATTAATGAACCTCATTTTCATCCAACAAATCCAATCCCATCTTAATCGGTTCAAACTGCCTGAGTTGCTTGCCAATTGGCCATATTCCAAAACATTTTCCATAAATCATTTTAGAATCCCTTTTTATCTAAAAAACCCAATTCCATTATAATTGGTTAAGAAATGGCCGAGTTCTAGGTGGCTTGTTTCTCCAGAACTTATCCCAAAATTCATTTAAGAATCTCATTTCAATCCACTATGTCCAATTTCACCATAATCGATTAAAAAATTACCGAGTTCTGTCCCAGATTGCCATATTCCAGAACTTCCTTCAAAAATCATTAAAGGATCACATTTTATCCAACTTACCAAATCCTATCATAATGGGCTACGAAATGCCTGGGTTTCGTCCCAAATAGCCATATTGTATAATTTCCTGCAAAAATTATTTAAGAATCCCATTTCCACCCAGAAAACTCAACCACATCATAATCAGTTAAAACATGAACGAGTTCCGTCCCAGGTGGTCATACCCCAAAACTTCTTCCAAAAATAATTTTAGAATCCCATTTCCATTAAGACATTCCTAATTCCATCATAATCGGATGAAAAATGGCCGAGTTCCGTCTTAGGTGGCCATACATGTTCTAGAACTTCATCTAAAAATTATTTAAGAATCCCATTTTCATCCAACAAACCCAATTTCATTACGATAATTAAGGAATGGCCGAATTCTTATACGAAATACAGATTGTAAAATTGTGTTTTAAGGTACTTCAAATCCAAGACATTAATTGTGATATACGATAAACTGTCCACACGATAAAGTGACAATAAATCGTTTAGTTCATCATCGGCAAGCGTTAGATTAAAAATAGGTACATATCATGATTTTACTTCATTCGGGTTGTATGTGACTGCCGTTATTACAAAGGAATTTCCTCTTAATACAGAATTTGAGGTGAATGTAAAGCTGTCGGTCAATTCAATCTTATTATTTTTTTACTTCTATTACAGAAGAGCTCGAAAGAGGTTTCTTCTATCATTTGTTTGATTCCCATGTTTTGATCCACATATCTCTTGCTTCCGACGTCTCTAATTTGCAGCTGAAATGAATGAATGAATCCTGTATTTTACGCTCATTGTGCTGTAAATATCCGCCACGTTATTGAGACACCTGGAAATTGATTATCTGGAGGAATATGTTCTGATATCTATCTCGGCTCCTCTTCTAGGTGATCCGGTGTAAAAAGTAACAAGTGCCTATTTCTTCAAAGAAGATGTTCGGTGTATTGTTCCAAAATGATACTGAAAATGAATGTAATCATCTGTAGCCTTTACATTAAAGGGCATAACCATAACCGTTGCCAGAACATATAAATCAGGGTGTTTTTGTTGCTGAGCCGACTTTTACTGTTGGTTGTCGTATTTCTGGTACTGCCTTTCTACTGTAAGGCTTGCTCTTGCCTTCGGTTGTGGTGTCTCTGGTACTGGATTATCAAGTGTGATCGAGTTGTCTTGGTTTACTGTGGCTTATTACCTTGTTCTACTGTAACAACTCTTCCAAGACTCTTCTTTTAACAGAACTAATTCTCATTATTTAGGTCGTTTTTTGTGATGTTGAAATTTTGAGAGATTTAGGTCGTTTTTGGATTTGGAGCCGCGATGGCTTCTCTGAGCTCCATTTCTTCCAAAATTGTAGGGTTAATTTTGTAAGTAAATTCCGCCTATTGACATATTTTAAATTCGTTGGTCTCTATTAAATTTTCTTTTAAAAAGTGTACTGGAGTTAATACTGAGTCATTATATATGTCATTGTCCAGCGAAGCTAAAGGCTTGAGTTGAAACACGCTTCTATCTCCCTGGGGAATAAACTGACATTCGATCCTTTTTCTTGCTAGTTTAGCTCCTATTTCTTTATTTTGTTGTTGAGCTTGCTAATATTTTACTAGCACCCACAACATTTGTGCTGAATAATTCTAGACAGAGGCCTCTTCTGGATGTGAAACGTTTGAAGGCTACTAGGAAAGCTTTTTAGTTTTATTTTATTTTTAACACTATTTGCCGTAGGAACTAGGCGAAACACAATGACATTTTATTTCTATGTTTTTTTGTTTCTCATAAATTTTTGAATATTTAAAAAAATTGTTAAAATGTTTAAAAATCTCTCGATCGATAAATGATACGATGATAAATGACCGCCTCACCATAGCAGATGGTGATTAGTTGTAAAGAATATAACCCCTTGAGGCACAGTCAGTTAAATGGTCGCTGGAAGCTATGTAATGCCAGTGGCTTGGATGTGTACTTGATTGTAACTCTTTTATCCTGTTGGTTACGAACGTTTTTTGAATTTGTGGTTTCCCTTTTATCCAGCCCAATACCGCCGTAGAGTCGATCCAGCAGTATGTTTTGTTTGCATTGCGAAAATTCAAGTCCGGTCTCACTTTAACAACTAGTTTTGATTATAAGAGACGGCTGCATTTAATTTCAGTCTCGGAAGTGAGATTGTCTGATTTAAGGGTGCCTTTGTACCTTTGTTTTTGCAGAAATGATGCGTGTTATATTTTTAGATTTGGCTTAAACTAGGTTTGAGTTCGTGTAATCTTCACCAGATCGATAGTAATTCTTCCTTGTAACTCAGCCATTTTTGCTCGATACTGGGTTGATATCCCAATCGATTCCGGAAGCTAATCGCGACTAGAGCTTGCCACCTTAATGGATCAGTAATTGTTGACGCTTCTGATAATATATTACGTTTTGTGATTTCGGCACCAGGTTTTGGCATTGTCACCTTTATTTGAAAGACATCAGCTGATGAATTCGAATGCAATCCTAAGGTCATTTGATAAAAGTTTTAATATTTCCTCGTTGTTGTTGTTCCATTTTCTCGAGTTAAACCCTCCTCCTGATAATTATTCAAATATCTGTTTCTGAGCAGTTACTATTCCTTCTAGACTGACTGAAATTGACCATCTCTCTGACTTTTGCCAAAGCAAAGTCTGTTTTAAACGCAAATTAAACCAATTTTTTGAGTCGGCGGCCTAACTTTAAAAATATTTATACTTTCACTGTATTTAATTGTTTGTATATTCTCAAGTCAAATTTGTAGACTTTTGGAATCAATAAATAAATAAGTTCCGGAAAATCTGGTAATTTAAGAGGAAACCCGGATAACTAGCATTTTACAATACACTGAAACTCACGGTTTGGTAAAAATACCCTGTTTGTAATAGTGGAGGTAGTCAACGTTGACTCAGCCTTCACCACAGTTTGAAATTTTTTTAGTTACGTTTTTCAAGAACCCATAAATAGTGCACACTTATTCATTGATTGCTTTTTCAATTCTACAAGATGGTACGGAGGGAGGGTAGGGATGAAAAACACACTCAATAGGGGTGTTTTGTTGCGTCGTTTTGTGACTCATAGTCTGAGTCGAAATTAGTGAAGATCTTACATGTTGCGTGATTTTTCGGAGTTCTAATCAAAGCATCCCCTTTTGATGGTTTAATCCAATCTCTTTCAGTTACCGGATTCGGAAGAAGAGATTTCATATACCTGTGGCACTATTCTGGTAACTCCCCGGGAATAGGGAACTGGGGAAAGATTTTATATGTAATTTTTATTTAAACATTTTTTTAGCATGCTGAGGTAAAAAGTTAGTGTTAATTTTTTTGAAAAAAAATTAAGTGGGGAATAATTTTCATTACCAATTGAGATATGGAAAAATTATTCCCAATATAAATTTTCACATCAAACTTTTCTCCTCAGTAGGCCGGAAAAAAAAATATTTGAACAGAAATTACATGTAAATTATTTCGCCAGTTAGAAGACTTTCAAGAATTCGGTCAAAGAACTCCCATCATCAAATACAAATGCCTACTGATCCAATTATGTCTGAAGTGACAAATAATTATGAATTATTTAAACATAAAACATAAAGTAAGTTTTTAACATCTATCTAAGCAGTGTCTGTCAAAATGTCACATTAAAATATATTTATATCATTATCTACCATTTTTCATATAAATACGTCCAACAATTGAGAGCACTGAGATTTTTGAAATCGAGCCAATACATTATTACAGTTTTTAGACGAAGTTTTGAACAATGAAATATTTTCACTATAACCATTGAAACCAAAATTCTTTATTACGTTCAATGAGACCGACAAGCGGAAAATTGCTAAAACATTTTGTTGGTGGTTTCCGCAATGAATTTATTTCGTTATTTTGTTGTTGCCAAATTATTAAATATTAAAATCAGATTATAACTACTATAACATCTACAACAAATTTATATTATTCTCTCTCTAATACCTAATTTTTCCTATTGCATATTTAATGATTATATGTATTTATGCTTTCCCGCATATAAACAAAACGTAAGGGATATGAGAGAGTGGGTTCCATATGTCGGTACACATGTATGTATTCAACATCCGAAAAACGATGCTACACAGATTATTATTTTCCTATTAAGCATTAAAATCATTTCCGGGTTTACTTTTTTTTACAGACTTTGTATACAACATAAATATTATGATTTTTTAATTAATTGTCCTATATGCCTCTAATCTAAACTAACTGTTACACACATACGTATATGATAAAAATTCTAAATCCGATAAAGTTACAGTGATTATTGCAAAAACTAAACCAAATTTGGATATATTTTATGATCCCTGTATAATACGGAAAACATATTTAGTTTTCTAGTTGTTATATATGGTTAGGTTTAACAGTTCTTAATATTTCATACCATATGTATACATATTCGTAACAGGAAATTTATTATGAAAAGCTGTTCGCTGGTGGGTGGGGTATTATAGGCAGAATACGATGTTCATTTATTTACTGCTTTGTTTAGGGAAATCCGATATATACATAATTAATTTGTTGGATTAATTTTCTCTATATTTTCTAGTTCATAAATTGTTGAAAATTGACCGTTGAAGTTTTCCGTTATACATTATATAGATAGAAAGAGGGTACTTAAAATGAAAACAATATACGGGTTGTTGAATGTAAAACGGTGCATTCTTGAGTAGGTTTTCACTTTTACTCTGCGATTCTGTTGTTAAGATAAAATATATTTGGAACTTATATTTTCGTCTGATTATTACTGTAAGAACTAAAAATGGTACTTTTAATAATATTCTAGTATTTGTACAGTGCAATCCACAACTAAATTTCTGTTTAGGAAAAACGAAAAGTATTAATGCAGAATTATATTTCAGGAAATTTCCAGATGCACGTGAAATAATAACATTTTTTTCCCAGTTTGCTGATTTAAAGAAGCAATTGTTGAAGACCAATACCATCGTTATCCATTATACCTATTAAGCCTTTAACCTTCCTCTAGTAGATTAGAATTGTGTTGTGCCATACGATCGATAGGTGTCTAAAAGCGGATCGTTCCGTCCCAAAAAAAAAACCTTTCCTATCCTTCCTATTGTTATGTGTAAACAGGCTGTAGGAATAGGCCCGGCGTTATCCGGGACACTTGTCCAGTACTTGGTTCTACAGTCCAATCAATCAATCAATCAATCAGTGCAATCCACAACTAAATTTCAAGAAACTAATGCCAAAAAATAAACGAAAGTATGTATGTGATTCGTCATGGAAAAAACCCGTTCAAATTCAATTATTTTGAGAAAAAACAGTTCTTTCAAAATTGCTTAGTTAAATAATTATATAACCACAGTAGCCTCTGATTATATTTTTCTCATTAAGCCTAATAAATGAATAAATATTTTAGTTTTATTCAGACTATCAAATAGCCAAGTGTTGTATAAAAATAATGCTACGTGGAAAATATTTATCGGCCGAGGAAAGAGGCAAAATTCAAGGTTTTGCTTTTCGGAAAATATGCAGAAGATTAGGCCGCCATCATGCAACGGAGCACGAAAAACCGGACTTTAAAAATGATGACCTACCGATAAATACGAGGGCTGGTTAAAGCCGCGATTAATTCCACGAAAACTATTAAGCGCCTGAAAAGCAAATTCCAGGGTTGGGACACATCTACACAAAACACGATCCATCGCGTTTTAACAGGTGTTGGCCATCTGAATTACACAAAAATGAAACAGCCATAAAAATTATTGCTACAACAGAAAGCTGCATGACGTTAATTTGTTAAGTCAAATATGAGACAGGACCACCGGTCAAAGGAGATTGAACAAATTTAGTTCTATATTTATTATAACTAACATTATTAACCCTTTTAGTCTTGGATTAAATCGGCTAACGTGAAAATTATTTTTCGCATTTTTCTCACTGGGGAGTCAATTTTAGAGATTCCGTAAAAAAAATTCAAAAGGTCATTGTGCTTTTGGGAAATGTCCTTGTAAATAACAAAAAATATAACAATTCAAATAAAAATAATTTGATTTGATCTTATAATTAAAAGGAACGTAAAATATTTATTTTCAGTCTTCTGAAGTTGTTTTGTATGGAAATCGTAAAAACAATTACGATCTCTATTTAAGCACAAGTGTACGGCACATTTTTTACAAAAAAAAAATGTTTTAAATTTGCAGTTTGGTAGCTTGCAACGTGATGCTTCGTTTTTCTTATCATGTGATGCGAAATGATTGATTAAATCAAACTGTATTTAGCATTTTTGAGAAAGTTGGCGATGCTAAATCATTGTTTGATGTTCGTCCCCGTTTCCGAGCTGTTTGGTTTTTTTCAATTAATAAGCTTGCTAGAGGAATTTTAAAATTCATCAGATCCATATTATTTTTATTAACGCCGCATTTAAGTAAATTTGCCCTGTATTCCAACCAGCTAGAGCAGACAGCCAGACCAACAAAATTAAAAATAATTCTTAATGGTCATTTTTTGGACTTACTGAAAGTGCGATAGTCTGATCAATTGGTCCATTAAATCCAGTATAATTTCCGGTTGTTGTACAGAAACATATTTTTTTCTGGTTTATACCACGAGTGACCGTTTTCTGTGGACCAATTCCAACAAAATTCGAACACAAATGCACCGATCTGTTGTCACTTCATTTTACGAGAACTAAATTTTCACCCCGATCAACAACTTCTTCACAACCTCGTACTTTTTTTATTGCCTTATCATCTATTAAAGGTGGTTGGCCAAATCGATTGACTCTTGCAGTCCCGATCGCGTTTATATTTTGTTGCTTTAAAATTTCAATCAATTGGAATGTTGAAAAAAAGTTGTCGAAGTAAATTGTATGACCGGGTTTAGTAATTCTGTGACATAAATCTTTTTCTGAAAGCCCTGTTGATTTCCCTTGATACCCTAAAAAGTCATAAGGCAATCCACTTTTGCCGCACAACATGTATACTTTAATGCCCCATGGACAAGGTTTGAATTTGATATATTGTTTGACAGAGTGGTGGCCTTCAAACGGTATGATCTGTTCATCGACACATATATTTTCTTCAACTGGAAATTGCAAACATCTTGATCGCAATTTATCAGTACAATGTTCCGGTATTTCCAAATTGTTTACTACATGTACATGATTCCGTAGCTGCGAAAATCTGGCATACATTATGCCAATACATTTTTGTTCGAGGAAATTAGGTCACTAATTAAAATATGTAATGCAAAAAGTTTCTCGATTTCTGCCGCATTGGTCAGCGGATTTGGATATGTATTTGTATAACTTGCTGCATTTTCGAAAAAATCAGCCGTGAAGTATTTTTCAAAATATGTAGTTGCGGATTCTACCAATTGTACATCTTCATCTAGATCTTGCATAAATTCAAATGATGTCGTTTGAAAAGGTTCCTGGTTTCTTTTCCATTTGATATTTTTTTTCAGTATAATGAAAATTTTGCTCGGGTCTTAATATTTCGTCGATTACTTCCAATTCCACATTTTCCACAATTTGAAAATTTTGGTCTGCCAAAATATTGTAATTCGAGACATTCAGGGTTTGTTCTTCGGTTTCAATATTTAAAATAGTATTAGCCGTCTCAGTTTGTTCCTCTTCCTCTTCTACCACCTTCTCGTCAAATAAAGATTTCACAGAAGTAGGCGGAAGAACCACTACGTCCTGATTAATATCCTCATCTTCAATAACATAACACTGTTTAGTGGCATGCTATTTGGTGTCTCCAATTCCGAAAATGTATAAGATTTTTTAGTTGGTGGGAAGGTTTTGCGTTTTTGGCGTGTATCACTCATTCCGTAAACAAAACGTAATTTGAAAGCAAATAAAAATAATAATTTTGGAAGAAAATGATTTAATTTGTTTACAGATGAGTAGAATTGTCCCAAAAATGGAAGATTTTCATTTATGTCCCAAATTTGGGGTTATTTTCACAAATTTGTTCTACATATGGGACAATAATTTCTAGAATTTTTGTTTTTTTAATCAATCGTAAAACTAACACAAACGGATTTACAAAATATTATTTGAACATTGACTGGAGTAGAACATTGGACGAGTCTTAGAAAGGAACTAATCTCACAGATAAATTGCCATAGTGGAAGTGTAATGGTATTGGGGGCTTTCTCTACTGCTGGTACGCTCACAGGCTAAATTCCATCAACCAGAATGAACAGTGCGGAGTACATTGGCGTCTTAGAATACCTCCTCTTACCTTTTATGTATATCCATCATGAGCAAAAACAGAGTTTTCCAGCAAGATAACGCTCCAATCCATAAGAATCAAAATACAAAATCTTGGTTTGTGGAGCATTACATACCAATTTTAGATTGACCCGCTTAACAAATAATTCCAGACGACCAACGAGTTGAAATTGGTAATTAGAAATGCCTGGAAAAAATTATGGCCCGAAATTATTGATTAATTGATTGGTAGTATGCCTAACAGGATTCTGGCATTAGCCATTTTAATGCCACCCGCTCTTTTGTCCAATACCGATGGCTTCGTGTAATCAAATTATTTTGGCGTAGACAATATCCACAATTCGTAAGGTATGTAGAATATTCGTGGAGAATGTACATTGGTGCCTAATATTGTTGTTCTCCCCATTGTTTATTATTGGCAGTTAAAAACCGCCAGATTCACTTGCTTCCAGAATTTCAAATTAAAACTTTAGTTTAGAATTTTTTACAGGATTTTTTGTCAGAATTTTCAATTGATCTTTCAATTGATTTGATACCCCCTATTATACATGGTGCCACATAAAGCATTCATTTACTTTCGATATCGATCATCTACACACATAGCCGAGTTCCTTGGGGTTAGCAAAGTATTTGCTATTAATTGTGAGTAGAAGTTCAATGGAATGTGGATTTGTTAGTTAGAGGTAAAGCATAAAGGTGCCCATACACCTGCAATGACAGTCATCGTGTTTGCTCAATCATTTTGCGAGTGCTTGGTGATGATTTTTTTCAGCAGATGGAACTCCCTTTATCATAAACTATTAAACATAATTATTACCCGATATCACAAAAATGCGTCCCTATTTCAAAATTAACCTTATCAATACGACAGAAAATTGGGAGCCAATTTGTCGTGGCTTGCCTTCGGTCCGATCAGTGCTCAATTTCAACTTGATTATCTTCTAATTAATTAATTTGGCTAAGCAATTTCTATTACTCGGCGTGGTGATGGCATCCGAATAGCATAAAGTGCGGTGTCATTAAGGTTGACTCGAGGATGGAGTTGCGTTAGGCTGCTCCTTCATCCAAATATAAAATTCACGATCGGTGATCCAACTTCGCGAATGATCTAGTTACTATAACTTTCAAACAATTCACACTTTCTGACGCGCTCAATTGTGGTGAATATATAACCGTGTGCATACGATTTATTTCAAACTCGGACATTAGATCTTGAAAATTCTGAGCAATGAATTGAATAATAATAAAGCTTTCGGAATGGCCTTTCCCTAAAATTTGTCTTCCCCATCGGGGGCGGTTCCATAGTTCCGTTAGCCGCTTTGTCTTTTTGTTTTATTCAAATATCGTAAGGATCAATGAAGAATTGCTATCTAGGGTCAAACATACTACAATTCTAAGCGTTCTATTCTTACTTCGGTGTGAAACCAAGGGCTTACAATGCTCATCGACCGATGTGTTGGTCATACCTTGTGGTGTCCTCATAGAAAACAACGTATAGGGCGCCTAGTTGATGTTCTATCTTAAAATCATAGGACAGCAACTTCAGGCTCCGTCGTGCCAGTCTACCACTAAGTCCTTCTGGGACATAAACCACCTTAGAATGGCGTGATCTGTTACTATTTTGAAATGGAAATCTTCCACAAACTTTCCGTGCTTGCGTCATATTTAATATGGAACGGTTTGCTATAGTCCGCATTTGTCAACACTGGAGAGCAGTGGTTAGGAGAATTTTCAGTTTTTCCAATGCCTAGGGGAATTCAATTTCGCGTAATTTTTGATAAGCCTTCTGTACCATCCTGCCATGCCCAATAATTTTTGAGTTAGTTTCATGTTTGTTGGAATCAGAAATTTGCAAATAGCCTCTACTTTAATAGAATCGATACGAAGGCCAACTAGAAAACCTAGAAGACCCTCATCACAGTTTTTTGTCAGTGATAAGTTTCATCACCAGTTTGAGTAGTTCAAAGTACTCTTGGCGTGTGAACAATTATGAAATATTTATCGAATTAACTAACCATTTTATTAGCCATTGACTTTCCGATCCTTGCATCTTGCTATGTGTAAAAGAATGTACGGTAGGCCTGGAGTACTTAGAATAATCTGTCACCAATTCAATATGATCATTTTCAATGTATTACACCACAGGATTTTCTTATTTAATTTTCACGAATTCTCCATTTAAAATATAATTCGAGTATGTGATGATGAAAAATAATAATTGAGTTGGAAATCAATTAATCATAAAGTTTTTTATATCCGACTCTTAAATTCGTTTCGTCGGAAAAACTGCTCGACAAAACAAGAAGTTATCGGAAAATAGTAAACTCGTAACTTCTCAAAGTCGTTTTCATATTGCCGTACAGAACTAAAACAATATGTACGAGTATAAAGATGTTACAAGGTAGTCTTTTAAAAAATGAAAGATGATGACTTCTTCCTATACATTTGGAATTTTTACTATTTATTTTCGTTTGTCATAAAGTTATGACGTATACTATATACATATACGAGTAGTTGGCTTCAGATGATAGAAACGAAAATGAAGCATAGAACTATATAAAACAAAACGAATAAAACTTTAAGAAAATATAGAAGATACTCTACAGTAGTTTAACGGTAAATAAAAATACTTTTGTTATACTTACTCGTACATGTCTTCGGTCGGTTTATATGGGTACAAAAAATAATGTTTACGGGATTTGTCTAGTCTCTTGTTTTAAGACGATAATGATTTAACTTGAAAAGTTGCTTGTTTTATGTTACAGTATAGACTCAAATAAACTGGCAAAATCCAGATACCTTTGATATATTTTATGGTACCTCTTGTCTCTAACCCGTAAATTTCAGCTTGTATGAAATTTCTGATATTTAAGGATTAAAACGAACTCGAAAAATATTAGTGGTTCCTGGCATTTTTCTTCTTCCATATTCAAAATATTATTTTGTAATTACTTAAGGAATTCAGCTTTTCTTCGAATTTAAAAAAATAAATTAGTCTAATGCGTTTAAGAGAAACTCATCCACGATAGAATTCAAACAACAAAAACTTTAATTCTGGTTCAAAAATATAAATTTGGTCATAACCAAACCATAGTCGATTTATTGCAAATAAATCAGAAAACAGTCAAGAAACCCTAGACCCTTGGATCATTGAGAAATAAAATATTTCATTTAAAACTAACTGAATATTAATTAAAAAAATTAACTAATAGTATCTAAAAAATGTTCAGATACATTTTGTTTCATATTTATCTTCTTATACATCAAGTTCCACTCCAATCGATTTAAAAATTACTAGGTTCCTTTGTGTAGGAAAGCTCACGATATGCGCAATATGACGACCCAACCGAAGAACCAGCTATACAAATTTTACCGAAATCATAAATCGTCATAAACAGAATTATGAGTTTTTGTAAAGCATTGTCAATCAGTTTGAGTGAAAGTGCTAAATCGCCATCAAATTAATTTCTCAAAACTTTTAACTCAGGTTACTGTAGTACGATTGCCCAAAATTGCTCATTGCAATCAGCACCTAATAGGAACTTCTTAAAGCAGGATATACAATTTGATTCGAATTGTTGTTTAATAAATATTAGGTTGCGTGAAAATTTTAAATTACCACTACTAAATATCTCCATAGTCTTAAATTTAGATTGTTGCAGCATATGAAATTCTACGAACAACTAGAATCTATAAATCTAGCACACATCAAAAATGGAACATTTGTGGGTAAAGAACCACTAAATTTGCTGTCAATAGCAATGGAGAAACTCATCGACTCTTGTATCAGAAATCAACCACCCATTCATAGGAAACAGAAAATTTCCATACAGAAAACAGTCAAAAATACACCTGGACGCCACCAAATAAATCATGTTTTGGTTACCAGCTGATTGATCATGTATTGGTTACCAGCAGTTAGTAATATCAATATTTAAGGCCAACCAGGCAGTTTTGAATCCCACAAAAAATAATTAAAAAAAATTCAACCACCAGGCTGAAAAATCGGGACTCAGAAATACAAAAATAGTGACACAGAACTACAGATTAGAAATAGGAACAAATCTGGATAGCAGATATATATTCCAAGACTGCAAAAAAGGAGCTTATAAAACAAAACTTTATAAATTAGAGATGAAAGTTGTTAAAAAATTGAGGAATTTCGTCATCAGAATTTATCACTCTGCCTGAGAATACTGTAGGAAATCGAAAGAAATATAACGAATAAAGAAAATGGAAAATGACAAGAAACATTGGTGGAAAATACTCTGAAGACATTCTCGAGACTGCAGAGGGAATAATCGCTACTAGAAACATGACTACAGTTGTCAATGGGTAAAAAGAGTTATCGGAAAATTTATAAACTCACCGTCAATAAAGGATACTTCAGGTCAAGTCTTAACCACAGAAAATCAAAAAGAGATGGAAAGGAAATATACTGAAAACGCGTGTTACATTTGAGTCAATTAAGGTCATCCTACTAACCTGGAAACGACGCTAGCTAGATAAAGCAAAACAATATGGTAAAACATGGAGGATCAAAAAAAAGTTCCTAATACAATGGGATAGTCCAGTCTAGTAGAAGCCTTTTCGGACACACAATACTTGAAAGAAAATAAATTATTCTACTCACCTAAATGCAATCTCTTAATCAGGATAATAAACTTGATATGAATCTTTGTAAATTATTATAAATCTCTCATATTCTTAAAAATTTTAACTCTGGTTGTTGTAGCAAAATTGGTTTTTCTACTAGCATTAACGGAACCTCTAAAAAAGTTACCAAATTTGATTCGAAAATTTCTCACTCAACGATCTCAACGATCTTTAAAATGGAATATCCTTTCTATGACAGCAGCAAACTTATACGAGTTTTTGAAATTTTGGCCGAAATTTCAGTTCAGGTTCTGATAACACGTGAAAGAGGTTATTAAATTGCACAAGCCAATCTAAACGGAACCTCTTGAAATATGAGTTTGAGTGAAAATGTTAAATGGTAATATAACATTTGAAATAGATTATAAAATTAATTATTTAATTATCCAAGGGAACCTCCTGGATAAGAAATCTCTATTCCAGATTTAGAAAAATAGTTTATTAAATTTTTCATTAAATCAGCCCCAATAAAAAATTTGATATACATTTTTGTAAATTTTGATTATGCGAGTGAAAATTTTAAATGGTCAATTATTCCCAATTCATAGCACTTGAAAGAACTCATTAAATTGTTCACCAGGCCAAATGTATCCTTATAATCAAGAGATTAATGAGTAAGATCAATACTTAAATAATGGGCCTCGGCTTACTAAGAATGAACAAAGGAATGAACAAAGTAATTTTCAGGAACAGACCGGGCATGACGAACATTCAATACACAACCCAATGATGATAACCCAACAAAACCAGATGAACACAATGAATGATCAACATTTTATAAAAAAACTTGGTCATCTTGATCATGATGATGTAACCAAATCGATCAAATTTTGATTAGCAAGCAATATCTTGGGCGCCTTGCGAGATGGAATAGAAACTGTAAGGTTTTTACTTTAACATTGAATATCGCAGATTGGCCTCTTAATGTCGTTCTCGATGATCTATCCAAAATTCATCTCGCGAGGCGCTTAAAAAATCTGATATGAACATCGAATCTGTCTGAAAAATATCAGCAGTGGCACTATTCTGGCAATTCCCCGGGAATAGGGAACTTGGGAAACAATTTATATGTAATTTCGTTCAAATATTATTTTTCCGGCCTACTGAGGAGAAAAGTTTGATGTAAAAATTTATATTGGGAATAATTTTTCCATATCTAAATTGGCAGGGCACATTATTCCAAATTTAATTTTGTTTTCAAAAAAATTAACACTAACTTTTTACCTCAGCATGCCACAAAAAAAAAGTTTAAACAAAAATTTCATATAAAATCTTTGCCCAGTTCCCTATTCCTGGGGAATTACCAGAATAGTGCTACAGGAAAGATTATGTAGTTCGTCAAAATTCGTGAAAGCTATGGATAGGTGATGGAACCTGTGGGTAAATATAAAAGGTAAAGTAACGCCCGCTGGTAAACACTTTTAGGAAATCTGAAAAAGAAAAACAACCTCGCTGAATGTAGAATAATGTAAATGATACGTCACGATCGAAATTATAATCGCTGTAAGTGTTCATCAATAAATGTTTAAAAGGGTATTTGTAAAATTTTAGGCCAACTCGATTTCTAACTTTGATTGGATCATCGACGTCACCCATTGATCCGGATCAGTTCAAATTTTATATGCAAAACCTGTTCCAAATTTTGATTTGAAATCTATAAGCGCCTTTGCGTTGTTTCAAGAAACAATAACTGAACCGGATAAGATCAAGAAACACATCTAATATTGAAATAAGGTGAAATATAGGAATAAGGGATTGGTTAAACCTTGCGAAAATCGGCAAGCGACATTGATTAATTGACATTCAAATTGAATCCGCCGCACCGAATTACATGCTCGCATAAAAAAAATTTTGTAACAAAATTATTTATATTATTTTTAAATTCATAACAGTGTACTCCATACACTCTAACACATACAAAATCAAACAGAATCTGATTAGAAGTAAATATTGCAGTAGGATTGATATCGGTACACGTACGGAACAAAATACAAAATCGGTATGCGTATCAGAAAACAAAAAATAAATTCGGAACCCCTCACCAATTTTGATCAAATCCGTTTAATCCGAAAAAGTTTAAAAATCTACATGGACCCACAGAAATATAACACAATGAAATAAAACAAAACAGTTTTGCGATATAAACATTTCAAAACAACATGCAAAACACATGCAAAAGTGGCTACAGATTTGGACTTGATAGATTTTTCGTTTTTTTGAATAAAATTACCATGACCGGTAACGAAACGGCAACGAAATATGAAATTATGGAAACGACAATAACAAAATAACCGACCAAATGGCACAGTGGTTAAAGCTTTGGTGTTTGAATCGAGAGGTACCGGTTTCGAATCCCGATAGAGGCAGCGGAATTTTCATCAACAGATTACGATCTGTGATGAAATGGAACACATCTATGACCCCCCTGTCGGAGTGCCGACCCATCTTCAGATGGTGATGAAGTCGGACCTATAACCGTGCGTCCTCGAATTGGCTAACACTGGCGTAAAAGTAAGGACGGAAAAAGCAAACCGCGAAAGAGTCGGGAGAGCCTTGGCCCCAGAACAGATTGCAGGGATAATAAAAAAATTAAAAAAACTTAAAGCAAATAAATAAAAATTTTAAAAAAAATAACAAAATACAATTACGTTCGGCCATTAAAACGTTCGAGTCAAAATTTAATATAAAAATGGAGCCTCGGTCGACTCTACCTGTGTAAAGTTTTTAACGAAAAGTGTAGCTACACAAATTAATGAAAAGTGTAGCTACACAAATTAACGGAAAGTGTAACTTATAAAAAGTGTAGCAAAAATGTATATTCCATGCAAATACCGGGATCAAATTTTATCATAATAATTCTAGTCTAAAATTTAAGGCATATGCCGTCTAATAGTAAACAACTTGAGCTGTTCAAAACAGTTAACTAAATTAAAATAAATAGTTTTGGAATGGTTCCAAGAACAAAAATTAGGGCATACATTTCATAAAAATTCAAATATTTTTCAAAATACTTGCTACAGTATGGCCAATTCAGGAAAACTCAGAGATGTTAACAAGTGTCGGCATATGATTGCTGAAAATGGATGAATCGTCTTGTTCAAAACAGGTTAATCTTCTTATTTTAATGCGGTTAACTGTTTTGAACAGGAAGATTCATCCGTTTTCAGAAAATATGTGTCCACACTTGATAACATCACTGAGTTTTCTGGAATCGGCCGTAGTGTAGCGAGTATTAAAATATTCATTAAATTTACCGATTTAAAAATTGTCGTGAAGCAACCCCAAATATTTTTATTTGTACGTGGTTAACAGTGTTGAACAGGACGGTTCATCCATTTTCAGAAAATATATGCCGACACTTGGTAAGATCTCTGAGTTTTCCTGAATTGGCCATACTGTAGCAAGTATTTTGAAAAATATTTGAATTTGTATGAAATTTATGTCTTAATTCTTGTGTGGAACAATTCCAAAACTATTTATTTTAATTTGGTTAACTGTTTTGAACAGCTCAAGTTGTTTACTATTAGACGGCATGTCTTTACTTGGAATCATCTCTGAGTCTTTTTTAATCGGCCATAGTGTCGCATATGTATATCATTTCAAACATTTAAAGAATTAATTTTTTAATCGCAATAACCCCAACTGTTAGACTAGAATTATTATGATAAAATGTTATCCCGGTATATGCGAGAAATATACATTTTTGACGATCTTTTTTTTTTAGTAAAGGTGGTGCTATTTACACTTTTAATTGCTACACTTTTCGTTAATTTGTGTAGCTACACTTTTCATTAATTTGTGTAGCTACACTTTTCGTTAAAAACATCACACCGGCTCTGCCGAGAGCACTAAATAAATATTGGACTTTGTTCAGATCCGTTACAAATTTGCGCCACAACTCTAATTGCAGCTCTAAACTTGTGGCTTCGAGGTTAACTGTAACAGCACTGTATAATCTACTTCTTATGGAGATACTTAATGCAATAAACGTACACGAACGAAGTCAAGCCCCGTATAAATTTAATTATCAATAACAAATTTTGACAAAATACTCGTTTAAATAATATTTTTAATTAAAACATTATTTTTCATTTAATTTGTATTTAATTGATCAGGTCGTGAGGTTACAGGAATTTCTGTTTAATTTCGCTATCAAATGCTAATTTATGCAAATTAAAAAACTTCAAACTATAATGACAACGAATACTACGAGTACGCGATATAAATGAAAGCGATTAAATATTCTGGTTCCATTATTACGATATTACATAAAATCTCAAGGTCGTGGGTATGTATCATCGCGTTATGTATTTAAGAACATCAGTAGAAAGTAAAATTATGAGAATTGCTTTTATGCTTTATGTTGCTTTGCCTATACCCATATTTATTATATCTTTTGTTCCCATTTAACATAAAACTCTTTGTGAGTTCTCTGTTCAACATGCTTATTGAACCAGATTGACCTTAAAGTTTTCGGTGTAAGATACAATCCAAACAGTATAAGGCTTTGTTTAGTGAATTTCAATGTCAAATAGTTTATAGAAGGTTAATTTTTATGAAAAATCGTAACGAAGCCGTGGTTTGTTAAGCAACGAATATCGGTACACCGATAACATTGAGTTCAAGGTATTAAAATAAACTTTCAACTGCCCTTGGAATTTTATGTTATACCAATAATCTTTTCGCGATAACTAGCAATCGACTTAAACCCAATTTCTAGACTCTTGTTTTGGGTTACAGTCTTCGGAAACATGATGTTGACCGTAGCTCAAGAATAATTTAGAATATTTTTCGTATGGATACGTTACCAAAATAGATCATCTGTTATTCAACTGGAACTTACCTGGAAAGAAAAAAAATATTCTTAATATCATTTAAAATTATATACGAGTATACTCGTAAGTAATTAGAAAAAATTATTAATTTGGAAAAGTTCACCGATTTTGTATACGACCGAGGCTCGGAACGATTTTTTTTTATAAAAGGTTTAACAAATTTAGCAATAATCATGGAGGCAAATAATACTGCAGGCACATATCAATAGAAATAAAAAATATGATTCAAATTTGACAAATGTCAATAGATTTTCGAGGGGGTAGATATTGTTCGTTTTATCATTCAAATCGCCGCATTCCTTTATCTATTGACAGTAACAACAGATGAAATGTGTTTGTGCCCGATATGGGTGTCAAATTAAAATAAGGGAACATTAGTTATAAGCTCAACAGTGTTTCACAATTTCATTACAAAAAAACAATTACATTGTACATACGGCGGCTTGTTTAAATTCACTTTAAAACGAAGTGAATTTAAACAAGCCGCAATCAATTTAATTGGTCTCAACACTGAATGAAGCAGAATGCCTTAACCCAGCAAAGCTGGTAACTCTGGCTTCAGATCACATAAAAAACGAACACATAACTTATGACACGTTAAAAACCTCCAGTAGTTACTTTTCTTGATTATCACTATGGAAATCGGGTCTTCGAATTACAGGGCCAATACTCTGCCTGTAGTCCCCAAAGAATGCGTTAAGTGGAAACTTTAAATCGCTCCTAAAAAACGCTGCTTTAGTTTACTTTACAGCGGTTCAACAACAAAGGATATCACCTTCAAACGAAAATCTGCTCGAATTTCGTCTAAGTTAACAGGATATTCGCGCTCCTGAATACGTTGACAAGACGTTCGTCGTATACGATCGTCATTTACAAAGTGTTTTTTCGTAAACAATAAAATTCTGAACCTCGAAACAAATTAAACCAAAACAAGTAAACTGGTGGGTCAGTTTGGCTGAGTGGTACAGAACAAAATATTATGGGCATACGAAAATGTACAAAATAACAGCTATAAAACTTATTTGGCAAGTACTAATACCCCTACCATTAATTTGTCCATCGGAAAAGAACAACCAAAAGTATGGTCCAATCATAACGTATATAACTAAGTAAAAAAATCGTCTTTAACTGTGTGCGACAGATCAACCTTCTTCTATTTCTCAATCAGTAAAACTGATATTCTAGAAATAGTACAATGCTGGTTATTACGCGAATCGTCAACATCTCATAACTAGTTCTCATAACTCGCCCTAAACCACACATCAATGAAGGCAAATCAACAATATTTACAAAAACTATTGTACCAATTTTGATGTTTCTGTTTCTGATTACCCATTTCATCCGAGGCTGTAAAATAGCTCGGTTAAACTGTTGAGAAACATTTTTGCGCGATTAATTGATTTCCTCCACAAAGATCGAACTATTTTGTAATCCAGTCTATCATATGATAAATTTCTCATTACTTGGGTTAAAAATTGCAAAAAACATCTGACATAGATTAGCGAATATTTTGCTCGTACTGCCTACGTACTGCCTGAAATGTTCTATAAATGTAGAACAATGAAGAATGGTGTAATGCTTGGAACTTTAGGAGCCCATCACCTCTTAACAATCCGAAGTCTTCCAGAATAGGTGCTACACTTTTGAACGGACTACTTGGCTATCTCAAGTTTTTTATTCAGTAGTTGTGGATATCTCCAGCTGTGAGTAGGACTTCGCATTTTGTGAAACTATCTTCGCATTTTCTTGATGGCCGATTTTGAATGGCAACTCCTAATAAATTTTATTACGTAACCAACAAAGGCTCGCAGAGTTCCTCTGAACCCCAGCGCACAATGTTTCGCTATCGTCACGCCCATTAAACGTTTCTCCATATTCTTAAACTTATAACTCCCTTATTTATCCTGCATTTATCCAACATAATGCAATTAGCGAGACGGTTCAATAACAGTATCAAGTTTAAGGACTAACAAAATTTCTTTATTGAATTGAGAAACTAAATCGGGTATCATGTTTGTAGTCGAAAATTCAAGTCGAGCAACACTGATTTTTTTCGTGCACTCTAGAAAACAACCCTTGACAAAACACAGTCGAGACGAGATCAATTCACTTGCATATTCGATTATCTACAGCTTCACGCATATCAAGAAAAACATAAAATATTGTGACCGACCAAATGGCACAGTGGTTAAAGCTTTGGTGTTTGGATCGGGAGGTACCGAGTTCGAATCCCGATAGGGGCAGGATGCAAAAGGAAATTTTCATCTACAGATTACGATCTGTGATTAAAAGGAACACAATTACGACCCCCTATCGGCGTGCAAAATTCATGGGCCGACCCATCTTCCATGCCCAGTACTATAGGCTAGTATGGAGCTATGCAATGCGCAGATGGTAACTTAAATCTCCAATAGCCATACGTCTTCGATTTGGCAGGAATTGCGTAAAGGAAGACGGAAAAAATTAACCGCGAAAAAGCAGAGAGTGCTTCGGCCCCAGAAAAGATTGCATGGATTATAAAATAAAATACAAAAAAATTAAAAATATTGTGGCTATTCAATATAAAAGGCGATAAAACGGGTTACAACGGTAGAATTATTTTTAAGTGTGAAAACCAATTAATGTATTGATACAATTTTATTTATTACGGAATAATCGCGTTTGTAGTAATACTATTTCAAATATCTGGACAACCCAGACTAAAATGCCCTTAGTCAATAATTAGACGAATCAAAGCTACCGGGCTGTATGGAGGGAGGATCGAAGCATCGTAGCAAAGATAAACAATTCGTCAACAACTTCACCAATAACGACAAGCAACCATTCCTTAGCTTAATACAAATTTGGGTGACCATATGGAAATAGCATAAAAATAATTAATTCTCCCCGGCATACCAGTATGTGTCATTCAGCAGCAGCCCTGAGACCCGGCTAGGATTCGAAAATACGCCCTCACTAATTTTTACAAAAAATCGTGTGAGCCGAAAAAAAAAATCAAAAAAGAAACCCGGGACCCACCGGTCGACTTCCGAAATCCGGACCATTTGCAAGCATCGATGACATTCTTTACTCATATTGACATTGTGCTGACAATGTTGCCAAAGGGCTTTTGAGCATAATTTGAGTTTCTTGTAATTCTTTAATAAAAATAACCTTTCGCTTACATGATTTAGCCAATTGATTATAAATCCTATTATGCAAATTCGACTGATCATTTCTGTAAAAAAAATTATTGTACATCTATAACTGCAACATATAGAAACCATGACATACTTGTCATTGATCAACTCCAAAAGTTACTTTGCATGAAAATGGCAGCTATAAATTTTAATTTTTGAAAATGGCCAAGAAGGCCAAGTTTTCCAATCAGAGTTGTATAACAAAAATTGAACAAAAACTGCGAAGTGTATAACAACCATTCAGTGTTGTGCCGTATTGTCTATACCGCGCAGATAATTAATATTCTAGACGTATACACAATGTATGTAGAAAATTAAGAAAATGGTGTCGACAATGTAGAGAACGCAGACAAAGTCGAAAATTATTATTTATGTTAGCAATTATCAAAATTGTATTGTTTCTTTATAATTCAAACCATTTCAGGTTCATTCTTTCTTCACATTGAAAAATATGCCGCAGCATTGCCGCATGATCGGGAAAGTTATGTCGACCGAAAATCTTCCATGGTAATTTGCCATACACTGCTGAACAATTCACAACAGATTTGACGACATCTAACAACATATCCGCTATAACCTAACAAATATCGAGCGTCCCTATTGAAAGACTCTTTACAATATTCAACATCATTACCACGCATAATCCTAATAAATGCGAAAATAAGATCACAGTCTCACTTGATATTTTAAGCAATATTTTTTCCTTTATGTCTAATTTAGGAGCACAGGGAGTCTACTGAGCTGGACCATCAAACTCTGTTGGGTTATATTGCTTTGATTTCCACTCACGACTTTCCGAGTTGTTGTGCTTCTGCTATAACCGTTCGTTTCAATGTTAGAGCTGGTCGCCCAACCTTCGTGCATGTTTGTCATTTAATTCTGCGACTTCCTCAATATGGAAAATTCACCTCAAAGAGCTCAATATTTGTTGTTGAGCTCCTAAGGCATTTACTTACAATCACAGTTTATTTTGAGGCCAACTTCTTTTGCAAGGTCTGATTAGCTCAACGAAGATACATTTTGTTGTAATATGATAATATTGGTGTAACTTGGCCCTGTTCTGAAGCCAGCTTGTTACGTTCTTAATTTTGGGTTGACTGTCGGTGAAATTTTAAAGAGGATGACCATTGGTAATATCTTTATGGTTATGTTGAAGAAGGATATATACCCTGCCAATTTTAGATTCAGTTAGGTCACATTTCTGGAGAATTGTTATCGATTATTGCACACGCATTGATTGATGTGGTAGAGAGTGCTGGTAGCTATTTCGATATAGGTTTCTTAGATTTGTTTCCACTGTTGCTCTACACTGATGGCTGCTTCTTCGTTGGCTTCGCAAATTATATTTCTTGTGCTCGGCCTTTTTAATCTGTTGGTGTTTAGATTTTTCCGATTTGTCTTGATGTGTTTTACAGCGACAGGTTTAATTTTGAATTATGATATTTTACCGGTTGGTGGTCAATGTAAATGTCTGCACCACTCGTTTCCCAGACGTCTTGTTGCTTGAGGATTACTTGTTGATCATTATGTGAACTATTTGCGAGATCTATTTGGTTCGTTATTTTACTTCAGATGATGTCCATATGTGTATATTTTAGTGTAGAAATTAACTGCCTGATTTGTGACGCAGGTCGGTTTTAAATGTTCCAATTTTTGGATTGAAATTTCACCTTTTTGTATTATTTTGATCATTTTATTGTGTGTCCTTTGCTATTGTTGCTTGTAGGTTCATAGAACTCATCCTTGGTTGTTTCATCTACGTCTTTTGTTGGATCGTATCAATATTAAAGGTTGTGTGTTGATTAATGCACCTTCTTCGCTTTAGCTGTTAATAATATGTGTACACACGCCTTATTCATCGCGTCAAGGGAATATATTCACGTCAATTATAGAATCCACGGGAGCGAAATGCATATAAATAAAATGAAAAACAATTGCTATATAAATCAAAGTAGCCAAGAAAATTTGTTTTGATTTCCATACAAACCGTTTTTTCTGATTCCATGTACAAACCCAACAAAACTGTTGCGGATCTAAAACAAATTTTACTTTACTAATTGTAAAATCCATAGGAATTTCTATGATATCCTGATTTAAAATTTTGTTTTATGTTTTTTTACATGCAGTTTTCAATCCGCAATCGATTTGCTCCCGTGGATTCTATAATCGACGTGATTAAGAAATGTCTCTTGTCTTTATTTCACCACTGTTTTTTTATTTTGTCTTTGCAATCTGTTCTGCTATATGTCCGATTTACGTAGAACTATTTGCACATTGCGTAGCTCCATGACAGCCTATAATAGTACTGGCATGGGTCGGCTCATGAGTTTTTTAACCATGTTGTCGTTTGGTCGGTCACCACTGTTTTATAACACTACACTGAGGCCGAGAATTTCCTTTGTCTTCTTTTTCTAGTTGTTGCTAAGCCTTCGCGTTTCTGTTAGAGTTTTGAGGTTTCAATTTACGATTCATGTCCGGTGCACGATAACCAAGTGTCGGATATTTTCCGCCGCCGGGCTGCATTATTTATTCTAGGAATTGGTTTCTGTAATCATTTTGAATATGAATCAATGAATGAATGGGCATCACTTTTTTCCATGATGTTCACAAGTGGTCGCTCAACCTTGAAATAGTTCAAAAAATGGTAGCTTGACGCTGGTGATGAAGATGTTGTTGTTTTAACTATCTCTGCCACTTGTTGCCATGAAACAAAAACCGCTAATCCTGAGCAAAATGGATATCACTTTCATAAAAAAACCCATCTTGTTCAAGACAAGATCATCAACAGCTATCAGACAATTTTAGTCTGGGAAACAACATTATATGTAAGAAACACCTTTCTATTATGTATTTAATTTTGATCAAAGTCCAACCACTTTGTAGTAACCCCAACTACGGTGCTCAAAAATGGACGTTAAAATAAGAAATGAAGTATTTGTTTCGAAAATGTTCATGACAGACGACACGTATATCGTAAATCGCTTATGGTTATATCAATATCGAGTACATCGATTGGCCAAAATTTCTCACCTATTTGTTCAAAAAAAATTGAATTTTAACTGCAAAAATATAGGTAAAACCCAATTTAAACGGGAAAACTAAAAGATGAACAGAAAAACAACGGAGAAAACAACAAAAAAGTAATAATCTACAGTGTCTACGAATTGTCTACATATTCTACCAATTCTCGACATTGTCTACTCAAAAATCATGAAGACAAAAGAACAGTTTGGTGTGGTTTATGGGCTGGTGGAATCATCGGTCCATATCTTTTCAAAAATGAGGCCGACCGAAACGTCTTAATATATTTCTTCGGTCTAGACCTGACCTATGTAACAAAATCTTATATCACGAAATTATATTTAATCGATAATTTATTGGAAATATTTCTTATTTTGAAAAAACCAAGAAGCGAACTTTTTCTTTCCAACTGGTAAATAGTCAGGTTCACCAACACAATTATAGCATAACTAAAGTTCGAGCAAAAACGATTTATTTTTCCGAATTTTTGAAAAGTATCAGCGCATCAAGTGCTATCTACATAAGTGGTTTCCAATAAACCAACAAACAACATTGGAGACTGCTAATTAAATAAAGATTAATTAAAAAAATAATAATTCAACTTTAAATTAAATATTCCAACCACTACAGCCCAAATAAATTAAAAAATAACGAAACAAGCGTAGTGCAATCTACTCAGTTTTACGATGCCAATTGAGAATAAAAAAATTCTACCAAAAAAAAGAAAATCGGAAAATCAATGATAAACCAAAAACTTTGGTTTGTTATTGAGATAACATGATTTTCATTCGCTTGTCGACGTTTTCTATTATGTTTTCCGATTTTGGTGCATCGTTGCCTGCGCGGAGAGTAGGGCCGAAAAGTTAGTTAAACAGTAAAATTGAAATAAAATAAATTGTTGGTCGAATTGTGGGGTTTATGTGGTGCTGACAACAACAGTAACAACAACATCACCAACAACCCACTTATCACTTAAAACTATAATTAACAACATTCAGTGTTTATTTTTAACGATGTTGTGTATTTTATATTCGAGTAATAATAGCAAATTGTTGACAGAAAGGGTTTTATTATGTGTGCTGCAAAAAAAAAATTTAAATACACATCGAGTGAAATGATAATTGAAGCTTTGGTGATAGAATCTACAGTTACACAATAATAATGATTTTGTGTGTTTCGTATTATTAAATTTATTATACGGATATGTGTGTAGGGGAGTTACCGAAATTATAGTGCAGTCCGAATGTGTGTATTTAGGCATGGATGTCTCAAATTAAATATAATTTTTTGTGGGGTGGTTTGTGCTAGCTACACCAATTCGTAATTTGAGTGTAGAAATTATATTGTTCGAATGTGATGCAGAACTGTTAGTTGACAATACAGTTAACCATTTTACCGGATTGTTATATAAAATTTTCGGACGATGACTTTTACAAGATTTTTTAAAAAATTTGTAAAAATTGCCTTTAACGCATCATACTTTTTAAATGGATAGAATACTAAGAAGCACTCGGGCACGCCGAGGAACCGTAAAACGTTGAAACAGACTAAACTAATATACTTTAGTTATTATGTACGTATGAGCAAAGAATATAAACCAATCGATTGTTAGTTAAGCTCAATCTATCGTGAGCAGGTGGCATTGATTGGCTGTTTCGGAGGAATCGATTTAAAGATCGTAAGTAGCTTTTTCTTATTTGGGAATTTCTGTTAGCGTTATTTCATTATGGAAGCAGTTGCGTTGTGGGTTGTATGTTCGTTAATTTATTCGAATTTAACCACCCAGTCTGTCTGCTGAAGCATTTGGCGACACAAACTAAAAGCGGCCACTACTTTTTCTGTAACCAGTGTTGTTTTTTCCCGTACAATAAATGTTGCCCGCTTCCATATAATTAATTTTTTTCACGGATTTAACTTTCAAAACTGCAAACTTTCCTGGTTTTTGGGTATATAACGGTATGATCCCATGTGTTGGGGCTAGTTTAGTGTTGCGATGATACAAATATCCGATGTGGTTGAGGCAATTTGCTATTGCGTTGATATTTGTATGTTGCGAAACGAAGGCAATAATAAACTGCGTAAATCCCAAGTTGGTTTTTTGTTAATTATAAATTTATTTATAATTTTTTATTGTTGTTTGAAGTTATGTTGATGGAGTGTAAATTCGACTATCTAAATGTCAAAATGGTGGCTCGTATTTATTAGCGTAGACGACTCCGAAAAATATCGTTTAGTGAAAGCGCTCAAACGCAGGTGTCGCATCGAACGTAAATTCGGTATTGAATCATGCACTGAACTGAAGATGCAGCACAGGTGTTCGTCCACCAATTGACACTTGGATAGGTGACGTTTTGACATTTGGATGTAATACAAATAATTTTAAGTAAGTATATAAATATAAATTATACAATTATAAATTATGAATTAATGCTTAATTAATTATTTTAGGAGGATCAAATTGGTATTTATACAATGATAAAGGGTAAGTATAAAGTTGATTATTTTATGCATTTACATTTGTTTGTTTTTTAGGTTAAATGTATTTCAGAGTGACATATTTCAGATTGAGATATTAGGTAAGTATTTGTTATGTTGAATTGCTCCAACATACCGCCGCTCTTGAACCATCTGGTTCAATAATTGGATGCAATTATGATGTACGAACTGTAACTTTCTTGTTCGAATGTGACTGACTGGACGTTGACACATCTTGCTGGTCTTCGGAATCATTTTGGCTCGATATTGGGAGTATGGCCAGTTTACTAGTGGGACGCTTTATTTCCTCGGATTTGGTTCTGAGCGTAACCACTCTGGTAATGCCATCGGAACCGGGATGTAATTTTGTGACTTTTCCTACTGGCCACTGATTTACGGCTACGCTTTCATCTTTGATTACTACTATGTCGCCGATCTGGATTTGCGGCTGAGAATCTCTCCATTTCGCTTTTGGTTGTAATGATGCGAGGTACTCAACATTCCAACGCTTCCAAAAATGCTGTGCCAGCTGTTGAACCATTTGCCATCTGGTTAGATATGATGGTTTGAGGTGAGTGACGTCGATTTCGGGGATTTTTGTTGTTGGGTGACCAAGCAGGAAATGAGACGGAGTCAGGACGTCGATGTCTGTGGAGTACATTGCGCAGATAGGCCTGGAGTTTAGCGTGCCCTCGATTTCACATAATAAAGTGTTCATTTCCTCCATTGTAAGTATAGTGCTGCCAATGACCCGCTTGAGATGATATTTGGCGGATTTGACCCCTGCTTCCCAGATACCCCCGAAATGAGGTGCGCTGGGAGGATTGAAATGCCATGTTATATAGTACCTGGAAGAATAAGCAGAAATCACTTGCGAATTGGATATTAGTTTATTAAAGGTTTGCCTTAATTGGCTGCTGGCACCGACGAAATTTGTGCCGTTGTCGCTATGAATCTCTTGGCAAATCCCACGTCTTGCAACGAATCTTTTCAGGGCTCCTAGGAATGATTCACTGGTCATGTCGCCGACCAACTCCAAATGAATAGCTTTTGTGCTAAGACAGATAAATAAACATATATATGATTTATATGTCTTTTGGCCTCGGCCCTTTCGTAAATGTATTGGAATTGGCCCGGCGTAGTCTACGCCAACCTTTAAAAACGGGCGAATTAGTTCGACACGGCAGCTTGGCAGATTACCCATGACTTGATTATTTATCTGTGCTTTAAGTTTGGAGCAGATGACGCACTGATTAATAACTTGACGAACCGTGCTTCGGCCACTCGGAATCCAATATTGTTGTCTGGTGATGGCTAGTGTCAACGATGGACCAGAGTGCTGGTTCCCTTTGTGGATGTCGACCAGAATTAGCTTCGTAAGCAGTGACTTCGGATGCAGGATTATGGGATGCTTAGTGGAAAACGGAGCTTCCGAATTTTGGAGTCGCCCGCCAACGCGAATGAGGCCGAATTCGTCTAAGAAAGGGCTCAATGATTTGATTTTACTAGATTTGCTTATTTCGCCTGTTGTTTGAATTTGCGCTAGCTCCGTATAGTAGAACTTTCCTTGTTCATGCCGACATATTTTGAATAGGGCCTGGAACAGTTCTTCTCTCGTTAAATACGTTCCGTAGGTTCTCGAGCCCCTTTCAATCTTTGAGTTCGTGATGAAGCGTAAAATGTACGCGAATACTCTTTGAAATTTCGTAATAGACGAAAATTTTGTCATTAATTCATCGAGCCATGGACTGACGGTTGTAGTTGCAAAGGTGAATATTTTGTTATTAATTTCTTCAATTGAGCCATAATCGCATTGTTGCGGAGGCCATGATTTCAGGGTTTGACGGAGCCAGATAGGGCCGTTCCACCAAAGAGCGTGGTGATGTAAATCATTTGGCGATAAACCTCGGGATGCGCAGTCGGCCGGGTTGTCAGTTGAAGGCACGTGTAACCAATATTTGCGCGGTATAATATTTATAATTTCAGCCGTTCTATTGCCTACAAAGGTACTCCATCGTCGGGGATGACTGGCAAGCCAATCTAATACGATTCGGGAGTCCGTCCACGCATATGTTTCCGAAATTTCTGCTTCTGTTTCCCTTTGGATTAATTTGATCAGGTTGGCAAGAAGCAACGCAGCGCAAAGTTCGAGTCGTGGTAATGAGACTTGTTTCATTGGAGCCACTTTGGTTTTGGCCGCAATTAATTTTATGAAGATGTTTTCCGACGATGTTTCTACCCGTAGATAGACCACAGCAGCAAAGGCATCTTGACTGGCGTCGGCGAATCCATGCATTTGAACGGTTTTAGCTTTGGTTGTTTCAATGTATCTGGGAATCGAGATTTGTTTAACGTTTTTCAGGTGATTTCGAATTGTTTGCCACCGTTTGCATATCGCTTCTGGAAGTGGTTGATCCCACTCGAGATTACTGGCCCACAACTTTTGGATGAAAATTTTAATTTCTACTATGACGGGGGCTAACCACCCTAACGGGTCAAATAGACGACTGGCTTCAGACACGACTATCCTTTTTGTGAATGAGTCTCTTGGTGGCAATTCGGAAACGAATGTAAATTGATCGGTATTCGGGTCCCAATTAAGTCCAAGTACCTTTATTGAGTTTGAATCACTTTGACTATTCTCATCAATTGATTTGATGCCTCGGCTGGCTTTCTCCTTCAGATTATGTACAATATTGGCTGAATTAGACATCCACTTGCGGAGATTAAATCCATGCTGAGACAGTATCTTATTTATGGAATTTTTTAATTGCATGAGATCCGATTCCGTATCAGCTCCAGTCATTATATCGTCGACGTATGTATCCCGGCGGATCGCCTTGGCGGCAATTGGTGTAGCTGCCTGGTTATCATCGGCTATCCTTTTTAGGACTCTTGTGGCTAGAAAAGCGGAGGACGCTAAACCATAAGTAACGGTCGTTAATCGGAAATGGCGTATTGGTTCGGAAGGATGGGTACGCCAGACTATTCTTTGGAAATTTGTATCTTGGCTGTCGATAGTCACTTGCCGATACATTTTCTCCACATCGGCAGTCACAACAAACTTGTATTCTCGAAATCTTAGAATGATTGCATGCAGGGTTGATTGGACCGTTGCGCCAACGGCCAAGCACTCATTCAACGAATTCCCAGATGGAGGTTTTGCCGACCCGTCAAAAACCACTCTTAATTTTGTGGTGGAACTGGAACGTTTTAGGACACCGTGGTGCGGTAAGTAATATCCTGTATCACTAATTTCTGATTGCGGAATTTCTTTCATGTGATTTAGCTGTAGATATTCTGCCATAAAATCCTGGTAAAATCTTTCAAAATCTGGTTCACGAACGAATCTTCGTTCCATGCTTCTCAATCGTTGAATGGCAATATTTATCGAGTTTCCTAAGTGTTGAGGTGATGTCTTAAAGGGCAACCTGACAATGAATCGCCCGTCACTTGATAGTTTGGTTTTACCGACGAACTCCTTCTCGCATAATATTTCTTCCGGAGATAGTTTGAATTCGGGGTTTGGGATCGCGTCTAATTCCCAAAATTTAGTAAGCGCGCGATCCAAATCGACATCGTTACTGTCATTTGTGGCAGTCATGGACGTTATATCACCTCTCAATAAATTATCAGTTTTTCCAGCGACGACCCAACCTAATATGGTTTTGTACAATGTTAGTCCATCTTGATTGATTCGAGTTTGACCGAGTTCCAGCAGGCTGAAGAAATGGTCGGCTCCAATCAAAATATCTATGTGGGCCGATTTGAAATAATATGGATCGGCTAGCTGTAGTTTAGGCCAACGAATTGATGCGTTATCCTTGATGGTTTGGTGCGGCAATCTTGTCGTTATTTTGGATAGGATGAAGGCATCTATTGACAATTCCGGGTGATGTTTTAATCGAATGGTAAACGTTACTAAGCCCTTAGTACGGCCAGCACTAGCACCTCCTAATCCGACAACCGATAATCTTGAATTTCGTTTCTTAAGGCCGAGTCGCTGTGCTGATTCCTGTGTAATAAAGCTGGCTTGTGAACCGGAATCCAGTAAAGCTCGGCATGTTATTACGTTGCCCGAAGAGTTTACTACGTCGATCAAAGCGGTTGGAAGTATGGAATGCGATACTACGTTTTGCGAACAGAGGGCCTTCACTTCTTTGCGAGTCACGCCTTTGTTAGGTGGTGGTGATGGATCAGGAGCCGCAGCGGTTTCGGTATTTTCTGGCAAATGAAGCATCGTATGGTGCTTTTTCCTACAGTGAAGACAACGGCGATTGGACCGGCACTTCTGAATTAGATGTGAGCTGCTTAGACAATTAAAACATCTGAGGTTAGTATTTGCCCAATCCCTTCTTTTGATAATATCCATTTCGTTAAACTGCTTGCAGGAAAATAGGGAGTGATCCTTTTGCTGGCAAATATCGCAGGAAAAGCTTGTTTCGCGGGTTATGGCGTGGCTCTTGATGTTATGCTTGGGAATTGATTTTTTAATGGATACGTTCGCTGATTCTAGGGTGTCAATTCGTCGCGATAAAAATTCAACAAAGTTTGAGAATTGTGGATTTTCAATGTCGGTAACTGTTTCTGCCCATAACATTTTCGATTTATCATCTAACTTTTGGACCAGAATGAAAATCAACCAATGGTCGCGTGCCTCGGCGTTTTCTCCCAAAGCCTTCAGGCCTCGTATGACCTCGTCCGAGGTATCCATGAGCCTTTTGATGTTAGAGGAATTGGCTGTAGAAATCGAAGGCTGTTCAATGAACGTACGTATGAATGAGTTGATAATATGCTTTTTTCGATCGTACCGTTCTTTCAACTTATTCAATGCGCCTATGTAGTTACTTTCTGTGACGCTAATATGCTTTAGCAAAATGGCGGCCTCGCCTCGGAGTAGTCCTTTGAGGTACTGGAATTTTTGTACGGGACTCAAAGACGTCGATTCATGAATGGTGCTTGCGTAGAGATCATGGAATGATTGCCATTCGGTATAGTCGCCCGAAAATGGCGGTATATTGATCTTTGGTAATTTTATCTCGCGAACATGATCAGCGTTCGTGGCATTAAACGATATATCTAGTGCTCCATTACCAACGGTCATTGTTTTCGCTCTTATGAATTTGTTCAAGGCCGTGACAGCGTTGTAGTAGTTTTCCTCATATAACACATCTGATTGTTCCTCGGGATCTATATTGAAGATTTTGCTCTCGATCACGGTGAATTCGGACATCAGTGTTTCGACTCGGGCTAGACGGGTTCGGACATCTTCAATTGATAAGTTTTCGGTCGCTCCATTGATGAATTTCAATATATTCGTTAGTCGGCCCTTATTGGTGGCACGTTGTTTTTTTAGTGAAGCGAGGTCAGCCATTTTAATGATCGTAGCACTTATTGAATATCAATCAGTCAACGGTTTGATAGAATAATCTTGGAACTATATACGGCACCTTTTAATGTTTGAGGTTATCACAGGAATTTTTACTCACTATATTCACTTTAGTTTTAATTCACTAACTTTTGATTTGTGAAAGAACACGCGGTTTTAATAGAACTCGGTTTGCAATCGTTGTATAATAGTTATAACTACTCGCTTCGAAATGTATCAGTAAACTATATTGGCGGTTGATTGTACGCAAATTCGTGAGTACTTTAAAATCACTTAATTTATTAACAATTTTTTGGGACTAATGCGATTCACGTGTTCTATAGATCGATTTATTAAGTGGCTTTGATTTTAATAAATGTTTAAAGAATTGAATTTACACTTGTATTTTAAAATTCAAAATGGCTACTTAACTTGGAATGATGTCGCGTGGTGATGAAAATTCCACAATGTCCACTCAATGCGCCAAGTTTTTTTCCAAAATTGTTGTTAAATTGCTCGAATTGCTGACCACGATGCGTTACTGGATGAAGCGAGCGCTTTCCTCTATGTGTTTTTGCGATCCGCTTGTCCGGATCCGGCTCGAAGGACCATATGTTGGGGCTAGTTTAGTGTTGCGATGATACAAATATCCGATGTGGTTGAGGCAATTTGCTATTGCGTTGATATTTGTATGTTGCGAAACGAAGGCAATAATAAACTGCGTAAATCCCAAGTTGGTTTTTTGTTAATTATAAATTTATTTATAATTTTTTATTGTTGTTTGAAGTTATGTTGATGGAGTGTAAATTCGACTATCTAAATGTCAAAATGGTGGCTCGTATTTATTAGCGTAGACGACTCCGAAAAATATCGTTTAGTGAAAGCGCTCAAACGCAGGTGTCGCATCGAACGTAAATTCGGTATTGAATCATGCACTGAACTGAAGATGCAGCACAGGTGTTCGTCCACCAATTGACACTTGGATAGGTGACGTTTTGACATTTGGATGTAATACAAATAATTTTAAGTAAGTATATAAATATAAATTATACAATTATAAATTATGAATTAATGCTTAATTAATTATTTTAGGAGGATCAAATTGGTATTTATACAATGATAAAGGGTAAGTATAAAGTTGATTATTTTATGCATTTACATTTGTTTGTTTTTTAGGTTAAATGTATTTCAGAGTGACATATTTCAGATTGAGATATTAGGTAAGTATTTGTTATGTTGAATTGCTCCAACACCATGAATCTACGTTGATTCCCAAATCAAGCTGGCCCATTAAATACAAAAACAATAAATTTTCAGATAAACAAAATATTGTTCCGAATTTACCCTGTCAAAGCCGGTTCGTATCACAGGATTATGAATACCGTTAAAGAACTTGACGGTTACAACACCAATTCTCGCAATTTCCCGAAAATACCGGAAATAAAGGGTGATTTTTTTGTGGTTAGGATTTTCATGCATTAGTATTTGACAGATCACGCGGGATTTCAGACAAGGTGTCAAAGAGAAAGATGCTCAGTATGCTTTGACATTTCATAATGAATAGACTTACTAACGAGCAACGCTTGCAAATAATTGAATTATATTACAAAAATCAGTGTTCGGTTCGAAAAGTGTTTCGCGATTTACGTCCGATTTATGGTCTACATAATCGACCAAGTGAGCAAACAATTAATGCGATTGTGACCAAGTTTCGCACTCAGTTTACTTTATTGGACATTAAACCAACCACACGAATGCGTACAGTGCGTACAGAAGAGAATATTGCGTCTGTTTCTGAGAGTGTTGCTGAAGACCGTGAAATGTCGATTCGTCGCCGTTCGCAGCAATTGGGTTTGTGTTATTCGACGACATGGAAGATTTTACGCAAAGATCTTGGTGTAAAACCGTATAAAATACAGCTCCTGCAAGAACTGAAGCCGAACGATCTGCCACAACGTCGAATTTTCAGTGAATGGGCCCTAGAAAAGTTGGCAGAAAATCCGCTTTTTTATCGACAAATTTTGTTCAGCGATGAGGCTCATTTCTGGTTGAATGGCTACGTAAATAAGCAAAATTGCCGCATTTGGAGTGAAGAGCAACCAGAAGCCGTTCAAGAACTGCCCATGCATCCCGAAAAATGCACTGTTTGGTGTCGTTTGTACGCTGGTGGAATCATTGGACCGTATTTTTTCAAAGATGCTGTTGGACGCAACGTCACGGTGAATGGCGATCGCTATCGTTCGATGCTAACAAACTTTTTGTTGCCAAAAATGGAAGAACTGAACTTAGTTGACATGTGGTTTCAACAAGATGGCGCTACATGCCACACAGCTCGCGATTCTATGGCCATTTTGAGGGAAAACTTCGGAGAACAATTCATCTCAAGAAATGGCCCGGTAAGTTGGGCACCAAGATCATGCGATTTGACGCCTTTAGACTATTTTTTGTGGGGCTACGTCAAGTCTAAAGTCTACAGAAATAAGCCAGCAACTATTCCAGTTTTGGAAGACAACATTTCCGAAGAAATTCGGGCTATTCCGGCCGAAATGCTCGAAAAAGTTGCCCAAAATTGGACTTTCCGAATGGACCACCTAAGACGCAGCCGCGGTCAACATTTAAATGAAATTATCTTCAAAAAGTAAATGTCATGGACCAATCTAACGTTTCAAATAAAGAACCGATGAGATTTTGCAAATTTTATGCGTTTTTTTTTAAAAAAAAGTTCTCAAGCTCTTAAAAAATCACCCGTTACTATGCCGAAATTTTCCAACCGAAAGAAAATAGTGTCGATAATGCAGATTGTGATTTTGCTATACAAACTGAAAATAAACAAATCCGATTACGTTGATCAATCTAATTCAGCCAAACAATTTTTTTTCAACGGAAAATTAATTTTTTGATGGATTTGAGATGATTTGGAATTAAAAATATCAGTTTATGTTATGCTATGTGATGTTCATTTTAAAAGATCAACTTTTAAAAAAAGAGAACATATTTGAATATTAAAATCAGATTCATTAAAAAAAATCATTAAATGATCGGACGCTGTAGGATAACCTAATTCCGCATTGAGGCCACTATGGCCATTTGAAGGCCTTAATGCCTGTTAACTCCAGTGCAATTGTCAAAAAAACGATGGGACCACAGGGGTGTAATTTGGCCAGGTTTCGATCTAATTTAATAAGCCGTAACGCCTGTTAACTTTAGTCCATTTGCCTAGAATTTCTATTCTAAGATTTTGATTGTTCAAGATATCTTTTGATAGATCAAGAGAAAACACCGCGTTGATTCCATTCTGGCCACTTGATAGGCCTTAACGCCCGTAAACCCTATCCAAATTGTGATGAGATTCTAATTTGGCTACGTCCGTGTAATTTGACAAAGTTTTGTTAGTTCAATTTCTTGCAAATTTATTGAATGGTCCGGCGTTCTAGGTTCATCAAAATTCTTACCAAATTTCTAATTTTTTGCGAATTCGTTTAACGACCCGATATTCTAGGTGAACCTAGATCAGCATTGATCACCATCAAATGGCCATATTTGGTAGGGTTCTAGCCCCGTTAAATATGCCCTAATTGACAAGACTTTGATAATTTAATTTCTTGCCAATTGATTGAATCGTTCTGATCTCTAAGTTAACTTAACTTCGATTGACGCCATTATAACCATTTGTAGGCTTTAATGTCTGTTAACTCTAGCCCAAATGTGAAGAAATCTTAATGGGACAACCTAAATCCGCATTAATGCTACTGTGGTCATCTGATAGGCTTTGCAGCCTGTTAAATTTTGTCCAGCTGTGAAAAAATTCTGATGGCACTTTGGGGATCTAATTTGATTAAACTTCGATAGCTCAATTTTTTACAAATTCATTGTACGATTTAGCCCCACCAGAATTTCTTCACAATTATTCCAGAATTAACAGGCATTCAGCTCTCGGTTAACCTAGAACGCTTTAAATTCTACTAAAAAAATTCTTGTCAAATTACACCATGTAGCCCCATCAGAATTTCTTCACAATAGGATTAGAGTTAAAAGGCATTAAGGCATATCAAATTGTCAAACTGGCGTCAATGCCAATTTAGATTAACCTAAAGCGCCAGACCATTTAATGAATTTGCAAAAAATTCAACTATCCAATCTTTTAAAATCACATCACACACTCGTAAACTCACCAGAATTTCCTCACAATTGAGCTATAGCTAAGAGGCTTTAAGGCCTATCAAAAGATTATAGTGGCATCAAAACTATCAATTTAAACTATCGAAATGTTTACAAATTACACCGCGTAGCGCCATCAGAATTGCTTTCCAGATATTACATTTACATCGAAGTGAGGTTACCAAGACGTTGTAAGTTTGGTTTGGAACTAATGAAACATTAAATTCTTTAAATCCAAAAATTCGGTCGTCTCAACAGACTGCAGTGACCAAACTACAACAATTAGCGGTATTGCATTGGTCATTTACAACACAATCGTAGTAAAAGTTAACTCAAATGGATTCATCTAAATCTAAAATGATTTTGGATTTACGTAAATCCAATTCAATTTTTAGTACTACATGTTTGTGCTAAAATATTAAAAGTGATATTTCAAACTACAAAATCGACATAAATATTTTTACTTACAAACTTTAAAGCCCAAAAACTAAATCCGAAAAAGGCTGTTGATTTTGAAAATTATAAATCCAAAACTAAATCCTAATCCACTTTTACCAATGCAATACGCTTAATACTGAAAATACTTTGAGCCTACATACAAAGTATAATCACAATGCCTTAGCGAATTATTATGATTTGCTACGCATTTGTCAACACATTCGGCACCTCGCAATTTATTGTATTTAGTTCTATTTGAAATTTTGGATTATTTTGGGTGACAGCCAGATATTACTTTTACATCGAGGTTGGGGGGTCAATCAAGGGGTGAGGTCACGAGAATAGGTTCTTACACCGAGAAACAAAATCAATTCTTCTTTGACTTAGAAGTACCTAAATTAAAAATTTGTTTAGGAAGTCAAAGAAGAATTGATTTTATTTATTTTTATTTCTCGTTACAACGAAACGGTGTTTGAATTTAGAGAAAATTGGTTTGCTATACTGCAACTCTATTTTTTACCATACACTGTACTTAAAATTTTATATTTATTTATTTTTAATTGCTTATCAAAAGGTGTACTAAAAATTATAGGTTATAATATAAAAAAAACTATTTTTCATCAATATCTCCCAAACTAATGAGTTCAAGGTCATCAAGATCACCGTGCAACGTCCCCTCGACACTACACAATTTTTATTATAGGTAATTCCCCCACCCCTCCCCTTTGTACCGTTTCCGAGATAAAAGCCTCGCATTTATTACAAAAAAACTCACTCTGTATAATGGTATTTTGCCCCAATCTCAGCCAGTAGCGTGCTATTGGCCCAAATAGATAAAATACTCAATAGTTGGAGCATTTCTATTAACCAGGTTACATTTTTTTCTCTTCGAAAAACCTAATACTGAAAAATGTTCTCTATAGCTAGACCAATTCGACCTGTACAGTATTATCTTGCCCCAGTCACTAGAAGTGGGTTGTTAATAGCCCATATTAATGAAATAACTTAGTTTTTTTGGATTTTCTAAGAGATGGCGTAGCTTTAGTACTAAACATTCCTTTACAATGATACCTACGGCGTTTTAAAGTGTTGACATTCCACATTAAAATTTAGTTTTGTCATTATTCGTGAAAACAACAAATTTTTGAATCCCGTTTAACATGTCGATGTTGTAGCAACAAAACAGTTTTGCGGAAAGCATTACTTTTTTGCTTTAATAAAAAGAAAAAAGCTGCTGGTAGTTTTCATTTGCTACAAGAAACTTATGGTGAACAAGCACCTACTCAACAGACTTGCGAAAACTGGTTTAAACGATTCAAAAGTGATGATTTTGATGTCAGTGACAAAGAACGTTCAGGTCAACCAAAAAAATCGAAGATGGAGAATTGAAAGCATTATTGAAGAAAAGCTCAGCTCAAGCAGAAAACAAACTTGCAGAACAGTTAAATGTCACTTAAGCAGCCATAAGCAAACGTTTACATGCCATGAAAATGATTCAAAAAGAAGGAAAATTGGTACCACATGAACTGACAGAAGCTAACATTGAAAATCGTTTAATGGTTTGCAATTCTTTGCTTACAAGACACCGAAGATGTCATTTTTTGTCTCAAATTGTGAATATGACTGTCTGTACAAAAACCCTAAACGCAAAAAGTCATGGGTTCATCCAGGCGAACGATCCACATCAGCAGCAAAACGAAACATTCATGGAAGTAAGGTTATGTTGTGCATTTGGTGGGATCAGAAAGGAGTGGTGTACTATGAGGTGCTAAAACCGAACGAAACCATTACTGGTGCACGTTTCCACATGTCGCAAAACACTGAAATGGAAAATTATACCGCATGCTTCCTATTCCTTCAAGGCCAGAACTTCAGGATCCTCGAAGAAATCAAAAAATGGATCGATGAATGGATCGCATCAAAAGACAAACATTTTTTTTCGATGGAATCCATAAATTGCCAGAAAGATGGTCGGAAGTCATAGATAACGATGGAAAATATTTTAATTAAAATAAAATTTACCATTTCTGGTAAAATTACCAATCTACATATGAATTGGTCTTATTTTCAAAATCGTTATCTAAGATCACGTGGTGATGAAAAAATAAATTAAGAATAGTATGATTTTTATAAATGTAGATGATGCAAAATACTATTAGAATATTTCCAGTCTACACCAACCTAGAAATATCTTATGGAAATTCAGAAAATCGCGAACGATAAAATACATTTTTCCCGAAATCAATGTTTTATGTTACTCGAACATTTCTGGAGTTAAAATTCTCAACTTTCCCGTACTGCACGTGAATTTTACGAGTTAGAGAGGTTTCAGCCCCCCAGCAGATGGTTTATACGAAGAAAAAATTTCTAATTTAAAATATTGTTGCGATCTCGCCTATTGGATTGATGGGCAGTTAATTCGGCGAAAAATGTATTCATCAAAAATTGCTCATTTAAAGTTTAGAACATTACGTTGAGTAGGGTCACTAAAAGTGGTTTTATAACAGTTTTGTTATATAGCGGATTGTAGTAGTCTAGAACATAACCTAAAGAATAAATCCAGGCGAATCTAGAATATTTAATCGTATAAAGTATAAATACGACTGCAACAAACACAATGGGCGAGTTCTGGTATGCCGATTGGGAGATTCGGTACACGATAGTTGAAAGTGAAAGTGAATTGCGGAAAAATAATAAGTGAAAATAGCAGTGTAATTAAAAATTGAAAATGTATTAAGGCTGCGTACCAAAAGTTGGGTAAACCGCTTACTACGGTAAAAAAAGATTTTAGTACAGATTTTTCGATCAGTTTACCATAGAGTTTTTCAAAAATAATTGAATTTACCGAAAAATTTACTTAAAATTGATTTTTATTTTGATGTAAATTAATAAATAGTTGAGGAAATTACTTGTTGTTGTGATTTAGTGTTGGTAAAAGAAAACTGGGAAGATTATGTATTGTAGACATATTTCGGGAATATTCCAGTAGTGGCGTTGAGAATATTTGCGCATTTTCGAGAATATTCTGGAAGTGTGTGAATTAGGAAAAGTGGTGTGGTAACCGTCAAAGTCTATACCGATATTCATAATTCAGTGATACAAACCGAATTTGACAGGACACTATTAGATTTTTAAAATTATTTTTAAGGTTTGATATATTAGTTTTGTGGATATTATGTTTAGAGAATATTTTATGTCGGTTTCCATTTTAGCTACAATGCACGTATAAAATTAATACTGACAAATAATTAATATTACTGTAAAAATAAGGAGAATGAAAATATTAATTCGCCCTCTAAATTGTCATTAAATAAATGTAATCTCCCAAGAAATTCCTTCTACACATTCAGTACAAAAAAACCATTACCAACTGTATCACGTATAACAAATTGCTTTTATAATTACTGATGAAATTAAAAACTTTGAAATTTACTTTTTCGAAAATTAAAAATAAAAAATGTATCTTTTATACGTAATAATGATATTATTCTCATCCAGACTTTTAATTTTAATTACATTCCTTCCGTTGTTACGATCTCCCTATGTTATAGATATCTTATATCTTCCTCGTACATTTATATGTACGAGTACATATAGCACAAGTATTTATGATGATGGATAATAATTGTTCGATTCTCATAATTAAATTGGACTTGTTATGATAATTATTAGTATTGTTGTTGTTGGTAAATGGATCATATAAATAATAATAATAATAATAATGTTTATTTGCAGCCCCTCATCGTCTCGTTGTACTATATCGAAATTCATGAATCAATTATATCGTATATTGATTCCAAGATTTTTTTTGGATATATATACAAAGGATTTAATTTAGGCTTTAACATTATCTGCCAGCACCAGATGATTTTAACTCTCCATCATTTTTAAATATACTCGTATATAAAAAATAAAATGTAATCTCGAACCATTTTCTCAATTTTTGCTTGTCTAATTAATGAAGTGCTCTGATTTGATAAATTTTCGTTTTTTTGCGGGTTTTGATTCGTTCGTTCGTCTTAACGAGAGATATAAAAGAAAGATGGTTTTCTGCTAAATTCTGTTTTTGGTTTTTATGTATTTGCGTTATCTCATCGGTTTGATAAATACGTTTTGTATAAAAGTCATAGAAAATTTATATCATCTCTCGCATTGATAAAATGAAATATAACGCGATGCTGTGCCAAAACACAACCCTTCAAAGTGAAAAATGTGTATAAAGCTTCTAATTTTACTACGAAATCTCACACATAAATTTTCCTTTTTCATTTTTTTTTGTTAAGATGAATTTTCTTATTTTCCTATTTAGGTTTGATTTATAAAAAAAAAAAAATCTTCGTCTTCCTCTCAATTAAGTAATTGAAATTTTCAATTTTATTATTATGTTTTGTGCTTTCGTTTTTTGTTACACTGTATAATATTATGTATATTCACCCTTAAGAAGCTTAAGAAAGTTAATTTCATTTTCTAACAAAAAAATTATCTAGCAATTATTATAATTAACATGTAACATAATTATGCTAATTTAGCTCGTGTGTATTTATAAGTCGTATATACTACAGCATCATATAGACGTGTTAGGAGATTTTGATGGTTTATTGTTTCTTTTGTTTCTAATTCTTTTCCAGAAAAATTATACGGATTTTTTTCCAGTATGCGATACTTGAGATTCTCTCGGTGCCCCGCAAAAAAAATATATAGGTTATTTGAATAAATTAGTGTTAAGGCAAGAAAGTTCTACCTGCTAAATGATGTCAATAGATAAGTAACAAGGACAATTTACCTTGCAAGAAACTCTTAAACATACACAAATGTAAGTGCTTTAAACCTGCACCGACCAAATTAGCCCGCCTCAATGAAACCTGTACCATAATTTGTTACACATTTATTACAACAAATTCCGATTTTATTACAGTTACCGTTTTCGAGAAACGAGTGGTTCTTGGACCAGAATTTATTACAAATTAATTTCATTGAATAAGTTAGTTCAATACCACCGCTATAACTTGGCTAAGGGTAAATTTCACCCCAAAACGATTATTTATTTCAAAAACGACAATTTAACCAACTTTAATAATTTTTTTAAACACCAGACTGCCACCAGATTTTGGGGTTAATGTTGCCCTAGAAGTGTTGTCGAAAGTATAGGTCAACCTTATCCAGGTGTGTTGGAACGGAATTGGCTCCAACCGGTATGGGCTTCAAATATGTTATTTAAAGATTGATTTTACCACCTTTAATTATTTATTACTTACTTTGTGGACTTTGTAGAACAGATCAACTTTATTCACTTGTGTAATAAATTATTTTATAAGGTTGACCTGCCTACCACAATGTCCAAGAAGTAACATTTGACCCATTATGTGGTGGCGATATGTTGTAATAATTTATTAGATGTGGTAAAATCAACCTTTAAATTACAAATTTAAGCCTTAACCGTTTGAAGCCGTCCGTCTAACCTAACTAAAACATAATTTATTACACACCTGGATAAGGTCGATCTGCCCACCACAATGTTCAAAGAGTAACATTTTTTTTCAATATTTGGTGGCGGTTTGGTATAATAAATTAATATTGATGGTAAAATCGACCTATAAATTAAAAATTTGAAGCCTTTACCGTTCGGAACCAATTCAGTATAACCTTACACAAAAATAATTTATTACACAAGTGAATAAAGTTGACCTGCCCTTCAAAAGTCCACGGAGTAACATGTTACTCAATATCTGGTGGCGATCTGGTGTAATAAATTATTAAAATTTTGCAAAATCGAACTTTAAATAACATATTTGAAGCCTCTACCGGTTGGAGCCAATTCCGTTCCAACACACCTGGATAATGTTGACCTAATCTCGGCAAGACTAGAGCAACATTTTTCCCAAAATCTGGTGGAAGTCTGATATTAAAAAATTATTAAAGTTGGTTAAATTGTCGTTTTTGAAATAAATAATCGTTTTGGAGTAAAATTTACCCTAAGTCAAGTTATAGCGGTGGTATTGAACTAACTTATTCAATGTAATTAATTTGTAATAAATTCGGTTCCAAGAACCATCCCGATATCATAGGAACATCATTAGTTTTTGGCTGAAATCGGCCCACCGAAAGTCGTAATTTCCATAGGAACTTTTTCGTTTTTACAAATATTTTGAAAAGTATGTATATCATTTACAAGAAAATCGATTATGATTGATTCATTGATTAAAATGTACGGCCAAGACTAAACAGGGGTCCCGGATACCCCGGGTCTATCGTACACCCCTTTTACATATAACAAGATGGAGGGATAGGAAAGGTTATTAGATATGCATATGATAGATTTAACCCGGTTAAAGACATCTAAGTAGTCAATACATAGTTAGTAAAGCACAAGACGGCACAATAATTTTTGTTGGATATTAATAATCCAATCAACAATGAAGATCCTAAAAAAATTTTAATTGTAAAATTTCCTGAAATAAAACTTCATTAGTATGGGTGATTAACCAAAAAGCTAACCAAGACCTTTACCAATTTACAGTCTCCCGAACAACTTAGAAATTTAATTAAAGAAGTGCCATGAACCCCGAAAATACAAAAACTATCTAAGTACAGCAATATTTGTCGACATTTAAATTTTATTCTGTAGTCTTACTTGAATATTCTACCAACCATGAGAAAAGAACAATATAGAAAAGTGTTAACACTAATTTTCTTACACTAGGTCGCTACCTCAAGGCCAATATTCTTATACTTTTATGCAAGATGGAGCTCCTTGCCAAACCGCAAAATTAATAGAGACTTTTTATAGAAATATTAACATCCTCTGTTGACCTGGATATTCTCCGGATTTAAACCCTATCGAGAATTGTTAGGCCTTACTTAAGTCCAACGTATATAAAACCCTTAATCTTAAAGTGTACACCCTAACAAAAAATATTGAAAAAATGTGGAAAACTAATGAACAAATTCGCAATATGATCAATACTTGTAAAGGGTGTCGCAGCAAGAGCGCCGGATTTAAATTTGCCGCTATTTTGTTAATACGAGTTGTACGGTGGTTTTTTTTGACAGTTGTCACGTACAGACCACGCGATTTAAGAATATGAGGAAGTATTCAAACCAAGAACTGTAACGAATCGCACAATATCTCTTCTATTTAACGTCGGTGTGATCACAGCTTTAAAGCGCTGAATAAAATATTAATTTTAATAAATCTTTCTTTCACTGTAAATATGTAGATCAGGTTCCAATGATGACATGACAAACTTGATCGTTTATAGGAGAAATTGATGGTAAATAACACAATGAAAACAAAAAAATATGAAATGGAGGGGCAATCAGCTGGCTATATAAAGATCGGAAATTTTGTGGTAGAGGAGGTTTTTTTTGGTATTGATGGAAGAAAAAACTGAAAAACGATACAAAGGTAGAGTGCAGTGAACACCATGGGAATAAAAAACACAGAAAATAAATAAACTAAAAAAATGGTTTGTGTTGATTGTAATAAAAAAATTATAAATTAAATTATAAAATTAAAACATAAAATTATTAAATGTGCAAAAACAAATTTAATTTGTTAAGAGTAAATAATAAATGATAATTATTGTATAAAAATTAAAAGTTATATGTTAATAAATCAAAACCAAATTATAATGGACAAAATAAACTAAACGTCTAAAGAAAGTGATATTTTATTCTATGAGTAATTAAATTTAAAGACATTGTATTTTCCTTGTGGTACCCCCTTGTACAAGTTTATTCTGTGTGTGCAAATTTGTGGGACAAAACCCTGTACCAAGTTACAAGTGCTGTGAATGTTTCCTAAACTTGTGAAGTGGTCGATGTTGTCGAAGTGGTCTTAATTATATCTAATCACATACGTCCGCAAATATTAAAATTAAACTACCCGTATAGTATTGAGGCGTATATAAGTAAAGTTGCTGAATGAAGTTAAGTACGGGCATGAGTTCCAGAAATCGAAGCTACTTGAACGGAAGTTTTCTCCACGATACGTATCAGTTGAACCAGCATCAACCGTAAACCGTAATGCGACATTGGGATACCGTATCACCAGCATTAGATGACACAAGATTATTTTTAACGTCAGTTTGCAACCAGCCAAAACGAAGAAGGATATCTATTGGCGGATTTGGTGATATAAAACTATTTATTACATTATTTGTTACATTTACTATATGATTATTTATATTATTTCCATCTATATTTTATTTCTTTCTTTCTTTTTCTTTATTTTTTTTTGTTGTCTTATTTCTGTTCTTTCAATCAAGCATTACGCTTGCGATTTATTCTTACTTTTACATACTGTACTAATTGTTAGTTAATTATTGTTGTACGTTATCTTAAGGTTAACTTTGTTTTACCTTTTATACCTAGCTTAGCATTTTCTTAATTTTAGTTTTCTATTTTATTAGTTTAATTATTTTCTGTCGTGGGGTAATATTTCGTTATGACTCAGCTGGCTTCATTATTTCATTTTCTTTAGTAGCTAGAAAATTCGTATAATGAACGCGTCGGACTAAACTTTTGGTATAATGGGATGACTGGTCAATTGCAATTTTGCGCATTAATCTTAACCACGCTTGGATAAACTTAGGCTTATGTAGCACACTAAATTCGATAAAACCAGAAGACGCGATCCTTGGCTGCGAAATTTGCAAACGTAAAATGTATGTACATTGTAAGGCACACAATGTTATTGCAATGTCAAAATGTTTGTTTTGCAATTAAATAAAATGTTATATGCAACAAAAGTAAAAAAAAATTAAAAAATTTAAAAAACTAAAAAAAAATTTAAAATTTAAAAAAAATAAGAAAAATGAGTTCGTATGAGGTACCTCCCCACAAAAACACTTTTGTATGTAAGGAAAAGCAGTGACATTGTTGAGCATAACTTTATATTTTTATTTCTTTCTTTTCTTTTCTTTTCTTTCATAACGAATAGTATTTTACTGTCAATTTTGTTGTGATTCATTTTCCAACGTTTCCCAGCCTAATTTCTTATACAATTAAATCAACACAGTCCGTTCGTCGTTTTGTCCGTCCACCCGTTCCATTTCTGTCCTTCCAAATATCGGCCTGGTTTGTTAGCTTTTCTTTAAATTCATCATATTTTAGTAATTAGAACAAATTTTTGTACATCATCACATTTCTGGAACTTGTTATGATATATTTGGTCCAATTTGGAAGTGCGGGCAAAGTTCGATATTCATACCTCCTCGTGGTGCTCCCTGGGTAAGTCCAAGTGAATAAGGCAATGCAGGGTAGAGGTTACATAAAATCTGTTAAAATGAACAACTAAACTAATGACAACTAAATGTAAAGGCGAGTTATGAGCCCGTTTTTTTAGTAATAATCGATTTGTGCCAACTAATTTAATTTCGAAAAGCGAAGAGAAAATGAATAAAATTCGTACTGGAAGACCTACGATTCGAACACAATACCGTATGTTCCGTAAACTTTTTTTTACCATTTGTACTACCAAGCTGTATGCAAATTTCATACGGATAGTACACGATAACTTACTGCACTTCTTTTCAAATATATCCTCTAGAGTATGAATCTATACAATACAATAACATAATTGTGACATATTTGGATGAATCAGATCGGTTAAACGGTTATAAAGGGTGCTTCATTTCAAGGAATATAGAACTTAAAGTTCACACTTTCTATTTCCCTTCTATCTCTTCTATATCTTCTATTTTATCATACTTTCACTTAGGGTTAACTGGACTTAGCTCTTCCTAAAAATATTAGCCACATGGATGACCCGTGCTGGAATAAGATTTATGGAATCGAAGTATTGGTCGCACTTATGTTAATGAATATAAATAGATTTTTGCAATGGGAAAAACGAACCGCTTGTTTAATAATTAAATTTTTATAATTGCGATGCGAATAGAACTTTTATGTTAAAATTTTTTGTATGTAAATTTTTATTTATTTAGATTTTTGGAACTGAAATTTTTCTGTTGTCATGTTTCTATTATTATCAAATCATTATTGATGTTTATTTTCAATAATTTGATTGAATACCTACTTAAAATCAATTGTTAAATGATTTACTAATACTATCAAAGGTTTTAGTTTTAGGAACGCATGATTTTGGTGGCCAATGTTGAACGAGAAATGACACGGCCTGGAAACTTAGTCTGCAGTAACACCATTATTACACGTGCTGTGTGGCAGGTCGCACCGTCTTGTTGGAAAAACATGTCCTCCACATCAATTACATCGAATTTGAGCACAAAACCTCCGTTAACGTTTCGCGATACCGCATTCCCAAGTTCCTGGATTTTCGGCCACAGATTCCCTTACTGTGGCTATATTTTCGAGTGACCGACACGGACGACGACGAACAATGATTTTCTGATCCATCAGCGTAAATTTGGTCTCAAATTTTGTAATGAAACGCCTCACTGTCGGTTCATTTGGCGCATTATTGCGACCGAAAACTTGGCGTAATTGGCGAACTTTTTTTGAAAAACTTTCACCATTTTTGTAATGTGTTTTTACAATAATTAAACATTGGTGGTTTGAATACTTCTTCATATTCTTAAATCGCGTAGTCTGTACATGACAACTGTCAAAAAAATCACCGTACAACTTGTATTAACAAAATGACGGCAAATTTAAATCCGGCGCTCTTGCTGAGACACCCTATATATGTAGCATGCCGGAAAGAATAAAAGCTGTTTTTATAAATAATGGTAGTTTAACCAAATTTTAATTGTTTTCCAATTTATGTTAAAATTATTTAATTTTAAAGAATTAAAACATTTAATAAAATATTGAGGAAAATTTATCGTAATTTCTGTGATTTTTGCAGAATTTTTGTGTGGGGTGGAGTTCAGCGGCTTATGTGTTTAATGGAGGAAGATTTAATGAAATTTCTGCGATTTAAAAAAAAGTTACACAAATTACCTTAAATCTTCCTTCATCACAAGACATAAGCCAATATTCCGGCCAACGAATAGTTGCTGAGATTGAGTTCAGGCATACGCAAATAGTCCAGCCAACAAACAGTTTGACGAAATCAATGCCTAATCGTATTGTTGAAGTTTTGCAAAACAGGGGGTCACACCAAATATTAAACAAATTCGCAAAAAAGGAAAAGGTTTCTTCATCAGTAAGTAATCTGACAAATATTCTTCAATCTGGGGGTACATTTTATGAGATCAAGAGAAGAAACTGTAAGGGGATCAGGAAGACAACGCCTAGAACAGACCGGAAAATTATTCAATCGGCCTTAGAAAAGTGCAGAGCAACAACGAGCGTGCTACAAAAGAACCTTAGTGAAGAAGGGATCAAGACATCAGCGATGCCATTACGACGAAGGCTATATGAAAATAATTTGAAATACAAGCGTCCAGCAGAGAAACCCAGACTCGCTGAAAATATGCGGAAAAACTTCTTGTTTCGGCTAAACTTCATAAGCACTGGGCAATAGACGACTGGAAGAAAGTAAATCAAATTTTTATATATTTTTAAAAATTTAATTTAAAAAATCCAAAATTAAAGTTTTTTTAAATTTATAGGTTATATTTAATGACGAATGCAGGCTAGATACCGTTACAGAATCGGCCCAGTTCGTCATATGGATACCAGGAGAGAGGTTTAGGGAGAACTGCGTAGTCAGGAGCATAAAACATCAACCATCAGTAATGTTATGGAGCTGCATTAGTGGAGATGGACCTGGTCCAATATACTTCTTAAAGGAAACCATGAGATACGAACAATATAAAAAGGTGTTGACGAGGTCGCTACCTCAAGGCCAATACTCTTACACTTTTATGCAAGGTTGTGCTCCTTGCCATACCGCAAAATTAAGAGAGAATGTTCTTTTTAACAGAAATACTGGCATCCTCTGTTGACTTGGATATTCTCCGGATTTAAACCCTTACGAGGATTGTTAGACCTTACTTAAGTCCAACGTAGATAAAACCCCTAATCTTAAAGTGTCCACCCTAACAAAAAATATTGAAAAAATGTGGAGAAATAGTGATCAAATTAGCAAAATGGTCAATACTTGTATATGTAGCATGCCTGAAAGAGTACAAGCTGTGATTAAAAATAAAGGTAGTTTGACCAAATTTTAATTGTTTTCCAATTTATGTATACTCAAAACTATTTAATTTTAAACAATCTTATTTTTATTTATATTTTAATAAAATACTGGGGGTTTTCACTATTTTAATAGTGTTCATAATTCAATGAAGAAGGACTGTACTATAATTTCCATGATTTTTTCAGAATTTTTCTGCGGGAAAGAGTGAAGATATAGTTCCTCACGCTCATCAACCATTCGGGGACCGGACTATCGGCTTACGTCAAATGATGGGGGAAAATTTATTGTAATTTCTGTGATTTTTTCAGAATTTTTGTGTGGGGTGGAGTTGAGATGTGGTTTCTCAAACTCAGCAACTATATGTTGGCCGGACTATCGGCTTATGTCTAGTAACGAAGGAAGATTCAAATAAATGTATGTAATTTAAAAAAAAGTTACAGAAATTACTTTAAATCTTTCTTCATCACAAGACATAAGTCGATATTCCGACCAACGAATAGTTGCTGAGATTGAGGAAATAGCACATAAATTATGTTAAATCCTCCACTACCGCTGCCCGCTGAAATGAGAAAGTTCCTTGAAAACTACATGTCTTGCGACTAGCTGATCAGACCTTAACATGGGTACCGTTGCGGAATTTGGTACAGGGAGTTGTGGGCCAGCGATAAACGCTGCTGGTTGAGTATTAGGCGGCTGATTCGTGTTGTTCAAACTTATTGGAATGGCACCACGGTTATGTGGGACTGATGTCCGTATATTTGAAGTGGGTGGCCTATTTGACGTCGCTCGGGGTACCAATTGTTGTAGATATGGCGATTGACCGCTTCTCGATATCGATACGTTCACCATTTGGTTGGTAACGGGCATTTCAACAAATGTTGCCAATGTAGCCATATCCGCTGCTTGAGGTGGAACTTGTTTAATTGCTGGCTTCTTCGACTGGCTTTGGTGTTGCTCAACCGAGGAACCGAAACGAGGATTTTGAACTTCTTGTTTATGTAATCGCGATCTTCGGCTTCCTTTTCCTTACGGCTGATCTCTTGTAGCTTGCGAATTTCCTCCAACTTCTGAAGTTCCAACTGTGTCCTCTTGCTTGAGGATTTTGTGGATCGCGCACTTACGGATCCATTTGTGTTCTTCTTCTTGCTCGACGTCTTTCACATATGGTTGGCGATTATAGTGTTTCGGACAATAGACAAGCTCGAGCACATGGTGCCAATCGAAATTCTGGAGTGCCTGCGCTACGCCAGCGTACACAAAATGAAACCAAACTTGTCGCACTGCACCATATCGTCGGTGAAAACACGTTCGCGCATACCGCAGTCCGATTCTGTGTATTCAATTAGCACGTGTTGTGACAATCGAGCTGTTTTAAATGGTTTACCGAAATTGTTCACGCCATCCATTGTGTATGTTGATCTATAATACGCTGAACGAGTGGTTTTATTTTCAATCAAACGAACCCAATCCGGGAAAAAATTCAAAAATCAATTTGTAGATTATTGCGAGATGGTGCAATAAGGATGGGGTGTTTGGGTAATTTTCCTTCGTGAAGATCGTAATTTGTCGTAAACGTGTTCGTAAGCTCGAATATTTACTAATCACACTACAAATTGCTATTTTATTAAATCTTTTTCTATTACAAACGTTTTATTAAGCCCTGGACTATTCGATTCTAACTCACTAAATTTTTTCGCTTCTTTTCTTTTTATGCTTTAGCGTATCACTAACGCAACCAAAACAGGCTACATTGATTTAACATTTTGCAATATTCAGAAAAGTAGACTACGTAATCACCGATTGTTGGACCTTGAACACCATTCCACTATTGCAGAGCAGAAATTTGATTTTCACTTATCAAAGTATGTAATCACTTATTAAATTTACAACTTAATTTTTTCTTTTTAACTGCTTTAATCAGAGATTGCAGGACTAATTTTAATGTATATTTTTGTGTTTTCATTCATTTGTTTATATTTGTACTTTACTGTTATTTCTAAACGTCTTGCTTTTATATTTTTAATTTTAAATTTTTACTGTAACTTTACTAAATCGATTTCTTTAAAGAAATGAATAAAAACCTCTTAACAATCTGCCGTCAATGGTACCATGGTCATATTATACTCGTAGAACTGTATATAAAATTAAATATTCGATGAATCGAGTACAATCAGTAAGACCAAATATCAAAACTACGTTCAAAATTCTAATTAGAGTCCTCAAACTTAGTTTGGACATTATGTGTGTTGTTAAATTTTAAAAATTAAGATTTACAAATAAACTTATGTTGAGGAACCAAGGAAAACTCTTGAAATCCGGTATTTAGATTAGCGGGGTTTTGATTTCTGGGATGATATTCTTGTTTAAAATATGGTCCAAAACTTAAATAGTATATTAAGACGATTATGTGCTTCTGGAGAATTCGTTCAAGAGTTTATCTTAAATTTCGAGTACACGCAACAATAAAAAATTAATTTATAAAATTGAATTTAAATACAAAAAGTTTTGTAACAATATTATTAAATATTTAATTTATTTTATTTTGTTAAACAAAAATATAAATATAATTTATCATCTGTCAAAAAATGAAAATCCTATTTTGCGTACATGTATGCGTGTGCGTATAAAAAAGAAATTTAAAGATGATTTCGAGATAAAAAGAAAAAAATTTCCTCCTTTTAAAAATAAACATAATTTTTTATGTGAAAATAATATGTTATATCATTTCCGTTTTTTTTTTTTTTTTCAATTATGTGTATTACATATTTTAATAGGAAAATAAGTTCTATGAAAAATATATTTTAGATTTAAGGAGAGAAGATTAAAATCTTTACTCAGCGCGCGTTCTGTTACCTTACGGAATAAGACGGTAATTTATGATGTGTTTTACTTTCCGTATCTGTATATCTCCGTGTACGACGGGGAGGTGGGTTAAATAAAAAAATAAAAATAAAACATTTTCAATTATATGCGGTGTCGTATATAAATTGATATGAAATAATAATAAAACTTTTACCGTTTCGTCTCATACATCTCTATATGGTGGGGTATGTTATTACCTAACGCACTATCAATCAAATATTGCTGCTTGAATAGAACACCAGGACAAGTAAATTACCTATTTTATGCTGTGCTGTAAAATTGTTATAATGCGCGCTGCTTGATTGATTTACAACCGTAATTCCGCATAATAATTTATTTAATTTTAATAGACACATCTAATTGACTTTGTGGAAATAAATTACAGTGTAATCGGCGGCAAACGATCGAACTTGAAGGAATCTATTAAAATTTATTACCATCATCGCGCACCGCACTTAGCATACAAAATGGAGGGGGTTAGAATAAAGAAATTTCCGTTCTCAAACTCTTCTATTATTTAAAATTATATACGAGTATAACATTATCGTGTTATTCGATGATTTTATATTTTTTATTTATTTATTTATTTATTGCGCCTGGTGTCTAAATAATGCAAATTCTATTACATCAATTCAATTTGAACAAATAATAGCAATCGCAAATCTTCATTATTTTATTAGAAAGATAAGAAGAAATGTTTCTGCTGTTTTAAGGTTTTTTTATATAAAAATGAAAATCTAATTTTTAATTTTATCAATAAATCAAATAAATAACGAACACAAAAAAAAATTCCAATTTTCGTACTTACGGCGCTGATAAAGCAATGATGAAAAATTCCCTGTCGATATACTAAGAATAATGGAATAGAAAAGTTGAAAAGTATTATCATCATTGGCGCCGACATCATCGCAGCATCATCGACGTTGATGAATAAATTGGTAATTTGCACTTTATGAACAAATTATATATTTATTATACATTGAATAAATAAGCGATAAATCAATTGAATAATAAGGAATTTGTGATTCTATAATTGCATACTTCGCGATTTGTTTGAGGGTCATTAGAATTACGTAACGATTTGGTTGAGGCTTTCGATTTAAATTGCAGAGCTTCACGAGTTCCATAGCGACCAAATTTTAAATTAATTTTTAGTCCAGATTTGTACACACCTGTAACCACAATTAAATTTAAATAACAATTCACATCGTCATTTTCGAATTTGTCCACTTTAGTTATGACGAATTGCGCAAATATTTAAATGCAACATTGAAACATGCTGAATGCAATGTAAAAACAATTTCATGTAGAAGAATACATAAAAAATATTAAATTTTTACGGCGCGCGCTTTAGCTTTTAATTATTCATTTTAATAGTTGGTGTTTGTAACACAAAGTAGCAAGTTTCGGTTGTGTTGTCTACGCTCTATCGTTTGTCGTTTTTTTATTAGCGTGAATTTTCTTTAGCAATATTTAAATGCAATTTGCTATTAACTGGAACAATATGTGCTATTTACACTAAACTGGACTTTTTAATTCAACTGTTTCGTTAACATTTGGTAGAAAATTTAATTAGCTCTAACTAATTGCTGGAAGCGACGTGATGAAGATGAATCAATCTGTTTTTGGGATAACGATAACATTCCGGAACTTTGTAGTAATACAAGTAGCAATAAAAGACGTCCAACAAGAATCGAAGTAGAACAGCCGGTTGGTAAAGATGACGAAAACGCAAACACCGATCCGAAAACAGTGGCTGCAACTATTATCAAACGAAGAAACTGTAACAGTTTTAGAAAATATTGATTTCGAAATTAAAGATGAGATGCAAAATGCTCCAGATTATTTTACAAATATAACTGATTGAAACTGATAACTGAATATTCATGAAATATTTTACTGAGGAATTACTCGAAACAATGGTAATCTTTACAAATATTTGTGACGCCTCCTAAAGAGGCTTGATTAAAAATGATGATGAAATTTCAATTTTACTTACAAATAACATTAATCTTCAACATCTCGAACTTACCTAGAAAGAAATAAAAACAACAAAATTAATGTTATTCGAATAAAATAATTTTACAAAATGTTTAAAATTATTATTTAAATATATAATTTACGACCCATTCTTGAATGTGTACTGTTATTAGGGAATGCTTTAAATCTTCTAGTGGTTTGATGCAATTATTGTAATGCGACCAAAAATATTTAATTCAAAGAAGCAAACCCTTGAATAGGTCATTTATGAGACAGTGCATTATTCATGAAATATCTAAGGCTTGTTTCCAAACACGTACGTCTACACAGAAATGTCTCCAAAAATGTGTCTTGACTAAATGTAATACGTGCAGTTTTTATTTTCAAATCTAGTGGCAACGACCAACATGTCAAAAAAAAATTTCTTCCATGTAATGGAAATTGCGTTTTGTTTTTTGTTATTACGTCACCAATAAGTTGTTACCAAGAATTGGAATGACTTGCCCGACTTATTCAAGATGGCGTCAAATAAGTCTATAAGTCTGTAATTAGTCGTTGTTCGGAAAGCACCCTAAATCATGAATTACAAGTTTGAATGATGTATGTAGCTCTGAGTCCGTTAAAGTTAGTTGCTGAAGTGACAAGCACGATATATGTAATTCGCATTGAAATGAAGATTTATCGAAATATTGAAAAGATCTTCGCCATATAATTTTTTCCCTAGGAGACGCACACAGATTATAGAAGGTCAATGTGTACGACACAATTTTAAATATGCACATACATGAATACCGCAAACAGAAAATTTATTTTATTTCATTTGCCATTTGATAACCTCGACCTTCCCATGGATATATGAATGCGTATGTATGTATGTATGTCCCCCAAGTAAAACGGTAAACATATTCAAATAACAAACACACAACACAAAGAAACCATAAACCAGAAAAGCTTTAAGGATATTTTAAAAATTCAGGTTTGGATTTTAATTTTTTTTTGTTGTATCCAAGAAAATACAGTACAGTAAAAACACTTAACGGTTTGAGGTAAAAATAACATCTGAGACAATTTCGTTTTCCGAATGACAAAAAAAAATTATGTAGAAAAATAACAAACAATTTTAATTGAAATTTATACGAGTACATGTTTGAGGGTAACGTGTACAGTACCGTTCAGCGTCCCGAATAAATACGCGACAGCCTCTTACTAATAATTCGGGCAAATCAATTTTGTGCGTTGTTTATATTTTTCGGGGGGTTCGCTCGTACTTGTTAGGATATTCTCCGTGAGTGTATCAAAATTAAATTTAAATTATTAAATTAATTTTGATTTTCTTCGTCGCTTGTGTCCTGGTATACATTTTATTAAAATTTATCTCCTGAATTTATATGCGAAATACAAATAAATATGGAAGCACCATCATAAAATTTCAGGAAGTGAAAGTTAGACTCGGGCACTGACAGCCCATAATGAATAGATATTAACAGTTAATACATAAATCGTGGCCAACTCTCGACTCTGTTGTATGCCGCATGTGCATAAATCTCAAAGCTGCAACTTCCGTTGTAAAACTGACGTGAGCGAATATTGTTGCAAATTTACTTTGGAATCTTTAAGTTAATAGTTATTTTTCTTATAAATGATCTACATTTCAAAATATTTGGAAAACAAACGAGAAAGCAAGTAGGAGCGAAGCGCAGTAAATATATTGTGGCCAACACCCGAATTTATCTCAACACGAATGGATACATAGATCTCGAATTCATTACACTTGATTTCTAAAGCGAAAATCTCTGCTTAAATTTCAGAAAACCAACATCATTGGAAAAATTGAAAACCTCTCATTGAAGCTGCCACTTTCGGACTCTGCACACTTTCTCTTTAAAATCATAATAGGCGTAGATTTGGCTCCGTCAGCTCCAGTGGTGGAGGCTAATATTTAACAGTGGCGCCGTGTGGTTTACCATTTGAAAGACGTTGCAATTCTGTATACAACTGCCTTCGGTTCTTGCAAATGTATACCAAACAGTTTTATCTTTTCAAACTCAATTTTAATTATCTCGTCAAAATGTGTAATTGAAAAAATGATCTAATTTAACAGAAGAGATTTTTTGTGGGTACATAAAAATAGTTTTTAAGTCTTCTGTCAATCGTGTGAAATAGTTGTCATGTGTTATTCAACAATTTTAGAACTTTTTGAAATCAATGCGTCTTTGTCAGGAATAGCTCCAGTTTAAACCGGAGCTTAACAAAGAAACAACCTCCAATAATTTTGGTACGCTTTTTGTAGTGTTTGACTTCCTAAAACATCCTCAAAATGTGGTCTTAATTGGCTTCTGCTTGTTAACTCATATTGGTATAAGGCATTTTGTGCGGACCGAACAGGTTCTTTTGCACAATTTCTTACAAATTTGCTTCTAATGCTTCTAATTCCTTACACATTTGTTGGCCTATTATTTAGAAGAAGTATTCACTTCCGATTAATAAGTTAACGTTACCGAGTGTGTACTATAACGCGGATCAGCCATTGGTAGATTTTCGGATGAGCAACTTTGAAGTCAACTTGGCAATAATGTAACACTTAAAATTTAGAAAAACTGAATCATAAAACCAGACACATTGATATATCCTCTACAAACTCCAACATGTGTTTGGCCTAAACCAGCAACAGCTAAATTTGCACGGTGACGTGTTAACCAGTCTTTCAACACAATTTTGTGTGGCGAAAGAGAATGTGAGATCCGTAATCCAGTAGAGCTCGGCAAAAATGCCTTTGTCCATTATTATCTCGAACTTTAATCTCAACAGTTGGGGGGATAATATGCTATGAGATCACATTTGAAAAAGTTCTGTTTTGTAACAAGAGCGACGAAGATTGGTTTTCTTTCTTTTCTGATTCAGTGCTAGTGGTGGATTCTATTTTTTGATCGGTGGGAATCTGGTTTTTAATGATTGTTTGGTGGAGTGCCACTGCTTGTATTTCATCCATAATATTCTGGTCCGATTGGTCAGAGTGGAGCAATGTATGGTACCTTGAATCAAATTCAACATCGTATTGCAGACGGAACAATTATAAGCAAGTGTTTGGTTTTAAGGCAATTAAAGCATCTATGGTCGTTTTAGATTAAGTTTCTCCTTGCGTCGATTTCCATTGCCTTGAACTTCGTACATTTGTGAAGCTGATGTGCTTTAGTTTGACAAATGGGGCAGGTTCGAGTAAACATTTGACTTGCTTGCACTATTGAATGCCTAATCGTGAAAAATTTTGAAATTGATATTTCGCAGATTTACCATTCGCTATATCGCCGGTGTAAAAAAGTGGTTTTAAAAACCTCTGTGGTTCCGTGCAGACTAAATGTCTTTTGAAAGTATGAAAATTCATACTTAAGCTTTCCTCATAAATTAAGAGAACCCAATGATTTTTGGTTGAAATCGGTCTACCAGAAGTGGCAGCCTCAAATTGCAAATATTTTAAAAAGTATGTCTGATTAAATTTACAACAATACAACTCCGGATCATTTTTCCAAAAATTAAGCGGAAATGACATTTGTTGACAAAAAAAAAACGAAAAATTTAAATAGTTTTTCAACAAAAACTCGACTTAGACGAACTGATTGATCAGAATGAAACCTCATGATTATGATTTTTCTATAAATTTTTAAATTTCCGTGAATTGTGGTCTGAATCGTTTCACCGGAAATAATAGCTTCCAAACGAGCCTTCTTGTTTTTTGGAAATATTTTGAAAATTATGCTATTTACGAGAAATACACATATGGGCTAAAAGATTCTAAATTGGAAAGGAAGGCAACAAAAAGATTCTAAACCGCCCAAGTGGTGCAGTGGTTAAAGCTTCGGCACTTTGACCGGGAGCTATTGGGTTCGAATCCCACTAGAGGCAGAGCGATGCAAAGCGTATTTTCGTCATCGATTACGTTCGGTAATGTCGGTAAACACAACTAAGACTTTTCTGTTGGATTGCAGAATTCAGCGCCGACCCACCGTCCATGTGATTGTACAACTTGGCATGGAGCTTGCAATACGCAGGTGGAATATTGTAATTGTGTGAGTAGATGAATGAGAGTGGTGTGTGCGTGAATGATAAGTGGAGTATTAATTCGAGCGTGTGTAGTGTCGTGCAGTCAAAATGTTGTTCGTTATTTGCAGCCCAGACGGATCGATTGATCAAGGTGAATCTTCATGTTAAATCGTTTCCACAAAGTGGCAGTTCCCAATGATTTTTGTCCGAAATTTGGCCACCGGAAGTGGCAGCTACCTTAGGAGTTTTTCCGTTTTTTACACATAAAGGGTGTATCAGCAATAGTGCCGGATTTAAATTTGCCGCCATTGTGTTAATACGAGTTGTACGATAATTTTTTTTGACAGTTGTCACGCACACAGTATTCAAACCAACAACGTTAAATTATTGTAAAAACTCATTACAAAAATGGTGAAAGTTTTTCGAAAAAAGTTCGCCAATTACGCCAAGTTTTCGGTCACAATAATGCGCCAAATGAACCGACAGTGAGGCGTTTCATTACAAAATTTGAGACCAAATTTACGCTGATGGATCATTGTTCGTCGTTGTCCTCGTCGGTCACTCGAAAATATAACCATAGTAAGGGAATCTGTGGCCGAGAACCCAGGAACTTCCATTTGGCATCGCGGTCAAGAATTCAACATTTCCAGAAGCACTATGCAACGAATTTTGCTAAAACATCTGCATTTGCACGCGTAAAAGGTTCAATAGGTGCAAGAAATCAAGCCAAGGGACCATCCGCAGCGCCTTGAATTTGCTGATTGGGTGTTGGAACATCATCAAATTAATGCGAATTTTTCGAAGAAATCATTTTTTCAGATGAGGCACATTTTCAACACGAACAGCTGCGTAAATATACAACTTTCGGACTTGGGGTGCTGAAAATCCTCGTGTGATACTCAAACAACCAATGCATCCACCGCGAGTAACTGTTTGGTGTGCATTTTGGATTGGCGGAGTAATTGGGTCGTATTTCTTTGAAAATGCGGCTGGAAATGCGCTAACTGTTAATGGAGTGCAGTATCATGAAATCTTAACAGGGTTTTTGTGGCCCGAATTGGATGTAATTGATGTGGAGGACATGTTTTCCAGCAAGACCTGTGCGACCTGCCACACTGCACCTGAAACAATGGTGTTACTGCAGACTAAGGTTCCAGGCCGTGTCATTTCTCGATTTGGCGATCAACATTGGCCACCAAGATCGTGTGATCTAATACCGATGGACTTGTTTCTTTGGGGCTATGTGAAGGAAAAGGTGTATGCGAGTAAGCCTGAAACAGTTGAACATCTTAAAGAGGAAATATGGCGCGTTATTAGTGAAATACAGCCACATTTTTGCGAAAACATTGTTCAAAATTTCAACAGAAGAATAACCATGTGCCAGAGGTTTCGTGGTGGTCATTTGCCTGATGTTGTATTTCACGTTTAATCGGAACTATTTTTCTTTATGTTGAAATAAAAATGTTTGCTTAATTCAAAAATAAATGTGTTTTCATAAAAATTAAATCCGGCGCTCTTGCTGAGACACCCTTTACATAGTTTGAAAAGTATATAGCATTTACGAAAAAGCAGTTAAAACAAAAAAAAACTGTAGATAAGGTTAGGTAGGTTAGTTTAGGTTTCAGTGGTTTCTATCGCAAACTTAGGCCAATTATGGCCCATTGTGATACCACAGAATCCGACATCATTAAACCCATCTAGTGCTATTAATATACCGTACAAAATCTCGCACATTACAGCTATCGAAATCAGACAGAGGCTGTTCATAGTGCATTTTCCCCAAGTGATCATGCCTCCTGCCAGCTAGCGCAAGACATGAGCAAAGGAAGTGAACAAGAGTCTCTTCCTCCTCGTCGTCTTTGCAGCTACTGCAGGTCATTTGAACCCAGACTCAGCCTCCTCGCATGATCTTTAAAGACTGCCTCTCATACGGTAAGTACCGAGAGGAGCGACTAAGTTCAGCTCAGGCTATACTTGTTTCGCTACCTTGTCAGTCGGACTGGCGAATCACCTAGCATTTGCCAAGACAACTGCTTTAATATGGCTTGCTGCTTTCAGCACAGACATAGGCCATTCTCTCCCTGGTTCCAGTTGGAGAGTCGTACTGTACCTTGCTAATTCGTCCGCCCTGCAATTTTTCGCAACATCAGAATGGACCGGAACCCAGACCAACTAGATATTGAATAGTTCACTCGTCTCATTAAGAGAAATGTGATAATCCAACGCCCTCTTGAAACTGAATCCAGTGAAAGAATGCCCACCCGACTGTCCACATAAATAGTGATATCAGTCAACCGTATTACATTATACCTCAACCAGTTCATGCCCTCTTCAATCGCTATATGCAGTAATCAGGGAAACGAAAGGATAGATCCACATTTATTTAACCACAAAATACACCTGGTCCCACTCTACCATCGAGCTTGGAGCCGTCGGTGGAAAAAGCAAATGTGAGCGCCCTTTTTGCAGGCACTTCCATCCCGAAACCGGTGATAGCCGGGCGGCCGTATTAGCGGCCATTTGCTTACCAATAATATCCATCGGGAGAAGGTACGGCTTAACCTCTAAGGCACTAGTAGGGGTCGTTCTCGGCGCCCCACTAATAAGCAAACAGGCGGCCCTCTGCACTTTTCCCATCATGTTCCTGTATGATAGTTTCTCCAGAGCCAGTGCACCAGCTCCGGGTTTAGACCCCATTTCATTCCGATGGCATTTTTGCAAGAGTAGAGTGCCACAGTAGCCTTCTTCCCTCTTTCTATCGTATTTGGTTTCCAACTGAGCAGAAGAATCCCTAGAAATCTCGCCTTATCAGTAAAGGCCAGCATAGTACCATTCAGACTTGGCGAAACCACTTCCAGAATTTTATTCTAGTGAAAAGAACCAGCTCTGTTTTAGATGGATTAATCCCCAAACCAAATCTGCTTAGCCAACCCGCAGTGATTGATAGCGCATTCTGCATTACATCCCTAATTGTATCACGGTGCTTTCACGAGACAACGATTGCTACGTCATCGGCAAAAGCAACCACACCTATTCCTTCCCCCTCCAATTCCAATAGTAGTCCGTTGATTACTACATTCCACAGAAGGAGAGAGAGGACACCTCCCGGAGGTATTCCCCAAACAACCCGTCTTCTGACGGAGAATTCCCCCAAGTTGTTGAAAGCGCCCTCAATATCGAGAAACGCCGAATTGTAAATTAAGTTTCAAAGCAAATTTTTCAGATTATTTTTAAAATTTTATCGGAAACGACGACGAGTTTGCGGCAACAATTTTTATTTCACCGAAATTCGGAATCTCTGCAGTCCAGGCTGATTTGATTTTCGAAATCAAACTACATACTAAAGCTTTTTCTATAAATTGAGACATCCAAGAGGAATATGGTGGACATCTGTGTACCGGAAGTGGCAAATTTTCCGTAGGAGCTATTTCAATTTTTGCAGTAAAGATTCAATTTTAAAAAACAGTTGATGTTGCTGGTTTTCTGAAATATAATCAGGAATAATGATTTTTTATTACACAAGATAGTTTTTATCAAAAACACTGTACATCAATAAGTAATGAATTCGCCGCTGTAACCAAAATGTATTTTATTTTAAAACAAACTATCGAATTCGATAGCGGCACTCGAATATTGACATAAAATCACCTTATGAATAAAATTTACTATGTATGTATGCCAAAAAAATATTGGATTTTATGTAAACTCATTAAGAAGTAAATAAAAATAAAAATGTACTGTACAGTGGTCAAATGAATACAGTTGGCGACATTCGTTTGTTTACTTTAAGAACAATATTTTTTATGTGTATATCGCACACAAACTATTTGTTGCGACTGTAAATATATGTATTTCATTGTCAACATTTAGGCGTATACAAAAAAAAAAAAAGCAGAAAATTTTAAACGATTAATTCGGATCTAACAGCTTAAAAACTACAATTGATATTAGCTTCAACTTTTGTTGGTATAGAGAACATAAGAGTAACAACATAAATAAGCGAAAACCGCTTACGAACCGCTTAAGAACAGCATACGATTCTAATTTAAAAGGGAAAACTTATCCCGTTTTAACAAGAAATAAAAGTTGAACAATATTGTAGCAATATGTGATCTGCAACTGTATTACTATGCCCGCGAGGAGACACATCGTCGTTTTACTACGTATAGAGTGATACTTATGGCACGAATGTCAATCAAAAAAAAAGATCTATTGAAATAGCGAACATGGCTGGATTCCATCCAAACTGTAGATGTTATTTTTGAAATATGGCTTCACGCCGTTTCAATATACTGGCGCACCTCGCAGAAGAAAGTTTCGATGCTGGTTACACAATAAGCAGCCATTTACATTTTTTATCTCAAGGAACGGGACACGAATAAGGAAAAAATATTTTGTTCTGTGGTGGTATATGCGTGCAAGTGGAATACGAAACAAGATGAAACCGGAATAAGCGTTTTTACGTTCCTGTATAATTGTTTGTGAGTTTGACCGTTAATGTTGATGTGGCACAAATTAAAAGTTAATTTAATTATTGCTATGCAAACAGGAAGAAATAATTTCAAATCTTGTTCCGTAGGTGTATGTACATCTCCGTACTTCGGTCGATCCTGCGAATGTTGTATTGTCTCTAAAATTAAAATAAAATAAAGCAGCGGCAGAAATTGAAAGAAAATCTTTTTTTTTATATCCTTGGTACATATATTGTTGTTGTCCTTAGATGATGATGATGAATTTTCATGTTTATTTTCTTATTTTTCATTTTTTGCTTCATCTCATTTCTATAGAATAATAGAAAATGGTATAATAATAACAAAAAATAATAATAATAATAATGTGAACCTATAAAATGAAATGGAAAAATGGTTTTCATTTTTCTTTAGAAAAATTATAAAAATGGAAAAACACGGGGACATGGAAAAATATGCTGTTATGAAAATTAGATTTTTATATTTTATTTCGGATTTTTTTTTTTTTTTTTTGAGTGATTGTAATCAGTTTAATTTTGTTGTTCATTTAAGTTGTTTGTTTAATAATTTGAGAAATGATAACAAAAATGCGAAATTGTTTTGTCGTTTTACTGCGTACGTACGATAATGTATACTGCGAAATAGAGGGAATTCTCCCGAATAAAAAAATGTGTTTAAGTTTTAATTTTTACACCAACAAGTCAATCTTGTAAACGCTTCAATTGTGCATACCTGGTTTTCTGAATCCGATGCAACTTCAACATCACCAAAATAATGTACGTAGAGCTCTTTTGAAAATGCTAATTGTTGACGCTAAAAAATTTCGTTGTCGTTATTCATTAGTCATGTTTGTACCAATTGTACTAAACGAACGCTCCAGCGCGTTGGTAAATATAATTGTGGTGGTTGAATGGTTTTACAATTAAATACACAAGTTATAATGTAAACATGAAGGACCTTTTGCCCCAAAAAAAACTTCTTCGAACATCGAACGCCAAAGTGGGTAAAGTTCAACACAGCCCAAAGAAAACAACTATGCCAGGAAATAAAAGTGCTTCTTCGACAGAATTAATTATACCACCGTCTAAATTTAGCAATGCTAAACGAAAACAATAGAAACGAACTCAGTGCGACGAGTGCAAATACCTCTTGACAACCGATTCTCTAGTAGTTTACAGGTTGCTGACCTCAATACAGTGACGAAATTCAAAACTGAGAAACCGCCTCCAATTTATTTAAGGGAAACACCTAATAATGAACTAGTTAATAAAATCGCAACATTAACAGATTCTCAATTTTATGTTGCCTCGCTCAAAAGAGGAAACGAAACAAAGATTCAAACCTTCGAAATCGATGGCTTCAGAGCCCTAGTTATACATTTTGACGAAGTTGGTAAACAATATTACACATACCAGCTAAAAAATCAAAAAGGGCTGAGTGTTGTGCTAAAAGAAATTGAAAGCGATATACCAGCTGAACTTGCTGCGGAAATTTTCTATGCCAAATCTATTGGTAATAAAGTAAACCGTGAGAAGGGACCCCAACCAATGTTCCGTGTGGTACTAAGAAGAAAAGTCCAAGAATAGGGACACACGAAAGCATGCTGCGCCTTAAATGAAGTTTGTGTTATTTGTGGTTAACTCGCAATGACCCATCTGTGAAACGTTGTAGTAACTGCGGTGAAAATCATACTGCAAATTACAGGGGATGCGCAGTGTATCTGGACTTAAAACGAAAAATAAACCCGAAATGTTCAAACGAAACGAATGCTCAATATGCAATTTAATCAGAGCACCATGATACCAAAAAATACAAAATCACCAAACCAACGAGTGCAAACACACAAAATGATAACTTGGAGACGTTTGTCAGCAGTTTTGCACAGCCAGGTGTTTCTTACGCAAATATCCTAAAAGGTAACAAACCGAAACTCAAACTTAATTTTAATAAAGAGGACCTAAACATTCATACCACGATAAAAAAAATTAACCGAGCCCATCCAAAGGTTCATGATGGTGGAAAGACAAATGAGCATGATGATGCAAAATCTGAATACGCTTATGCAAATTATAGTCAACAATTTTAAAAAGTTTTAAAAATAGCTATTTGCAATGCGAACGGGCTTTCGCAAACATAAAGCTGAGGTACAAACATTTCTTATCGAACAAAATATAGTTAATATCCGAAAGACACTTCACAAAACATATTTTTTTAATATAACCGGCTATTCCGTTTATTACATCAAACATCCGGATGGAGAAGCACACGGCGGCACTGCAGTCTTAATAAAAAGAAGATTAAAGCATTACGAGCTCCAGAAATATGGTAAAGGTCACACCCAAGCTACAACTATCTGTTTGAAAGAATGCTCTGAGAAACTTGTAATAGCGGCCGTTTACTGTCCTAAATGTGTGGACGGCAATTTATCAATTACTTTAATCAGTTAGGAATCAAATCCCTACCAGGGAGTGATAACAAAGCTAAACATGTGTAATGGGATTCGAAGTTGACATTATCCAAGGGCAAGCAACTCTACGAAGCAATAAACTAGAAAACCCTAGATTATTTATCATTTAGACATCCCACATATTGGCCCACAGATATAGAAATAAAATTCATGATTTCTGTGTAATACGAGGAATAGCACGTACCGATGCTCAAGTCGATGACTGTTATGATTTATCATCAGATCACTCACCAATAATTGTAGCACTAAATACCCAAGCATTAAAAACTGAACCACTTCAACGTTTATCAAACAAACTAACGAAATGGGTTCTCTATAGAAACATGTAAATTGTCATCTGGATGTCGCAACTCGCACACCAAAATACATGGATGCCGCGAAAGAAAACTTAAGCCAAATAATGGAAATGGCAGGAAAAAAGCTACTCCAAAGAACAAAAATACTGAAAAAATCATCTTTCAAGTAACATTGAAAAGTTATTGAGAGAGAAGCAGGCAATCCGGCGGCTATAGCAGCTTCAACAATCTCCTCTGCATCATAAATGGAAATTGAATAGAGCTGTTAAAGCTCTGAGAGAAGTAATAATGGGGAGAACAAAATATAGGAATACAGAATTACCTAAGTAAGCTCACAGCAACAGAAAAAACAGATTACTTACTGTGGCAACAAGAAATTTTAAAAGGCCAGAGCTATCGAATAAGGAAACCAGATGGTCACTGGGCCAGAAGTGATTTAGAAATGGCTACCGTTTTCTTAATCATCTACAAAAAGTGTTCACCTCAAACGAAATAAAGACTGCGTACGACCACAGTTAACGAGGAACGAGTCGAACCCAAATCCAGTAAAATTTAAATGCGTCAAAACGGTTATCAAAAACAGTATAAATCCTAAGAAAGCGATAGGCCATGACCTAATAACGGGAAAAATGATCAAAGAATTACCAGATAGATGCATAAAATATATAACATATATTTTTAACGCGATTATGAGATGTGGATACTTTGCCCAAAAATGGAAAATGTCTCAAATTATCATGATTCCTAAGCCAGATAAAGACGAAACCCAAGTCTCGTCGTACAGGCCAATACGTCTACTTCCGATAATTTCAAAGCTTTAAGAAAAGATGCTACTACAAGAACTCCGATATTATCTGAAGATGGCATTATACCAGATCACCAATTTGGATTTAGAGAACAGCACGGCACAATAGAACAATTAAGCTTGCCTCAGAAGAAAATAAATATGCTCGGTAATTTTTTTGGATATTGCGCAATCTTTCGACAAAGTATGGCATGAAGGATTAAATTACAAAATTAAAACTCATCTGCCTAGACAATTTCATGCAATTCTTGAAAACTACTTAGCCCAAAGGATGTTCCAGATGAAACAAAGTACGGCCACTACTGATTTAATCGAGATAAAGACAGGTGTGTGTATTGGGACCTGTGCTATACTTGTTATTCACAGCTGACTTACCAACAACTAAAAAAATAATCACTTTAACTTTTGCTGATGACACAGCTATGTTGTTTTCACACAAAAATTCTCAAACAGCATCGAGAGAATTACAAGAACATCTGCACAAAATAGAAGATTCGTTAAAAACTTGGAGGATAGGGACGAATAAATATAAATCAACACACGTAACATCCACAATGAATAAACGTACATGTCCGGCAATTCCTCAACAAGCAAACGTCAAATATCTCGGTCTTCATCGCGATAGAAGAATTAACATGGAAAAAGCACATTGAAACAAAACGCAATCAATTAAAAATAAAATTTTCTAAAATGTACTGGTCGATCGGAATAAAATCGAAACTCCCTCTAGACTGCAAGGTTCTACTATTCTACTTCTACTATATACAAAGCGATCCTAATCTCCATATGGCCAAATAGTATCCAACTGTGGGCTCAACTAGTGCATCAAATGTAAATATTGTACAAAGAAGGCAAGCAAAGATACTTCGTAGTATCTAAAATACCAACTGATACTGAAATCACACCTTAACGAATTAGCTAGAGAACTTCTAAACTACTAAAAAAGTAACTTATATTGTATGTCTCACACTGATTTTTTCGACTAAACTAAACTGGCATAAGTTTGTACTAGTAATTTGATAGTTGTCACTGTATCCATAAAACGTATTCAGCCATCAATTGAAATAAATATTTCGACAGTTAATAAACCTCAAATTAATTTTGCGAATTAGAATTTGATGGTTAGTTCAAACCAGTTGTTCATAGATGGCACATAACACACCACGTTATGTTTAATTAATATTTTTGTTAAATAAATTAGAATTAATCAATTAAACATCAGTACCACTCTACTTTACGAACATTAAAGACATTTATCGATAACTGGTACGAAGTAACCATCAATTATTGATAGATGTCACTAATGACCATATACCAAAATGTGCCTGACAATAAGTTCTTAACAAAAATCTTGGTTCAGATTTATCAACCGCTGATTATAATTATTGTGGAGATTGAATTTAAGCCGGATAACAAAACAAATAAAAGTTTGTTTGAAAACCATAATTGTGGTGAGATTGTGCCATCTCTATAAAAGTGATAGTAAAAATTCGAACCACATATATTTTGCTGACATCTTTTGAAATTTTGTCAAACTAAAAAAAAATATGAAGTTGAATAGGACTATAAATATTTTGTTCACTGAACTGACACAGCTTCCATGTATAAATGAATTTAACAGTTCAGGCAAATGTCAAAACATTCACGGGAAAAAATTAATATTCACCGTTTAGCGGCGGCTTTTCTAAAGTTTAACTTGCAGCATAGGGCTGCATAGGGCTGTTGCACAGTGCACGTTTAATGCGATGTTTTTTTTTAAATTTAATTTCTTTATACCCAAGGAAAAATTAGTTTGGTGCTCGAAGCAATTAAAAACCGCCGTTTTAGTGCAGGTATATTATCTTCCGGTGGTCTAGTGGGCCTCCAGAATTCGGGACCGATCAGGATAATTGTTTCAACTTAAAGCAATAAATAAAGTATGATCCAACTAACGGTAATATTTAATTATCGATATATTATTTTATAGATCCATCTTAAACAGAACTTTAAACTACCTAAGTATCCCATTTACTCTGTACTTTTGCTTTCGATAATTGCATGGTCGCAGTCGTTGGATTTTGTGATGTAGGCCTGGTAATGCAGATTAACAGCTCATAAATAGCAATAAAGAGGGACAAATTACATCACATCCAGCATGCTAATCGAGGTTGATGATGTGATGTGGAAATTTGCCATTTTAATATACGAATACACATGTTTCATCACACTCACACACTTTATATTTTTAATCTCCATTGGTGCATTTTTATCACGTGTTCACGGTATTTAAACTTCAATTGGCAAAAGTTCGTAAACACTGTAATTGAAAATTATGAGTGATAGATTTACGAAAACTAAGATAAAAATATTAAAATTGTACACTGTCATGGTCGATAATAATCGTCTATCGCTTTAAATAAGCCTATTTAATAAAAGATGGCGCGCAAAGCAAATAATATTTTAAATTATAAAAATTAGTAGTTTTCCAATTTTTTGTAGTATGTAAAAGTAAGAATCACTTTTAAGTAATTATTTACGTAATTTTCAAGTATTTCTACTTTATTATGACTTCACTTAGAATAGGTCAGCATATAAGTCGATTCATATCGAATAATTTTTGTGATGTAGTGTCTAACTATAAACTTATTTGGCCCCTAAGGTAAACCTAAGGTAAATAAGACGATTACTTAATAGCTAAACAGAAACTTTATTAGACCGGCTAAGGTAAAATAATTGGAAAATTGAGTTTTTAATTTTTATTTCCTTGGTTGTTGATGTCTACATTGTCGATGTCAGGGACGCAAAAAATCGATACGTAATTTACGTAATAAATTATGTGTCGACCATCGTATAAATTACGTTTCGTAATCTTCCTCGCCCATCCCTGCTTAGACGATATTGGATTGGTCAGAATTGTTTTAAAAATCCCCAGCATACGGCTATTTCTCCAAATAATCGAGAAAAATATTGAAAAAAAGGAAAGCATTATAGCATTTAACCACTAAGCAGCAAAGTTTTCGATATATCTACGGTAAATTTTAGTTAAAATTCAACCATGTTTGAGCTAACATGGAGCAACACGTTGAAGGTTGGTTTTAAAATTGGAAAATTATCTAGAGACATCATTTGCAACAAATGTTTTCAGCTAAGGCAATTGATTTACCAACGGCGGCAAAACTTAGATCACTGAGTAATGCTTTTAATTCGAGTTTAAGATTGCAGGCAGACTTACAAAACAACTCAATGTTCCCCTCTACACAACCACGTGGTACAACCATATTGCGATCTAGTTAATTGCAACTTCTTACCTTATCATTGTGATATAAGCAATTGCAATGACAAATATCACTCACTTTTACATCAATTCGATGGAAAGCCAATGAACAAACATCATCTACTGGCGGAATGTGTCAAGTCGATTTTAAAGATACACGAACTCCTTCAATAACTCAACAGTAGCTTCATGCTTGCAAAAAATTGTTAATACTGATAATTTAAACACATTCTATCGCAATATTAATTCATCTAAATTTTTGGGTACAGCTTTAACCAGTGCAACGGACGTCACCGCTATCCCAAGTGTTATATCGTGTTTTTTTGGATAGTGGCTCAAAAATCGAGCTTGTAACGGAAGCCTAAGCTTTACAGCTTGGATTTAAGCATCAGCAACGTAAAACTGTATTAGGCGGAATCGGAAATACAACACTGAATTACAAATTCAAGATTCACCACATGATCAGATCCAGAGTAAATGATTTCTCGGCCAATATTAATTGGCTACCAACATAAAATTGGCTCACCCTCAGTTACACAAACTACAAAAAATCGACTTTCTTTTTGGAGCTGGGTTACATTACAAATTAATATCTATAGGCCAAATTTCGGTGACTGACAACCTGCCGCCTCACCAAAATACACGGTTGGATTATAGTTGGAAGTTTCGTTTCAAAATCGAATGAGAATACATTGCGGGTTTCAACATTCTGCCAGCGAGCATCATGAGGACTACCGCTTAAATAATCAGCTTGAGAAATCATTTCAAATTGAAGACGATCATTGATTTAGATGATTTGCTACAAATGGTAATATTTCGGTTCTATGCAGTGAAAGAAATTTAAATAAAAACCAAGCCCGGAAGCTAGAATATAAGCAAGGTTTATGAAATAGTAGCTTAAATGGAGCTTATTAGACCTAATATAATTCAATAAAATCTACCGTCTTTTATGTTTCCGCGCAGACATCATGCGAATGACATTCTCATAATGGTTGAACCAGTCGTACAGGCGCAAACATTCTACCCGAGACCCAGCAAATCAAATCAAATTTATCGAAATGCTAAGCAAGGTTGGAATGAAACTACGAAAATTCTGGTCTAACGTGTTCTCAAGATTCAATAACTCACAGGCATTGCTAGCTGCCGACAAGTTGGTTCATCAGAAAAGGCAGCGGCTATTTTGCCTAGAGATGCTCTTCCATCAAATCTGGTTCAATGGTCATTATGGATCTGACGTACATCATATCTATCGCAGGACGAACATTCATGGATAACTACACCACCGCCGAAACCAATTGTCGTGCCTGATTGTCGATTAACGGAGGACATGGCTGACGTAATAATTAAAGATCCGGACATCATAAGCAGCATTAAGTACCGAAATTTATAATCTGTACGAAATATTGTAGCCTACGTGAAAGCGCGATATCTCAAAAATATAAAATCTAGAAAACATAAAGAAGTTTGGCGATTTAACACTCAGTGAATTTATATTATTGGCTTTTAAAAATGATGGCCACTACATGGAAAGCGCCTGGAAGGTGTACCGGAACTGCATACGGTATTCACGAAACCAACGATCTATCACAATTATTGGGTAACCTACCTCATGAGTAAATCACTGCTGCACCTCTATTCTACAAACAGGTCTGGGCTGCTCTAGGCTAATGTGGACAATTCTATGTACATCACCGAACACGAGAAAAGGAACCTCTACAAAAACATACATGTTTGTTTGGTTCGGATGTAACCTCACGCGTGAGCAATACACTCGTAAAGCAGATAGAAGTAGTGCTAAACTCCCGGCCAATCACGCCACTCTCCTCAGACCCAAATAATCTCCAAGTACTTGCTCTGGACACTTTTTGATAAATCCTCTTACATCTATTGTCGAGCCTAATATAGAAGATGCGAAGATCCCAGTACTAAAACGTTGGCGCAACATCGTCGTAATAGCGCTAAAACTTCAGAAAACATTGCTGTAAATGATTTAGTTGCTACATCAAACATGAAAATTTACCATCATTTAAATGGCGACTAGGACCCTTCATAGACGCACACCCGGGAGAATGTGGATATTCGATAGCCAAGTTATGGATTTTGACTATGGAAGACTCGGACCAGCAGTTGAAATCAAGATTGTTTCTTTTTTCTTGAACCATTCCAATATTCCGGTTGAATTGTTCGTTATTTTCAAGCTGGCTCAGCTTATGCTTCTTATCTGCTATCTGCGTACCACCATTCGATTCCAAGTACAATGGTTCCTCCTGACCAATGGCACCTACTCGATTACCTTCAGTATTCGGTTCCACCTTATTACCGACAGCCATTTCCAACATGTGCTCTCCACCTTTATGTGATAAATCGCCCACGTCATCATCCTTTCTGCCAAATATTAAGTTACTATTTGATCCAGAATATACTCGAATCTTTCATTACTTACTGTGATTTATTCAATTTCATGTATGCTTTTGTTGATTAATTTGTTGTATCGTATGATTTATAGCTGTCATTATTAGCACCGCGTCAAAGGATCCAGCATTCTCCCGTTTGTCACCTAGTTTTTTCCTTTATTACTTCTTCGAACTCATACTTTATCCGGATCTAATTCATGCTTCTCTGATTTAATTGGACTTTTAACCTCATTACCATTAAATCCTCCTCACCGCCGTCACCTACATGCCCAATCAAATCCGGTTTGTATCACTAAATTGTGAATATTGTTATAAAATTTGAAGATTACAACACAAGTTTTCGTAATTCACACCGTTTGCAGAATATCCGGGAAAATACCGGAATAACTCCTGAACAATTCCCAAATATTGACTAAATATTTACGCCGACGATAATTTCCCTACTCTTATTTTACTAACACTCCACACACACACACACACCAAGATTCACAATTATTTATCAATTCACTTAATATAGCGTTTACAATTTTAAATTAATCTTTCGCGTACCGAATTTCACAAATGGCTCCCTCAGACTGACTCATTAGTGTTCGTTGCATACACAAGAAATATTCGTTAATCTGTTCTAGCCTGCTATAACCTGCTCTAAAACAAAACAGTTTCAAAACTATCCTATACGCCACTACTTTAACCTAGATGTCACTAATCTCACAAAAAATGTTAGTAATGTACTAAACCTTAAACGAGCAATTTGCCCAAGCTGAATTAGGGGGAGATTCATTTCTAATTTTCTCTCTCAGAGAGATAGAGAGAGAGAGAGGGAGAGAGAGACAGAGTTCACTAAATTTCTCTAAGTGTTAGATATTTTTGTCGTTTTTTCGTAAATTTATGACGAGTATCCGAGTGGTTTAGCTAAAACCGACCTCGTTATATTGAAGGTAAGTCCAACGTCTACAAAATTTCATCTAAAAAATAATGTCATATTGCAAAATCCAATTAATGTGGAAAAATAGCCGTTGGCAAATTTCTTGCTAATCATCGGTTCCATTTCTGTATAAAATATCGACCAATAATATAACTTTAAAATTTATTCCAGAAATAAAAACTTTAATTTTTTTTATTTCTTCAAGACAAGAAAATGACTAAACCAGAACGAGATTGAAACATAAACAAGCACAAAATATGTCAACAGAATTTTCATGAAAATTTGAATATTTTTATTTAGTTTTTTTTTTTTAATTTCGAAACAATCATCAACAGAACGAAATACTGAGATTCCTTGTCATCGCACCGCAGAGTTTCCTAAACTATTTCGTTATAAGGTACAAATATATAATTGCGGATATATAAAGAACTTTATTACTGTAACAATTAAGTCTGGTGAGGGCTCAATTTGAAATTTTTAAATTTTCCTTCAAATATTTTGAAGATGAAAAATGTCCCACGGCACATCAATCGAGTATCACTGACGTACACAAAATTTATGTATGTACTATTTCCATATACACATCTATATGGATGTATATGTAAGTGCTTGGAGGGTAAAGATATGTCAAGTTCTTTAATTATGTTGAAAGGTAGAGAGGAAAACATATATCTTCGTATACGCATATGTTTATGTATAATGACAGTAGAATGTCATAGGATTGCTTGTGGCCATTTCAATTTGGTATACAGTAATATCTCAATTACAGATGGACACACACACATATATGGAATATCGACCCATAAAATAATACTCGTATATATGTATATATGTATTTATGTACGATAATTGATTTGATATTTAAAATTTAGATGTTCAAATTTATTCGGAAATATTGTTAATAATTTATTTGACAGTGCTGTCAGTTATTTACATATTACAAATAACATAATTAATTTTTTCCTGTCTGTTAAAAATCATTTAAAATATTCTATTTATACAAATCCTATCAGATTATTAAACTTGGCTGTGAGTGATGAACGTCTATCGTTGATGTTTTGTGATGAGACATGTACATGACAGCTGATGTCTTACCCACCATAAAAAAATACAATAATTACGGACACGGCTAATTTGAGAATTAAACTGATTTCGGAATGTATAAGGTGTGTAATTAACATTATCTCATACTTTATAGAAATACACAAGAATTTTCCGCCCTATTAGTCTGTTGGAAACGAACCAATTAAAATAAACCGACGATCGATGAAAAACCCAACAACAAATTATCGTTCATTGTTTATGTACGGGGCGAGTTGTTCGAATAGCATACACAGATATTCCCATGCCTTGTGTCTTGTGTCATGTCATGTCATGACACATGTGTTATGTACGGAATGACTTAGTTTGTACCAAATGTTAAAAAAAGAAAATTTTATTGTTTTCTTCTTATTGGTTTTACTAAATTTATCTATTTTAAAAATATCTAATAGTTTTATGTATCTATATTAGAACCAAATAGATTTGTACGGTAGTTACGATAAAATCGGAAATTTTTTTTATTTCGTTTTGTGAGATTTTGTTGTAAAAAAAAAATCTGTTGATGGAGAAATGCCAATTTTTTTTTGTCGAAATGTTGTTGTTGTCCTGCTATAGATAACACAAAATACTAAACATCCCATAATTTTAAATTGTGTTATGTTGTTGTCGGTTGGGAAAACTTTTTTTTTGTCACAATATCTATTTACAAACGATATAGCGTGGAAGAGAACAAATTGAGGTTCTATTACCAGAAACTTAAGTGTGGGCAAAATAAATAGCGCAACGTCGCCATTGTTGGGCCCGTAAATTACACGATGTAGGTTACACGGTTATTTACATATAATTTGCATGTAAATTACATAGCCTATTTTTTACATTATGTAAAGTCAGTTTCTCAGTCTAGAGTACTCAGAGGGCTTTGGCTGTCTCTGTGTACATCTACGTAACACCAAGGTAGCCGCGTCCTCGTCACGTGCTATAAATTGGCAGATATGCTGCCAAATCCACATACTTTGGAGGCAGGCCCAACAGATTCTGGGGTGGGCCAATCATTGTTTAACCCATTTGGACGAAGTTCTAAATTATCAAGATCCCCAAGATCTTCAACTGAAAATATATTTCAGTACGAGAAGGAAAATGCCGAACTCCATGAACAACTAAGAATAATAATGGAATTTACAACTAAATTGAAAGAAGAATTTACAATTTTAGAGAAAGAGCATGAAGAACTGAAAAAAGCAGATAAAACACGAGCAGAACTTGGGACGACACCTAGCCCTGCAGTCGATGATGACATTAATCCATTCTATGAATAGATGAAGAAGAATTAGAAAGAGAAACAAATTGGATGTTGAACCGGGATAAAAGACCAAGTAAGAAAAGGAAAGCGCAACACTCACCAGAAATGGCAGTAACTTTACCATCAACTTCAAAAGAGGTTTCTAGAAACCAGTTAATCATCAAGAAACAACTAGCTCTAGAACAACAACCAGCTAAGTCAAAAAAAAAATGTGTTCTTACGGTAGCCGAGTACAAACTCGTACCTCTAAACATGTAGACTCTGAAACCTATAGAGCTTAGGCTACAAAGCTTAATTCCAAGGAGCTTCAGTGGTTTACCTATGAGAATAAGAATGATCGCACAATCAAAGTTATGGCTAGAGGTCTTCACCCAACCTGCGTAAATGAGGAAATTATTGAGGATCTCAAGCAAAAGGGTTATCAAATAGAAAATGCCGTAAGCATCATTAAGATAGAAAAAATCGAAACTGAACAAGGAGTTCCAATTAGCAAAAGAGGGTTTCCACTATTTATGCTAACTAATAGCAAACAAAAAGTGGAAGATGTGTATAATATCAAGGCAATACTTAACATGAGAGTTAAAATAGAGCCCTTGAAGAAAAATAGCGAGTTAATACCGCAGTACAAAAAATGTCAAGGTTTTATTCATACGCAGAAATATTGCCAAAGAGAGGCTGGATGCGTGAAATGTGCCGGAAAGCATCGTGCTCAAGTATGCCCGGTTAGTAAAATGTGTCAATTGCAATAAGCCACATCCCGCAAACTACTGGGGATGTGAAATAGCTAAGGAGCTACAAAGAATAAGAAATAAAACGCGAAAACAAAGTCCAGGAATATCAGTAAAAAATTATCAAACATCCACCAAAGATGTATCTAAACCTCATGCTAGTAAAACGGGAGAACCAAAACTGTACTCGCAAGTAGTCATGACAAAACCAGATATTTCGGAGGGCACACTGTAAGTACAGTACAAAAGATACTAAGAAGCATGGAAGCTCTTAACATTCGGCTAGCTAAACAAGAGAAATGCCTTAAAGCTCTAAGCAACAGGTTAGATAAGCAAGACTATCTATGACAATCAGTGCAACGATTGTTAAAAAAACTAGTACACCTTCGCTAACTACTACTAACATCAGGTGTCAATTAAAAACCCGATACAGCTAGAAGAAGAACTAAAACAACTCAACAACAGTATACAAGAAGCGGCGTGGAGTAGTACCCCCTCAAGTTCAAAGGAAATCCGCCGAAATGTTTTTTATCCTCTGGAAGTTAGAGAACTGGTTACAGCAAAACGAACAACAAAAGGGCCTGGCAAAGAAGTCGAGCGCCAGAATATGAAACAACTCTAAATTTGTTATCCCATAAACTAAAGTTGCTAATTAAAGAAATCAAAAACGAATTCAGTAATAAATACTTGAGTGGCCTTACTGGGGAAAAGATGCCGAGTACTTCCTTTGGAAAGCGACAAAAAGTTTAAATCCGCCTAAACTACAAATTCCATCAGTTAAAAATGAAGATGTCACATGGGTTCAAAGCAAAAAGCTTCGTTGTTTGCAACCCACTTCGAGAACACGTTTCCAGCAGCTCTACCTTGGCAAACTACAGAGGAAAACATACCACCAGTATATAAAATGGATAACTGCAATATATCTCCCGCTACACTGCAAGAGTTAAAAGAGGAAATCAATCTTAACCTAAATACAAAGAAATTTCCAGGATATGACTTAATTACAGGACAAATAGTAAAAGCTCTTCCTGAAAAAGGACTACGTAAACTACTCCAAATAATTAACGCAGTGATCAGACTTAAACACGTTCCAAATCAATGGAACGTTGCAGAAGTGATTATGATACCTAAACCCAACAAACCAATGATAGTAGAGACTGAAACCAATAATCGTAGAAAGAAATCTTATTCCTCCACATCAATTTTGCTTCAGAGAAAACCATTCAACAATAGAACAAGTACACCGAATTACAAACATAATTGAAGACGTACTTGAAAAAAAGTAAGTGTGTTCAAGCGTCTTCTTGGATGTAGCACAGGCCTTTGACAGAGTATGGCATAAAGGCTTTGAATATAAATTACAAAGAGAACTTACCAAAGCAGTTTTATGAAATTCTAAAATCTTACATATCTAACCGACACTTTCGAGTTAAATTAGATGGCGAATACTCAGAAATAAAGAAAATATCAGCAGGGATACCACAAGGTAGCGTTCTGGAATCAACTTTATATAACATAGGGACGTTTGCCGATAATACGGTAATATGGCCAAGAGATGGCGAATAAAACTTAAAGAAACAAAATCTGTTCACGTAAACGTTACCAACAAGAAGCTCAACTGGATACCAGTAGAACTAAACTGTCAGCAAATTCCCTATGCAAACACGGCAAAATATCTAGGCATGGCCCTAGGATACGAAACTAAAATGGAAAGCGCATGTGAAAAAGAAAAAAGAAAAGTTAAACATCAAATACAGAAAGATGGATTGGCTCTTAGGAAGAAATTCCGAACTAACTCTACATAATAAATTGGTACTATACCGGCAAATCCTAAAACCTGTGTAGACTTACGGTATTCAGCTCTAAGGCTGTACAAAGAAAACCAATGTCAATATCATCCAGTCATTCCAAAGCAAAGTCCAACGTGGAATAGTTAATGCACCGTGTTACATAAGAAATGACAACCTCCATAGAGATCTGAAGATGGATTTCGTCAGTGAAAAAATAAGCAATCACGCGAGAAAACACATGCAACGTATTAGTCTACACCAAAATGCTGAGATACGTCGTATGTTGGATGATTAATTGGTTTAATAAATACGCCAACTAGAGCTCAATCATGTCTCAATCATGTACGAGTATTTGTTAAATTGATAAAGAATTATGCGTTCGAAGTTAATAACCGACCTTTGGGTATTACCTATCACAACTTAATTAAACTAAAAATATCAAGCTCTACTTGTCGCAAGATTACATTAGGCAGTAATGCGAATTATTCTAGCGTAAGTTATGATATCCTTAAAAATTCTTTGTTGTACAAAATTTGGGATTCAGTTTATTGCGAAGCTGACTGTAACTTAGCCTTCGAAAAGTTTCTTTCATTCATAAAACGCATATCGCTACTTCACGTTATACAGTAGCCATTGACAACACTAGAAAACTCAAGCCATGGATGAACTCACATCTTTTACGTCAAATAAAAAAGCTTTACAAGTTTTCGAAGAAACTAAAATGTAATCCATTCAATGGTATCTAACAAACTGAGCTCAGGGTTATTAATTAATCACGAAGTTAGCTGCCCTCCTAAATGTTGAATTGACTTAGATCTGTAAGAGTAAGTTATTGGAATCCTAATAAAATTGATAAAAAACGACCCTGATCTAAAACCATTTTTCTCATGGTTTTAAAGGCCCTAACTCCAAAAAGCTTTCTAACTCAGCTTGTTTAGCTGCTGGTATTTTTTTAGATTATGCTGGGTTGGAGATCTGCCCTACCACAGTAAATTTTAGGTTATCGGTTTATAAGGCTATGAAGCAAAAATTGGTACTTTCTGTATCTTCGAGACTTTGAAATTAAAAATTACACAGTTTCACATTATTTTGGGTACTGACAGCCAGTGCTCAATTAATTGTCTAACCCGTTACCCGATTTTGTCTATCACAGCAATTGTGTCACAGTTATGTCGGTGTCTACTCATGTTGGCCAAGCTGGTTTCTAACTAAGATTAATTGGTTCTGAACGTAGTACTGTTATCAAACAGTTATCATATATAACTGCGATAAGGTTGCAATAATAAAAATTGTTTTCGCCCTGCTAAAGCAAAAGTAAGTTTCCACCCCTACTTGTCACATATCGAGGAGCTTTACCTCTGAAACGTTTACCAGCTAAATACGTGATTTCTCAACAGACGAAAAATCTAACGATCCTTGTGGCGATTCTAACAGGCGACCAAGGCTTTAAAAACATATTTATCGTATGGCACTGGCTTTGAACCACTTATACGATCAATTCTCTTCCATTCCTTGGATCTAGCTAATACAGTTTGCCAAGGAAACCTTGAAGTGGATATTAACAAACTTGGTAAACCAGCCGAGGCCTGATTATGCAAATAAAGCTAAATTTATCTTAACCTAGTTGTCTCACAAAGCGACTTCATTACTACAAGCAGGTGCTAAAATTGGCTATGAAGATGAAAATTATGACAATGATATAAATAACTTCAGACACATGTCTTAAAAGTACTGCATTTTGTCCTTTTACGGCAATCCTAAGGATGTATAGCATATTCTTGGAGTAAGCGTAAGCCAAAATCAAAAGCATATTTGAAAAACGAGTCCTACTCCAGAATTATGCGGGCTCTAGCCCTGCCTGCATTACCACTGGTAATATAAGGAAAGGATTAATCCGAAACCACTGGGGCGCCACGCCACAAGTTTAAATTATACTTAAAATAATTCTATGTTATTTCTAATCTTGTAATTTATTCATTCTACGTAAGTAAAAGTACTTTACCTGCTTATCTAAGCCCAAGCAAGCCAATGTTCAAGCAAGCTAATTCCATTTTCAGACACGTAAAAATCAATTTCCTTAATATTTCTCCTCTAAACCACGAACAAATTTTGCTTCGGGGTTTAAGGAAACATAAAATCTAGGTATTAATACAAGATTAGTCTTAAAATATGGTAGACATTTGAAAACTTAGTTTAAAAATATTTAAGATTTCATTTCTTATCGATCGAAAAATGACGTCAAACGATACGATTTTTTGGTTTTACGCAGCAATGGTGATTAAATTTTAATATTTTGTATTGCCCCTAGATGGCCAATTAATAGATAACGAATGGGTCTCAGATTAATGCCTATTTATGCAATGTTTTTAAGCAAAAATAATGAAAATTAGTTTATTAATTTTACACATAAGGACAACACATTTAAATTTAATAATTTGAACGAAATTTTGGTACTCAAATTTATTAAAGAAACAAACCAGTTTGGACACATTATTTGAGAATAAGGGAATCCCGAAACGGTGAAGTTTAATAAACAAATTTCGTCATATTCAAGGCCGCTCTCAAAACTTTTATTTTTTAGCAATTTCAACCACAATTTAAAAGCAGCATTGGAAACCTTAAAAATCTTAAATATTTAATAAATAGTCAATTGTTCTCAGTTAGCATTTTCATTTCATCAAGGAAAGGCACACTCGAACAACGTTAAAAAATTATTAAATTTTTTATTAACATTTGTGTTCAGTGAAAAATGTGTTTCGCGCACTTCGACCATTTTATGGTCGTCATAATCGACCTACTGAGCAAGCAATTCAAGCCATTGTGACAAAATTTCGCATCAATTTCACGTTATTGGGCATCAATTCACCAAATCGTATGCGTGGAGTGCATACAGAGAAAAATATTGCTACTGTAGCAGCTAGTGTTGAGGAAGACGACAAAATGTTCATCCGTCGCAGGGCGCAGCGCACAAAACGTGGAAGGTAACTAAATTACTTGGTGAGTCGACCTTAGAACATCTTGAGCCAAATCTGCTCTTTTTTACCGAAAAATTATGTTCAGCAACGTTAATAAATAAACTTGACACAATCCGTGTGATGAGCAGCCACGGACAATGCAAGAACTGGCGTATAATGGTTATAACTTTAGACCCGTGGGGGTTAAAGTTTTGTACCAACACTAGTTTATGTCTCATTTTCAAGAATCGATAAACATTTTATTTCGCATAAATAATTACGCGTTTTATTTCTCGATTTGAACCTGTTGATGTAATTGTGATATTTATCGCTTTACTACATTTCGATAAACCTATCACGAAAAAATTACTTAGGCTGTTTTCCAAACACCGACTTATTCAAACAAGTCCCCTCGCGAGGAGACTTATTTGAATGTGTACGTCTACACAGAAATGTCTTTAAAATGTGTCTTGACTAAATGCAATCATAAAGCAAAATGTACATAAGAGGACTCATGTAGACATTCCGAGGTTAATCTATTTTACTACTGGCAATCTGAATAGGCCTAACATATGGATTAAATATAGCAAACAAATAAATTTGTGTCTATACACATAGTCAAAAAGTATTCGATCATTTGACTATGACGGAAATATTGCTGTATTCAGTACAAATAAAATAATTGTAAACAAATCTTACTTTTTAAAAATAATCCTTATTATACTGCCAGTTTATTCCAAGTATCGATTTGTACAATAAATTCAACCTAATAAAAAAAATGGAAATTGTAAAAATACCGTTAATTGTATGACAAAAAAGTATTCGATCATAGGTAAATTAATAACCACGTATTCCGCCCTTTTGCCGCAAGAACCGCCAGTAAACGACTTCTCATTAATTTGACAAGCTTGCCAGTAGTCACTTTCGTAATTTTGTTCCATTCTGCGATAATGGCATTTAGTTGCTCTTTAGTTGCAATTTCTTGTGTGCGAATACGGCGCTCTAATTCATCCCCCAAATGTACAATAGGATTGAGGTCTGGAGATTGTGGGTGATGTGGCAAAACTGTATTTACGTTATACAACAAGTATTCTCTTACTATCCTTGATGAATGTTTGGGATCATTGTCCTGTTTAAAAATGAAATCCCGCTCTATTCCCAACTTTTCCGCGCTTTTGTTCAAATTATTTTTGAGGATATCTAAGTAGACAAACCTGTAATAAATTGAATAAAATGTGTTGCAAAGCATTAACACCTTTTACGTACCAATCCATTGTGGAGTCAATAAAAACAAGCTCTCCGACGCCCGATGCTGCCATACAACCCCATACCAACACGCCACCTCCATTAAACTTAACTGTTTCTTTTATATTACAGTGTTCATAAGCTTCATTTACTTTTCGCCATACTTTAATTCGACCATCAGAACCATAAATATTATATTTGCTTTCATCTGAAAACAAAACCGAGTTCCACAACTCATCTGGTTTACCAACATATTCTCTGGCATAGGCGATGCGCTTTTTTCTATTGGCCGGTGAAATTTTCGGTCGTTTCCGAGCCGTGCGACCATTATAACCCGCTTTATGTAAAATATTTCTTATAGTGTAGAACAAGTCTTTTGAATTTCAACCACCATTCGACCTTGGATTTTTGGAGCACTTAGCATAGGGTTTTTGTTAACTTGGCGTATTATTTTTCATTATTCTCTAATGTTAAACACTCTTGGCCAGCCACTTCTGGTAGAATAAGGCCTTTTTAAAATGTTTGAAATATTTTTTATAGACATTTTGTCTTCATTTTGTCTCTAACACTGTTTTTAAATCAACCGATAATTCCGACCCACGACCCATCGTGTAAAACTAAACTGAGACTGAATGTTCGATTTTGCTTAATTTTTTTATTAGCAGTATTAATATTAAACAAAAGGTTGAAACAGATGAACAAAGAACACTAGATCATATGATCGAATAATTTTTTGACGTATTTTAGTACTGTGTGTATTAATTAACTTTTTTTTTCAATTTAATTGGAAATATTTACATTTTGTTTATGTGGATGAAAAGGATATATTTAAGTGATAAAGCCCTGCACATAATTTTTTTATTTGGAATTCAGTTGTTTTTCTAATAATCATAAACAATTAAAATTTCAGACTGATCGAATACATAGTCAAAAAATGTGTAAATATATCAAAACTATAGAATAAGATTAACCTCGGAAGAGAAATTGGCTTATAAACTTTGCACCACTTGATTTTTCTTATATATTTATTACTCAATGATGCAATACATGCAGTTTTTATTTTCAAATCTAGTGGCAACGACCAACATGTCAAAAAAATTTCTTCCAATGGTTGGTACAATGAATTGGGATGACTAGGCCGACTTATTCAATATGGCGTCAAATAAGTCAACTAGTCTGTAATAAGTCGGCGTTTGGAAAACACCCTTAGTGATAAATAAGATCAACCAATACTCTTAGTAATTGTGAGTAATTATAATGATGTTCGACCACTGCAAACTGAGAGAAAAAACGGGTTGGTACATATTCCCGAAAGATAAAATCCTGCGGAACAAAAATGCGAGAGCCATAATCCCGAGGATACAAAATCCCGATGATACAAAATCCCGAGGGTAGAAAATTCCGAAGTTACATAATCCCGAGAGACAAAATACCGAAAGTAAAAATCCCGAGGGACATAATCCCGAAAGGACAAAATCCCGCAATCACGAGAAAATCAAAATTCAATTTTATTCGGGATTTTCTCAAAATTAACAGAAATCAACAGATTTCCGAAGAAGGTTTGTTTAGTTTTAGTTAATGATGGTTATATAAAATGCAAATCATTACTTTATTATATTTATTTGTTATTATTAATTATATTGTTTCTGTCTTGTTTTATTTTTAAATAAAATCAATATGTTAATAATTTTTTTGTAATTATGTTATGTATTTATTGTTAATTTTAACATTTGAAATTATAGTTTTGCAAAAATTTTAATTAAACTTGAATTTTTAATATTTTTTCTTTACTGTTTTCTTATGTTGTGCGTCATTGAGCGAATGTATACCAATGTCCTTGAAGAGACTTTGAAATTTTCATAGGTTTTCGGGATTTTGTTCCCGAGAGATTTTGAACCTCGGGATTAAAAATTCTCAGGATTTTGATTTTTCGGGATTTTGTATTATCGGGGTTTTGTGCCCTCTGGAATTTATTTGGATTTTTATAAACCCTTGGGATTTTGTACCATCGGGATTATTAATATCGCGATTTTGTCCCTCTCCCAGAAAAAAACTACAATTGGAATAGAATGAAATTACGCTCGTCAAAAATGAGATATAAACTAAGTCGGAACTCAAAAATACTTAACATCCCAGACCTTGTTTCGTCGGGAAAGATTTAATAAAAATGTTGTATGATGTTTAGGAAGTCGAAAAGTATTAATTTAGAATTTAATTTCAGGAAGTCTCCAGATGCATGTGGGGTAATAATTATATTTAGGTTGCCGATTTAAAGAAGCAATTGTTGAAGAGAAATACCATTGTTAGCCATTAAATCTTTATCCTTCCTTTTAGTAGATTATAATTGTGTTGTCTTGTGCCGTACTATCGCTAGGTGTCTGTAACCGGATCGTTCCTTCTTAAAAAAGAAACATAATATACCTTTTTCCCCTGTTAGAACAGACCTGGCATTACCCGGAAATCTCGTCCAATGCTTGATCTCAATCAATCAATACAAAAAGCTTTGAAGTCCAAATAAAATGCAGGTCGCAACACAAAAATCGTTTACAACCGCAAACGAATTATTTATTTGAATGTGATTTATTACTTTAAAGCTATTTGTCTCTACATGCGCGTCTGTACTGACATCTTTTTTATAGTTTTTATAAAATTTTAATATTTTTCAACTCATTAAACATTTTCTTGTTTATTTATTACATAGTTTTTTTTAAATTTTTGTAAAATACTTAGTTTTATTTAAGTTTATTTTTTACTATAAATCAGCCCTGATTTATTACTTAATTTGCAGCGAAACGAAAAGAAATGGCTTAGATGATATATTTAACAACAAAAGTGTAAAAAGAAAATTTTAAAGAAATTCACTACTGTACAGTGTACACAACGATAAAAATGATTTATGTGGAAAGACATATTTTACCATATACGAGTAGCATCCGCCAGCTTAGGATTTATATACAAATACTATCAACAGATCTTATAATTACAGAATATGTAAAAAAAAAATTAATTTGATTAACTCGTCAAAATCGAAAATATAATACGAGTACGCAACCAACATATTTAGCAACCACCCCATTTCTAAATAATTAAACCCCTTGAAAATTTTAATCAGATTCCGGATTGCTTTTTAACTTCCCGAAAAGTACAAACAAAATTATTAAAAAATGTTATCGCAACTCGCTTGGGTACCTAATCATATTTTCATTCCTTATTAACTAATAATAATTATTTTAACAATATGAATTTTAATTTTGTTCAAACTTCATTAAAGTTAAAGAAAACTTTTACAATTAAAATTTAAAATTATTTTTAGTAACGTCTTTAAGAGTATACGAGTATATCGTACGTACGAATATGCCTAGCCTACGTAGAGAAATGTACCTTAAATAATATTAACAATAATAACATTTTGTGATAAATTTACAATATGAATAATAATATTTTTATGTCCATTAAAAATTAATTTTTTTTCCTTAAATTAAAAATAATAATAAAATTTTATTATCAAGTTTATTTTTTTAAAGTTAACAAAAAATGTTTTTACTGTAGAAAGCTATGTAGAGTTCCCCTTGCTCGTGTATACCAAAGTACATAATATACAAGAGTACATACTCGTATAATTTTCTTTTCGAGTAGGAGAACAAAAAATATTTTTTAAAGAAAATTAAATAAGAAAATGAATTTATATTATTAAAATTTAAATACATATTTTATATTAAAATACTTTTACTGTACGCTATTATTATTTTAATACTCTCGGAGTACAGAATCTTTGGTTAGTGCAAATACTTAAATGTTGTGCTATAAACAGGATTTTTTGCATCGTCATGTGAGAATGTACGAAACATGGATCACTACACTCCGGAATTAAAAAGTCAGTTAGTTGGGTGGACACGAGACGATCAGGGATTTTAAAGTAAGTTTTGGACAAAATTCTAGGATCTTGGCAGAAAATCAAAAAATTATAGTGAAAATTATAATCCATAAATTTTCCCTAAATTCCCCCCCCCCCCCCCACCCCCAGTCTCAGTATGACCTAAGCTATTAGAGAAATAACTGAAAGTATTGGTTACTAGTGGAAGTTTTTGAGATATTGGCCAAAAACTAAAAATAAATTAATAAAAGAAATTAAATTTTCAATAGGATTGGTTATGAAATGACCAAGTTTAATCCAGCATGAACAGATCCTAGAGTTTTGTCTAAAACTTACTTTAAAACCCATGATCAATACTCCTATCCAAATTTCATCGTCATTCTTTAAGAATGGCGGAAAGACGGAATATTGTTTAATTTCAAGATTTCATTTACCGGTTCCTTTAATTCGGAGATCAATGAATTTGTCATTTGAAGGAACACTTTTAATATTTTATTCTGCTGGGATGTTTTTTTGGTGAAAAAGAGATACAAAATTACGAAAAAATTTCCGCATAACAAAATAAATTATCTTTTGTGATGCCACTTGCGGCGAGTAGCGTATTTTCCAATTTTCCGCTGAGAAATTTTCTCTATCTTATAACATGTTATTGGAGCGCTTAAAGGAAGAAATTGCGATAAAACGACCCCACATGCAAAAAATGCTCTTGCACCAAGGCAATGAACCGTGCCACAAGTCGTTGGCTACGATGGCAAAATTGCTCGAATTGAACTTCGAATCTGACTTCCAGCGACTACTATTCGCAGGTCTCAAACAAATGCTTCAGGGAAAGAGAATTGCATCAACTGCTGAAGTCACAACCGATAGATACAAACGCTTATTTTGAGGCCAAAGTAAATTTTTGTTGAAAAAAAAACATCGATAGGAGAGAAGTAGATGAATAAAGTTGAATTTGGCAATAAAATGATTTTTAAGTAGTTAGCCTCGAAATTGAGTGACGACTATAATGAACGAATAATTTGGCACCAGCGCCAGAAGGGTGGATTCGTAAACTAAACGCTTGATTGGTCCTAAACCTATCAAACAGAATTCTACACGATGTTCCAGCTTCGATATGGTTCCATGCAAATTTAATTGAATATCGTCTATAACTTCCAAGAATTTCCTGGGTCGTAAAAACCGATTGATGTTTTGAGATACTACGTAATAGAACAAATGCTGACCAGCGCCGCTGTAGGTTCAAATTTGAGTAAATAATGGCCAACTTCAAAATTCTCAGGTTAAGCTAAATAAAAATTTGTGTCTTTTAGAAACTTCCTACGCCGGAAACGAATCTTTATGTTTTGAGGTGGTAATGATAAGAATAAACTATGGTAAGCTCCCCAGTGCCAGCCGTATGTTACAATTGTTCAGCTTTCTTATGGCCCCATATTAGCGATTCATGTATTCATGTATCGGGATGGTACGTGATAGGGTAAATGCTAACCAAGTGGCCAACACCAGCTATTTGAGCTACTAAATTTGAGTATACAGGAAGTTCTTGACATATACAAATCTATATTTAACTCGCGGTGATTTCAATTGTGACCTTAAAGCAACTAAATCGACAACGAAAAAATTTAAAAGGTTACTAACTGAATACTCTCTCACTCCTGTGAGCACCGAGCCAACATTTTTTACGTCACACTCTAGTTCATTATTGGACTATTTCATAACCAAATCTCGGTTGGATTTAGTGATCACGATCTTCTTTACTTTTCCTATGACATTAAACATGAGAGATCTATTCTTAAAATCTCATTTCGCGACTATAATAGCATTAACTCATCAGATTTGCTTGATAAATGTAATAACTTAAATTGGAGCATGGTTTATAATTTTAACAACCCTGTTGATAAAGTAGAATACTTTACAGAACTAGTTGTAGACTTGTTTGAGGAATTTGCGCCACTAAGGACTATATCACCCAAACCTAAACTGCCGCCTTTTAGGGATTTTATTTTACGTCGGTGGAAGCGTACAAGAAGAATTGAACTGTACCAAGAATATAAAGCTGTACGAAATAAGAGTAACAATATTATAAAACGCGCAAAGTCCAATTATTTTTCATCTATATTGCACCCATCTCTTCCTTCAAAAGTATTTTGGAAAAATTTGAAATCTGTTGGTTCCTTTCTATCATCCAACGAAAAACCATCTACGCAATTTTCACCAAGTGAGTTCAATAATTACTTTTCTCATATCAGTGCACGTTCAGCGGGGTTACCAACCTTTGATGTTCTAATGAACTCTAGTTCGATGGAAGGTAACTTTAGTTTTAATAACATCGATATCACTGACCTTATGGATGCTTTGGATTCCGTTCAATCAAACGCTGTCGGAGTTGACGAAATACCAATTAAGTTCGTTAAACTTATTTTACCAAAGGTTGATTGCTACTTACTACATATTTTTAGTAGCCTAATAACATTTTCTATCTTTCCTGAGAAATGGAAGCAATCAATCATTATTCCCATTCGTAAGAATAAAAATCCCAAATGCTTATCTGATTTTCGCCCTATTAGTCTGCTTCCTGCTTTGTCTAAAGTTTTTGAAAAAATACTGCAATCACAAATATTAACTTTCGTTGAATCGGAAAATTTACTATCAAAGTACCAATCTGCTTACAGACGTCATTTCAGCATTAATAGTGCTTTACTCCATATCAATGAAGACATCCGCAGGGCCATATATAAGGGTTATCTTTGTACGCTGGTTCTTCTAGACTTTAGTAAAGCTTTCGATAAAATTGATCATTCAATTTTAGTTAGCAAACTTCGTAACAGTTTTAAATTCTCAATGTCGGCTTGTCGTTTGGTTTTGTCATACATATCTATCAAATCGATCACAATTGGTTAGATCTAATTCAGGAATTTCTAGCTCTTGTTATACTAATTGCAGTGTTCCCCAGGGATCGGTATTAGGTCCTTTTCTATTCATGATGTATATAAACGACCTACCTGCTGTTATCACTCAATGCAAATATTACCTTTTCGTTGATGACCTGCAAATTTATAGATTTTGTAGGCCCAACGAGATAACAAATTCTATTGGAACTGTTAATTCCGATATCGAATTGATTACGAAATGGTCTATAGAAAATTATCTTGAACTTAATGATGGAAAACCCAAATCTATTATTATATCTTCTACAATTCGTGATACGCACTACCTACCTAAAATCAGTGTACTTGGAGAGGAGGTAGATTTCTCTGATTCTGTGAATAATTTAGGCTTAACTTTTGACAAATGCTTATGCTGGAGTTACCACATCGAAACAGTTTGTAATCGAGTAATTTCTTTATTAAGAATGTTATGGGCTACCACGAAGTGCTTTAATACCAATCTTAGACTCCAATTGGTGAAATCTTACATCCTTTCACATTTTTTGTACGGAGATATTGTCTTCTTTGTATTAAAGAAGAAGTACTTTAATGAACTTCGATTGATATTTAATTCTTGTGTGAGATACGTATACGGGCTAAGAAAGTACAACCACATCTCGGATTTTACTAATTCATTACTTGGTTGTTCTCTTGCTGAATTCTATGAGTTTCGAGTTTGTTTATACATTTTCAAGTTCTTAAAGTATAAACAGCCCACCTATATTGTTGAGAAATTAGTTTCGTCTTCCAATCGTCATATTCAACTTTTGACTCCGGCTATTAATAAATGTAATCTGATGAATTCATCATTCTTTGTGAGGGGAGTTAGCATGTGGAATTCGTTAAGTAATGACGTCAAGAAATCTAAATCTCCTGCCGTGTTTCGGAAAAAATACTTTTCTTCAGCTTAATAATATCAAAATCCTATTTTTCTTCTTTTGCCAATTTTAAGTTATGAACCGCTAATATGTCGCTGTACACCTATAGATTAATTTAATAAATACAATTTGTAATAGATTAGAATAAAGTAGTTTGCCACTAATGTAATAAGTTCATAAGAACTTCAAACATTTATATTAAAATAAATAAATAAATAAATAAATATTTGCAGATCTTTATTTACTTAATAGCGTACCTTACCAAAACAGCAATCCCTATTTCCAGCACAGAAAGGCCGTGGAAGCTATATACGATTTTCGAAGCTGCGGTAGATTGTACTAATCCTAGCATACGGCCGGCACTCTAGAGCTTACCATACAGGCATGGGCAAAAGTATTTGGAATTTTTATATTTCAAGCAATGTTTGAAAATTGTAAAGCATTTATTCAAAATTTAATAATCAAAATTTTGTTTCTACATTTTGTTCACATCTGCTTTGTGCGTAAATTTTATAAAATCTTAAACAAATCTAAGTAGTAGTTCATTATTTCATCGGGCATAAGTAATTGAAATTTCATTTGTTCACGTCGCAACATAATTTTCTTCTATAGAGGTTTTTCGTTTGTTTTATTTGAGATATTTTAGTCTTGTTTAGTCTAGGAACAGTGAACTTTCTAGAACTAAGTAAACAGTTAAAGTTGTAGGATATTACTATTTATTGCAACATAAACAAATATAAAAAAATAAAACAGTTAATCGCCGTTTAGTTAGAGAGCTTGTTAAATGTCCAAGACAGTCAATTTCCAATGTTTCAAAAATATCAAAAAATATTATAAGAAGGCAAATCAGTAGACGAACTATCTCCAGAAGACCTAAAGAAGTAGATACTGAACGATACATAAACATAATTTTGCTTCGCAGCGTGTGAACAAACCCTTGGATTATTGGAGAAATATTTTATGAACTGAGGAAAGTTCGTTTGCATTGTTTATATTTCTTACAATAATATTTGAGATTTAGTCCTTTTGCCTGCTAAGGTTGATAATAATGTATACCTTGATTTTTTAAATGATTATGCAGCGGTTTGTTGTGACAACCTCATTGGGGGAGACGAGTTGCAACAAGACAGCGCGCCAATTCACACCGCAAAAATATACCAAGAATTTTAGAAAGGTTCTGGCTTCTATGTTTTAATTTAAATTTAATTGTAATTGTAACACCATTACAATTGCAAAAACCAAAGGTAAAATATATAATAAAATTCGTAAATGCGAAAAAACTTAATTGTTAAAATTGAATATAGATGGAAATATGAAAGAATCAAAAATTTCGTACGCTATGCAGTAATTCGCTAGTAGTACAACTACATGGTATGTTCTATATATATAGACAATATTCCAATGTAGTAATACAACATCAGTCGTCGCGACCTGATGAGAAGACTGATTTTTTCAAATCAATAGTCTCATTTGTTCGAAACTGATTGTTGTGATTCTTACACATTAGCCATCTATAAGTCAAAAATTCAAATTTATCCGCGATCCGGCGTTAAAAGGAAAGCAAGTATGGGGTGGTTGGGAAGTTGATTGTGTATAAGTAAGTGTCGATTATCATATTCGTTTGTCACACAGATAGTGACGCTAAATGGAAGAATTTCCTACGATTCGTGAATTTAATTCGAGAGTGCTGAAATATACCAATATACAGAACAATCACAATAACACCATTACAATTGCAAAAACCAAAGGTAAAATATATAATAAAATTCGTAAATGCGAAAAAACTTAATTGTTAAAATTGAATATAGATGGAAATATGAAAGAATCAAAAATTTCGTACGCTATGCAGTAATTCGCTAGTAGTACAACTACATGGTATGTTCTATATATATAGACAATATTCCAATGTAGTAATACAACATCAGTCGTCGCGACCTGATGAGAAGACTGATTTTTTCAAATCAATAGTCTCATTTGTTCGAAACTGATTGTTGTGATTCTTACACATTAGCCATCTATAAGTCAAAAATTCAAATTTATCCGCGATCCGGCGTTAAAAGGAAAGCAAGTATGGGGTGGTTGGGAAGTTGATTGTGTATAAGTAAGTGTCGATTATCATATTCGTTTGTCACACAGATAGTGACGCTAAATGGAAGAATTTCCTACGATTCGTGAATTTAATTCGAGAGTGCTGAAATATACCAATATACAGAACAATCACAATAACACCATTACAATTGCAAAAACCAAAGGTAAAATATATAATAAAATTCGTAAATGCGAAAAAACTTAATTGTTAAAATTGAATATAGATGGAAATATGAAAGAATCAAAAATTTCGTACGCTATGCAGTAATTCGCTAGTAGTACAACTACATGGTATGTTCTATATATATAGACAATATTCCAATGTAGTAATACAACATCAGTCGTCGCGACCTGATGAGAAGACTGATTTTTTCAAATCAATAGTCTCATTTGTTCGAAACTGATTGTTGTGATTCTTACACATTAGCCATCTATAAGTCAAAAATTCAAATGTAATTGAAAATGTTTGGCCAAAAGTCGAGCATTAAGTGGCATTGTAACCGGAAAATAGAAAGAAATGGCCGAAAATGAAATCCGTGAGGTTTGTGTCAAATTAACCCTCGAATATCTTAAAAAAATTATAGATTCAATGCCAAATCCTCTTCATGCTAAAATATACGCAAAACGAGACGTCACTCGATATTAAAGGTTTTAAAAAATTCAAATCATATTATGCGTAATAATTCAAAAATTCCAAATTCCAAATAATTATGCTCACTTGAAATAATGTATAAATAAAAACAGAAACAATGAAGTTTTTCCTAGAATTTCGTTTTTTTATATAACATTAATTTCAAATTAAAATTTTATAATTAAAACTTAAAAATTTGTTATTTTACTTAAGATAACCATAAACAAACTTAATTTCCAAGATATCCGTAAAAATACTTAATTTTCAAGTAGTTTTGCATGAATGTAATATGCTCTTATCATTACCATTTCAAAACATCAAGAACCATTTCCGGTCTAGGAAGATTTTAAGAGATACAAATTTTTATGTAACTTAATCTGAGGTTTTGGAACTTGTTCAAATTTTAGAACTTGCTCGTTTGCTCAAATTTGAACATACGGCTGGTGTTGGTCACTTATCAGCATTCATCCTATGTCAAGTACCATCTCAGTCAAAACATCAATCGCTATTTCCGGCCCAGGATGATCTTTGAAGTTATAAACGATTTTCTTATAAATTTAAATGAAGCCATATCGAAGCTGGAAGATGATGCAAAACTTAACATACAGCTGTCACTCACAATATAACGCTGAAGAATTTCTTCCGCCAACAGCATTTTTGTTTCTATTTGTTTTACATAAACGACAAATAAACGAGAAAATGTTGTCTTATAGAGGTATAAAATGAAACAAACTGGGATGGAATTCGATGGTTATCTGAAAAGTTTCCAACCAAAACATGAAGAAGGCAGCACTTGTCAAGAAAAGTGGGGGAGAGTGTTTGCGCATTGCAGTTGAAAAGTACTCACCGAAATATAAGTCATTTTGAACGCGCACTTGTTGTTCAAAAACCGTTTGAGTGAGTCGTTTGATGTGAGTGTTTGTGACAATAAAAAAAATCGAGTATCGAGCTACCTACGCAAATCAAAGACGAGTTAGACGCTGTGTACGGAGACTCTGCATTATCATTTACGACCGTAGTTTTGGACAGCTGAAATTAAACGTGGCAGTACCAGCTTGAATAACGATGAATGTTCAAGAGTCCAAAAACTGCAACCACTGACGATAACATCGCTCAAGTTCAACAAATGGTGCTATAGACAACCGTCGAATTAAAGTTAGAGATAGAAAAGATAATGATGAAGATTTAGGCATGAGAAAGCTGCCCGCGCGTGGGTGCTCTGTTTGATCACTTTTGACCAAAAACGTGTTCGAATGATTATCAGCACATTTCCAATGCTCTTTTGACGCAGTTTAGGTGCAATAAAACAATGGACCACCAAGAGAGAATTGGGACCAATAAAGGCAAAGGCTATTCCTCCGACTGGGAAAGTGATGGCGGATTTCAAAATGGAAAATCCATTACAGGAGCATACCTGTACTCATTACTTCACAATCTAAAAAAGAATCTCTTCTGCTGACTGCTCAGCAGCCAGAGATTTTCGTCGAATGACACCAACTTTGTAAGAAACTATTTTACAGAGAAAGACGTTGAGTACTATTTGAACGGGTTGAAGAGATCGGAGCATAGACTATGAAGATACTAAAAAAATTTGAAGAACAAATGTCTTTTGTCTTTGTTAGGTCGGAAACTTTTCAGACAACCCTCGCTATCACATAAATATCAATTCATCTTTATAATTGCGATTTTCTCTTTAGTAGGTCTCAAGCTAAATTTGATAAGTTTAAATATTTACCTCCAAAGTCGTCAAACATATTATTGTCGGAATTGCTTGAATTATGAATTAATTACAAAAACAAATTATGTTAGTCAAAAATTATGAAAATTCAAATAGAAACAAATCTACCTAAATGCAGTGTAGTGCGTCTACGCCTGTTTCAGAATTGTTTACATGTTGGTGTCGAAAATACTGCAGACAATTGCTTTTTGCGTAGACAATGTCGACAAATGATAGAATATGTGAATAATTAGTAAACAATGTAGATTATTGGTTTTTTGTTGTTTTCCAATTCGTGTTCTAGTATGAGGAGAGGCGATCGTACACGTTTTCAGTTTATTGTGAAGTTTATCAATAAATTATATTTAAGCAAGCGAAACAAGTGAGATTAATACATTTAAAATAATTCAACGTATTCAAACTCATTTTCAAATATTTAATTAATAACGTAATCTCGTAGATCTCGTTAACAAACGCTGTTTTCAACAGGTGTGACAATTAGTTCATTCCTTTTTCGTAAAGTTTATTTTAGTTGGAAAATTTTATTATTAGAATTGTCCATGCCAACAGATGTCAGTCAGTTCAGGCACAAACGGAAATATAGGCAGATGAAAATCCATAAGTTTCAACTTTCTTTGGTGGTAGAAAACTAAACAATTCTAGTTTATTAAATAAAATCTAACAGAATATAACAACTGTAGCAATTACATTATTCTGTTGGCTTAAATTTGACTATTTTTCGCATTTTGTTAGTTGACGAAAAATTAAATGGTTTAGGTAAACAGTGTGGCGCTTGTACTTTCCGTAATTATTTACATATGAAATCGAAAACTGTATGAAATTTTGCTAGTACCATTGTGTACTAAAATTTGTCTCTGCCCATTTATTAAGCACCCACAGCAAACTGAAATGGCCACAGCTGATGAAGTTAAAATTTTAGAGAGCATCACGACCATAATGACATTTTCGTTAGAATATTCGTATTTTTCACTGGCCTGGGAGTAAATCCGTGTTCCATGGAAATATGAACAGGAATCGTTTTTTTATTCGATTTTTTTTCAAATGTTCATTTGCATTTTTTCATAAACCACAAATTGAACCCCAGAATCAATATTTAACCATTTTAAGTGAGTGCATTGCCTAAATTTGAATGGCCTCTGCACAATCGGTTGTAATCATGTTAACGAATTTAAAAAATAAAAATTTGGGATCTTTGCCGATTTTGGACTTGAACAGCTACAAAAGAAATTCCCTTTGAAATGTGCCAAACGTCACATACACTTTCAAAATGCATACTGTATACATGTTAATTGCTAAATTTTAAGTCGGTCGGCGGCCGTACGATAAGGATATGAACAAGGGATAAGAATAATAATTTTTCAAATCAAACTCTCGCATTTATTAGGATTATGAACCGGGGAACTTGTATGCTTATTAAATATTTAACTGTCTGAGACTTTTTTCTGGCTTAACAGATTATTGCGTGATCTGGAGACCATTGTTTTTCATTGGATGTATATTGATACAGCACTACGTCGATTTATAAATATCTAAGATAGGTGATAGTATAAACATCCAAATTTTTGTAACCAACCGGTTTCCTCAGTAACGGATGTTACCTCCACGAGCTTCCACAACTGAATCCATTCGCCTTGCCATACTTCCGATAACAACGTCGATCGTTTCTTTTGATATATTTTCCCATTCGTCCAAGCCTACATTTCAAAGTTCTTCTGTGTTTCGAACTGCTGAACTCTGACATGTCTCCCTAACTTGTCCCAGACATGCTCCATCGAGTTTAAATTTAGATACCTTGCAGGCCAGTTCAGCTTACAGCGTGCAGTATGCGGCCGGGCATTATCATGCATTAAAACAAAATTGTCTACGATAAATGGGGCAAATGGTACCACATGTTCTAGCAGAATATCTCTAATTCTCTACGGGCACCTAAACAAATACCAGCCTAAACCATAATTAAGCCTCCATCATAAGCGACGGTTGTCATAAAGTCACATTTGAATACCACTCACCTGGTCGTCTCCATACTCTTTCCCGTTTAGCGATCGAGTTTATTAAGAATCGACTTTCCTCTGTGAAAAAAATATGGTCCCACTGGTTCAAAGTTCAAAATCGAGGTTCTTCCCTACTCAACCTTACTACTCGGTGATTTCTCTGAAGTAGGTGTCCTTTGGCTGGAAGATATTGTCTCCAGACGACTTCTTTAGGCCTTCGTCTCACAGTACGTTCACTTATTCGCACTCCTCGAACCTCTTCTAAAGCACTACGGGTTTGGATTGCTGTTTGACGCCAGTTTCTCAACATTTGAAGGACAATGAAACGGTTATCTCTGGAGCCAGTAGAACGTTTCCGGCCTTGGCCTCGTCTTCTCTCGCATTGTCAAACGGACCGATAAATGGTAGGCGTTTTCAACTACTAACTCTTTTTTTTAAATTCTAATGGCGAATGAATTGATATTCACACATTACACTTTTCCACTAAAAGAGTTAGATATTCTGTTAATTGTTAATAATTTAAATTTGGAATTAAAATATTGAAAAACACAGCCGTAACATTATAAAAACAAAAAACAAAAAAACAAAACATAAAAACAAAAAATAACAAAAAATATTGTGTGTGCTTTTGTTTTTTCTTAATAAATCAACTTGTGTTCCTTTGATTGTGCCGCTGTGTGTACATTTTAGTAAGGAATTTTGCATCTAGCACTTGAGATGTGTGAGATCTACTCTTTTCTAGTGATAAGCAGCTAATCCTCGGGAATAAGGAATCGGTGAAAGAATTTACATTTAATTCCAAAGTGCAGATTTTGCTCGAAAACTGAGACGAGAGTTCGTAATTTTGCTGCTGTTTCAAAAACCTACTAGATGCACAAAATTAATATTATTGTTGATTGGTGTAAATAATAATTAAAATTTTATATTTACATCTAGTGTGCTGATGAAACAACATAAAAGCGTCCAACAAGCCTGTTTAAATATTTTTTCCGGGCCTACTAGGCGAAAAGTTTGTGTACATTTTTATAAATTGGGAATAATTTTTTCATATCTAAATTTTCATGGAAAAGTACTCCCAATTTAATTTTGTTTTCAAAAAAATTAGCACTAGCTTTTTACCTCAGTACGTCAGAAAAAAATGTTTAAATTTACGTATAAATTATTTTCTTAACTCCTGATTCACGGGGAATTACCCGAATAGTGACACTGACCATATTTTTAAAAAATTTAAATAAAAATGGAACAAAGTGCGGGGTTCAAACTAGCGACGTTTTGTATTGTTCAGTACAATTGGATTGAGCGCGTATCCCATATTTAAAATGTTTCCGTCTTCACCAGATATAATCATCCCAAGCAAAATATATTACATCAATCACGACAGTACAATTAACATCCCACCAAAAGTTTCATTTAGAGAGAAAGCTCAAAAACAATTAATTAGATATCAGTCTCAAGATACTTTTGTGATATACAAATAAAATTTTGATTTACAAAATTATAAAATGTTTTATAGTAAATGCGGAGTCTGGAATGCAAAATAAAATATTTCTCCATCTTCTCGCGATTTTCTGTTGCGGGCTGTGTTTTGTGTGTATCATTAAAATGATGTTTTGTATTGTTTCTTGTTGTTGTTGTTGTTGTTGCTGCTGTTGTATTCGGTTTGGTTTCGTTACACAGTAATTGCACAGATATAAAATCATAATCATAATTATTATAATCATAAAGTTCCGAGCACAAAAAAATGTGTACAAGGTTTTTTATGTTGCTTGTATTTGCGAAAGCACACAAAAAGCTCCAACGAGAAAAAAAAGAAACAAAAAAAGTTTCTTCTCTGTGTATCTTTGTTTCATATATTGTTATATATTAAAATTAGATATTTTGTACCAATTTTGTTGTTCTTGTATTTGGCTTCATTAAAAGTTGAATTGTTTCTGTGGTATGTATATGGGGCGGCGCTGTATGTTGTATTATAACATGAACATAACCAGCAGTCATTTTAATATTCATATTTTATTTTACATTTCTGGGGAATAGGGCGCATATACAACATAACATATACATGCCATTCTCCCACAGTCCCATTTTTTGTGTTTTATGAATTTTGTGTGTATGTTTTGTACTCACAATATATAATTGAATTGTAGGTAAATTTTTATTTAAAATTAATTTCATTTAATTTAGTAATAAAAAAAAAGTTTTTAATTAAACCGTATGTACCTGTAAGTGGAATAGAATTAACCTGAACTTTTAAACAATAATTGAACGCCTACATATTATTGTTGGACAACTTTTATAGACGGGTCAACAAAGTATATTGCAGCAGCCAATTAATTTTAGGAGAAACTGTTTAATTTTCTTAATCTACAGCCTAAGTATGTTGTTGGGTGTTTGATTTGTATCCGCATACCATTCAAATACCTAAAAACTGAAACGCTGCTCAGAACACTGGTTGAGCTGCATGAGCCTTTTAACAAAAAATTATGAATTAAGTTATTATCTAACAAAAAGTTCTGTAGGGAATTATTCACCGGACCGTCTTCAGGAAGATATTATATGTGAATCCTTAGGCCAGTGTTCTTCATAAGTGAAACAAAAGCAGATGCAACAACGTGCGTATGACGACGTTATCTCTCTAGAAAAAAAAACGATCAACGAGCAAAGGGAACACCATAAAAGGGAGCAATCAGAAAGCCTCCTCATGTATGGTAATCCTAGATACAGTTGACCGGCCAGAGCAAGCAATTTGGGCGAAAAGCTCAAGATCGATGAATTTTTTAACAATTTTTAACCATACAGATTTAAACCAAAATACAAGTAGCTAGACAAACAAAATCAGACGACCAGAGGGAACCTGTAAAGTTCACTAATGCACTAATAAGGTTAGAGGTACTAATTTGTTAACGAGGTTTATGTACGAGTATATAAGCAGGGAAGGTTCTTCTTCAATGTGATTTATTACGGCACTCTTTCGAGTACCGAGAAAATGTGTTTAGTTTTTTCTAGCATACTGAGGTAAAAAGTTAGTGTTAATTTTTCTGTAAACAAAATTAAATGGGGAATCATTTTCTCTGCCAATTTAGATATGGAAAAATTATTCTCAATTTATAAATATTTATAACAATTTTTCTCCTCAGTAGGCCGGGAGAAAAATATTTGAACAGCAATTACATATAAATTCTTTCCCCAGTTCCCTATTCCCGGGGAATTACCAGAATAGTGCTACTAGAGTGCCTTAAAATGGAAAATACTATTCACTATCAATTTGTATGCTTATTGCTTTTTGTTTAAAAACTATGGTGGGAAAAAGCCAGATTTCATAATGCCAAAAAATTTGATAAGATGCAACGTAAAAATAATTTTGAATGGTCATCGGAGAAAGTCACGTGTGAATTACTCTTTCTCTCCCGAGGTGACACACGAAGGGTATGATATGTGCTCCAGCTGTCAATGATGGAGGCGCTACTGGACTTAGGTAGTCAATTAGGTAGCTCGAGACCACAAATACTGCAACATTTGCTACAACTGGAGAATAAACTACGCGTAGAATCAAACCAGAAGTTCATAAATGTATATCCATCACAGTTATAGTCATAGTTATAGTCATAGTCACAGTCAGTCGCAGTCACAGTCACAACCACGGTCAAAGTCACCATCACAGTCCCAGTCACAGGCAGTAACAGTTACAGTGACGGACACAATCACAGTTACAATCGCAGTCACACTCACACAAAGTCAGCGTCAGAGTAAAAGCCAGAGTCTGAGCCGAATTCGATTAGTCAATCTTTAATACATCGAGGTTGGAGGCGAACGAGCACTTTGTATGTTTACCTTTACAGCGTCGATAACATAAAATTTTGCATAAACATAAAATTACCAACTTACTACTAAAAACGTTGAAGTTTGCCCTTTTACTGTCCTTTACTGGGCATAAGCTCAACTAAGGTACAAAAACTGAAAAAGCTTCTTTAAAAGCTAATGTAACATCTCATTATCATTAACGCTGAAAACATATGTGCAGATTTTCCGCATGCAGCGCCCCATACATATATGAATGTAAAACACATGAGCATAATTTTTTGACATTGCTGTGCGGTATTTTTCTTTTTTTAAGTTAAAGCAAGCTATCAATCGGAGTGTTGTGATTTTTTCTGCTAGTTAACAAATCTGTTAAACAAAAGTAAAAATGTCAAAATTTAGTGTCAAAAGTGAAAAACAACAAACAATGTGGCATGAAGTTAGCGAAAATTTTTATTTTTATTTTTTGTCAAGTTATCAACAACGACGGATGCACAGTCAAATTAGAAATAGAGATGACGTGCGTAATTCTGCATGACATGCGTCATTCGTGTATTTTGATCCATATAGACTAGTGTATTCTAATTTAGATGCATGCGGAATTCTGCACATGTGTTTCCAGCATAAAACTCAATTATTGCTGCACCAATTGTGATAACAATTTGTGTATATGTTTCGTACGTCAAGAGAAGTGTTTTTATTTGAAAATGGTCCACCGGAAGTTATAGCTTCCATAGGAGCATTTTCGATCGATAAACTCAAGAACTAATCCACCTATTCCAATAAAAATTTATATATATGCCCTATGGGTCGGGAGGGCGATTCTGTAGTTTTTGGCCGAAAACGGCCCACTGGAAGTGGCAGCTTCAATAAGGACTTTTTCGATTTTCTGCAATTATATTGAAAAGTATATCATTTACAAGAGAAACTACTAAGAACAAAAAGCTTCTAAGTTAATTTTGCAACGATACCGAATCAAATCTAGTTTACAAAATTTAAGCGGAAATGACGTTTTTTGACAAGAAACTGTTTTTCAACAAAAATTCGGCCGTGATTTTTGTTTTCTCAAATCATCTCATTTTCGTGGTCTTTGGGAGTGCTAATTAGGAATATGGCATCCGTTTTAAGATCCGAGATGGAGACATTTTATTTAACGCAAGGCGAGATGGAGGCGATGTCATTACGCCGATATGTGTATCATTTTTGATGATTACGTTACTGAATTTTGTTTTTCGCAAGTCGTGATGAAGAACGGGACCATTATTTTTTTTTTTTACCTATAACTACTATCTACTCCGATAATGTCGATATGAGCATTTTCGGAGTTTTCGCGGTCCATTTCGAAGGTACTGATTACATTACTCACTTTAGTTTTTCGCATGCTGTGATGGAAAAAGGCGGTGTTAATTTTGACACCTACCTACTATATACACCTATAATACTGACATAGGTGCGATTTTCGGAGGTGATTACGTTACTGACTTTCATTTTTTGCAAGTCGAGGTGGAGGTTTTTGTTACCTACCTACTATCTACCTATAACGCCGAGATCGAGGTTATTTTCGGGGTACTGATTACTTTAATGGCTTTTGTTTTTCGCAAATTGAGATGTGGGGGCAGTGTCGTTTTTGGTACGATGATCATTATAGATAGAAAGCTGATATGGGTGTCATTTTCGGGGTCTAATCTCTTCCAGGTTTACGCAATAACCAAGAGGTATTCGGTGGTAGAACAATATTATTATTAGGTGATTTTAGACAGACACTACTAATTTATGAGGAAACGTTCAAAAATTAACGCAATTGAACTTTTTACTAAATCTTACTAAATGTCGCTTTGCTTTTCATTTGCATATATTCAGGGGCAAATATTTTAATTCTTTTAAAATATTAAATACATTTTATTATATTTTGTAAACATGATTAAAAAAATTAATAAAGACATATATAATTATTTTAAAGAATTTAATTAATCAAAATACATTATTTAAGTTAATTTAATTAGAACTAAGATTCAATTTAATTAGAATTTGAGATATACTTGACGTGACTGCGATATTTCTAAATGTCAAAAACGTTGTTCTCCATAGATTGCTGAAGACTCGTTAATCGCGTCGAATGAAATCGCTGTAGTTTGAATTCATATATTTTTACTTTTGAGTCACGTCGGTTGCGTCGAGCATATCTCAAGGATAATACTGCCACTGTAATTTCAAGACAATCCCTTGGTCTTTACTACCCCTACAGTCTAAATAACTGAAAATAGCGATTATTAATTAAGATTCATCGTCGGTACAATAAGAATAATAAAGGCATTCGCGCCAAAAAAAACATCGGTCTAACGCTATTTTTATGTTAGCCAAGATAACCAATAGCCAAAATTACATAACCAAATAACCTCAAACAAGTTAAAATACCAGTAATGAACCTGCAACAAACATTTACGTAACTTGATTTAATATTTGTGACGGTTTAATAGGAGAAATGTACACTAAGATCGTGTAGTCACGTAAAAGTTTACGTTATACGAAAAAATATTAAAAAAGATTTTGCCAATCCGCCCACGATCTCATTGCGATTTTCTGTTAGTCCATTGAGTCAGATATAGATATTGACGTTCAAAAAAAAAATGTTGGTGAAACATTTGCATACACATCAATTGATTGTGTCATAGTCCAAGACGAAATGGTAAATTATCCCACAGAAGTTTTAAATTCATTAGATTTGCCTGGAGTACCACCACATATCCTTCAATTAAAAATTGGCGTGTCAACCATTTTAATACGAAATATTAACCGACTAAAACTTTGTAATGGTACACGACTTGCTGTTAAAAAATTAATGACAAATTTAATTGGAGCAATAATATTAACCGGCAAATACAAAGATGACGAAGTTTTAATCCCAGACATTGCTATAATTCCATCAGATATGTAATTTAATTTTAAAAGAATACAATTTCCAATTCGCCTCGCTTATGATGTGACCATTAACAAATCACAAGGTCAACCACTTCAAGTGTGTGGTTTAAATTTGGATTAACTGACACAGCCAATTATATATTGGATGCTCACGTGTAGGAAAACAATCATCATTATATGTGTTCGCACCTGAAGGAACAACAAAAAATGTTGTATACCGAAGAGCATTGGAAAAAATCAATCAATTTTTGGAAAGAGTGATCCAATAGGAGGTACTTTTTCCAATTGGGATTCATGCGTCACAACTGCCATGTTCATATGACATTTGTGTTCTGTATTCATTGACATTTCACCATGAATAGGCTTACACGAGAAACAACGTGTTCAAATTGTGGAAATTTATTTCAAAAATCAGTGTTCAGTGAAAAATTAATTTCGTGCTCTTCGACCATTTTATAGGGTTCATAATTGTCCAAATGAACGCACTATTCGCGAAACAATCAATAAATTTTGAACCACTTTTTCATTATTGGATTTTCATCAACTGACTAGAGTGCGTGCAAGTCGATCTTGTCGATTGCTGCTGTAGCTGAAAGTGTACGTGAAGACCGCAATCAATCAATTCGTCGCCGTTCTCAAGCTCTGGGTCTCTCGTATGGCCCATTGTGGCGTATTTTGAAGAGAGATATTGGTTTGAAGCTATACAAAATATAGCTTGTTCAAGAATTGAAGCCGGTTGACCTGCCTTTGCGTCAAAGATTTGGTTTATGGGCGTTGGAACAGAAACGTGAGTTGGCCTCCAAGATCTTGTGGTCTAACGCCGTTAGATTACTTTTTATGGGGGTATCTGAAATCACTTGTTTATATCGATAAACCACAATCGATTTCTGCATTAGAAGCGAACATAATACGCGTAATTAACGAAATATCGGCCGAAATGCTCGAAAATGGAACACATAGAATGGGTCATCTAAGGTTCAGTCGCGGACAACATTTGAAAGAAATTAATTTCAAACATTAAATGTCATAAACCGAACTTACGTCACAAATACAATTTTTGATTATTAATTATTTGAGGGATAGATATGAAATTTTATTACCTGATAATGAAAGTCAATTTATGAATGATATATGTGTAAGGAATTTGAATGGGAACAGTTCCGAGAGGTCTTAGAAACATCCAAAACTACGACCCCCGAAACTAACAGAGTGAGTTATAAAATGATTGGCAGATTGGAATTCGAAGCCAAGATGGCCTTGCTTCGAATTCTCAATCAAGTATGGATGAGTATTCAAATACCGGAAAAATGGAAGGAAAGCAGAGTGGTACCTATTCCTAAAAGGGATCGGGACAGAAACCTGGCAACAAATTACAGGGGAATATGTATGTTGAATGTATTTGTTAAAATTGTGAATGGTATGATGAAAGGTCGTGTAGACAAATTTGTGAATGAGAGTAATTTGTTGCCGGAAACCACCTTTGGGTTCCGTCGCAACCACTCTGTAAATGAATGTGTAGACAAGTTTGGGTGGGAAGTGCGAAATGACATCGTGGCATATGACAACGTGGTTCCGGGGCAACATCAGATCCTTGCATCAGAAAATTTGCAAATGGGTGTATGAGTTCATGAAGAAAATTACTTTTGTGTGGTAGAGGGTACAGGTTGGAGGGAGCGCTGAATATAGGCCTCCCCCAAGGCAGTAAAATTTCACCGACTCTCTTCAAACTTTACACGAGCTCGAGACATAGGTTTAACTCCTCGGGCAAGGTCATTCTGCAATTTGCAGATGACTTTGTCCTGATGGGCAAGGGGAGGACCATCGAGAAGAATGTGTGAATCAGGTAACAGAAAGTTTGACGGAATTGAATTTGCATGTCAATTCGAGAAAATGTTGTTGTATGACGTTTCGACCGAATCGTATGGTTGACGTGCAATTGTATAATGAGCAAATTGAGTGAGTAAATTTGGGCCCGATTGGGTTTTAAATTGCATATGGAAAAATTTGCCGATAATTGCAAGAGTAGATTGAATGTAATCAAAAAGTTGAGTAAACCGAAATGGGGAGCTCATCCTGGTGTGACTGATATGTTACGAAAGGCGCTAGTGTCATCAAAAATTGCGATGGATCCAAAGTTGGTTTTAAAAAGTTGATGAATGTGGAGAATGCCTGTGCCAGGTTGGTATTGGGCGCGATTAATTCAACCCCAATACACACTTTGTGGTCTGAATTGGGTGATTCACCTCTTAATTATAAGAGAGAGTGGGTCACCGTGCGAGAGACGGTGCGAATGTTGACTAAGGACAATAAATTGATGAATGAAATGAAAGAAAGATTGCAAAGAGAGACGGACTACCAAAAAATACAAAGGTCGCGGGTGATTTAGGAAAATATTAATGTATTTTCCAAAATTCGACCTGTAAATCCGAAGTGCCCTCCGAGAAATCTAATTGTGTGTTTAAAGTTTGGTGATACAACAAAAGCGATGATGAATGAGTTGTCGGTTAAGAGTGAGTTTTTAAAAATGCAAATGAATTTCTTTGCCCATGTGAAAGTGTATACAGATGCTAGTGTGAATGATGATCGAGTAGGTGTAGGAATTAAAAAATACTACGAGTGAATGCCAGCATCTGTATAATGAATGCAGAGTTGATTGGAATTATGAAAGGGATCAAGTTGGCAATGACACAACGGAGGAGGAGAATAGTATTATTCTCCGACTCCGGAACGGATTGGAATTAATTAGTAGGCCCACCCCTACGGACCCCGTGGTAATGTGTATGTTGAAATGTTGTATGAGTACCTTCAATCGTGTGGGAGTGAGGTCATTCTTCAATGGACACCTACAGATTGAAGGTAATGAAAAATCCGATATACTTGCAAAATGGGATTCTTGGGTTGAAGAGGTAAATGAATATGAATTCATGGATGCAAGAGATGTACTTCGCATGTTTCAGGTGAATCCGTGGAGAAAATGGGAGAGAGAGAGAGTTTGTTGAAAAATGTCAGGTGAAAGGTAAGAAGTACTTTGAGTTGATTAGTTCTCTGTTGAGAAAAGCTTTCTTTAAGGTACTCAAGGGAGATACTAGAATGACAAGAAAAATGGATCGAGTGAGATTAAATCATGGAAATTGGAAAGAATGTTTGAAGAAACGCAATTTGATTGAGTGTGAATTATGTGACAGCTGCTTAGTTGTGGAGGACATCGAACGTTTGATTTTAAAATGCTCTGCATTTAATCAGAGCAGACAAATGTCCGATGTTCTCTTGAGTGCAAGAAATTTGCCAGAATTATTACTACTGGGAATGAACGTGTATAAGAATGTGTATGATTTTATTCGAATGAATCAGATAGAAGTAATACTGTAGACAAAAAATAGTAAGACTTTGTTCATAATTTTAAAATTCTTTATTTATTTCTCCAAATATATTTCGTCTCCCTCAAAGTAATCCCCCTCCGGCCTCAATACACTTGTGCCAACGTGTTTTCCAATCCTCGAAACAGTTGTTAAAGTCAATTTCCGGAATAACCTCCAATGCGTGTAGCGTTTCATGTTTAATGTCTTCAATTGACTCAAAACGGTTCCCCGGAGCGGTCGTTTGAGTTTGCTGAACAGCCAGAAGTCATACGGAGCTAAATCACGCGAATACGGTGGTTGCGGAATGGTATTGGTGGAATTTTTGGCGAAAAAATCACGTAAAACCAATGCAGTATGAGAAGGTTCATTATCGTGGTGCAAAAACCAAGAGTTGTCAACCCATAATTACAGGCTCTTTTTACGAATAGCTTCGCGCAAACGACGTATAACACTCAAATAGTATTCCTTGTTGACAGATTGGCCGGTCGGAAGGAATTCGGAGTGCACCACACATCGATAATCAAAGAAAACTGTCACCTTGATTTTTAACTTGCTTTGACGTGTTTTATTCGGCTTCGGCTCACCTTTGGCACGATATTTGGCCGATTGCTCGTCTGTTTCCGGGTCGTAAGCATAGATCCAAGACTCATCGCCAGTTATAATACGTTTCATGACATCCTAATAGTCGTGCTTTCACTTTTCTTAGGCCCAAATGATCTTTCAAAATGGTTTTCACTGATACTTCCGATATTTCAACGGTGCCAGTAAGGTCTCTGACTGTTAATCGCCGATTCTCGAGCACCAATTTGAACAATTTGACAATTTGTACCAATCAAAAACACTTGCTCGCGACATACAATTATCACCGAAGGCCTTTTGCAACATTCTGAACGTTTCGGCACCACAAAATTGATTCCGCACACAAAATTTAATGGAACTTCTTTGTTGAATAATTTCACTCATTGTAAAAATCGCCGAATGTACTTTTTGTACTTCAGAAAGACAAGCGTATACTAAACACTAATGATTATTTTGATGTGAAATTTTGCACAGATGCCACTGACAGTCATACCAACATAGAAAAAAATATTTCGACGAATGGTTTTCCGCGCGAAATTTAAATTCCACAGTAGGAAAGGTGATTGATTGAAAAATTAAAAAAAAAAATGTAATTTGAAACTGGGCTAAATGGCACCAAATTTGGAGCTAGAGTCAAATAAATACAAAAAAGTGTATTTCAAAAATTTCAGTTTTAAAATAGGGTTGACTTAAGGGTTTTCTATTCCCAATTCTGGCTGATATGGAGTATGCCACCAGTGAATCCTGGTCTTATCAGGTTATATACGTCTAGTCTAAACATGGTGGCTAGAAAACTACGACTTTTTCTTATATAGTTGATCTACTCTAACATATTTTGTACATAACGCATGTAAATGGGCAGATAAAGCCGTTCTAGGAGAAATCCTGACCAATTCTGGAGGAGAACTAAATTGATTTTGGAATGCATAGTTTTGCACAATTAAACTAAAGCAAAACATATGCCTTGATGATTAAACGGATCTATGGGATTTCTAGTGTGGTAATCACGTCAGAAATCCCACATTATCTCCCAAAATACATTATGCACAAATTGTACCGTTAGACGCACAAAATTGTACAATCAAACACTACTCGACAAAATAAGAAAACCGTGGGATTTCTGGCGTGACACACACTTAAATGCAATTACGTCATATACTCGGTATATAATCTCCCTCGACAGCATGCAAAAAATACAAAAATCCACGTTGATCTCGAGCAATATCTATTATCTCTATGAATGATTTTGCCAACGTAATCGGCAAAGAATCTCATAAATACTCGATTGACCTTATGATTGCGTACATTTACTACATACGAGTACGTATTGTCTCATAATATTATGTTTTATTACACGTATTATGAAGACATGACAAATCGTCGGCAATATTTCATATTTTTGTTCTTTTTAGAATTTCCGGTCCTCTCGTATACGAGTATCTATATACCTACTGATATCTAGCTATACGTACGATACATTTTCTATTTTCACTTATTTAATGTTTTATCTCTATAATCATAAAATTTATAAAAAAAAAAAATAGTAAAAATGAAAAATTATGTGATAAAAATAGCAAAATATATAAATTTAGTTTTTCTCCATCATCGGTCGTCATAATACGTAGTTTTTGTTGTCAACGTTGTTGAGCTGAAGCCAATATCGTGTAGATGGAGATAAGGTTTCTTCGGTCTATCAAATATAAGAAGGTTAAATGTAATTGAAAAATACCTTATATCTGTGTTGTGTATCTATTTTATGTTGATAGACATTTTTCCTATCTTAAGACGATGATGATGATGATGATGCCGACGACGAGAGGTTAATATCATAGATTAATGTTTTTCGATTCGAACTTTTTTGCCAGAACATTTATCATAAATGTTATATCTACTGTAAATTTTTATATGGCGATGTCTATTGTGCTGGCTATAATATGCTGCGGTTTTTCTTGTAGACTTTATGTGATGGTGGTGTGGATCTCTTGCAGGTAGGTAGTCAAAAAGTTTTTTGGGTTTTATGTTGCTGCCATGTTTTGTAACTGTGTCCAGTCGGTTGCGGTAAGATTAAATTACATAAAAAAGAGAATTTTTAATACTTGGATGATTTTTTTAGATACATTTTTAATCCAATGAATTTGTGAATAGGGAGAATGAAGGGTTTTGAAAGGATTCGTAATATGCATTGTGTATTTGACATGCTGATCTTAAACATAATTTTTTATACGTTCATAAAATAACCCCCAATATATATATACATATATGGAGTGCGTTTTCTAGGATCAAATATAAATTTATAAATAGAACCGTACCTGTGACAATCAATTAAATTTATAATCTTGCTTTATACTTGAAGCCACGTGACTTACCTGAAAATATACAAAAAAAAAATAATTTGATAAGTAAAATAAAAAATTTAATCTTAGAACTAAAATTGATTACTGTAGGCATATCCGTAATCGTTTAGATGAAACTAGCCCCGAAACACACACATAAGCACATATTCCCAAATTTTGATTTATGCGAATAAAATCATCTGCCTTAATTGACATTGATGAAGATATTCGTTTTAAGTGGAGACACCCTCGCATTATATCACCCAAAAATAAAACAATATCTAATCAATTATCCAACATTTTTTTTTTTTTTGATAAATTCAATGCGAGAGCTAACGACTCTAATCTATTTGATAATAATTTACAATTCATATGTGTGTACATATATCGCATATATATGTATTTGTATGTGTGTTGAAAATCATTTCTCTAAAGACATGATAATCCTATTTCCAATAACAATAACAACAACAACGACGACGACGACGACTACAAATCAAGCATTTTCCGAATAATATTTGTTGTTGCCATTTTTTGGTATATCAATAGATGTACGAAACGTATCGAAAGACAATCCATTAAAATTCCCCCGTGGCTTTTATATTATTTAAACAAAACAAAGTGAACAAAAAAGTGAGTTTTAGGATTTTATTTTAGGAAAAGCACAATTCAAAAGTGCTTACAAATTTTTGTTCCTAAATAATCGAGTTGTGTAAATATGGTATACTCGTATATAGGAAGATTTGACTCTGCAGTACTTTTTATTTGCTTATTTATTCAAAGCAATTGGAATTTGTCTAGTTGTAGCCTATTTAGCCCAACTGAGAATAATAAGTTAACATTCAAAATTTAAAAAAATGTATTAGTGCCTCCCCCAACCACAGATTGGAAATGCATGATTTTTGCAGAACAGTTTTATTTACCGAATAGTGCGCTTACCACTGGTGGGAGTTTTGATCACTATTTTAAATCAACAAAATTTTATAATTTGAAGCAAGCTAATTATAATGAGAAACAAACAGTTTTGACGAACCGGTTTAGTACGCTGAATAGTATGTGAATCATGCTGTAATGATGAAGCTCTCAATTTCAATTTCAATTTCAATGTCAATTTAACAAGTCAATTTGACATGTCAATTTAACATTGGTCAATTTGATATTTGTCAAGTTCACAGTTCTCAATTTGACATGTCAATGTCAATTTAACATGTGAATATCAATGTCAATCCCATGTCAATCAGTGTTGTGCGTCTATGCGTATTTCCGAATTGTCTACATGTTGGTGACGAAAATAGCGTAGACAATTGATTTTTGAGTAGACAATGTCGAGAATTAGTAGAATATGTAGACAATTCGTAGACAATGTAGATTTTTCATTTTTTGTTGTTATTTCCATTGTTTTCTGTACCAGATTGGGGTTTACCTATATTTGGCAGTTAAAATTAAATTTTTATAAAACAAATAGGTGAGATTGACATATTTTGGCCAATCGATGGCTGCGATATTGACAACCATAAGCGATTTCGTTTTCGTTCGTGGAATAAAATTAAATTATTTTCAGGTTTAATAAAATAAATTTTATTATAAATAGTTGGCATTCCTTTAGTGTATACTGGTATCTCCGGTAACTTTCATACCAGGCGTTTAGAAGAAATCTGTTTTTTTTGCTGTATCTAGCGGGCATTGTAGAAATTAAAAATTTGCATTATGATTCAAATCGAGTTAGTTTTTTAACGAGATAAAATAAAATGTCCGTTTGCAATGTATTTCCAGAGCTTAATCGATTATCATAACGCTATACGTGGCTAAATTCGCTGTGTCAAATTTTCCGTCTCGTGGTTTCGAAACAAATATTTCATTTCTTGTGTCAACGTCCGTTTCTTGAGCTACATATAGTTGGGGTTACCACAAAACTTATAGTGTATATGAGTTTTATTGATAAATTTTACTGTTTTTGGTTCAAAAATAAAATATGCCTTACAGATAATGAGGTTTTTCCAGGCTAACTTTAATGTAAGAGGTATACATTTTGTTTAGGTTACTTCAGAATTATATTTGTCCGAGACATTCACCAATTGATCATCAATCGACGTTTGTTTGTCCTGGGGGCGAGTGACAGAGATAGATAGGAAAACAACAACTTCATCACTAACGCAACGATTGCTTGGATTAGTACAAGTTTGGGTCACTACTTGGAATCGAAAGAAACATCCCCTGGTACGCCAGTATACCTTGCTCGGAAGCCCTGAGACATTGCTATTATTGGGCCAATCATTCATTTATCAGAATTTAAACCGGCAAATATCGAACCTCGGCTTTCGCACACGTACACGAATCGGAAACTGGAACAGCAAACAGTTCTGAAAAGAACATAAGTCAAAGAAATTACCTGAATATATATTCTGGACGTGATGTATATGGCGTGAGCATATTTACAACAGCTAAAGCAAAAAAGGCACTAGTGGTATAGAAACTAGTTAATAGCTGTCCCAAACAATCTGCGCAGATGAAACAACTAAGGTTGGGTACTATGAACAACTACCAGCCACAATGACAAGGACACACGGAAAATGATGAAGATAATATAAGAAGGAGATTTCAATGCGAAAATTGTAACAGATACTACCGACCTGACAATAATACTATTCATATGACTCAGTAAATTTCCACTCAAAAAGATATACAAATACACATGGACATCACCTGGTGACAATACAATGCACCAAATAGATCACGTAATGATCAACAAGAAATTGCTCACGTCATTACAAGATGCCAGGGCAATGAGTGGTGCAGACATTCAAAGTGACCACCAACTGGTAATATCACAATCCAAAATAAAGCCTGTCGCTGTAAAACGGATCAAGAAAAAAAAATCGAACACTGACAGATTAAATGATGCCGACACAAGAAAACATTCTGCGAAGCGCTCAAACTTAGCCTCCAAAACAATAAAGAAGCAGCCATCAGCGTAGAGCAATGGTGGAAACAAATCGAAGAAGCTTATATCGAAACACCTAGCAACACACAAGGGCGGGTACCAAGAATTCAGACGCAAACTCTAGATCAGTGAAAAAATTGAAGAACGCCGGGAACTTACGTTGCAAATGCGAAATCAAGGAAATGGCAAGGAGTGGTCGTATAGGTAATACACTTTCTCAAGGCAGGAGAAAAAGCTGCAGCATCCCAAAACATGTGCATACTTTAAAAAAAATCAATATACAAGCTGAAGTATTCAAAGAAGACATATTGGAAACACAAAAGCTCTAACACCAGTAATAACAAAAGTGTGAAATTCCGGTATAATACCGCGAAAAAAGAAACAAGACTTGACATTCCCTAGAAAGGTGACCTAAGAAGAGAATCAAAAATTGGCAGGATATATCCCTTCTCAACATAACCATAAAGATTACCACTGAAACATTATCACTGAGCAGTCTAACGAATGGAATTCACCAGATACTCTTCGTGGACTTCGAAAGAAGAAAAAGGTACTTTGTGAAATTAGCATCCCAAAGTAATTAGGCGAACTCATAATTGAACAGATAATCGAGTTTAATGGAAAGGCAAGAAAAGTGAATCATATTGTAACAGAAAAGGAGGCAGACAAGAACGCGTACTCTGCCCACTTCTATTCCTAATAGTATAAGATAATGGAAATAATTAACGGAGAAATTCAATGATCTAGATTGCGCAGATGGCATATGCCTGCTAACACACAAACACGCCGACATGCAACATAAAGTACAGAAACTATCAGATGTAGCAAAAGAAGTTGGTCCCACACCAAACTAAAAATATTTAGTTCGTGTGTAAAATCAGGGTTGCTGTACTTTTGCGAAACAAAAAAACAAATGTTGAGCTCCTTAGACAAACAAAATAAGAAAGCGCAAGTGGAGATGAATTGGCCACTCTAAGGAAATCGAAAAATGACATGACAAGCACGTCTCTGGCATGAAACCCACAAAGGAAAAAGAAAGTCGGGCCATCTAACACGGAACCGAATGATGAAAACAACTCGGAAAGTCGGATAGGTGAAAATCAAAGCAATAACACCCAACAGTATTAGATGATCCAGCTCAGTAGACGATCTAGCTAGCTCCATGGTTATAGATGATCCAGCACATTCTAACTGGGAGAGAAAAGGAATACATACTCGTATATTGCTTGAAATATTCAGTGAGCCAACGGTTATATTTTGGCATTAATTAGGTTTATGAACTTAGGAGCTTGTACGATTGTTTACCTGCATTTTTTTTATGCTTACTATTTTATTACATGATGATAATGTTGAACATTGTAGTAGGTACATTAACATTTTGTTAGCCCTTGGTTTGGTTTAAAAATTTATGACTATTTGGTTTGATTTTACTACCTAATCAACAGAAACTGTATTGGGTAACGGTCGACATAACAGGCACGCGGCAAGTTGCTGCATCTCCTTTCCAGCATGTAATTCTACAATTTTGCACAATATGTGGAAGGGACCATTGACATTGACATTGAGAGAGTGAGATTGAGAGAGTAAGAGATTGACAAAGTGAGAAATTGAGCATGAAAAAGTGAGAGAGTTAGAGTGAGAGTCTGGTGGAGCGTCTTCACTGTTTTGCAGGATTGCAATTTAGTTTTCGAGGTAGTTTATTACTGTTATAATGATTTGCTCTAGCATCCATTGTCCACTCCTGTCTTATTCTTTATATATGAACGGAAGTCCTTTAGATGACTACCTACAAGTAAGACCCCATGTGAGGTATGAAATGTTTTTGTCATATTGCTCCCGGATGCCCCGAAAGATTAATACTCAGCATCTTTTAATATGCAGCCAGGGTCAACCCTTATTAGTCCAGAGTTCTTGGAGGTGTATGGCTGGATCCCATGATTGCAGATGATATCGACCATACTAACATGTGGTACTACATATATTCATTGATTAGGTGCGTGAAGCTTAATGGTTGATTGCGATCATCGTCTTACTCCAGCACACTGTGTGGACATTTTTGTTTTGCTTCACAATACATGAAATTTTGCATAGGAATTGGGTTGGTTTAAAAATTTAACAACGGTTTACATATAGTCTCACGAGAAAGAGAGTGGTAGAGGTATTTCAATGATTATACTTTGTACCGTTACCTGGCTGCGAATTTTCATGATTTGGTATATGTATGTGCACGAGATTATGAATATCGTGTCCTGGAATGATGATGGAGGCTGGCACGAATTGACGAATCAATGATAATTGCTCTTCTAACTGACTTGACGCAAGTATTGAGGAGTGTAGTATATTCCATGATGAGCATCGTAGACCAAGTCAAGTAAGCCCTGTTGAGTATCCTTTAAGTTATCCAGTAATAGAGCTAATTCGAGGAAGCCGATCAGTACCAAACCTACTGGTACTGGTTCTATCTCTTTATTAAGTTGTTTATTGATGTGGCAGTGAGGTTTGTATTATGTTTCACCATCTCAACCGTGTTGTCAACTAAGGTTATTTGATTACTTATCAGTGACAAAAGGTCGTGCTCGTTGATCCTCAGTACTATACCTGTTGAAGCTTCTAACCGCAGTTGCACCAGTTGTTTCCCGTGTTGCTGAATTGTCATTGCAGCTGTTCTAGAATGTTACAGTTTAATCCAGACAGCTTCTTACAGACTGCTTGTAATTCATTGTCAGCTATCTTGTAGTTTTAAATTTCTTCCTAATAGCCGCTCATGTTCTATTGCATTGCCGGAGTCCACTCCATAGAAAAAATTTTAACTTGTCTTGAAGTAAATGCCTGTAGACTGGTTGAAACGTTTAATTTCGACGTGGCGTTAACGAATCCAAACAGGCAGCACACTGGGAGAACGGCTAACGCTAGATGATTCATCCTTCTTATAGTTTTTGCACGACGATATGGTTGTTGTTTAGGCGACGGCTTGTAATTCTCAGTATACGAAATGTACTAGCATCCTTGGTTGCAGCTTACATAGTTTTGTTATTGCATTTAACTGTTGCAATTCGCACGAAGTTATCCTTTTCAGCATGAGTGTCATGAACCCGTCCCAATTTCCATTGCGAGACCGGTGGTTGATCGTCTTCTACTGCTAGATTTGGTTGTCCGGTTTTCCATTTGGTCCGTTGTTGAAGTTGGTGAAAATATTTTGCTCACCAGTGTTTCCTAAAGTTGTGTACCATGTGTTCGATCTTGTATCAACTTGTTTTAATTCCATGTTGCTGATAGTCGCTTCTGATATCGCCAATCAGAAAGTGTTCTGGTGTTAGCGCTGTTGTATCCGAGGCGTCGTTCGTAAGTGGAGTTAATTGAGAACTGCTTCGATTTGCGTGGTGAGAGTATAACGGACTTGCTTCCCATATTCCACCACAGTGGAGAGTGTGAGGAGGTATAATGTGCCAGTGACCAGCATGTATGCACGGTACGTTCTGTACATGACGGTATTTGCTACAACAAAATATCCGTGCACAGTCGCTTGGAGAAGCATCTTTTGTACGCCGCTATGAATGCTTCCGTTATTAGATTGCTCACTATCGCGATGTGGATGGCCCATTGTCATGCATATAAGGCGATGTAACCATTAGTTAGGATTTGTTGGATCGGCCTTCCGGTAGTTCTTAGTTGGATACGACTAACGTCGACCGTTGGTACTGCTCGCCTGCCAACAATAATCCAATATTTATGTCTCAGGATTGCGAGTGTCAGTTGTGTACCACCATGTAATGTCTTTTAAAGGGTGTTCTCAATTATCCGTTGCATAATTACGTTGATTATTTATGATGATAGGTTATTTGCTGGCGGTTGTCAGTTTTGATGGATTGAGGACTTGCTATTCTTATCTAGCCGTCGATTCTTGGCTAGGCATGAGATTCTGAAGTCATGTTCTTGGGTTAATTTTATGTTAGCCAGCCCTTGCCAATACTTTTTGTCCGCTATTGTTGATAAATCGTAGACAATATGTGCGCTAATTCTGTTGTGCTACTTTTTCTTCTAGCTCCGCTTGTAAGTTTAATGATAAGCCTGGAGTAACTTACTCAGTATTCCATTGGGATGGCGTAGTTCTCAGGAGTGGTGGTCCGTACCACCGATAAGTTGTATAGACGAGTTCTCTATGTGTTATGCCACGCGAAATAGTGTCTGCTGGATTTTCTTGCGATTTCCATGACGGCACCTTATTGATGGTAATATATTCTTGATTGTCGAAATTCTATTTGCCATAAATGTTTTGAGCCATTTTGGGTCACCTTTGATCGAATATAGTATTATGGTGTTATATCTCCACGTTTAGGGTACCTCGTATGTGTTTCATCGATTTTCCCAATAATAAGGCCGCATTTAATTCGAGGCAAGGAATTAATATCTTTGTTTTGACTGGGGCAACTCGTGTTTTGGATATTGGTAGTTGCGTTGTTATTTCACCGGAGTTATCCACTGTCCTAAAATATATCACTGCAGCATACGTATACTCTGATGGATCGGTAAATTCAAGGATTTCCATTTTATTTGATTTAGCCAATCCTTGTATTTCTGTTCTTTGGTGCTTATGTTTTATGGTAGATGTTCATCCCAGTTTATTCCAGTTTGCAATACATCCTGCATAGGATGGTTATCACCAATAATCATCATGGCCAATTTTGATTGGCCATGATGATTATTTGTCATAACCATCCTATGAGATTGAAGAGTTTTGATGACTCAGATAGGAGCAAGCGTTTGGTGGGCTGGTTGGTAGTTAGCTGCAGTCTGGTTATGTCGAATTCAAACAAACCTTCTGCTGGGTTGTATGAAAATGGTAATGTGTTGTAGAAAATGGTAATACTAGTGTTTTCCGATGCAAATCTCTATATCAGTCAAAAAGTGTAACATTTTTGGAGGTTATGTTTCCCAGAAGTCATCTGTCAGTTCGTATGGCAACATTGTTTTTATTTTCTTGAAAAATTGAATTCAGTGAATAAATGAAATTATCGCCTGAAAATTTTCATGGGAATATTTTTTGCGATTTCCGAAAGGGGCTAACTCAACAACAGTGCTTCGAATCACTTCATTCGACTTTTGGCGACGAAGCACCATCCTTGGTTAGTGTTTATAATTGGTAAATGAATTTAAACGCGAACGACGTTCACTGAAAGACGAGCCTCGTGAAGGTCGTCCAAAAATAGCTGTTGTACCAGAAAACATCGATTCTGTGAGAAAAGTGATTGAAGAGGATCGTCATGTCACTTATCGTGAAATCGAGACATGCCTACATAGGTACATATGAGCTTACATCAGTAATGTGCACGTTGGATTCCATACTTGTTGACAGACGCACAAAAAATGTTCGTGTCGATTGGTGCCGCCAAATGCTTGAAAAATTCGTTGGAGGTACTTCTAAAAACGTATACAAGATCGTAACAGGTGACGAGTCATGGATATATGGGTATGAGCCGGAAAAACAGTGGCAATCGATTGTTTGTGTCTTTCAATTCGAAAAAAAATCAACAAAAGTTCTACGAGCATTGGAAATCAAATGGTAGCGTGTTCACGAAAACCGGTCATGTTGCTACTGCGGCTCTTAAAAATTAAAAGTCAGTATTTCAGCTTGGTATACGACCATTTGTTTGCTCGAGGTTTTCAACAAATTGAGAGAAAACAACCTAAAACGATAATGCGTGCTCACACACATTACATCAAACAAGCGAGTATTTAATCACTCAAACAATCGAATTGGTGGGTCATCCGCCTTACAACCCCGACTTGGCACCCAATAATTTCTTCTTGTTCGCAACAATCAAAGGTAAGATGCGTGGACAACAATTTTTATCGCAAGAAGAAGCGATTGAAGCGTTCAAAAAACATGTTTCGGAGCTGTCATCTGCAGACTGGCAAAAGTGTTTCGATAAATGGTTTGAGCGTACGCAAAAGTGTATAAAGATCTTAAAGGCAAATATTTTGAAAAGCAATAAAGCGATTTTTGATGAAAATTTTTAGTGTTTTGTCTGGTGTTGTTGCTCGCCAACATGGCAATGGTTAGATGACCATCTAACCATTTTCTTAGATGAAATCCACACTGCGCTGTGAACTTTTGTAGTTCTTGTAGCACGAGCAGAGAATTTTCCCCGCGCCAGTAAGTGGGCCATCCACATATGTAGAAGTCTGTCATAATGATTGTAGACGCTACAGGATGTGTATACTGGATCCATCATTGGCTAGCTGAATGACTGTTGTTACAGTTAGATAATTGGCGGCGGTAGTCCCATATGTTATAGTTTATAGGCTATATGCCTTCATGGACTCAGAAGGGTCCATTCTCCACAGTATACGGTGGTTATTTTGATCTTCTGAGTTAAGCCAAACACCGGCTATCGTCTAAATTCTCTTGTAATTTGGGGTCGTTTAATAAGACACCAGTAGATGTATTTGTTGATGCGTCAAAAGCCACTTGAACCTTGGTTGTTGGGTTGTCTGGTTTGGTAACACCGCATGATGAAATATGTAGTACATATTTTCGACAGGTTCATATTCTGATTTTTCTTGTGTTAACTCCATCTGGTTTAGACCGATGTATTCTTGCATGAATTCTTGATATACAGGGTGTCCGCCGGGAAGGTATACTACTTTGTTTGTTTATGATTTTTGATTAAATGAAAGAGAATGGATCTTATATTGATAAATGTTTTATTTAATGTCGGCAATTATGTATGGAATACAATATCAGATAAATGTCCGCCTCTGTTAGCCTCACAAATGCGAGCACTTATGAGCACATTTTTCATCACATTCTCACACATTTCACGCGGCATTTCATTAATTTCATCACGAATATTTTGTTTGAGTTGCTCAAACGTTTATGGTTTGTTTGCATAAGCCTTGCTTTTTAGATATCCCCACAAAAAGAAGTCCAGGGCAGTCAAATCAGGCGACCGTGGAGGCCAATCAACATCACCATTTTTTGAAATAACTTGTTGTGGAAAGAGTTCTCGCAGTAATTCCATTGTAGTCCTGGCTGTATGCGATGTGGCACCGTCTTGTTGATACCACATGTTTATCAAGCCCAAAGTATGCAGTTGTGGCGTTAAAAAGTTTTTAATCTTGTCACGATATCGCTCCCATTCACAGTTACCATTACGCCGTTTTCATTTTCAAAGAAGTAAGGTCCAATGATTCCTCCTGACCAAATTGCACACCAGACTGTCACTTTTAATGGATGTAAAGGTGACTGATGAATAATATGAGGGTTTTCCATTGCCCAGAACCGACTATTCTGTTTATTCACATATCCATTTAAATGAAAATGTGCCTTGTCACTCATTATGATTTTTTCATGATAATCGGGGTTGTTATGGGCGAGCTGTAACTTCCTATTGGCATATGTACGGCGGCGTAAATGGTCTTGTGGAAGAAGCTCTTTGTGCAAAATTGTGGCCCAACTTGTTCTTTGAAGACCAAGCTCCTGAGCACGGCGTACGTTGGCACGTTGTTTCTCCCAAAAATTTCACGTAACTTTCTCATCATCACAGTAATCGATGATTGATTTGGATAAAATGTTTTAACGATTAAAACACGATGGTTTATCGAATATTTTTCCATAATAAATTTGCCACGTGTCTACTTAGCGACTGTCAAGTATGAACTGTCAATACTAATATTGGCCTAAATGGCGGCAAAACAAAGTAGTATACCTTCCCGGCGGACACCCTGTATTTGCTTGTATGCTGGGTCTTTCGTAAATCGAGAAACGATTTGCTGAAGTCTGGCTGAGGCACTTCTCCTGCATTCTCCAAGCTTGGCGTGGTTCTTCTTAAATGTAATTTTTACGGTATATCGTCCATCAGCATGCCACTTCAATGTTGTTTAATCAGGCATGTTGTCGATCTCCACAAATAATTTCAGTTGCTCCTCGATTGACTTGGTGACCATGGTTGTCCTTCCTTGGGTTTTAACGTTACTCAGGCTGCCAATTATGATCCATCCGAACTCTGTGTTTTGTGCCATTGGATCTGGATGGTTACACTTGATAATGCTATTAGATATTATCAATGGGTAGGATATATTCAGGGGCAAATATTTCAATTCTACTAAATATGAAATATAATAGGTAAGGGAAAAATTTCGCGACCTTCTCCCGGTAGATGGCTTTACATTCATATATCTCAGTAACCATTGATCATATCGGGCAATTCTTATGTGTGTTTGAAAGGAGACACATAGTAGTGGTTTAACTTGTACTTTGAAAATTAAAATCGGTGAAGTGAATAAAAATTACAACATTCGAAACCTGGAGATAAATAATAAAAAAAAATCGATACAATTGTATTACCACAAAGGTAAAAACGCGGCTCAGGCTTGCGGAAAAGTTTGTGCTAAGACCGGCATATAAGCAGCCATACAATTGGTAAAGAACAGATCACAAAACAGTTTTAAACCATTTGAAAATGGCTGGATACAAAAAAAACTTGACGTTTGAGTACCACATGAATTAACAGTTAAAAATTTAATAGACCGAATTTCTATCTGCGAAACGCTGCTGAAACGGAACGAAATCGAGCCATTTTTAAAGCAAATGATTACTTGTGATGAAAAGTGGATAAGATACGACAACGTTGTGCGAAAAAGATCTTGGACGAAAAGAGGTGAAGCTTCCCAGAAGGTATCAAACCCAGGATTGACGCCAAGAAAGATAATGCTGTGTGTTTGGTGGGATTGGAAAAGGATCGAGCATTATGTCAGGTCCTAACGTGTATAAGGCACGCAATTCAGTTAAAATGTTCAGAATTGATCAGCAGAAAGAGCGTTGTGTTCCATCATGATAACGCTAGACCACACACATCATTGATGACCCGGCAGAAACTGAGAGATCTTGGCTGGGAAATTTTGATGCACCCACCACATAGTCCTGACCTTGAGTTGTCTCGATTTTTCGCCTCTAAACTACAGAAGTTCTACAGTGATGGGATCATGGCTCTACCAGAAAAATGACAAAAAATCATCAATAAGAAAATTGTTTGTTTCAATGTCACCCAAAAAAGGTCACGACCTTTTTCACAACCCTTTATTTTAATTTATTTTCTAATAATGATTTCCGAATTTAATAAACAATTAATTATGTAGTTGTGGAACAAACAATTCTGCAAAATTACCATCGGCCTCACACTTTTTATGTTAGCTAATTGGTAGAACTGTGAATGTAAAAAATCTCAAGTAGTCATAGGGGTGGTTAGTGATTCACTTGCATTGCATAATTTGACTACGTCATACAATTTGACCTAAATTTCGATTTCCACAGATCTTTGAAGGTTTAAGGCTTTTCCCAGTCTACCAAAACACAAATGCTATGTATTTTATATAAAAGAGGATAAAGAGGATAAATTTCCCATTCATCATCAAATCTCATTCTCGAATCGTAATAATGTATTTTTTATTTTATTTTTATTTTTTGGTTATAAACACGAGCGTTCCATACACAATACCGACAAAAAAGTAAACTAAAAACACACATCATATTTTCCATTTTCCGAATTACATACACAATACAGCATTTATTATATAAATGAATTTGAATTTGAGCTTTTCATTTACAAAATACAAGAAAACAACAACAACGAAATGAAAACACTGTGAATATAACTGAAAATGAATAATAATAAATTCATACGTACATATTTGAAATTCACATACCTTTTAGGTTTTTCCAAAAATAAAAAAACTCAAATAAATACATTTAGTTACTTCATTGTATTATCCTTTTTTTGTACATTCAAAAAAAAAAAAATAATTCAAAATATTAACAGAGAGTGAAAATAATCATAATAGAAAAGAAAATCTAAATACAGGTACATATGTTGGAAAAACAAAACCAACAAAAATACAACTACACACAACAAATTCCAAGAGTACAAAAAAAACCCTCGCTAAAATACATAACCAACAAACAAAACAAAAAAAAATTCAAAACATAAAAATTCCCTGTGTTTAAGCCTAAAGGTATTAGCATCCCCGGTATGGAACGGGGTGGAACATTACACGAGGAATAAAATAAATTCGGTCATTGTTCCTATCCGCGTTTTTTTTTTTAAATTTCGTTCGATTTTCTATTTTACTAGAAAAATTCACCACCGCAAGGAGGAAAAAAATCGTGTTTAGTACTCTCGTACGTTTCAATTCAAATTAGCCTGGCGAGATTGGCTCGACATATAAACAAATTTGTAAGATTTACGGAGAAAGGGTGTATGTATGGAGTACATGTCCCCCCCTCACAATTTCTGTATGTATGTAGCAGCTACCTAGTCTATTGTTATATCGTAACATGTACGGTACATGCGAGTATATGAGATTGGAAAATAATGAAAAGGGTCTGGTTATATTCTATGGAGGTTACCAAAAAAAAAAAAAATTGTATGCACCTTTTGTTGGTAAAGTAAATAATGGTGGGGGATTTATTGTACATAACCCATATGCGAGGCTAAGAGACCGTATACGATAAATATTAATTAACGTGCGTGTGCGGTTAGATCAACATATACAGAGGACTCACGAATAGGACAAATGAGATATGCGAGTATTTTCTGGCTGAAAGTGTGTCGCCGTTGACATGGGAATTTAACCGGTTGGAAAGAGGTTAAATTTAAATTTATATACCAAATTGCGTTAGGCAATGTTGTGTCTGCATTGTGCCCTGGAGATCAACTATACGTTCTTTTATTTTATTTATGATTTTTTTTAATGCAATAATGTATATATTTACTATGGTAGCGCTATTTAGAGATTTTTTCAGCACAGAACAGTCGTTCAAACAGAGATAAAATCAATATATCTAGATAAGAAGGATTATGCTACATTAGCAGGTATAAAAATTATACCAGATCATACAGGCGAGCTGTGATCTCATCTAGCATTCTTCTAGGTATACTCCGTACCATGTTTGGATTAGTCCTCAGATTTTATTTGCTAGCCAAAAATAGGATCTTTCTCCGAATCACTATCATACTCGTTCCCGATACTAAACTTGATTCTTCAGTGAACAACTGAAGTTGCTATTGATAACAGTGAAACGCGCTTTTTAATGAGCTGGGGATAGTTATAGACTAAGGTTTCCTGGACTGCATATCGGCTCATATCGGTCCTCCCATCTTAGCACGGTTCTCCTTCCATATTTTCTCTCTCTCTCTCTCTTTTTCTCGAACAATCACCAGCTTTACCGCTGAAGTAGCTGATAACCCTCGTTCTGGAAACGGCGCCTGGGCTTCCCACAAGGATCGTCTCTCTAGTCGATAAGCCAATTAGTTCCGTGAACCTTTTAATGCGTACTCTCTTGTTGCAGTCATTCATTTTTCCAAGTTGAAATGAGAACCTGATTGCGGTTTTTTATATTCCTTATCTCTGTTCTTTTCATCAGTTTTCAAATTGTTTTACTCGGGGATCAAACTGCTTGGCGGCACGGTTTTAGACTTTTTGTATTTCTAGGAACTGCAATAATGGCCACAATTCTCCGTAACACCGAACGTTTTATGATAGCTGCCAACTTCCTCTCTTTGAAATGCCTTTATCTTTAAACTTATTCAATATCATTGAATTGGTTGCTCACTTTCCAAAGGAAACGCGAATATTTCATTCACGGGTTTGTCTTTCGTCGTACTAGTTCTCAAATGAAGTTACAAATCATCGTCTCTGATAGTACAGATGTATGTGTTTGCTCAATCCATATGTAGTAAAATTACCATAAACTTAACACGCTAATCACGTTACTTCTATAGGTCGTGCAGGAGTTGTATCTTGCATAACACCTTATGTTAGAAAAGCTCTTGGTTCAAATAAACTTAAAATAAAAAGTACAGGTTGATTGAACAGTATTGATAGCAAAAGTGAAAGATGTCCCCGACCAAATGGCATAGCGGTTAAAACTTTGGCGTTTGGATCGTGAGGTACCGGGTTCGAATCCCGATAGGGGCAGGATGCAAAAGGAAATTTTCATCAGCAGATTACAATCTATGATATAAAAGAACACAACTACTACTCCCTATCTGGGGGGGAGGGGGGGGGGCGGAAATCTTCCATGTCCAGTACTATAGGCTGGCATGGAGCTATGCAATGCGCAAATGTACGTCTTCTATTTGGCATAACTGCGTAAGGTAGAAAAACAAACCGCGAAAGAGTTAGAAGTGCTTCGGCCCCAGAACCGATTGCAAGGATTAAAAACAAATGATTCATCTCTGTAATGATTTTCCGGAAACTCTGCAAAATACTGTTCCACGGCTGGAATAGCTTCTTCATTCGACGAAAAACGCTTTCCACGATGGAATTGTTTCAGGTTTCTCAAGAGATAGTAATCGCTGGGATCCAAATCTGGAGAATACGCTGAGTGTTCAAGCAATTCGTACTTTAATTCGTTCAATTTAGCCATCGTCAAAAGACACGTGCATTGTCGTGATGAAAAATAATTGTTTCCTTCTGTAAAGCGGGTCTTTTTCACGAATTTTTTTATCCAACTGGTCCAGAAGGTTGGAATGATATTCAGAAATAACTGTTCTGAACAGTTTTTGCAACCCAAAAAACTGATGCCATGACCTTTTTTGCCGATCGTTCTGACTTCACCTGTTTTGGAGCTGAACAACAAGCTTCAGTCCACTGTAAACGTTATTGTTTCAGTTTAGGATCTAGGTGGTAGATATTATTTATTTTGCTTAAAACTCTTCAAATTCCGCTGAGAAATTTGTTTTAGATTCAGTTTTTGTTGAATTGATAACGAATGCGGCACCTTCATGTAAAATATGTAGTACTCGTTCGTCCGAGATGCCTATGGTATCAGGAATTTCACACTTAGTCAAACTTGGATCTTCACAAACAATACTATACACTTGCTCAATGATTTCTGGTGTTATAGCATTTTTTGGACGTCTACGTGGTTCATCTTTAACGCTTGATCGACCACGATTAAACTCTAAAACCCGTCGATGCACAGTTGGAAATGAAGGAGCAGATTCAACAAAGAATTTTAATACTGCGCGATATTCGGTTTTTTTTCATTGTAAACGAATACTCTGACACGATAACTTCTAATGGTTTGTAAACAAAGAAAGAATTGCCAGATCGAAATAAAAATTGTCATGTGTTGAAATGAAAGATGAAATATTAAAATGGCGTATAAATTTTGATCCGTCTACTGGATAATAGGTGTCGCTTTCAATACTTTTCAACAAACCTGCAGAATCAGTTGTTTTCCATACATTTCAATGAGGAATAAGAAATTGTGAACAGAAATTAAGCTAGAGGGAAGACTGTTATGCTTTTTCGTTCTCGTAAATCAAAACGATTTTATTGGTTTGCGTAACTTCAGTTCAGATAAATTCCCACATTAAAAGCAGTGGCATTGTTTAAATGAAAAATTACGGACAATGAATGGACAATAAACCAGCTGAAATATTCAAAGGAAACTTACCCACAACTGCTAGAGCACCAGCAATAAGAGAATTATGGAATTCGGTAGAACACCGCAAAAATTGAAGGAACGGTTGATTATAACGATTTCGTATTTCCTTCTTCAACACAAGTATACATATATTAGCAATGATCATTCAAGGATACTCTCGCCACTTCTGTTTCTTATTACATTGTGTTGTGAGAAAGTTTGACGGAACGTCCCCCAACAACCACAAACACGCCGACAAGCAACAGAAATCAGATTTAACTAAGGAGGTTAGCCTCAAATTCGGGAAAAATTTGAACGATGAGGCTAAACACTAATATCTACTCCAATATATAAACCAATAAGAAATAGAATAGGTCAATGAATGTGGATACATAGGTACACTAGGTAGCGAACCGGGTGGAATAGATAAAAACATAAATTAGCGAATCAACAAAGCCAGAACAATATTCTAAATGCTACACAGAGTCTTTAACACATATGTCTTCTCCTGCAACACCAAGCTAATAATGTTCAATTCGTATATGCAATCAGGATTGCTGTACGGTTACGAAACTTGAAGGCATTCATGTAAGATCAACAATAAACTAAAGGTATTTGTACATAAATATCTAAGAAAAATACTGAGATGCTTCTGACCCAACAAAACAACAAACGTTGAGTTCCTTATAAAAACGAATCAAGCTGTCATTGGAACCCAAATAAGAAAGCACAAGTGAGGAGATTGATCACATGCTGAGGAAATCATCGAATGACGTAACTAAAACATCTCTGCAGTATAACCCACAAGGAAAAATGAAAGTAGGATGACCAGCTGTAACTTGGAAATGAATTATGCTAGCAGCGAAACAACTCGGCAAACCGTGGGTAGTATCAAAGCAATAGCACCCAACAGAAATATTATATTAGATATTAGAAAAAATACTAAAAGAGTGGCGCTGTTGCTTGTTGGAGTATTGAAATGTCAACACAGTCGCATTTACATGGCGAGTGATCGTTTAATTTATAAATAATTTAATTAAAAATCGTTAAGCGTCGAAAATTTGTCAAGCAGTAAGCAATTTTTATTTACTAATTATTATTGAATGTCCTAAAACTAAATGTCAAACTCTTACTCGTATTATAACTATTTATCTACCGACCAAATGGTGACCCATCTTCCATGCCCAGTACTATAGGCTGGCATGGAGCTACGCAATGCGCAGTTGGTAACTAAAACCGGTTCTATAGCCGTACGCCTTCGAGTTGTCAGAAAATGCGTAAAGAAAGACGGAAGAAATGAACCGCGAAAGAGCAGGGAGTGCTTCGTCCATAGTGAAATTAATATTCCGAAAAGAGTCCAACATTTTTCATCTAAATCCACATTTTTCGTGTATGTGACCTGCTCTTTAAAAAGGGGGCTTAGCTGTAAAAATCATTTTCCACTTTTTAGCCGATTTGGATAGAGTATGAGACGCTCTTTCACATGATGAAAACCAGAAAGTCATAATTTGTGGAAAAGTTTACTAAAAATTAAGAGAAAGCAGAGCACAAATACGAAAAAACGGACATTAACGTGATAACGAAAAAGACGGCCGACGCGATAATAATGATAACATTTGTAAACTCAACTTAACGCGATTAACTACGATAATATTCCGAGCAGAAACAACACTTAACGTCCTTGAATATAGTTAAACACCAGAGTGCAGATTTTGCTCGTAAACTGAGACTTGAGAGTTGGGAGTTTTGCTGGTGTTTCACTAACCTACTAGAAGCTTAAAATTAATATTTTTGTTGATTGATGCAAATAATAATTAAATTTTATATTTCCATCTAGTGTGCTGATGAAATAATAGAAAAACTCCCAACTCTCAAGTCGCGGTTTTCGAACAAAATTCGTATACAGGCAACGCAGATAAAAGGTATCAACTAACGCGAAACTAAGGGGGCGTAAGCCCTCTTTTCATAGACCAGGACACGTATGTAAAACTTTTTTAAGTATTTTACTTTTATTCGATTTAAAAGTATAACGAAAATTTAATAATCAAACCTACAATTTTGATGTAGAAACTTGTAATATTTTGACAGTTCAATACCGCAACTAACATCGTGAAAATACGGTTGGCGGGAAGCTCGGCTATAAATGTTTGAATACAATGTCTTCCGTTGCGTTTTTTAAAAGTGAACTAACACGAATTATTCCCCTCTCGTTCATGAAGAGCGTCAAAAGCAACAACTTGAGACCGTTTGAACAACGCTTTGATCGCTTTAATCCTTTTCGAACGTAACGTGGAGTAAAACGGCCGTATTTGCCATTGATTTGACTATGAGTGTAAATTCTAGATAAATTTAGCATATTATTGATAGCAACCTGTCATAAAAGTCTAACAAGCGCCATTTGGTGTTGAAATGAAGCTTCACAGGCTTGCATTTCTTGTAAAGTTTATGTGGACGAAAAATATTTAGATAAATTACCACACGCCAAAAAGACGTTTTGTCGTCTTTTGAGTGAGTTTAAAATATGTTTTTCTATTTTAGTTTTAAGAGGGCTGTTATGAACATCCATTAAGTTTTGCGTTCTGGGTGAAGAAGACTTCTTGACCCCAGTCGCAGATGAGGTTGAAAGTAAAACAAGTTTGAACCCCACGCAACTTGTTAACTTCTCATCAAACGTGTCAAATATATGAATATATGGGCCATCTTTGTTGATGGTGGTCGTTTTCTAGGCCAACGATAGAACTAGTTGGTCTAGTTCTTTCACAATTGTCTAAGCAAAACTGCTAAGTTAGCCAATTAAAAATGATTGCCACATTGTTCACAATTTTGGAACTCGAATTTTGTGAGAGAATTGCGGCTGGTATAGGCTAAGGCTATTGACACTCTAAAATTTTGATATACCTAGTAATTGACACGTTCACGTTATTAAGAATTTTAACATAATTTGTATAATACACGCGTTAAACTGAGATCTCATAACCTTCTCTCTGCCAATTTTCATTTACAACGCAATTTTAGCATTGAATGTTTGTAGACGCTAAGTAGCTAGCGAGTTAATTAGCGAAAATTTTATAGGTAGCTAATATAATTCATTTCTATAATTATCTAGGGTTAATAATATGCCAAAAACACGAGGAACATACACTGAAGCAACTCTTCAGCATGCTTTGCATGAAATAAGGCTAAAAAAAATTCTCGGAAAGGGGCCTCCGAAAAATACAATATACTACGTAGCACTATGATTTTTCGTTTAAGCGAAAAGTTTGTAAAAGCAGGACCTAAACGGAAAGAAGACGTTTTGAATGTTGTGAAAGACTTTATCGAAGCTGGTCGAAGAGATACTCCATTTAAGGATAACACACCAGGGGATGATGGTTTACCCGATTTTTGCAGCGCAACCCAAACAACTCTATCAGAGTTCCAGATCCAGTTACAGCAGCAAATGCTAAATTGAGCGCTAGTGATATCGAGCGCTGGTTTCTAGTTCTATCACAAAATATTTAAAGGACAATAACCATTACGATATCCTGAAAGCATCTGACGGAGTTTATAATGGAGATGATACAAGTTTCTTACTTTGCCCTAAACAGGGATTGTGCTAGCTGCTAAGGGAGCCCGTGACATATACGAAGTCGACCGTGATGCTGCAAAATCGAATTTGTCCGTTATGTGCTCATTCAGTGCTAGTGGTGAAACCGTCCCACCTATGGTTATTTATCGCTATAAGCGAGTTCCTGAGGAGATCCGCAAGTCTTTACCAAAAAGTTGGGCTTTAGCAATTTCGGATAATGGATGGATAGCTAAGAAAATTTTTTATGAGTATATTTCCAAACATTTTCATCCGCATCTTGTAAAAAACCAAATTAAGTTTCCTATTATTTATTTCGTGGATGGTCACAATACTCATATGAAATAATTATAATTGCGCTATATCCAAACGCTACACGGATTCTACAATCATGTGACTATTCAGCATTTAAATTGTTGCTCAAAAGTGGTCAATCAATGGAGGAAAGAAAATCCTTGGGCTGTATTACGCCCCAAATTCTACAAAATGGATTCAAAGCATGTGGCATTTTTCATTGGAATTAATTAGCAATCGACTTTTCCAAGTATCTCGGCAAATCCACTAAAAACTACGCAGCAACTGAAGAAGCATCGAATATGTCTATGTGCTTTGCGGAATTTTCAGAATTTGTTGGCGAATCAAAAATATCTGTTTTTGAAGATATCTTTAAAAACCATCAAACCTTAGACCTTTACAGCGATCATTTTAAATTTTATTTCAAAATATTTTTAAGGTTGAAAGGTTATAAATTTCCCTAACCACAGGATCTACGAATTGAGCATGAACAGCCAGCCAAATCATTGCCAGAGCAGTGATAATTATTCACACGTCGACGATGCCAATCAAATTACGACGGTAATTGTTATTAGCGAAATCAATGATTTTGTGTATATCAATGATGCAAATTTCAACTCATCAGGTGACCTGACAACACTAAATATTGTTTGAAGAACAGTTGGAAGTCGGTGATAAAATAGTTACTAATGAAATCAGTAAGAGTCAGCCACCACAAACTTACAATGTCATAATTGAAGCGTGTACTATTACACCGGTAAAAAATGGAGCGCAACCCACAAGAATAAAAACCTTTTGTAATAACTTCTCCATTATGGATAAAAGCAGAAAAAGACAAAAAGTTAGCAAAACAACAACTGCTGCAAAAGGAAACCCGTAAGGCAATTAGACTAGAGAAATTGCAGAAGAAAATTGAGGATAGCAATCTAAATGCAGATGCCAAAAAACAAAAACGTTTGAAAAAAATCAAAAGTCCCTCCCAAACCAAGATAAGTCAAACAAATTCTAAACCTAAGCGTATTACAACGCTCTCCAATCACTCCAAATATGGAAAATGGTAAATCAAAAAATAGTTTTATTAATATTTAATCACATTTTTTATTTCTAATGGAAATTTTCTTTGATTGCAGAGAGTTTAATCGAAGATCATAATGTTAGTATTTAGTATTGAAGACACGATCAATCAAATTTCTCAAGATATAGCGGATGTCCGAGAAAATTTTACTAATTTCTTTATGAGCCGTTTAGTAAAATTTTTAGTAAAAATTTCTCGAATCGGATGACGCATTGGAAGTTTTTACGAATCGTTTGCACAAGTCGCCGTCAATTGCATATGGATTTGTATTATTACCTGTATAAGACGAAATAACAATAAAACTTGAAAAAATTGATACAAAGTTAAACAAAACAAAAACATACCCATCGTAATAATCGAATATTTGAAATGTCAAATGGTTGAATTAATCATTTAATATAATAATTATTATGACCAAACACACTATAAGTAAAATAGTACCAGATAAATAAAAAAAATTAACGAAATAGCAATAGATTAAAGCCGTTCAATTTCGCGAAAATACGCCACATGTCTATGCGGGTCATCGGGGTGTCCCATTTTGGCCCGTTCATTTTATCATCATTTTCGCGAATGGCGAATTGAACGGCTTTAATCTATTGTACTATGTATGTGGCTATGTGGCAAAATCTCCAGGATTCACTCCACAGAATTTCCATTTTCAGACTCTTTCGTCCTATAAAATGAACGAGCCTAAATGGGATACCCTGACGATCCGCATAGACATGCGCGTATTTTCGCGAAATTGAACGGCTTTAATCTATTGCACTATGTATGTGGCTATGTGGCAAAATCTCCAGGATTCACTCCACAGAATTTCCATTTTCAGACTTTTTAGTCCTATAAAATGAACGGGCCAAAATGGGACACCCTGACGATCCGCAAGGACATGTGGCGTATTTTCGCGAAATTGAACGGCTTTAATCTATTACACTATGTATGTGGCTACGTGGCAAAATCTCCAGGATTCACTCCACAGAATTTCCATTTTCAGACTTTTTCGTCCTATAAAATGAACGGGCCAAAATGGGACACTCTGACGATCCGCATAGACATGTGCGAATTTCGTGAAATTGAACGGCTTTAATTTATTGCACTATGTATGTGGCTATGTGGCAAAATCTCCAGGATTCACTCCACAGAATTTCCATTTTCAGACTTTTTCGTCCTAAGTATGATAAAATAAACGAGCCAAAATGGGACACCCCGACGAACCGCATAGACATGTGGCGTATTTTCGCGAAATTGAACGGCTTTAATATATTGCTATTTCGTTAATTTGTTTGTATTTATCTGGTACTATTTTACTTTTAGTGTGTTTTTGTCATAATAATTATTATATTAAATGATTAATTCAACCATTTGACATTTCAAATATTCGATTATTACGATGGGTATGTTTTTGTTTTGTTTAACTTTGTATCAATTTTTTCAAGTTTTACTGTTATTTCGTCTTATACAGGTAATAATACTAATACATATGCAATTGAAACAAGTCGCAAATGATTCGTAAAAACTTCCAATACTTCCTTTTAAATTTTAGCTACTACTCATGTCGCGATTCCTGTATAATTGGAGAAGAAGAAATCGACATTCCTCATGACCTCGATATTGGAGAAAATAAACTTGCTAATGGCTCAATGTGCTATAATTGCTGAGTTTGATATCACATTAGAATCAGATGTAATAAATGTGTCAGGGAATGTCACTTAAAGTGCATGTTTATTTGATCTGCATACCCATATTTTTATGTAGCGAGTGCAACACCTAAAGCATTTTATTAGGAAATGAAATCCGACGTGATTTAAGGAGGCAAAGAGTTTCAGGAACAGTTTGTGATATGAATTCAATTTTATATTTTATTTGTTTAAGTTAATTTTATTTGTGTATAAATATTCTTAATAATAAAATAATATAGCATTTAGAATAGTTATATGAAATTACCTCATTAAATACCGAGCAACAAATACTACATTTATGATTGACACGACTAACAAACGATGGTCTAGTCAAACAAATTCGAGTGTCAAAATTATAAAAATTTTATCAAATGACTAACCCTAGACCCACCACCGCTTTGTCAACCACGAAAAGACCAGTTAGGAAAAATAGCGAACACCAATCCAAGAAGAGACCGTCAGACTACGCCTGCCGCACAAACAGGAATCATCTAGGCAAACCAATCTTGGAATCGGGCCAGTGAATCATCATCAGTAGTGATGACCCATCCATTCGTGTATTTGACCCATTTAATAAAGAGTTGTTCCAAACTGTATGCGGTTCAAACCCATTTGCTCTCACCCACATATACGATAACAATTGAGGAACTTAAATCACCGAGAACGAAAACCTTAGATTGATAAATTTGCCCCAAATTATGAACTTTTTTCCGGTTAAACTTGTTACCAGAATATTTAATGGAATGAGAATAGCCTCGTATCCGTGTTTCTGTCGATTGATCGGGTTGCCTATAGTGTAATAGCCTACTACCTAGTGTAAGAGCCTATAGAACATAATATTCATTATTTATAAACTTATTTCTTCAATTAATTCTTATATATTTAATTTAAATTAATTAATTACATTTATTAATTATAATTAAGTTTATTAAATTTTATTTATTTTCTGTAAATTGTTAAATTTATTATTTGTAACGCTAAAAGTTCACCGTCTTACGACCGTATACCCTAACGCTAAAGAAATTTGTCCCCATTTCATGCACTAACCCCATGTGCGGCTTTGATTCCCGCAGCTCAGTCTTGTAGGGGATGTGGTCGTGGGTTTTTGGGGTTAGACGAAATGCGGGACCTAGATTACCGCACAATAACAAAAGAGAAAGAGAAAGATGGCCTAATATTTACCATCTAAAGGTTGAAAAAAAAATGAAAAGTGGGGTCCTCCGACCCAAAACTGGCGGGTCCTACATATCTCAAGCGGATGTTTTACCCACGGTTGTTAATTCTGGTTTCTTAGGGTAACATAATTACCCTAAGAAATATGCACCAAAAAAAAAAAAAAAAATATTAATAGAGAAGCTTAACGATTAGTGGTTTAATGGCGTGGAGGAGGTCCTCAGCAGAAAGAGGGTGTCCCGCCTATGGGCAGGGTTACTTTCGATGCCCTCGCTTCTAGCAAGACTCAGCTTTGCTAGAAGCAACTAAGGAACCTCGCCACGATTAGAATGGTTAGTATCTCTACTGCACTAAAATCATACTTACCAAAAAAAAAGAAAATTTAGTCTGCAAAGCACTAGACTAAAAACTCGCACTTTTAATTTACCTCCCGGATCAGTCTTTCAATGTATGTATTTCACTAACGTTTATTTTAAATTTTTAAATTAATGAACAAAAATTTTCTTTGGTGTCAAAAATAAATCAAACTTGCAACACTCCCACAAAACGAATTTTTTGGATATTTCACATTTATTGGCACTTGATTTGATTTATTCCCCGATTACATCAATTTATTTATGTAACTTAATGAACACTGTATAGTATCACGAGATAATAAACACATCCAATTTTCTTAATTAAATTTATTTCAGATTAATTTATACTTTTTTTTTTAAAATTATTATTGTATTTCACTAAATTTTACACATGTTAACAAACGCATTTTATTTTGGATATCAGGAAATTACCCAAAAAGAAACTCAACTCTCTACCTCTTCTAAACACAGCTGCACGGCTGACTGTCTAGCACGCAACCCCCCTCCTTCTTTTCTTTCCGTTGTACATTTTATACCAAAAATTGAAAACAAATTATTGTACATTCATCAAAATGTACGAACGCAAAAACGTACAACAACGTGACATTGATTTTCGCTTACTCAATGCACGCGCAAAAATTTATTTACATCAACAAAAAATCAATCGATCGAAAGGTGCAATTGTAGGTATTTTCAATAGCAAAGTTTTTTTTTCAAGCCATTTACCTCAAGACATATCGATGCAAAAATAAATTGATAATGTTGCATTATATATTATTATGGTTTACGTTTATTCACCTACTGCATGGATATATACAGTAATCTGAGTAACATAAGCAACCAATAACAATGCGAAATACGGCATGGTAATTTCTTTTGGTAGAATTTGAGGTATCACCTCGAAGGTTATGCCGTATGTTAAAATTTGATGTTTGGGTTGATAACGGAACTGAATAAAATTCCGTTACAGCGTGGGGAAAACCCAAACCCTGAGATGAAAAGGGATCTCATGCCCTAATGAAAAGAGGACAGGAGTAGAAATTCAGTTTCCTTACATCCCACGTGGGGAACTCCCACACCCTGAGCTAGTCTCAGTGCCGGGCTGTCTAAATTAAACACCTAACCTATATCTAAATATCTAAATTATAACTATGGGCTACTAATTATTACTACCAATAAGCATTAAATGTCTAACCCTACGTCCTATCCTTGTTATCAGATCAGGTTTCCCTGCGCCCCCTCAGCCTGGTTTCCGCCTTCCCGTGGTGTTGGCCGTTGCCTTATTGGTCCCCGTTGTCTCCACGGTCTATTCCAGAGTTTGCATCCCAAGAGTAACAGAATTAAGGTTAGTACCAAAGCTGCCCCAGTGCCCGTATAGTTCCCAATGTGATGCCAATTGACTTGGGACCACGGTTCCTCTCTTTTTAGTTCTTGGATGGTTTGCTGTAGTTCGGACACCTCGACCTCTAACGCATTGGCGGGGAATGTTAATGTACGCCTCTCTGTTTTCTGCGTGAGGTTGAATCTTGGAACAACATCAGCACGGATTACTGTTTTGTAAGTAGTCGTGGCCTTAATGACCACCGAGGCCCCCCTCAAACTACAGCCAGGGTCTAGTGATAGAATTCCGCTCCCGTTCATAGCCACTGCCTGAGATTGTTCCTGGCATTCCAGATCAAAGACTACTTCGCGGGGTAGTACCATGATCCACCGGTTATCCTTTAATGGGTGAATGTAAATCGAAGGTAGTGCTGTTCGTATGGGGCATCGGCTCGGTTGCTCATTGGCATGTGAGAGCAACGCCATTTCACAATGCTCATCTTGACTTTCAATCTTGTACGTTGGTCCTCCTGCTTTGCAAATTACCGTTCCTTCTTCCCAGCGTCTACACTCGTCCAACCTTTTTGCAGAGATTGGTTGGTACCACACTCTAGAGCGGCTAACCAAAACATACTGGTATTGTGGCTCGAGGTAAGCATACCCCCCTTGGTATCTTGTTGGAACCGGGATGGGGTGAAATATCTGGTACTCTTCCCCCTGGATAAGAGGTACCTGAACTTCGAAAATAATCTGATCCTCGATGATTGCTGCCTTGGTCTCCAGTAACCGATATACATTGATCCAGTGTGCTCTTGAACTAGGAACTTGCAGGTTCGTGGGGATCTGCTTACTTATTTCCCATAGTTGTTTTGCAAACTGCGAAGGAGGTAACAATCGCACACTTGCTCTCCCATGATGTACATCCGAGAGTATATCTATCGGGTCTCCTTGGACATCCTTATACATCCAAATGGCCGCAGATATCTGGAATAACACGTCCATATACTCTTCATGCACCATCACAGACTCGATTTCCTCCTGGATTACCCGATAATGCTTTTCCATTGCCTCATGCTCCTTACGGATAATGTTTCCGGTCAAATCTAATACATGCATTTGCTGTTGGAGCATGGTTTGTGTTTTTAGTACACCGGTATTCAGGTGTTTGATTTGCTCCTGATACCTCTGAGCATCCCGTTGGCCCAACACTCCGATTATGTCCCCTGCTAAATCTCCGAGGAAATCCAATGGAGCCCTCTTTTTCTGTCCGTGGCGTGCTTGGAGAAGCCTATTACTATCCTCGATTTGGTCCATCAAGTAAGCTATCGGACTTAACAACGCCTCGCAATGTCTAACGTACCTGGTCGCATTGGCGTTTTCTGCACATGTCGCTCGGAGATGTTCTTGTGTTAGCCTCATGTGCTCCCACTCCCTCCAGTAGCTTGATAAGTTATAGTACCCCACTATGGTACAAATTTTGGTGGACAGTTTGGCCCTACCTTCCTCAGCAAAGTATATACCCGGCTCAGTCTGAAACTCTTGGAACTGCAAACCCTGATTGCTCAGACTCGCTGCTGCCACCAGTATCGTCGTTAGCCTCAAACACCAGTTGAAAATACCCATTTCTAGACATGAGATAACAAGCATAAGACCGTTGTGCTGATGAATGGCGCTAACCCAATCCCACTTTGCTGAACCATGTGCATGGAATGTGATTGGGTCAACCTCATCCTTTCCTTAATCTTAAGTTAGTTTATATCGATTTATATAAAATTTGTGTAAAATATATTAACTTAGCTACTACTCTAACTATCATGAGAGGAGGGCGCCAAATCAATTTTACTTCCACAGAAGAACAACTGTAGTAACTAAATTGAGTCAGCCTCATTCTCTCATTTAACTCAATTCTCTTAAACTAATACCGGTATCCTCTAACCGCGCGGGGAATACCGATCTTCACTTTACCGTTACATCACCTATGTAAATGCCCAATTATACATAGATGGTCTAATGGGAAAGTGGATGGCGTATGCGTCTGTTTTCTACGGCGGCGCTTCCAATTTCGATATAAAGTTTTCACTAGCGATTTCCAGTTGTAATACACTTCGTAAACGGACGTAAGTTTCACATAGTCCAATAACGCCCTAATGCCGTGCTCAGTCTCACAATGCCACTTCCGATTTCGAAAGTTCGGAGTCGATTGTAATACTGCGGCGGTTATAACGTTATTGGCCATTAACTTTAACCTTTTTTGGATGTTTTTCATTACTCTAAAATTAGCCCTGCTTCTTAACGAATCAGCTTGAACTACCGGGAACACTTCTTTATCACTATGTTTGTTGTAGGAATGTGAATTAGATTTATTAAATTTTTGCCAAATTAATTGACGGTCCTTGGTTGTGGAAATTGAACCCACTTTAATTGCACCTGGCGTTGATTCTAACATTAGAATGTTTGGTGGTAAACATCTAAGATATTTTGTTGTTAGTACTAAATTCAAAGGATTTATGTAAAAATGGTAAGTCATTGACGAAGTAACCTTGATTAAATCAGAAAGGAAAGTCGTCGATAATTTAATTACCTTAGCTGGTGGACTTGAAATGATTTCGATCGATTTGATGGTATTTCCTATCTGTAGTTTACATTTACCTCTGATTATTAACCTTTTATCTCTAACTCGACCGTTCTTTTTATCTTTAAAATATTCCAAAGAAAACCTTTTGGAAAATTCCCCTTCAAAGTTAGCTACGGTTTCATTTTTGGAAGTGCGTGATGTACATTGTTCTATTGCCGATGAACATGTTATTTGTGCTGCTTTAGGTGATGATTCTCTACTTACTTTATGTTGAGTTAATCGACCAATTCTTTCGGCTGACGACGATTCAACGTCCACTTCCGTCTTGCGCATAGACGGTTGTTCGTAAAATGCCTCTGCCCTCAAATTTTTGCACACACGTTGGTTTTGATCTAATTTTTGAACTATCCGTGCATTTTGCTTACGTGTTCGTTCATCTTTAAAATAATTCCTTCGCGAAGGGTTCGAGTGTAATGAGTTTTGGCTATGTGCAATTTTCTCCAGATCTAATTTCGCCCTAGATTCATCTGAGATGATTTTCAAATAATATAAGCGTCTTGCAGCTACTTGTAACTTATCGGTTACTTTTATAAATGCTAGTAATTCCCACAGATCCCTTACAGCCAAGATCATCTCATTGATTATCTCTTGTAAAGGGAGTGTAAGCCGGATACGATCTAATCTACCTTGAATGTGTAGCAACTTTGTTGACACCACTGGCAATTGCTCATCCGCCGTAATAACTCCATTCGTTATTTGGCGGAACAAATGTTTGACACCTTCCAGCTTGTGAAAACATGTCACTATTTCTTGTTTAGGAGATCTGACTGCAGTTTCATGTACAACAAGATTATTCCCCTTAAGGTTCACCTGTTCTTCCACCAATTCTCTTTTCAAAGCGAGAGCCGCTTTATGGTAAGACACGACGGGGATCTTTCGACATTCACATTCGATTAAGAACTCGTCACTGTCTAGATGTTCTACCTTCATTTTTCAAAACAAAACCTTCCACTAAAGAAAACTAAACTAAACTAAACTGATCAAAAACATTAATTTAAAATTCAAATGAAATCAATAACAACCATGGGTAATATCCCCCTTCAATGAATAGATTCCGCCAACTTGGATAAAAATAAGGATAAGATAAAGGCATTGAAATTGAAATTTTGATGAAATTATTTCCTTGTTCCCAATGATGCAGCGGTAGTCTTAACCTGACATACAAGGTGATCCTCGCTGCTATGGTGAACTTGGAAACAGATGACATTTATGGTACCCAATAGACCATGGCAGGTTTGTTGTCCCCTTTTCTGCAGCTGGCAGTCTTACCCTGAACTCAGCAGAGGAGCTCAGCTACATGGGTGACAAAAACGTTACCATGTAAGTCAACTGATGTTGATGAGACCTTTGCAGGCCTCTAACAACAGCTGCTATTGCTGTCTATTGGGGATGATAACACGCCGGTTATCACCAAGGATTTCAACAGTGTGTGGTATAATAGTGTTTAGCTTATGTCCGAAACCTCATCAATATCCGTTCACTGATAGAAAACCGGATTGGACAGCTAAACACATTATACCCTGAACGCGCCTACAACTAGCAATGGGAGGACTGGCAACCCCATCCCGGAGGATGATAAATTTTTAAATGAAACGACAAAGTGGAATTTGCGCAATAACCTAACTATACACTGCTTGTTGGAAATCCATATTTTGAATAATAAAATTTGCCACAACTCGTAATAATTTCTTATAACCATTGTGGAATCAAACCGTAGGAAAATTTAGTGACAGTCGTGCAACTTACTTTAGGATGCGGAAAAGTAGTTTTAGTATCTGAGAAATGTGCAGCTCTTAATACCCCCGGTCTTATCACTCGGCAAGGAAAGAGATGATGCACATTGTTTCAAGGAAAAACCCTTTTCACCCTTACTAACATCCGTTGCACCACTGGTTGTTGTACACGGTACAGAAAACCGTACAACTGGATTATTGTTTGAGTTCGGTTATCAACGCATGCTCCAGCCTTCCCACCACATTAGATGAATTCTTAAACTCCTATAACTACCACGAATGTTGGTTTATCCCCCGGAGTGCGGGTTGGGACATGCCACGGATAAACCATCCATTCGGGGATCTAGCATAGAAACTCAACTATCATCAATCTCTGTCGGTACGCGTATGACCCACCACGTATTAGGTCAGGCTTGCCGCTGCCATACTCGTATCGATAGAAATTTACATCTAACAATGATAAAAACCAAGCACACTGTTTTTTAAACCGATTTAAATTTTATTTAGAAGTATTTAACAATTTTTGAACATTATCCAAAAAGTAATGTCGAATATTAATTTAGACGAGAGTGTGAGGGGATCCTCAATTGAATTTCTTAGACTTATTGTGGTATTTGTTACCAGAATTTTTGGGCCGAATTATGGCCCCGTTTGGGCGCCACTGTAACGCTAAAAGTTCACCGTCTTACGACCGTATACCCTAACGCTAAAGAAATTTGTCCCCATTTCATGCACTAACCCCATGTGCGGCTTTGATTCCCGCAGCTCAGTCTTGTAGGGGATGTGGTCGTGGGTTTTTGGGGTTAGACGAAATGCGGGACCTAGATTACCGCACAATAACAAAAGAGAAAGAGAAAGATGGCCTAATATTTACCATCTAAAGGTTGAAAAAAAAATGAAAAGTGGGGTCCTCCGACCCAAAACTGGCGGGTCCTACATATCTCAAGCGGATGTTTTACCCACGGTTGTTAATTCTGGTTTCTTAGGGTAACATAATTACCCTAAGAAATATGCACCAAAAAAAAAAAAAAAAATATTAATAGAGAAGCTTAACGATTAGTGGTTTAATGGCGTGGAGGAGGTCCTCAGCAGAAAGAGGGTGTCCCGCCTATGGGCAGGGTTACTTTCGATGCCCTCGCTTCTAGCAAGACTCAGCTTTGCTAGAAGCAACTAAGGAACCTCGCCACGATTAGAATGGTTAGTATCTCTACTGCACTAAAATCATACTTACCAAAAAAAAAGAAAATTTAGTCTGCAAAGCACTAGACTAAAAACTCGCACTTTTAATTTACCTCCCGGATCAGTCTTTCAATGTATGTATTTCACTAACGTTTATTTTAAATTTTTAAATTAATGAACAAAAATTTTCTTTGGTGTCAAAAATAAATCAAACTTGCAACACTCCCACAAAACGAATTTTTTGGATATTTCACATTTATTGGCACTTGATTTGATTTATTCCCCGATTACATCAATTTATTTATGTAACTTAATGAACACTGTATAGTATCACGAGATAATAAACACATCCAATTTTCTTAATTAAATTTATTTCAGATTAATTTATACTTTTTTTTTTAAAATTATTATTGTATTTCACTAAATTTTACACATGTTAACAAACGCATTTTATTTTAGATATCAGGAAATTACCCAAAAAGAAACTCAACTCTCTACCTCTTCTAAACACAGCTGCACGGCTGACTGTCTAGCACGCAACCCCCCTCCTTCTTTTCTTTCCGTTGTACATTTTATACCAAAAATTGAAAACAAATTATTGTACATTCATCAAAATGTACGAACGCAAAAACGTACAACAACGTGACATTGATTTTCGCTTACTCAATGCACGCGCAAAAATTTATTTACATCAACAAAAAATCAATCGATCGAAAGGTGCAATTGTAGGTATTTTCAATAGCAAAGTTTTTTTTTCAAGCCATTTACCTCAAGACATATCGATGCAAAAATAAATTGATAATGTTGCATTATATATTATTATGGTTTACGTTTATTCACCTACTGCATGGATATATACAGTAATCTGAGTAACATAAGCAACCAATAACAATGCGAAATACGGCATGGTAATTTCTTTTGGTAGAATTTGAGGTATCACCTCGAAGGTTATGCCGTATGTTAAAATTTGATGTTTGGGTTGATAACGGAACTGAATAAAATTCCGTTACATATTTATTAAATTAAATTTTAATTTAATTAGTCCCAATTGCTTGGAAAATTTTTGTTAAATAAATTTGTTCATTTTGTTTTGCTCGTATTGGTCGAGTCGCTTTTATTTTCATTTTGAAATGCTTGTCGTCTTGTTTCCGTCGTGCGCGATCCGCGTGTAGCGATAAGTTGGCGCGAAGTTATTGGTTTGCAATATTCTAACCGCTACAAGCTCCTAGAAATCAAGCGTGCTTATTTGTTGGGATACTTCATAACAAATTTAAGACATTTAACAATTTTAGTCTCTAAAATATGACGAAAACATAAACTCATAAAACCGTATGGTCCTGGACACAAATTAGGGCAATCGTCTTGACGCTCCGGTAGTAAACAAACCTCAATATCTCTGATAAAAGAACAAATCTCATAGTCGCGGCAAACGCAATTTAAACCACACAAACCAAACCACCCAATAAAACCTCATCCAATAATTATATTCAAATACATTTTATTTATAAATAATTTAATAATGCAATACAATAAATTAAGAGGAATGATGATCCCCGTGGCGAACAAAACATGGACGGATGATCCGAGGAGGTATCGTACCAAGGCAAATACCCACAAAAAATAACGGATTAACATTTATGTTCTTCATCATCAATATACAACAACCAAATACAGCATACATTTATAAATCGCATAAATATGTAACATAAAAATTATGAAAAGGATTTAGGATACGAAACGTTTTTTGACATGGAAATTAATTTTAATTCTCGCTCGTTCTGTCTCTTTCCTACTACACATACTCTTATATTATATACACATAAATTATGTAATAAAACATTTATGTTTTTAATTATTTTTAGATAATTTCAACATCGTTATATAAATATGTTGTGTGTATGAGTTTAATGTTTATATGTAAGACATTATGCCGTTTGATCTAAAACCAATTTGTTTTTTTGGAATTTAATGAGCTTTTTACGTATAAGCCGAGAGACAGGCGCACAGTGCTTTTATATTTTCCTATTTAATTTTCCACTTGTTTTGTTGTTTATTTAATATACACGAGAGCTTCGAAAATGGTTTATTATTTATTCTCGGTCAATTAATGTGATGGAAAAATGTGTTAATGTGATAATTAATTTAATTATGTATTTATAAATAACGGTATATACGTAATCGTATACGTGAACCTACTCACATTGAATGGAAAAAAAGGTTATTTTGTGAAAATTATGAGGGGTTCATCGTGCGATTGATTTAATAATTAATTTGGTTTAATTTAAATTAAAAATGTTTGTTGGTGAAACGAATCGACCAGTCAGGTGAAAGAGTCATGAAGTCGTTTGTGTTTATACAATTTTGTATTTTTATAGCATGTTGCATAAAAGAACGCTGATACAAACACTGTAAATATCCTGTAACATCAAATAAAATGTCTTAGGCGGCAAACTACAAATTAGAGGTATTAAGATACCAAAAATTCTAAAAACACGAAAATCGATGTTAATTTGCGAGGATAATTTTGGATAATTTTTGTGAGCCAAGACTGAAAATATCCTAATTAGGACAGAATCAAGAGAATAAATGCAAACAGAGAATTTCAGAAAGTCAAATTTTACTTATCTAAACCATAAATTCGATCGCAACATAGAGTGTCACATATATCGCGACCTTAGAGATTCATTAACCCTTCGTTGTCAACAAATGCATGTAGTGATTTTAGTGGACCCTCTAGTACTTCGAGCCGTTGAACTGCCAGCAGCTTGTTTTGCATGTATTCGGATTGGGTTTGTTTACACATTTGTTTGATGGCATCTTCTAACTCACGTATCGCTAATAGCTCTGAACGCTTCACTGTTCCCTTACGCACGTTGTTTATAAATCTCGGAATCATCGCTGTGATTCTAATCACCTTTCTACAATTGGAAAATCTATCGATAATTTCGAGAGCAAATTTACCGCCTTGACATTCTGTTGTTAGTGCGAAGCACAGTCTGCCGGATTCTCCTTTGTGGGCACATGCCGACAATTATCGCGTTTCGTCACCTCCAGAATTTGGGACGTTCGATTTCCTACAAAGATCTGCCATCTTATTGGGACGTCTGATAACCAGTTCAACACTATAGTTGAGTCGGTCCAGCAAACTGTGTGATTTTGTAATTGTTCATCCCAGTCAACTGATATCAGCCAAAGTCTTTGAAATAACATTTTGATTTTTATAATTGTTGGTGACAGCCATCCTAATGGATCGAAAATTTGGCTGCGTTCGGATAACAATTTTCTCTTTGTCATGACCGTTATTCAACTGTGACAAATCTTTAAGCGATTCCGTTCTGTCGTCTATTGGCGTGGTTTGTAGAAAAGTTTCCGCGTTGGAAACCCATTTCTTTAATCTCATTCCGGCTTTTGCTAGCATCTTAATCAGATGATTCTTTAACTGTATAGCTTGGTCAACATTATCTGCACCAGCCATAATATCATCAACGTATCTACATTCTTTCAGTGCGGTCGCGGCCGTAGGATACGTTTTACCATTAATATTCGCAATCTCGTTTAGAACTCTCGTTGCAAGATACGTAGCTGCTGCAGTGCCATATGTTAACGTTGTTAGCTTGTAATACCGCATTGGGCCATTCTCGTTTTCCCTCCATACAATTGCTTGGTACTTCATAAATTCTTCTCGGACCATAACCTCTGCCGGTACATTTTCTCGATGTCAGCACTAATTGCAATCTTATGCGACCGGAAACGTAATATTATTGCATAGAGCGTTGGCTGCACTGTAGGTCCCACCATGAGAGTATTATTCAATGAGACGCCGTTAGACGTTTTCGCGGACGCGTCAAACACTGCTCTAAATTTAGTTATCCCATTTGTTGTCGATTTCAGTATGCCATGGTGAGGTAAGTAATTGAACTTTTGTATCTCGTCACCAGTTACCCCCTTCATATGCCTGAGTTGCTTGTATTCCTCCATGAATTTGATGTACAAGGTTTTAAATTTTGGATTTCTACTAAATTTTCTCTCCATTGCTCTTTGTCTGGATAATGCTAAAGTTAAAGACTTTCTCAGCGGCCCAATCTCGTCTGTCATCGGTAGGGTGACAATGAACCTCCCGTGTTCGTCCGGGATGTGGTTTCAGCAAATAATTTGTTTTGATAGTTGGGATATTTTTAATTTCCCAAAATTGTTGAAGTACCTCATCCACCCTTGCTTGTCGTACTTCTGTTGTGCTCAGATTGGCCGATATTTTAGCCAATGCACTCGTGTCCACTTCTCCGCATATTACCCAAGCAAATATGGTTGAGAATTAGATCTATATCTTGCGCCGAATTAAAACTACGATCAGCTAGTAATAAATTTACATGTGGTAGGTTAGAACTGAACGAACGAGCAGGTACTTTGGAACATAATTTAGCCATTACCAACGCTTCAACTTTAATTTGAGATTTACCACTAATACGTGATTTGAGAGTAACCGTCACCTTTCCCTTGGTTGTTTGAGTACCGGATCCGCTAATACCAGACACTAAGATGCGATTGAACTGTCTACAGTAGTATTCGACATTCGTAGTCCATACCATGCTGATCGGCTATAGTGACCAATGCGGATGGCAAGATGCAACTTGTTGATATACTAGCATGTGCCGTCGTTACCGGTACCTTATCTGGAATTAGGCTGTCAGTAGAGTGCAACAGCGAGTGATGCTTCTTTCCACATTCTTGACATCTACTTCTCGAAATACACCTGAATACCGGGTGATTGAGTTTTAAACAGTTAAAACAACGGGTCGCAGATTTAATACTTTGTCGACGTTCCGATACTGATAACTGCTTGAATTTCTGGCAGTCGGCTAATGAATAATCGGAATTACATAAAGAGCAGCGGCTTATATCTGTGGTGGCAAACGTTTTAGATTCAATGCTTTGTCGATACTCCGAAAATGATGACTGCTTGCACTTCTCACAGTTTACTACTGAGTGATCGGAATTGTATGAAGAACCGCAGTTTACATCTGTGGTGACATACGATTTGGAACCGCTTAACTGTGGATGACTTAACAGATTCTAGTGCATCAGACTGGTTTAACAGAAACTTTAAAAAGCTTTCCAATGTTGGCATTTCATCTTCACACGATTTTTGTGCCAATAATGACCGAATCTCAGTATCCAATTTCTCCTCCAACATGTAAATCAACCTTGTTTAACATTTTATTATTTCAGGTCGACGTCATCAGCTGCCAACAATCACAAGTGTTCAAGTTTTAGTGGCACATATTTATATTATGGTATACCCAGAGTTTATTAGCTAATTTTATTTGTGTTCAAAACTTTTTGATATTCTAACTTTGACTTTTACAGATTTTTGATTGGCAAAAATGAGTTAGAACTTTATGTTCAACGATGAGACTTAAAAAACCTTTTCTTGGATAAAATTTGAAACTTATATTTGGATTGGCTTCAAATACGTCCAACCTGAAATGTCTTAATGCATCTAATGAAAACTAGCTTACTAACCCAATACTAAATTGAATATTTATTTCACATAAATTAAACTTAAAGGTATTGAGGTTCATAAATATTTTCGCAAATTCTATTAATACAAAATCAATTGTGGTGTAGTTTCCAAATATCTAAAATGAAGCCGGCCTTAGCCGTTTCAACTGCCAAAGCCAAAATAAGTGAAACCGATTTTGTGGAGCTTAGATCTAGAAACTCGAATGCACTGATTTATTGAAATGCTTCATCTAACCCTACGATGTAAAAACAAGTCAAGCAGCACTCATCCTCTGAGCGATGTAAGCTAATTATTTATCTCTCCAAGGCAAAAAACGACAACTTAACTCGAGTGAGCAACACGCCTTATACAGGGTGTCCCAGAACTGGACGATCAAACGAAACAGGGTGTTAGAGGGGCTCAACAACATATAATAAAGTCATTATAAAGCCTTACGAAAGAGTGGAGTCTATAAGCGTTTAAATATTCAGAGTACAACAATCGAACTTTGATTTAAGAAATGTTGATCAAACCTTGGTACGAACTAAGCGATTAAAAAAATCAATAAAATATCGATAGAAATCCAAATAAAATTGTAGCAGGCTTTTGATTTTACTGGTGACCAAAAAACAAAACTAAATAAATAATTTTTCTTGGTAGATATGATTCACTTTGAAAACAAAATAAATCTAGCATTCTTAGCTTTCTCCAATCTCCCATAAAAATAAAATATTTCGTTATGGTGATATTTTATGTCGATATAATGTGTGCTTGGTTCCTATCCTTGTTTTTTTAAGTTACGGCGAATGCAGAATTCTCTATACCCATTGAGGGTATGGACGACATAATCTGTGCAACGCCATACAAAATTACTGATTGCAAATTAGCGATTTGTAGTTCAAACCTTGAGTTTACTTGAATTTTAAATTGTACTTTAACCAATATTGGGTTCAGCAATCCATTTAGCATACCAAAATCGGCCTTGGGCAAATTAAAACGATATGAAGCGACGAGTGCTATTTTAACAGAACCATACGTATACAAATGTGGCTAAAAGGATGGTTTGAGTCAAGTTGAAAGAAATGAATTATTTTATGTGGACATGTTTTTCTTGCTATAAGATTAAAACACAAGACGTACGAGTCCATGGTGGCAAATAAGATAATTTTGTCTACAATTTGAATTGGAATTCTGGTAATGTAATTTATGTTGAAGTGAAGTGTTAAATTGCTGTTATAGTATGTTGAAATAGTGCAAAAGGTAAAAATGTCCTTAAAATTATTGTGATTTTTTTCATTTCAAAAATCACGTTTCGTGGTTTTTATGTTTTGATGACGATCGTAAAGGATTTCAGCGATAGATTTAAGAGAGCTCACGCTTCAATATCTGTAGATAAATTCAGAACAAGAACAACATCAACTCAGAAGTTTGAAACCATTTCAATTAAATTCTATATTATTTCAAGACTTCGGTTTACCTCAAAAAACTCAGAATTTTATAGATAAGTTTTAAATTGATTTGTACATGTTCCAAGTTAAAAATTAATCAATAACTGTCCAATAATATTCGGTGTCATTGAAGCTTTTTGTTATAGTAATGCGACCAAGAGAAGACTAAATTTTGTTTTTAACCCGAGCTTTCGAGATAAATGGAAGAACAAGGAATATTGGCTTCTACTTACAGTAAAAAAATACTTAATCGTATTGTCGTTACTTCAACTGGTCATTATGTCTATAATTATTTAATACCAAAAATACCAAGAGCAACCTTGGTTCCTAACTAAAACAACGATTGCAAATAAACTTGTACATATTAAAATTATTTAAAAATTAAAACTTCTCCAAGCACACACAAAAAATATAATAGCAAACGACGAGAAAGGAAATTGGAAGATTGGATACTTACCGTTGAGTGTATTTATTTTCCTGTTCTTATTATTATTACGTAATATTAATTTTCCTTTTATTTTTTCCTTACGTAGAGTTACATTTCCATTTTATTCCTAAATGACAAAATCAAACAACAAACTCCTCTATATTTATACACTGTGACTGTACAGAGTACAGTGGAAATATACACACAAAAAAAACGGAAAATTTTTATTTTCCCTCCGTTTCATGTTCTCATTTTTTTCCAAAACGAACGACAGAACCAAAAAAAAAAATTAACAAAAATGGCTTTAGGGATTTTTTTTTTTTTGAAAATATGTAATTTAACATACAGATGCACTAAGAATACACACAGAAGTTCTGTGTGCTCGCACAGAATCACAGAAATACTCCATAGTCGTATATACGGGCATTTTTTATACTGCTGCTGTGTCTTAAGTATGTAAGTATAGGAACGACGTACCGTACGACCAACGAATAATTTTATTATAATTGAATAACTTTTCTGTTTTTATTTCATTTTTAATAAGATAAAGTTTTCTTTGCGACATAAAAATTGAGTTCAATAATTTATATGGCGCGCGGTACACGGCATAGCGATTCTAAAACGTATAACTTTGTTTTGATACAATTAAATATACAAAACCAGAATAAAGCAAAAAATCTGCGGAAAGTGTGGTACCACCGAAATTTTTTTCGAATATACGACGTTTCGTTTTGGATGTGTGTGTGTGTATGCCTTAATGAAATATAAACAATTGACGATGATATGCGGTGATCCGTAAAATTATATTTGAGAGGGCATCTAGGTGGAACACAATGTTAGATGCCACGCGATTTACTTAACACACAAAATTTCGATGTTCACCTCGCGGGACTTGTTTCCTTGAATTATAGGTATGCTATGAAAAATCAGCAAACTTTTGTTTTAAACTCTCGTTATTATGAATTTTCAAATTTGTAATTTTAATTGAATTTAAACACGCGAAAATGGCTGAAATAATTAATAATTGTCGGTGATGGTGCGACTCGTCAATAGGTAGGAATGCAGCCTTTAATCTATCGTTGGATATTTTGAAGTTTTGCCGTTGTGTATATTACGAAATATTTATAGTACCGGTCTACTATTATGAATGCTATACGGGGTTACGAATACGTAATCCCATCGATTTTTTTGTGAATAAACACGTTATTGGTACCAGGATGAGCTGAAACCATCAGGCCAATTTGGTGTATATGGTGTAGAAATTCCTTGTTGAACTCGGCTTCGGTTAAATTTGTTTTACCAAAAGTGAAGGATTGACCAGATATAGAATTGTTCCAAATAGGAGCTCGGCAGGCGATTGGAGAATACCTTCTTTGCAAGAAACTGTTAGGCCCAGTTAAATTTTCACCCTCTGCTGATCCTCTATTGCAGCTTTAAGCTTTTACGGAATGGTGTTTTTCTTAAATGTTTGGCACCTAATGTATGGTTCAGTTCCTTGAATATCTGAGACTCAAACTGTCTGCCGAAATCTCTTGAAAATTTTGCTGGTACTTCAAAATTGTATATCCATTCTGATTTCAAATTGGCAACATTGTCGCATGACAAAATTTGAATAGCAGTAGGCCATCGAGTGAATCTGTCTATTATGGTTACTATTGAAAACGCTCTACTATTGAAAATTCGATTACATTGTAAGCTGTCTAAACGAAATTTTTAAAATTACGATTCAAAGCTACCCAAAAAAATCATTCAGTGTCCGACGTCTCTATCGTGAAGTTTGACTTTTAGACGGTATACTTACTCAGAACGTTTTTTTATGCCGTTTCCATTTTTTTGCTGCAGTGATTTCAAAATTTAATTGCAACGCAAAAATGGAAGTAACTCGTGAACATTTTCGTGTGATTATCTTTTAACAATTTTCGACGTTGATTAACTAAACAACAGTACATTGATGAACTTAATTCAACTTGTTGGCGATGAAGCAATATCAAGTACCAGTGTTTATCGATGGTTTACAGAATTCAATCGTGGCCGCAGTCCGCTCAACGACGAATTTCGTGAATATTGTTGTTTCAAAAACATTGATGCTCTGCATGAAAAGATAGCATATATTGAAAATTGCATGAACATATGGCCATTAAGATTCGTTCCCGTTGGGAACATCATTTGAGAAACGCTCAACAAATACTCGTGTCAATTGGTCGAAAGAAATGCTGAAAAAATATGATCGCGGCGCTTCAAAGAATTACCATCAGTAACAGGCGACGAATCTTGGTTCTATGCGTATAAGCCAGAAACCAAACATGAGTGTTCCATTTGGCGCACAAAGCACTTTGAAGTTGGTCTCCTGTTCTTGCGGAAAAATGATATACAATCATTTATTTGCTAGAAGTCTTAGCCGAAATAAAGGAAACCAACAGTCGACGACGGATCATTCTCCAGCACAACAGTGCGAGGTCTCACACATCAGCATAAACAACTTAATATTTGAGAATATTGCATTGATCTTCATGGAGAATATTTTGAGAAACAATAAAACGCAATCTCGTTGCTGTGCCATCCATAATAGATTTAAGTTAGACATCGATACTTTGTGACTTGGCTATACATTCAAAATCGATTTGGATAAAAAATCCACGACGCTGTTCTTTAGCCCAACAATATAACGTATGTTCTTAATAAATTGACTGATGTAGCCTAAATATCGAACTTAACGTGATGGCGATTTGTCGCTCTTTTTTGAAAATGCAAATATAAACGGCTTGTGTTACGTATAAATACAAAATTGTCCATGTATTGTGTTGTATCGATGTTTTGGTGGTGAGGGAGCTTTATAAAAAAATTCCCAGCAGCACTGGCACACTATCTTTAGATATTTTCTGAATCAGATAATTACAGCTTTTATGGCTACATCGGTACATCGGATGTGTCTACTGCTAGGTGAAGTTCACCATTTCTCGTTGGATGTGCTAGGATGGTAGCGTTAACTAAATCATCTTTAAGTGTTGGAATGCCAAACTGTATTCATCAGACCTCTTTATTGGTGTTTGTTATCATCAGTTTACGATTAAATCTATCGCATCTCTTCTATCTCAGAAATCTCTTTATATCTTGGACTATCTATACAACTGCACTACAATCTATACTGTTTATGCTCATCTAAAGATCTTGCGCGATCGTAATATCATCAATATGCAGAAAATTGTTTTACCGTGCAAAATACTTGCAAAATCTGCGCCATCCTCAAGTCATTGATCGTCTAGTTTTTTGTTTATTCAAAATTAAATGGTGGGCGATGATGCCTCCAGCACAAATCAAATTTTGGTTTAACTGTCGATCATGATCTCTTACCATCCGTGTCGGCGTTTTGCCGAAGATCGCGAGCGATTTCGATATTCGTAACAATTTACGTGATTTCTCTAGCAAATGCTATACAAAAAATGATTTGAAGTGAAAAAGAAAATTTGGCAATTTGAAAATAATAAGTTTTTGTTACTTAAAAAATTTCTGAATAGGCTTAAAAAAATAAAAAATTAAAAATTCGTTGTGGCATCCGTTGGATTGTTGTTTACTTCCGATTGTCCTCCAATTGATCCTGGGGTTGGTGCCGTTGATGATGAGATCTGCGGCATTTGGTGTTGAAAGCGACCTTTGGTTTTAAAAGCGACAGTTGATGCTAACAGCGTCGGGGTCACCAGTTTTGGTGATATTGTGAACGCCCCACCAATCATCTATATTAAATTTAGGGAACCACACTTTATATTTTATTTTATATTAGTTTAAGACATTTAAAAAAATATTTTAATTCATCGCGATAAAATTACGAATTGTTGTAAACCAAGCATTTTCGAATTTTTTGAAAAAAGAAAAAGTTCTCAAAAGTACTTAAGAACTGTACCAAAAAGTTATTTTAAAAGTGCCAAAATATTAGTTAAAAAATATTGGGAGATCCCCACAGGTTGACCTTAGTGGTTTTCTGAAATGTATGCAGAGATGTTTTTTGATTATACAAGACAGTTTTACCAAAAGTCCGGTAAGTTTAATTTTTCGCCTTAGAAATCAAATCTTCGAATGCATTCCTCGTGGTAAAAGAAAGTCGGGTGTTGGCCGCCAAATATTGACCGCTCCATATTATAATTTTATTTTTCAAATGAAATAAATTTGTTTTAATATTTTCATGGTCAGGGTTTTTTGTAGTTTTTCCTCACCATAATATACATACGAGTACGGTGACAAACGTCGGAGCTCTCTGTTGGGCATATGTTTGTATTACAAAAAAAATGTTCACCTGATCTATCAATTCCACGGGCAATTTGCTTTGTTCAGTGTTGGAGTAGAACACCTCGGTACTTTACTGGACAACAACTCAGTAAATGAACTGAAAGCAGTGTTGGTCCGTGCCTGGAACGATGTTAAATTTGAAAAATGTTCGACCATTTTCGTAATTTTTCAAAAGCATCTGTGAGAATGTATTGATATACGGTTAGAAGTAATTTTGAACATTTTTGTAATTTTTTGAATTAATTTTATTATTAATTAATGATTTAATAATAGTTATTATTTCTATGAAGTTGATCTGATAATATTTGCTGAGTTTGCATAGTTAAGTACATATAAAAACGTTAGGGAAAAATTCCGTGAAATTTTATCACACTCTGTCTATAGATTTACCATATTTTGTTTTAAATCAGATCGGCTTTGCTTCGTAATTCGTCTACTTTAAAAAACGAAGAAAAGAGAATTTTGTAGGAGTTGTTATTTCCGTTAAACATTTTAAAACCAGCTCTTTATCTTCGCATAAACCACTTTCTATGATGTGATGAAAATTGTTTAGCGGGTTGAACAACGAAAAAGCTAAGTTAAAGAGAATCGAGGGCCAGAAGGATACCAATCAAATGTAAGGTCTGGAAACGGCCCTTAATAATTAAAATAAAAAGGCACCATTCTCGGTTCCCGTTGTGACTTTCATATTGACGACGAGAAATTTGTAAGGGAAAATGAATTACGTTCTTTGATGAAGGCTCATTGGTGCCCAATGAGTTTAGAATAGCAACTTTAAGCAATAATGAATGGAATGTACACCAAATACCGATGCATTTAGAGCGCTAGCCACAATGCCCAATAAGAAACGTAACGTATGGTGTACTCACGTAGATCAAATTAACAAATGAATTTTTATTGGCGAAAGATTAACACCTTACTTGCAAGAAAGAGGACATTAAAGATCTAAAAACCAATGAATGCAAATTCAAGATGTAGTAAAAAAGCAAGGCTGAAATTTGAGCATAACCACGGTTAAGCGAGTTCAAATTTAAAAAAAGCAAATTAAAACAGTTCTCAAAGAAAATCTAATTGAAAGAAGATTTTCTGAAGTATAGAAACTGTAAAGTGAACAAGCAAACCTAGAGAAGACAATATCTTGAATTTACTCCTCCTTAAATAGACGAGTATTGCAAATTATATAATTCTCTAGAATCCAGTATTATTTTTGATGGAGATTTTAATCCAAAAAATTCTTATTGGGAATCTAGACATGTTGAGCTTATTGATGTCTTTGTAACAAAAAGACATTTAAAGGATTACGAAAGCATCAAAAACAGTGCAGACCTCTGTTTAACCGCTATGATATGGCTGGAAGATAAATTAGTGGTATTAAAAAATAAAACAACAAACGAATTAAAAATAAATAAACTACAAGTAACTTCGTAAGTGATACATACGCGACATGTCTTCGATGTGTCTCATTTCTTTTTGGTCTTTTAAATAAACATTTAAGAAAATAGTAAAATTAATTCATTTCAATTCTCGTCCACTCATTGTGGCAATCGCAATTATTCTTTTCTGATAAAGGTATTGAAAAATTCCGTACAATGGGGTTCAGAGAAAAACTGTATATGCTAGAAATTTGACTAAATTCTTAAATTCTACATCACAGATTAAAACTTCTTATATTTTTGTTCTCTGTTGAACGAAAAAAGAATTCGTGAAAGATAAATTACTATCGACGTTTTAGAATCACTCGTTTGTGGATATTTGTTCAGGATATGGGACGAACTGTGAAGCATTTTTCTTCATATGGAATTTTTAGGGACATATTTCGAAGATTAATTTAAATCTTAAATATTATCTGCCATTTGTACAACCTACAGCAATATTTTATTACAGAACAATAAAAATTATATTCACAGAAGTGGAAGCTTCGTCGATTGAAAATATAGCCCATAAAGCTCAATGATCATGCACTATTCGTAATAAATACTAATGTCTTATGATAAAATCCAGAGCCTTATAATACTCTGAAAAAACTATACTACTATGCCCAATTTAAGTAGAATAGAGCAGAGATTCTATTTTTTATTAAAATATTGTATTAGACTGAAGATTGAAATATTAATTAACACAAAGAGACTGCAACGCATAGTCTATTAAAATTTATTTCTTAAATATCCACTAAGGATATTGTTTTGAGAATAAAATATAAAACTTCAGAATACTTTCAAAGTGAAAAATTTGCAAAATCAGAAAGCAAATTAAAGTTCGGAATTAAGTGCAAGATTTTGAAAAACTTCAAAAACTACGATTTATCAAATCAATAAAATACAAGATTAAGAATACAGAACATGTTTCCAAAATATCAAAACAAGCAGAGAGAACATGAACTTGAGAACTAAGTTCACGAATCGAGAATATTTTCGATGCGATAACTTCTTAAATTTTGGGTTATTCTGGATTGCCAGGGATGGCCAGTTTTTTTGTTTTACATCAAGATTAGGTTGCCATGATTGTAAGTTTGGTTTTGAACTAATGAAACTTTGGACTCTTTAACAAATAATTAATTAAATTCGCACGTCTTAATTAAAAAAGCACACACAATACTTGCCTAGTGTTAGTAGACTTTAATCGGTTTGAACTAATACAACAGTGCATAGTGCAACATCCAGTGACTTTGAGAGTAGGTTGCGGAACAACTACTAAGCTTAGCAAGATTTTTTAAAAGTATCTGATTACTATTTTCAAATTGATCTATGTTGAAAATTTAAAAACACAGTTTATAAATTAAAAAAGGCAACTTTGAGACGTTTTAGAATAAGTTTTACAGCAGTTTGGTCGACCGTTAAAACTTTGTCGTATAATATACCGGAAAAACTTGATCCATTTATTTATTTTCCGCAAAGTTAAGTAAGGTCATGAAATTTTAACAAATTAAACCAAACCACACATGGTTCCGCATAAAAATGAACCAAGAAATAATGAGAAGGATGCAATACAAACACAGCCGTATCATCCACAATTCGAAAAAAACAATAAAATCGAAATACTCTTCAACACAACACTCAGCACCCAAAAACAAATATATTAGCACCAAAATACTGTTCTTGTTAATGTCAACGAAGATTTTTTAATAGAATCTACAATCAAACCAACAATCAAAGCAATCCATCTGCACCTTCCGATACCAAAGACTGACAAATTTAACGACATACGTATCAAACCCAATATACCCCCAATCAACAGACCCGACTCTCAATTAGTTATTAAGCACCATTCACCACAATTCAATTATTAATTCACAAAATGAATTAACCAATTAACAAATAGTCTAACTAGATCAGATGCTCCACCAACAAGTTTAGTTAATAAGCAAACAAGCCCAGACACTCACAATCCATTAAGTAACACACAAATTAATCATCTACCAAATCTAACAAATAATCATACGAGCCAAGACGTTTCCACAATTCAAACGCAACAAACATCCATATCGATAGCGTTTTTGACGAAATTCGTGAAATAATTTTTAACATTTCAACTAAACTCCTAAAAATTCACAATACCTCACTAATTCTAGCGAGCAACCTTCGGCAACAATTTATCACGAACAGAAACAACCTAGTATCCTTGTTAGAACAAAAAACGTTATACAGAGCACGAACACTCTTTACAAATTAACAAAAAATACTACACGTAAAGCAAATCACAATAAACAAAATACAACCATGCCTACTATTAGAAGAAAATCTCTCTTTCCCTGTCAGTCTATCTAACTCATATGATAAACGCTCACACATAACCCAAACTCCCAAATAACCCAAAGATCAGAATATTATAAACAAAATAAATTCTTGAGTTTCTTCGTACGATGGAGCTTGGATAGGCAAGCAAAAATTTAAAAATTAGCCAAAAGTATTTACTTCGAATGAATGCGATTGGGGGTGAATTTGCAAAAATGTTTATGAAATCTTATCGAAGTGGAGTATTTGGATTATTTTTTAGGTTTTAGACAAAATGTTTTGGACAAAAAATTTATTCCAGCGAACATGAAAAATAAATCTCTCAAAAGTGATTTTGTGATAAAATAAGCCAGGGCACTAAAAGTTTGATATAATTCTCGTAACTTAACAATGCTTATAATTTAAATTTTCTGCATACAAGTACATTAAGATTTGTACACTGTTCATAATAAAAACATATGTTTGTTGTAGAAAAATTCATCAATCTTTATTACAGTAATAATGAGATCGCGTGTAAAACAAAACCCTGAAATCGAAATAAAACGGCATTATCTACTTTGAACTTTAAATGTAAAGGCAGATGTATGCCGACATATTCGAAAAATAGGCCAAACTTGTTCATGTATACATATCTGTATTACCCCTTCTCTAAAAATGTAAATTTATGTATAAATACATACGTGTTTATATGTACATCAAATGATAACGATAATTTAATTCAACCACCACCCTCCCAACCACCCACCAACATATAAAACAAAAACACAAAAAAAAATATTTCAGATTTGTAGTTAAACGAGGAAAATGTTCAAAGTAGATACCGCATGAACATACTCGTAAATAGCAAACTAGAAAAAATACGCGGTTGGTTGTCAGTTATGCTGAAAATTCAATCAAAAAATTTTCTCCATGCAGATCGTAAAAATATTACAGACGCCCGCGATACATGCGTATGTAAATATAGACTGGCATGACATTAAGACAATCGAATTGAAATCATCATAAATTACCTAAAAAATATAACCCTACGAACAGTATACGTATACATAACTGTATATATCAATCAATTCGTGACGTAGGCGAAATCAAATGGAAAATAAGGAAAATTTTGGTCAAAACAGCGTGAAAAAAATTTCTACGGAACATCAAAAATTAATTTGCCAACAAAATTGTTTAATAATCGAATTTAAAATTTAATTGATTTTGCAATAAAATTTCGCAACTGGGAGTGATAACTTTTACATGAGTTCCTTGAGTAAGAAAGTATACTGAACTTTAGTTTTAATTCGTAATGCTTTGTAACACAAAAATATTTTTACTGTCTCAACTAATCAATGTTTTTCAAACCCAAAAAATCTTAGAAAAGACTTGCGTCCATAGATAGAAATCCCAGAAAACCATCAAAACACGATTGACGAAGTGCTCCAAATCCGAACTGTGGACCGAGCGAGGAGGTATTTGCTCTTGCATCACTCTTGCATCTAATCATTAAGACCTCGTCTTTATGATCTGGGACCCGGATAAGTTGCCTTAGGAATAGAAGACCGCACTCATATGTCTGCTGCATAAAAAGGTGACCGTCTCAAATGTGAACATAGAGTCTTCTATGCACGGTCAAGGTTGTTGGGATCAAAATACCTTTCGTAGTCTTGTGAACTCGCAATTTTTTAATCACTTATTCGACCTGTGCTCAATTTTGTAAGTGAGGATTGGACCTTCATCACCATTGACTTATATGTGACTTATATTTATAGTCCAATTAGTTGCGAAAAACGAATTTCGTATTCTAATGAATCACGAGATTAAAAATCTCCTTGGAGTCATATGGCTACGCCACGTTGCAGGATATACATCAAATCGTATAAGAAAAGCATTCCATCAAACCTATACTACACTGGCATGACGACGTCGAACCAGATGAGACAGTTGGAATACCAGTGTGCAGGCGGCAAAATTCACGACACATTGGAACACAATTTTAGTTAATTCCAAACTATAGTAATGAATCCATAAATCTGCTTGGACATATAACTAACGTATTCTAACACCTGTTGCACTTGATCACTACAACCGTACAAATTAGGGGTAGAAAGTAGTGAAATTAATATCTGAACTGGACAAGAATTTTTCTGATCCGCTTCCTAACACACAGGCGTTAGCTCTGTTGTCAAGAAGACACTCCAATGAACCACTATAGATCTAAACAGAAGTACATAACGTTTCTATTTTCTGTGGTTCAAACTTTGGAACTTTTCGATTTTCACTTTGGATTTTTTGTTGTGTAGAATTAAAATTGATTTGCAAAATAGATATGTCGCATATTGTGTCAATTTAAATCATCTCGTGGTGTGTAATTGTTCGTTCCTTTGGATTTATTTTTCTAGTATGTATTAACCTCTGGGCAGATTCCAAATGGTTGTTGTTATCTAAATCCGCTTGACACGATTGCCGCACTTTTTGTTCACATCAGTAAGAAAATCACCCATCCCAGCGATAAACAGATTCATGCTTTTCAAAAACAATTGAATAAATTCTTCATCACTAAAACGAACCGGACTTTGAATTAAACCCAAAAATTGTGATCGACCAAAGTTCTCATTATGTCTGAGAACAAGGGCTTCAGTTAAAATAAGCAAAAATAATTTTTTCGTGGATTTTGGAAATTTACATTTTGGAAACATGAATTATATAGTGTTGTGTGAATTGTGTTATTACATTTAGAAGAAAAAAACAAAAATAAGTCTTGATCGCTTGTTGAACATTGCAGGCCGCTTTAAAGAGTTTGTAACGCTGGAGATTACATAGAACAAAACCTATTTTTAGGTTTTGTGTCATATGGCAACGACGCTAGTGAAGAATTTCCTAAATCCTTCCCAAATTTAAAATCGTTTGATAGTATTACTGAATCTTTCAATTATTGCTTATAACAAAGCATTCAACAAAATAATTGAAAATAACAATTAAAAAATTACTACGCATACAGTTTCAAGAAAATCTCTTGGGGATTAGGGGGTTAAATTTGATTAAACCCTCAAGAGTTGAATTGTAGATCAATTGAATCGTTTTTCGTTCATAATTTTGTTTTCCAAAACTACTTTAGAATTCGAAGGCATCAATACGCGAATATTCGTAGATATAACGGGTGTTTTTTTAGGAGGTTTGTTTTTCCGATAGATGTCGTTTTATTTTATGACAGTTGTTTTGACAGCTCAAAGTGGCATTTCTACTCAGTATTGTTTGGCAAATCATTATGAATAGGTTAACTCCAGAACAACGTTTTCAAATCGTGGAAATTTATTTTCAAAATCAGTGTTCAATTAAAAATGTTTATAGAGCACTTCGTGAATTTTATGGTGCACATAATCGTCCGTCAGAGACCACCATAAAGAACGTAATTACCAAATTTCGGTCTACATTCACTCTTTTGGATGCCAAGCCACCGACAAGAATGAGAAGAGTTCGTACAGAAGAAAATATTGCTGTCGTTGAGGCCAGTGTCGAAGAAAACGACAATTTATCGATTCGTCGTCGTGCTCAGCAAATTGGACTTTGTCCATCGACTTTATGGAAAATTTTACGTAAAGATTTGGGTTTGGTGCCATACAAAATTCAATTGGTGCAAGAATTAAAGCCACACGACCATCGTTTGCGCCGTGAATTCAGTGATTGGTCGTTAAATCAATTGAACGAAGATCCATTTTTTTACCGTAAAATTCTCTTCAGTGATGAGGCGCATTTTTGGTTAAATGGATACGTCAACAAACAAAATTGTCGCATTTGGAGCAAAGATAATCCACACGCCGTTCTAGAATTACCAATGCATCCTGATAAATGTACTGTTTGGTGCGGTCTATGGGCTGGTGGGATCATCGGTCCATATTTCTTTAAAAATGAGGAAGGACGACGCGTTACCGTGAATGGAAATCGATACAGAACCATGTTAAATGAGTTTTTGTTGTCAAATCTTGAAGATATGGATATGAATGAAATGTGGTTTCAACAAGATGGTGCCACTTGCCATACAGCACGTGAAACAATCGACTTATTGAAAGAAACTTTCAACGACAACATTATTTCGAGAAATGGTCCGGTGAATTGGCCTCCGCGTTCGTGCGATTTGACGCCACTCGATTACTTTTTGTGGGGATACGTGAAGTCATTGGTTTATGTGGATAAACCTCAATCGATTGACGCTTTGGAAACCAATATTCAACGTGTCATTGCTGACATACGCCCTCAAATGCTTGAAAAAGTGCTGGAAAATTGGACCTCCAGAATGACATTTGTGAAAAATAGTCGTGGTAGCCATATGCCAGAAATTGTGTTTAAATGTTAAATGCCAAAAAATTATCTACCAAATAAAAAAAAATTTTGGTCATTTCATAATTTTATATGTGTTTTATTCAAAAAAAAAATCGGCAACCTCTTAAAAAAACACCCTTTATATTGATCTCCCCTAGAGATTTTCTTGAAACTTTATGCAGAGCTTAAACTGATCGATATCTATCTACAAATATTCGCTTATTGATGCCTTCGAATTCGAAAGTGTTTAGGAATGCAAAACGATTCAATTGATCTACAATTCAATTCTTGAGATTTTGATGAAATCTTACCCCCAAATCGACAAGAGATTTTCTTGAAACTTTATGTGGAGCTTAAATTGATCGAAATCTATCTACAAATATTCCTGAAGTAGTTTAGGAAAGCAAAATTATGAACGGAAAACAATTCAATTGCTCTGTAATTCAATTATTGGAGTTTTAAGCAAATTTTACCCCCTAATCCCCAAGAGATTTTCCTAAAACTTTTAGCATGGCTTAAGCTGACCAATATCTATCTACAAATATTCGCTTATTGGTGCCTTCGAATTCTAAAGTAGTTTAGGAAAGCAAAATTACGAACGGAAAACGATTCAACTGATCTACAATTCAATTCTTGGGGTTTTGCTGAAATCTTACCGCCAAATCGCCAAGAGATTTTCTTGAAACTTTTTGCATGGCTTAAACTGACCAATATATATCTACAAATATTCGTTTATAGATGCCTTCGAGCCTAAGGTAGCTTAGGAATGCAAATAAAATCAATTTTTTCACGAGTACACAATAAAAAATGAAGCTGAATAGTTGATACAATATTACGGATATGCTTATTTTGAAGTTTTTCTAGGCGGAGAATGGCAACTATTCAGTAAGATAAATAATCTGACCATAATACTTATTATAACATACATTTCGTTTCAATTCAATTACGTTCAATATTTTTAGATAATAAATTTATTTCTTTATTCCGATTTTTTAAAATCTATTGTGTTGATCAGATTTGTTGAACAAGTTTTGGTTCATCATTGAATCAACCGTTCATCGTGTAGTTGATCTATTTTTGTGTAATATATTCACTAATATATACACTAAACTGTCGCTGGATTCGCGGAAGAAGACGGCGATGAAGTGGTGAACACTATTTATATCGGGAATCCACCACCCTAAATTGCTCAATCTGATGAAGTTGAAATAGACAAACTCGGTTTTATCAGAAATCTTGGGAAAAATCAGGGAAAAGCGGACTGTCAATTGGTTGTGAATGGTCCTGACGAGAATGATGGAACAGAATCGGTGTTCCTTGATGGTGCATCTTCGACATGCAATTGAAAACTATTTTGCTAGTTTAAATGTTGACTTACTATGTTCCACGTCATTGAACCCTAACAGCGTACGGGTTATTGATTCGTTACGAATGATAAATTCAGCTTCCCCCCGATACGTATGTCCCCATTGAAGCAGCCAATTTAAAATAAATGGAATTAATTCCAGAAACATTGGAACAAGTGAACGCTGAAAATCCATCGGGCGACTTACGACGACCGATTGTAAATACTTCCAAAGAAGCAGAAGTAGCATCAACTTTAGACATAATTGATACTTCAGTAAACGATAAATAATTGAATAAAACTCCCAAACAAAGAAGAAGAAATTTCATCCAGAAATATTGTGAGTCGAGGACGACGATAATGCTCTCAAACCTATGTTTAGTTGGGTACAAACTATGAAGGTTGTGGTAATCTTGAACCAAGTGAACAGTTTGCGAAGTTTTTCGAAAACTTCTCTAGAACTTGTTTGCAAGGAATCTAATGAATATGCAGTTTTCAGAGGAGAACAGGTATTTATTGGCATATTGATCGTAACCGGATACTCTTATTTTTCAACTAAACGAAGTCATTGGTCAAACGATGGTGATCTTTATAATGAAATGGTTTCTCAAGCTATGCGTCGACGTAAATTTGAAAAAAAAAATCGATTCTTACATTTCATCGATTATAGTTTCCAACTGCCAAGCGAAAATGTGTGGTAATTGCGGCCTTTGACCGATGCACTAAATCAACGCTTTGACAAACCTTTTCACCCGGAACAACATTTATCGTACGACGCATCACTGATACAGTATTTTGGTCATCACGGGTGTAAACAGTTTATTAGAGGATGTGGTGTTTCAATACACCGTCTAGATATTTGGTCAACTTCGAAATGAAGCAAGGCCACAACCCAAGATTAAATCCGAATTTCAATATGGAAAGAATATAATGCAGCATTATTTGATATCTATCAAAACGTTGAAGATCTGTTTCTTTTTTGATAATTTGTTTACATCACCAGCTGCTTTGACCGGACTGAAAAATCGAGGTTATCGCAGAACAGGGAGAGAAAATTCGAGAAAACGTTATTCCAAAAAATTCTCTATCCAGTAAAAACGGATTTGAAAATGGATGGGTCGTGTATGGGTATAATTCTGTTGTTGCAATAGCTTCAATTTTGTGTGGTAACTTACAAATTACAAACACTACTCGTTATTCGAGGGCGGTCCGGTATATCAAAAAATCCTGATTCATCGTCCATGTGCTCTCAAAGAATACAATATTAGCCTGGTCGGTAGAAACCACATGGTGGTATTCCATTGTTACGTGGCTAGTGGACGTTTCAATTCAGAATGCATGACTTTTGAATCGTAAAGGTGGTAATAATACACCTCAGCTGGAATTTAGACGTCAGATTGCAATGTGGTGCTATCGTACTTTTGGTGATATCAAACCACGAACTAACTATTGACGACCGAAACATTCAATGGAGTTTCTACCTAGATATGACAACGTTGGCCATTATCTCTTGAGAGTTCCAGAAAACAAAAAACATTGTTGTTCTGGTAATAATTGCAAATCTATGGGCCGAACTATGTGTGTGTGCAATGTCGGGTAATGCATACGACGAATACCGTTTACCTGGATTATTTAATAACCGTAACTTTTTTTGCAATAAATTTTATAATTTTGGAAACTTATAAACGATTTGTATTTTCAATTTCGATTTTTACAGCGTTGCCAGCCCAACTCGGTCAAAATTAATGAAATTTTATTTTGGAAGTCGATTCTATGATAATCCGTCAGTAAGCATTAAAAATGCCAGGACTTTAGCAACATAGGTTTCCGCTTTTACATTTATTTATTTACATTATATAATTACCTAAATATGAGTGAAGCGGATTCATGTAACATTGCGTACACCACAGCTGTGCGCACATAAGGTTGCTAACAGAAAGCGAATTAACAAAGTACATAGTTTGAAAATAAGAGGTTACGCTACTCGCCACAAAAGGCAGCACTGTCACACAAGAGAAATTATGTTGGTATTTGTAACCAGCGGAAATTTTTAATGTATTTGAGAGAAAATCGACAATTATCGCTTATCAAAAACGGCGATTCGCTATAAACGACAGTTCAGCGCGAATTATAATTCGTGTAAAATCTTGTACAAACAAATAATTAAAAGTTATATCTGATTTAAATAGCAAATAGTTTTGGTTCTGAAAAATGGTCAAGTTGAGTATAATTAAATCATTTGTCTACCGGTTTGAAAAATTGCCAATATGAAGGGAACTACAGCACTTTTTAATTATTTCAGTTTGAAACAATATTTTACTTGAATGTCATCAATTTCTTAATTTTGTGTATAAGAAGTTTCAGAAATGTTCCTACCAACTGACTAATTTTAACTGCATCTCCTAAGGATTTGAATATGAGTTTCGGGTATGTTGATTCTGATTGGTTTTTAATTTTTTTAAAATAAATTAGAATGATTGTTAGCTTGAACGTAACGCGAACTACACCAGTATTTAAGGATCACGAACTTATCTGAACATCACTTAATTCAGATACATAAAACAAAATTTACCTAATGGAGACACCTCCAAATTACAAGTTGATTCTCTGGAACTTACCTGAAAATAAAAGAAAAAATATTTTAAGTACATTTTCAATTTATAATGATTAGTAATTCTACTATTTAATTTAATTCAGAATGTACTGAGACTTGCTTACAAATAACTAAAAATGTTGAGAGTTTATGATTGTGAAACAGATAGAGAGAGCGAGAGAGAGAGAGAGAGAGAGAGAGATCGAATTAATGAATTATATTCGACACATCTCTAAAATCATCATAAATTACCTAAAAAATATAACCCTACGAACAGTATACGCATACATACCTGTATATATGAATCAATCCGCGACTCAGGCGAAACCAAATGGGAAATAGGGAAAATTAATGTCAAAACACAGTGAAAAAAAATCTCCACCAAACATGAAAAATTAATTTACCTACAACATTTTTAAATAATCGAATTTGAAATTTAATTGGTTTTGCAATTAAGTTTCGTAAATATTGAAGCATAATGGAATTTTGGATAAGGATATTCTTGTTATGAACTTGGGAGTGATGATTTTTACACTCTGCTGTCATTTGTGTAGTTGTCATTTTCGCGCGTCAATTTTTTGACAGATTGAAGTTAGGTTAGTTGTTTACATGTGGTCAACAAATAATTGTTCTAAATTAATATCTTCATAAAAAAATCGTAATGGAATTCAAACGTAATAGTGTAATTGCACTGTATTTGGGTGGAAATTCACAAACAGCAATAGTTCGTCAGCTCCAGCATTTGAATGTGAATAAAATGTTTGTGTATCGAACCATAACTCGATACAACGAAACTGGTAGCATCGCTAAACGCAACAGAGGCGGTCCTAAACAGACAGCAACATCGAAAGAAATGATACGAAATGTGAATAAACGAATCCAACGAAATCCTCGTCAAAGTGCCAACCAATTAGCCGCACGTCTACATGTTTCACGATACAGCATTCAAACCATATTGAAAAATGAACTACACTTGAAGCCCTACAAGATACAAAAAGTTCAAGATCTTACGGAGGCACAAAAAAAGTTAGGCTTGAAAGAACACGAGCATTGCAGGCCTTGGCCGAACGTGATGAGATTCCAAAAATTGTCTTTTCTGATAAAGAAAATGTTCATCATTCAACAGTATGTGAATAAACAAAATGATCGTGTTTGGTTAGAGCACAAGTCCAACGATAATTTGGACACAAGAGTTGCCATGCGCAAGCAATCACCAGCTTATGTTATGGTTTGGGCTGCAGTGACTGCAGATGGACGCACTCCTCTGGTTTTCATCGAACATGGAGTCAAGGAAAACCAAGAGGTGTACCGCCAAAAAATCCTAAACGATGCTTTGCTACCTTGGACACGTAAACACTTTGGTGCAAACCGTTGGACATTCCAACAGGACTCGGCACCGTCACACAAAGCTCGAGCGACACAGCAATTTTTACAAAATTGCGTTCCGCAGCTGATTTCGTGGAAAGAATGGCCACCATATTCACCAGACTTGAATCCCATGGATTTTTCCATATGGTCCATTTTGGAGAGTAAGGTGTCCACTAAAAAATACGAAAGTGTTGATGCATTGAAGTCAGCTCTTGTTCGAGAATGGAATAAAATTCCGCAAGCTCACGTTCGGTCAGCATGCAATGCTTTCTATGGAAGACTGAATCAAATAATCAGAACCAAAGGAGGTCATATCGAGCAGCAACATGTTTTTCATAAAATGTAATATGTTTTCAACATATTCCACGAAATTTCAATAAAAAATAATCAAAATTAAAAAAATTACAGCGTTTTCATTTGGTAACACTTGGTCTCAGCCATCCTGTATGTAAAGAAAAAATTGTTAAACAAAACTTTAGTAAGAGAGTATACTGGACTTTAGTTTAATTCCTGAATGCGTCTTACCTATTAAAGCACGAATTTGTAGTTTAATACTGATCAATAAAAAATTATTTTGTTCTGTCAACTTATCAAAATTTTATGTAAAGCTTTTATTGATGTTGGGCGGTAATATCAGTTTCCAGAAAACGAAAACTCGAGAGACTGGTTTCCCAACGACAATAATCTTACTAAAGACTTCTATACAAGATCCACAGCCATAATTGGACTGAGGAAGTGCCCCTAATCCGAACTATAACTCTATCAGGCGAGGAGGTATTTATCCCATAACCTACAGTAGAGGAAGAAAAGGCAGCTATTAGTAGATTAAAACATGCCTTAGCCACTCAGTCTCTATTAAAACACGCTTGCTACTTATATTTTTCGTTTAAACTTCATGACTTCGCTCGCTGTATAAAAAGATGACCGTCTCAAATGTGAAAATTACTGTGACATAGCTCTGTTAAACACCGTCTACAAAGTTATTGTTTATGTTGTACTTGCCAGGATCATTTTTCTCGCTGAAAATATCATCGATGAATATCAATGTGGTTTTCACCCCAACCGGTCTTTGTATGGCATTCAACGGTTCGCCTATGATGAAATACCTTGGTGTGAGTGAGGTATAATTAGTTGTCGTGATTCAATGTTTTTTCATTTGTTGTTTAGGTTTTTACGGTTGCGTCTCAGATGCCGGATTGCCTTTGTTGAGAAACGTGTAGGTACATGTATAAGGCAATAAAATTGAACTGTCCAGAAAAATCTATTCCAAAGTTAAAAATGGCATGAATGGCGAAATTCTATATGATGCAGTAATTGTCCCGTTAATTGTGAAGCGAGTTTAGTTTTGACCTGAAACATATTAAACATCAATAACGAAAAATCTTCTTCTTGAGTAGCCCAATATTGGCTGCGGACCTGCTTGAAGATTTTTCACGTGATAGTATTGGATCAAATAAATATAAAACGCATGTGTAAGATGGTAACAGGTATTGATGCTGATAATTATAATTCAAGTGAGCATATAGTGATGTTAATTAATTGTTTAAGCGAATTTTCTAGTTCTTCTAACGAGGTAGCGTTAAACTTTCTTTGCAACTTGGGCAGCCTTATGTTGGTATAAAAACGAATACGTAAAGCAGTTACAGTAAAAGTTTTAAAATAGGTGAAATGTGATTCTTGATAATTATTGTATATGATGTGTATCATATCTTGATCAGTTGTATGAATATGTATGGCTGAGGGTCATACAGTTGATTAGATAATGACTTCCTTGATTGCATTATCGGAGATGGTTGCTCAGTATCCCAATTGACGATATCTTGTAGTGGCCAATTTTGCTGGCATGTACATTTTGGCATGATAAAGTTTCGGTTCACAAAGCCCCATTGGATTAAATATTTTTGATATCGCTGAAAACGCAGACTGTTTAATGTTAAGATAACTGTCGGATTTGAATGAATTAGCAATTAAGATTCTTAAAGTTTGTTGATAAGAATCAAATAATCAATTGTATGGAAAGCTTTCCAAAAAATGATATCCACTTGTTGTCGCTATTTTCTCAAATTGTTTGCATTAAATTTAGTTTTGTCCAATTTCTTGTATTAGACATAAATAAATTATTACAGGAATATATTTTGATTTGAACTTGAAAATCAATTTTAGAGAGGCTAAGTTTAAGCAAATTATGAGCCCGAACGATAAAAAAAATTTTTTTGATAAGATGACCTAGAATGATTCCACTACTAGAAACCACTAGAATGATGCGATTTCGGGTTTCAACCGATTTCATTAGTATAATGGTTTTTAAATTGCAACAAGAACAATTGGTTTAGAAGAGCTTGGGAATAATTATTTTCGTCGTGAAATCTTTGGTACCGAGTATTTTTCTTAATGCACATTAAGAACTGTGGAAACGTCAATTATCGCGAAGGATTGAATACATGCAAACCAAACATCCGACTACCCGATTATTATTTCTAATCATTATATTGTTACATTTTATAATCATTAAATAGTTACCGCGATGCATCACAATCAAAATGTACACGTTCAAAAGCCCTAAGCACCCAAATAATTTTCTATGAATCGTATCAACCTGGATGTAACGAATAAAATTTTTTTAATGAGTGCTTCTGCTGTATTCAAATAGTTACAAAAGAATAAATCGCTGTGCGAGCTAACAAAACTTCGATCATCATTTTCTAGAGATAAAAAACGGTTGGCAGAAAAAAGCTTTTCCTTTTCTTTAGCATTTATTCGCATACATAAAGAAGCTTTTCTTATATTTCAAAATTGGTTAAATTTTCTTTTCATTCATTTTTCATACATACATACGTATACAATAGAATAAAAATTTATATTCATATACAAATTTTTTATTATATTTATATAATTTTCAATTGAACAACAAAAAAAAACTTTAAATAAAAAATTTTAAAAAAAATTAATTTAAGAGAAAATTCGTTTTTCCTTTTTCACTTGTTGTTTGAAAGTTTTTTACGGTTTATTTTCTTATGAAAATTTGCTAATGTATTTTCCCCATTCAAAAACAATTTAAATGTTTTATTTAAATATTTTGTTTGGTTTGTTATTCTATTTGTATCACACCCCTTTAAATGTTAGCGTTTTTGGAACACACGTTTTAAAAATCGGTTTACCTGAGTTTAATTAGATGCACGGTTCTTAAAAATCATGAAATAAAAAAGAGTTCGTGATCTAAATGTAAAATTAGTTACAAATATATTTTTATGATTTCTGTATTATGGATAAAAATTCGATACTTTGCAGCCAATTAAAATAATGGATAGATCATTTCGTTTGGGAAGCCTATCGCAAATAACCTCAATATATTTTATTAGTAATTTTTAAGCAAAAATCAATTTAATCTAACTTCTACAGAAAACAACCTAAATTTGGGATGTTAGGCCAAAAGATTAAAAACATTTTCCATTCCATTGAATTTTTTAAGTTAATCATACCCAAGCGGACACCTTTCAAAATCAAAAACCGAAAATTAAATTGTGATTATAACTTTGACCAATATTTTGTGTGTAGGACGATTATTCTATAAAATTGGGGATAGAGAAAAAAAAATGATTTTTTCGGTTGGTTTTAAGTCAAACACAGACATATTGGGACAAGCTTGGGAGATGATATCACATCAGATATGTTCTGTATTGGTTACGGGGATAATTTTTTATAACAATTGGTTTCAATAAGGTTTGTTACTTGGGTTGTAAATATGGTGATCAAATAGTTTATAATCGCTTTTCCCCAACGTTTGAAAAGTCTAGGTTTAACGGCTTAATATCGGTCTTAATTATGTTTTAAAATTTTTGTTTGTCAGTCTGTATGTTCGTCCGCTCCAGTTTCGTCGTCCGGCTTTTACGCCAAAACTGCCGTACCATAATACTGTTGCTTATATAGGTTAGTAGTTGATAACCCGAGAGCAAACTGCAATAACTCAATTATGGTTAACCAAAGGATGTTTTCGGTTTGTTGTTTTAAAATAAAAAGCTAGTTGCTATAAAATAATAGAGTCCGTATTCTTGAATTCCACATCCACATTTTCCATGTGGATATCTGTCAAAATTCCCTTACAAATTCCCTTACCAATTCCCCATGCACCAAAGTTCTATATTCTTGAATTATTCGGATTTTTTTCACCACAGTTAAAATCTTATTCACCACTCTTAAATCGAGTCTAACTTCGTAGTGCAATAAATTAATTGTTGAGAATTTCTTGTGTTTGACTTGTCAAATAGACAGAAAATAATTTTTGTTTTGTTCATCAAGGTAGTTTGTGTATTTTGAAAGCGAATATTTTAAGTGTTTATTGCAAACTCCGCAGTTGAACAGGCTGAGGCGATGGAATTTCACCGCAGTGGTTGAAATGACCAGAACTGTTTTGAATTGACCGAAAATAAATTTATAACACTATTTCGAATTAAGAAAAATATGACGGATGAGCTAATAAATTATATCAGTCAATTTATGGTCGATCGATTAAGATCGAGCGCTTTGAGCCCGGAAGAACACAAGTTGACCACAAAGTAACCAGAAAATTATTAAGTTATAATATAATACCACACTTCATTTAAAGATGCAGCTGAAGGAAGCCCTGAAAGTTATTAAAATGAGAGGCATAAACACACGAGAAGTATCATTGAACGGGTCAATGGCATACTTGAAAAGAGATTTATGACGAAGGGGACAGTGGTTTATCTGATGGCCAGTCGGTTAATCAAACCGTTAACCCTTCATTATCAGCCGCAAGGCGACTTCGATAATTAATTGTAACAAGATTTTTTTCACAATAAATTTGTGTTAATAAAGAAACTTTCATTTAATTTAATGACTTTTCTCTCCCCTCCACGTGAGCCCCTCCACCAGTCGCGGAAACTAGTTTCTTTTTATTTCATCTCACTTCATTTCTCATATCCTGTCAACACTGAAGAATATTTAATAAAAATTATTACGCTTTAATGTTTAATACACACACATGTTAAGCTTTCTCCAATTTTGCCACGATCTGTACCAGCCTTGGATGGCATTCAGTATATTCGCAGCATGTTCCCAACATTTCACTGCCTTTTTAATAGTAACTCAAAAATAGCTTTATGATTTTCGATGAAACCAATTAAAGCATCCAGCCATTTTTTCATTTTTTTTAATGTTTGAACTTTTATTTAAAATAACTTTAATTGAAAACTAAAATAACATTTGAATTTTTGAATTAAACGTTTAAAATAACATAACCGTCAAATAACTAGCATGGTAAATTTTTTCCGCATACTTTATACCCATTCGGCTAAATTCCCTTAGTAGGGGAATTTTTCCATTAGTAGGAAATTCAAGAATACATGAATTACAATTTCCGAAGGTTTTTATAAATTATGACAGATTTCTACATGGGGAAAATGAACGTGGAATTCAAGAATACGAGCCCAGCAGTGTTTGTATCTGAATTTATCATATCAAAAAGAAATTGATCATCATAGTTGGCGTATTTATCAGTAGTAATTAAATTCGAGATTGTTTATAGTTATAAAAAAAACTTGAAAATCGTATTCTTGTGAGAATTACAACTGACAAATAAGCCAACTATGATGAATAATTTTTGTTTTGCTGTGATAGGTACAAACACTACTAATTCGAAAACAGGCCTCTAACATTTCAACAAAATACTTCATCGCCTTCTTAGTTTAAATGTTTGTATTTATGTCATACTTAATCAATTATATTTTGTGTATTTCTATTTTGCAGTAATGCTGACGTAGTTTTTTGTATTGAATAAACTGTCGGATTTGGCAACGAAATATTTCAGGTTGCATTCCGCAATAAGGACAAGGTCGAGGCTTATAACTTAAATAATTTCATATTGAGATTAAGGGCAGGGAAGTTTAAAAGTATTATACGGTGGCATAGTCAGTTAAAAAAAATTATATATAAACGGCAACGCCGATCTTGCAGAACGCGGCATTAGTTTTATTCCATAATCTATTTAAAAACCAAACTAACATTGACGGTGGTTTTACTTATAGCACGAAGCAAATACGGCTTTATGAATAACGACAACGAATATTTTTAAGTTCGTCATGAGTTTTGATTTTTTTGTATGCTTATCTAATTTGTTTATAAAATTTAGGAGGCTACAGATCATTTGCAGCTCCGTATAATATCCTGCTTGACGATTCAGCAGCAACAACATAATGGGTAATGATGCACATTTCCATCTACTCAGATATGCTGTTTAGCAAAAAGTAGCTGTCTAAGATAGCGGAAAATAACCGGTTATACTACTCGCCACAAAGGGTAGCACTATCATTAAAGATACTTTCTGCTGATAACCGGCGAACATTTGTAATTCATATAAAATCAAATGTTAACAGCGAAATAAAATCTTAGAAGTGTTCCTTAAATTGTCGAATTAGTTGACGTTCAAAATCAAGAAACTCGGTACAGGGATTTTGGAATTTTAATATGTTTGATGGATCATCGAAATTTTTTAACAAATAGTATTGGAGAGAAATTCTAAAGTGAGTTTTGGATAAAATTCTGTGATCTGCTCATGCTGGACAAATATCCATTAAAAAATTTGGTTTCTCTGATTGGTTTTGGATTCAAACACGATTAAAATGGATTCTATGACGCATTTTGAAGGAAGTCCTTAGGCTATACTGGATAAAACACGGGCAATTTTTTATTAAAATTTGAGAAATTCAGGGGAGGTTCTATTGTTTAGAATTCGCTAAGTACTTTTGTGATTTTTTGCAGCCAAAGCATTACTTTCAAATTATGGCTGACATCTCAAAACCTCAAACCTATCATTCAGAATTTTCGCTTGAATTTTTAATTTTTTTTTTGAGTTGTTGCGGCCATATAAGTTATTTTTGGTTTCTGGTCAATATCTCATTAATTGCCACAGGTAACCATATATACGATTGTTTTTCTGATAGCTAATGTCAGCCATATCCAGTATATATGGGGAATTTGGGGAAAAATTATCGTTCAGAATTCTATCAATATTTTTTTAATCCTACATACTGGTTATTCGTCGCAGTCATTGAGATATTGGCCTGAAGCTAAAAGAAACCTTTGCAGCTGAAACTCAAACAATTATATGTTTAAATGATAGGTCTCTTCAAATTGTCTGTCTAAAATCTAAATTATCCATAGAAACTAAAATTTCATCATCATTCGTTTCGAAAAGCCGGAGTTTGGTATTCTAGAAAGAGCGGGGTTCCGTCAAGCATAGACATATTTCAGGATATTGCCTGAAAATCGCTTTAGAATCCATATTCCATACAATCAACATTTCATTACAATTCGTTAAGAAATGATCGAGTTCTGGCTAACATTTTAGATTTGCAAAATTGCCCTAAACCGAGTTCCTCAACTTAATAGATTATCAATCTGATAATTTAAAGGACATTTTTAACATTCTATTCCGCTCGAGTGGCGTGTAGTGTAACCTCTTATTTTCGGCTAATTTGTGCTTGCTTATACAGCAAAATGTATTTGGGATACTAAATATTCACGTGTCATTTGAAGAAAACCTAAGCATCCACAACGAATTACTGTTTGGTGCGGCTAATTATGGAAACCAAAAGCAGCAAAACTGCCAAATTGTGATAACGGACACATTGTGATAAATAGACGTTTTATAACGTTAGAAAAAAAGTATTTTGCGCAACTAGCGCTTACTGGACAAGCCTTACAACATTACAGTATCACATTATAAAACTTTTTAAAGCCTAAATTGGTGACATGGCTCATTATCTCCTAACACAATAAGATCAAATGACAGAACTGAAGGACGGAACGAAATACATTTGAATGATGTTCTGCCGTAACTATTCCAGACCATCTCGGAAAATATTTGTAAGTTCATTTGTGTTACCAGTAGAGTCGTGTCATGAATTTGGCAATCGTGTATTTCATACAATCATACATAAATAACATAATGCCAGAGTCTAAGGCGGACTATATTGTAATAACCTCAATAATTTTGTACTTTTACGTTTCCGACTTCGTACAATAACTGTGCTAAACAACGAGTGGCTCAGTTCTGATAAGTTTCTTCTCGGTTATGTCCTTCTCTTGCTACAATTATAATATAATTTATGTTCGATGCAAATATAACGCACATTTTGATATGTTCCTTACAAATGGTTTAGTCTTGTGGTGCAACTCGAAAATGTTGACATTCCAAAATGTAAGAAGTCTTTGAAGCTTGAAGTTTATCAATCCCTCTGTCACTTCATTTCATGACATTATTCGTAAATTTTTGAATATTAATTGATTATTAATTGATTGTTCCACACATCTTCCTGCTGAAAATTGACTTAGCATTCCGTTTTGAAGCATATATATTGCGTGGTTAAAGCTCTGTCGGTTAAATTATTTTTAATAAAAAAATGTCAATTGTTTGTGTAAATAATTCGTGAAACGAGGGACGATTTCAATAATTCAGCCCTATTACTATCGTCGCATCGATGTCGATATGTAGTCGCATGACGACTTCGATTGAAATCATATTTTTGTCGATAAACAATAAAATTCATAAAATTGCTTTCAGTTTCGCCATCTTGAATAAGTCAATCAAGTCATTCCAATTCATTGTACCGACTTATTTGTGACGGAAAAACAAAAAACAAAACGCAATTTCTAGTACATGGAAGAAAAAAAATATTGACATGTTGCCACTAGATTTGAAAATAGAAAGACACAATTTTGGACGTCCCTTAAGCTAGCAGAACCCATACAGCAGAACATTACAAGATAGTATGAATAATTTTAGGCTAATAATAGGCTAATTAAATGCTCTACTAAAAAATTTTGGGCTCCACCCCTTCCAACAAAAACGATGGGTTCTGCTAGCTTTAGAAAAAGTTAGCAGAACCCATATCGAAAAATATTTTAAAAACAATTGGAAAATTAAAGGTTAATTTTAGGCTAATTAAATGCCCTATGTAAATTTTATTATTCTGCTCATTCTAGAAAAAGCATAAGGTTTTATCATTTCAGAGCTAGCAGAACCCAAATCGAAAATCGAACCAAAACCGAAATTAGAACCCAAAACAAGATCAATTAACATGCAACTAATTTTAGGGTCATTATGGCCTAACCAAATGCCCCATTAAACAATTTTGGGCTCCACTAGTTCTTGACCAAACTTCAGGTCATTTAATCTAAAGCTAGCAGAACCCAAATCGAAAATCGGACCAAAACCGAAATTAGAACCCAAAACAAGATCAATTAACATGCAAATAATTTTAGGCTCATTATGGCCTAATCAAATGCCCCATTAAACAATTTTGGGCTCCACTAGTTCTTGACCAAACTTCAGGTCATTTAATCTAAAGCTAGCAGAACCCAAATCGAAAATCGGACCAACACCGAAATTAGAACCCAAAACAAGATCAATTAACGGCCTAACCAAATGCCCCATTAAAAAATTTTGGGCTCCACTAGTTCTTGACCAAACTTCAGGTCATTTAATCTAAAGCTAGCAGAACCCAAATCGAAAATCGAACCAAAACCGAAATTAGAACCCAAAACAAGATCAATTAACATGCAACTAATTTTAGGTTCATTATGGCCTAACCAAATGCCCCATTAAAAAATTTTGGGCTCCACTAGTTCTTGACCAAACTTCAGGTCATTTAATCTAAAGCTAGCAGAACCCAAATCGAAAATCGGACCAAAACCGAAATTAGAACCCAAAACAAGATCAATTAACATGCAAATAATTTTAGGCTCATTATGGCCTAACCAAATGCTCCATTAAAAAATTTTGGGCTCCACTAGTTCTTGACCAAACTTCAGGTCATTTAATCTAAAGCTAGCAGAACCCAAATCGAAAATCGGACCAAAACCGAAATTAGAACCCAAAACAAGATCAATTAACATACAAATAATTTTAGGCTCATTATGGCCTAATCAAATGTCCCATTAAAAAATTTTGGGCTCCACTAGTTCTTGACCAAACTTCAGGTCATGGGCGAGCTAGCCATGATAGCTTTAGACTAAACGACCTGAAGTTCTTGACCAAAACTAGTGGAGCCCAAAATATTTTATTGGGGTATTTGATTCGGCCATAATGAGCCTAAAACTGTTTGTATGTTAGTTGATCTTGTTTTGGGTTCTAATTTCGGTTTTGGTCCGATTTTCGATTTGGGTTCTGCTAGCTCTAAAATGATAAAACCTTATGCCTTTTCTAGAATGAGCAGAATAATAAAATTTACATAGGGCATTTAATTAGCCTAAAATTAACCTTTAATTTTCCAATTGTTTTTAAAATATTTTTCGATATGGGTTCTGCTAACTTTTTCTAAAGCTAGCAGAACCCATCGTTTTTGTTGGAAGGGGTGGAGCCCAAAATTTTTTAGTAGAGCATTTAATTAGCCTATTATTAGCCTAAAATTATTCATACTATCTTGTAATGTTCTGCTGTATGGGTTCTGCTAGCTTAAGGGACGTAATTTTGGAGACATTTCTGTGTAGACGTATTTATTCAAATAAATCTCCTCGCGAGGTGACTTATGTGAAAAAGTCGGTGACCACAAATCAGTCGATGTTTGGAAAACAGCCTTAGTATTTAATCGAATAAATTGATCTCAAATTTCAAAAATAATAAATGCGGTATGATTTTAATAAAATGGTGGACAACAAATTCAGTTTCATATTTCAGCAACACAGGTACGTTGCCTGTAAACAACAACCCCTAATATTATAGTATATTTTAAGGGTTGAAATAACAACAAATTAAATAACAATATGTATTTATTTACTCCTCCTTGGTATGTAATTCAAATAAATAAAATAAAATTAGACAAAAAAGGATAATCTAAATTGTTAATTATTTATTCATCATATCACGTGACTGAGTGTAATAATTATATCTCTATACTCGTACATCTGAGAACATTTTCACAGAAATATACAAAAAAAAAATTAAAGAAGAGACGTAAATTGTGCTACACCCAAGTAAATAGTTTGGATTAAGAAGAAAAATCAAATTTGATTATCTAATGAAAATAATTAGGATCATTTAAGGAATTGTAATAGGATCTATTATGTGGGCATGTGTATAGCATACATATGCGAACAAAACTAGGCGATTTATAGCGTACATTATTATGTTACTAATTGGTTTTGTTGTAATTAACGAAAAATCAATGTGATGGTGATAACTTTTTGATTTCTAGCCTACTAGGTTAGGTTGCATACTCCCTCGGTTTATTTCTAAAGCAATGACTTATCAGAAACTCGGTAATGCGTTCGAAAGTCACTAAATATAAGATTTCAATGCAAAGCTAATTTTTCTCATGAGTAAGTGACTGTAAAACACCGCCTTTCAATAAAATTCTAACAAAAAAATAAAAATAAATATAGAAAAACGTAAGTGAGTGAAATTTCTATAAGTTTCAATAAAAACAAAACTTAAGAGAAATGTAGAAACAAAATAGTTATTTTCGAATCTAGAGCGCAAAATTATAGTTTTTTGCACGAGAATGAATGTTTTATAAGCCAGGGACGCGAGTACTGGTATGGGAATAATCCGGAGGCATACACCCATGTGTAGGCTAGTGGTTTAGATTACATACATAACGGGACACGATTATATCTGTTTTATTAAGTTGGATGTCGCTTTCGTGATTTTGTATTCTAGATTTAAGTTGACAGGATGTATGGCCTTTACAGGGTGAGATTTGTAAAAAATTCCAGGTTTTTATCTCGAGCACGGTGCTAGATAGGAAAAAATTACATGCAATGGAAATTGTTAAGGGTCGTGGAGGACGTCGAGGGGGAGGTCTAGTGGTGATCTCGAATGACCTTGTAGCTCAGTAGTTTTCGATATAGACTAAAGTAAAGTTTTCTTAAATTATAGCCTACAGTTCTGTAGCGGTTAGAATATTGAAAACCAATATACTAATCGTACATATTGCAAACATAACAACTTGCAAAGTCACTGCTAACTCATCATTCATCACTCTGTAAGTGCAAACAGAGTAAATGCATCCACAAATGTACATATTTACGCAAGACGAAAGCACCACTACGTACTAGTATTATAAAATGAAAACGAAAGCAACACGACGAATACGAAACCCAAGCAGAACGAACAAATTTATTTGGCAAAAATAAATTTCTTTTCTAAAACCCCAACCAGCGAAAACTTAAGAGCTTAAATTGTGCTACATTTAGACCACTTAGGGAAGTGATACGACCACCATAATTTTAGAGGTCAGTTGTTTATTTGTGACGAGAAGCCTATAAAATTTTGGTGATTGTAACACTAACCGAAATGGTACAAACACTGTGTAACTTAAGCTCTTAAGTGTTCGCTGATTGAGGCATAATCAGTTCGTCTCCAACCATCAGCCACACAAACAAGACATCGATCGCAGCACCGCCACACTACCATGCCGCACACACACCACACCGCCATTGCAAATGGTGGTAATTTTATTGAAAATTATATTTAAAATTTAATTTAGTTAATTTAATAAATAATAAATTAATAATAATAAATTCAATAATTTAACTAAAATAAATATAAATTAAATTTAATAAATAATTAATCAATAAAAAATTAATAATAAAATAATAATAAAAATATAACTTTTACAAGTGGTAACCCCGACGTCCGTTTTTACGGGACAAGTACAAATGAAACCAAATATATAATATGAGGCGGCACGCATACTGTGAACAACACCAACTTGTCCATTTTCGTCTAGCGTCGCCATCGATCATGCAATTATCATGACCCAGCGGCGCACATGGTGCAGTGAACACTACCATCATGGGCTCTTTCGTTTGGGGTGGTGCTATGCAGCATCCATGATCTATCTAGCAAAAAAATCCACCCAAATCCACAATGGTCGCAACCTTCATATCAGTTTTGCTTTTCCCATACCAGTTTCTTGACTCGCACATCTTGCGGTCTTCTCGATCGACTAGCTACATAATCATTCAACTATACCAAAAGATAAGATGTCACAAGCCACGGATATCTTTCGGTATCTCAACAACTAGCCACGATCGACACTAGCAATTAAACTGGAGAAAACAAAATCACTCGTGATCGGCAAACCTTTTCTCTGACACACCGAAAACTACACTTTTAAATTCGGAGTATCGGGCAACTTAACGACCGATTAGGTATACAATTCGAAGCTATTCACTGAGCTTATGCACCTCCTAGGCTCACGTTGCATAAGAATTAAAGAATAAGGGAGAGCAAATTTCATTAAATCTATAAATTCGCGCACACCACAAGCAATTTATTCAAGAATATGCTGACTTAGGTCGTTTGACTGAAGTTCCACTGAAAAAGTGAATAATGAAAATTATTTTCTTCTTCATCAAGCCGTGTTAAAAGATACTACTGTTACAATAAAATTACTAGTCTTGTTCGACGATTTCAGGAAAACGTTAACCTCCATTTCCATTAGGCCAAAAATTCAAAACAACCCGTTTGATAATATACTGAGGTTCTGAAAATATTCAGTAGGCTCCCATTAATGGATTGCTTCCCTTCTATTTTTTTTTAGAACGATCCCAAATTCCTAACACAAAGTAACAATAATTAAGAGAATTTATTATACAGGGTGGACCAACTTGGGCTGGCTGATTTAAAATACATATAACTTTTGTATTTAAATTTTTTTTGTAAATTATAAAGAATTTTGTAAAAGTTTATATCAACACAAAAAAACCGTAAGCATTTTAATACTGCCAAAGCCAGTGCAGGCATGATAATGAATGTAATAACCCGTTTTGCCACGAACAAATGTTAATCGACCTATTTCCAATAAACAAACCGTGTAGGCTGACGTATGACGCATTTTGAGACATGATCTGACGAAATTTCCAAACAAAAATCAATTGGCACAAGAATTATTGCAGAGGGATGCATTCAGTCCAAGTTGGTCCTGTATTAAGGCAATACACAATATCATCTGTACGACCTGCATTGTGTCATCAGTTCAACACCGTCGACTATGGATACAATGCTAACTAAACAAAGAGCATTTCATTATTCTGATAACCGCGATATAAAAACAAATATTTTCACATATGTACCTCGTTCTATAACCACGTATCGCGATGATGAATAAAGCAAAAGAATTTTACTTTGTTTTTGGATCGCGTATAGAACAATAACCAGCCAAAAAAAATATTTGATGCAAACTCACAAAATACACACACACACACAGCCACACACAATGTTCGTAACAAAAAGCTCATGAAAAGCATTCTACAAGTTTTTTGTGTTTTTGTATTTCACATACCGAAAACAGTAAAATTATGAAAAAATGTCACAGTATATAAATTTTAATTAAATTTTTTATGATGATTTTCCTCCCTTTCGGAAAATCTGGTTATCATTTTTCGGTGTAAATTTTTTTTTTAAATTGTTTGTGTATCAAATACGGCACGGTAGAATGAGATTCGTACATAGTATTTAAGATAATTTTCTAGCTGCAAAGTGTAATTACTACGAAAAAGCTCGTATAGTAGGAAAGCACAACCAAAAATCCCTTCTATAATTTTATCACAATTTTATTATTTAAAGGTTCATAAAAGCTACGTTACGATTATCATTATTATGTCTTAAAAATAAAAAGATTTTTTTGTAATATCGTAAACTAGACTTAAAATAAAATATGAAAATTCAAAGATTTATGAACCAACAAACAAGATTATATAGGGCTATGATTTTATACGAACATTTTGTTCTGTTTGTGTATCCGCGCACTGTTCACGGCGTACGTAATCTACAAGAAAATTTTAAATTTAAAAATCCATAAATAATTTAAGTTATTACTGAATATATAAGATTTAATGTTTCAAGTATTTTTGTTGTTGTTATCGAAATTAGCTATAGAAATGTTCGCGAACGAACATCTTAAAATGCGCACCCGAGAAGAATGGGAAATTGATTTTTGTTTTGGGAACTAATCCTAGTGATAATGAAGTGCCAACGAAACGGGTGATTATATTATTTTTCCGGCTGAATTTTGAATCATAATAAGGTACTATATCCGGATATAAGCTTCCATCGGCGTATCTTTAATACAATAAATAGTTTAGGGCAGCCGTGATACGAAATAATTTTTAGAACGAACGATAATAATCGTTACTCTATTTAATTGTCTTAAACGTGGTTGTATAACATGTTCAGCCTAAAAATCCTTGAAGAAGCCCACCACCTCAAAGCTTCAAAGTGTGAATTTGGTGATAACAAAATTGAGTTTTGTTCAAAACATTAACATTTATCAAATTGCCTTGCTCCTATAAAACGATCATCTGAAAAATTTGAACAACTCAAGCAAAAAATCGTTTTTACTTAAAATTCTGAGTGTGCTGAAGCATTTAATAAGATTTAGTCGGATCTCGCCTGATACACACTACTAGCGATCTAAACGAGGGTTGTCGTTTAAACATCAGTACCGATGCGTATATCGTGGCCTCTCAAACACTTTCGATAATTTGTTAAACAAATAATCACGTCGATTATAGAATCCGCGAGAGCGAATCGATTGCGGATTGAAAACTGCATGTAAAAAAACATAAAACAAAATTTTAAATCAGGATATCATAGAAATTGTATGGATTTTCGTACAATTAGTAAAGTAAAATTTGTTTTAGATTCGCAACTATTTTTTTGCGTTTGTACGGGGAATCAGAAAAAACGATTTGTATGGAAATACAAATTTTCTTGGCTACTTTGATTTATAGCAATTGTTTTTCATTTTATTTATATGCATTTTCCAATCCGCATTCGTGAATATTAATTGGCCACAAATCGCTGTGTAAAGGAAATTACAGTGTTCGAATAACAAATGAATCGTTTCTGTTCGTTTTACTTTGTACGACAAGTGTTATATACAAAATGGTTTGTATTAAGGGGATTCCCCTTTATTGAATTTATTTTCTCTTGAGTAGAGCAGTGTAATGTGAAGAGTTTATATGATAAATAATTCGATATCAAAGTATGTGCAAAGTAATTTTTTTTAAATTATTATGGTGTTGTGTGTCTAGTTTTGCAGTTTCATCGAAAATTGTATCTTCTGTGATTCTGTAATATTGATAAAACTATATGATTCATATATGAAGCGTGTGTTTGTCAACCTTATTTCCGTTTTTTTCTTCTAAGAGTGGTCTATTTTTTACTTTAGATGCCTCTTATTTATAAACATGGATCCAAAATTATAGATATACAGAGTATGAAAAGCGACGAATTATTTGATTTTATCGAAAACATTTTTGATGCTAGCGAAGATGAGTTAAAAGGCAACAGCGATGACGGTGAACCATGTGTTGCTTCTACTGAAGTATTAGACGAAGATGATGCAATTGTAATTACTTCAGCAACAGTTTGTTGTGAGTGTGATGTATTTAAATATAAATTTTGGAAAATCATTAAATAACTCAATATTTTGATGCTTAATCGCTTCCACAGCCCGTTCTATAAAAGAACCGGATTAAGACAAATGCTTTTTAGTTGCGGAACACTAACATCTTCATACAAGATCAGTTTCATGAAACTACTATGCGTCCAAGTGGCGCAATTGAATTTTAAATTCTTAAAATCATTAAGTTACTCAATCTTTTGATGCTCAATCGCTGCCACAGCCCATTCTATAAAATAACTGGATTAAGCCGAATGCTTTTTAGATGCGGAACACTAACATTTTCATACAGGATCAGTTTCATGAAATTTCTATGCGTCCAAGTGGCGCAACTGAATTTTAAATTCTTAAAATTATTAAGTTACTCAATCTTTTGATGCTCAATCGCTGCCACAGCCCATTCTATAAAAGTACCGGATTAGGACGAATGCTTTTTAGTTGCGGCACACTACTATCTTCATACAGGATCAGTTTCATGAAATTTCTATGCGTCCAAGTGGCGCAACTGAATTTTAAATTCTTAAAATTATTAAGTTACTCAATCTTTTGATGCTCAATCGCTGCCACAGCCCATTCTATAAAAGTACCGGATTAGGACGAATGCTTTTTAGTTGCGGCACACTAATATCTTCATACAGGATCAGTTTCATGAAATTTCTATGCGTCCAAGTGGCGCAACTGAATTTTAAATTCTTAAAATTATTAAGTTACTCAATCTTTTGATGCTCAATCGCTGCCACAGCCCATTCTATAAAAGTGTCGGATTAAAACGAACGCCTTTTAGATACGACATACTAACATCTTCATACAGGATCAGTTTCATGAAACTTCTATACTTAATCGCGTCCACAGCCCATTCTATAAAAGACGAATGCTTTTTAGATGCGGCACACTAACATTTTCATACAGGATCAATTTCATGAAACTTCTATGCGTCCAAGTGGCGCAATTTAATTTTGAATTCTTAAAACCATTAAATTACTCAATTTTTTGATGCTCAAGCGCTTCCACAGCTCAGTTTATAAAAGTGTTGGAATAAATTGATCCTGTATGAAGAAGTTAATGTGCCTCATCTAAAAAGCCGACACTATTATAGAATGAGCTGTCGAAGCGATTGAACGAGTAATTTAATGATTTTAAAAATTTAAAATTTAATTGCGCCACTTGGACGCATAGAAGTTTCATGAAATTGATCCTGTATTAAGATGTTAGAGTGCCGCATCTAAAAAACGTTCGTTATAATTCGACACTTTTATAGAATGGGATGTTTAAGCGAATAGTAGAATTCTATTTAAATTCGTTACTAACCTATCCCAAAAATAAAATCATTTTCTTATCGGCATGACTTTGGAGATAACATCTCCAACTATATCTAAGTTTTGTATTAGTCATGCTATCTCTTCACATTTTCTTTTACGTTTATTTACTACAAGGCCATCTAACTAATTCATGTTAGAATTTTGTTAGTGAACTTCAGTTGAGTAAGCGTAAATAGGTTTATGTAATTAGATGCCTTTATTTTTCAAGTACACGATAAATGCAAGTGGTTCGTTTATATATAGCATAGAAACCATTTGTATTTGCTGTTGTACAAATTTCCACAAGTAATAAATACAAATCGGAAATCTACAATACGCGTAGGTGTCTACAATTTTTTTGGTTTATCATCAAAAAAAATGTAAGTTGATCGAGAGAATACTTTTAATCACTGTGCTAAAAATATTAATTCCCTCTCTCAACAACCAATTTTTTTCGCGAAATTTTCTTGGAAATCGGTCAGTCTTTTGAAGTTAACTACCCAGTGAAGTAGCTTGAGCGCAACTGGTAGTGAAGGACTGTGTGATAATTGTGTGTAAGGTTTTTTTTGTTTAATAAAATTTTCTTTGTGTGTTCGAGCAGTTTTTAAAGACAATTATTTTTTATTGGAGTTTTGGACGTGGCACACAAACTTTGGTGAGTATAACAACCTACTAACATTCTGAGGACCGGCGTTAATCTGTCATCCGACTGTCTCTAGGGACGGAAATTGCTGTAGCTTGCAACGCCTTTTCCTTCTTTCGGAAACATATTACTGTACTAACCCCAACAAAAATTAGGTTATTAGCACTATTTAATGTTACGATTTGATATAATATGTTAGTGTGAAACCCCTCACCATATACAACCACGGTCGATTTGACGCTCGTCATGTGTTGGTAAAGCCAAACTTACTACTTCGAGGTCCAATACGCCCCTTTGTGCTTTCCTATTTTTTTTTGTTTTTCGATGCGGTTATCAAGGCCGTTATTTATGCATCCGCATCTCAATGGCCAAGCACTTGTTAATGGGTCAATGCCACGGGGGGATGTAATACAGGTAAAGGCAAATTTTCAAAGAAACTGGGTTAGCCCTAGCTTTAGGTAGAGACTAACCCGTTTCAATAGGTATAATTAGTTTGTGTAATTTAATATTTTTTTTATTTGGAAGAGACCAATTATATTACGTTTGCATAATGAATATCTTTTTTTTTAGTTTATTATGAAGCTAATTAGCTATTTAAATATTAACATTATAGCTATTAATGGGACAACAGAAATCCTATGATTTCTCTTTAGCTATTATGTAGTGGCTATAGTTTTCGTGGAATGGGTGTAATCCTCGGGCTGATAGTGATCGACTAACTTTATTTTGTGGGATGATAGTTTCCTTTCATTGCAGTTTTCCTGGGATGAAATATTCTGGGATGGTAAAATTTCTGGGCTGATAGTAATATACTGGGATGAAAAACTGTCGTGATAGTTTAGTGTTACCATCGTCGTTTCGTGGGATGAATTGCAATTGTTGCTTCTGAATAGATATTATACAATTATTTAGAGAGAAATGGTATTGAAGAATTAATAATTCAGGTACCTGACCCTGAAAAAAATCTTAACCAGGAACCTTCAACATCTGCTGCAGAATCAATCATAAATCTGCCAAAGTTAAACAAAACAGCTCCTGAAGTTTATAAACCTAAAAGAACTGCAATGGAAACGTAAGCATATACAAAACGTGGGAAATACGAAATTACCGGATTCGATGTAGGATTTAGGGTCGTATCGACAAACGAAGCTAAAATCGCAACTGCGACTAAAGCCACTCTTTTATTATTTTTAGACCAGGTTAGAACGTCAAAATGAAGCCGGGATTTAATAAGTAGCCGGGATTAAAATCGAGGATCTCGATGGTTTTAACCGCGGTTACAACTGACGTTTGACACCGAATTTTCCATTCCGAATTTAACACGACATTATCAACTGTTAAATACGTAATGTATTTGTTGTGTTTCATTTGAAAAGCTATTATTTCGTTCACATCACAATACTAGTGTTATTATAATTAAAAATAAAAAAATGTATAGTATTTTTATTTTAGTGCGAACTTTGTGCTTATCAATATGACTCAGATTTTTTAGAAAACATGGAACAGCGCGCAGTTGTATCAAGCAAGGTTTGACGAAAATTATTACTGTTTTTTCAAACAAAGCTTAAACTTTTTGGAAAAGCTGGTCGAACGCGTTTTAAGATACGTCGACAACTGAGGGCTTCCACTAACAGTGAGGCAGAAAATAATGGTAGCATTACGTGATTATGCTACAAGTTGTGTTCAAATGTTTTTTGGCGACCTAATTTGAGTAATACAGGCTACTGCATGTGTTACAATACACGAAGTGTTAAAACCCTTTACAAGCCTATCCAGGAAATTTATTAAAATGCCAGCTTTACCTGTGCGTTTATACTTGCGGCGTACTTAATGTATTAAATTAACGACAAAGTTAAAAATATTTCAACTCGAGTGTGAAACAGTAGGCGGGGCATAAAGCATTTCACGAAATTTGATTGATTTAGAGTGCGGAAACGAGTGCGCCAATTTTTATTTCCTCAAGTATAAACTCACAGTACAAGAAGAGCAGTCTAAAATACAGCAGGAATTTTACAATTTAAAAAAATTCCTCAGTATATTGGATGCATCGACGGAAGCCATATACCAATTAAATCGTCTGGAGTGTAAAATGCCGAAATTTACCGCAAAGACCATTTGAGGCGGGAGAATTTGAGAATGCTTTATTGATTGGTGATCATGGATATGATTGCACCAAATTCCTAATTACACCGTAAAAAGCTTTATGTTCGACACGATATTGCGTCGAGCGAATGATTGGAATGTGAAAACGACGGTTGGCTGTTTTAGCAAAGGTATGAAAAAACTTAAATATAAAGAAATAATTATGAATAATTTAAGCATTTGTATAACTATAGTACAAATTCGATTTAAAAATTTTCTAACGGTAATTATAGACACAACAGTGGTACACAACATTGCCATTATTCTTTGGAGTCAATCCTCAGATGACGAGAATTATCAGGATAATGATAGTAATAATGTGCCAACAATAGCACCTCATTCAGTGGTGGATTGCAATTTAAACACTGATGTTCGCAGTCAAATCACCCAAAAATTTTAAAAGAAGCTGGACCACCACCTGTTCCTGACACTTGATGTTTTTTTTTATTAGCAATAGCTTTTCTCAACTTACCCTTCACATTTCTTTAGACTGATTTAAGTTGGTGCGAAGTTTTATTTCATGTAATACTTCCCGCATTATACTCGCGGCATATTGTAACCCAACAGTCGTTTTTTCTTTATTTGACGTTGAATCTAATTTTTATTTATTTTCTACTACAGATTTATATTTTGTAATTATTTTTAATAGAATATCTTTATCCTCCTCGCTTAAACGGCTCATTTATATTTTTTTCTAATTTCTTAATAAGAAAATGGTACTTCCCCAAAAATGGTACATACTTGTATTTCTATAGGAAATTTAATTGAATCTAAATAATTGGTTTTGTTTTGACAGATAATTTAATTTTTGTTATTATGTTGGATTCTTGTTTTCGAAAAGTTGTACTTTTAATTCGCGACTTAGGCTAAAAGTCGTAGTCACGTGTGTCGATACGACCCTTAAAAACCCCATTTCAGTTCTTCACATTTTTTTCGACGACAATCTGCTTCACAAAATTATTGAGGAAATCATGAAGAACAGTTGCTCTAAGAATAGTGGAAACCAATTCAATTCGCATTCGAACATGCGGAAGTAGTGGAACGAAAATATTGGGTCGAAATTCAATTAGCCAAAAAACTTTCGAAAAAATACGATCGAATTTCCATTTTAACGATAATTTTGTGAAAACGAAAGATAAACTGCACAAGCCGTTGATAGAAACGCTTTCATCAACATTTTTAGAGGTCCCATGGAGGAAATGTTGTCAATCGACGAGCAAATATGCGCCACAAACGCCGCCAATCTAAATCAATATTTGCCGCTAAAGCCACACAAATGGGGCTATAAATTATTTGTTTTATCAGGAATTTCCGGATTTTTCTATTTGGTATTCGCTAAATCTCATTCCCTAATTATAAGTTATTCCTCTTCAATAAATTTGTAAATTTATAAATTTAAATTTGAAACCGCGGAATAGACAAATACAATTTTCTTTTTCATGATCTCTCGCTACAACACATTAATTGCTCGCGTACTCTGCGCAAATTAAACAACATGTTAAATTAGCACAGCATGAGAGCTTTTAATCTTCGATCAGATTCAAACCGCACTAAAACAAAACGAGATGATTTCCAATTTTACATTACAAAAAAACTTTGTATTATTTTTATCTATTTATTTAAATTACCCAATGGTTTTTATGGTTTTTAATCTACTTTTGGCGAAGAAGAAAAACATTTTTGTAAATGTATATTCAAAGTTTTCTGTGCTTTTTTAATTCAATTTCAATTTTGTATTGTATGTGCACCAGAGAGCGAGAGAGACTGCAACAAAAACACTTAAATGTTATTACTTTTCTAGAATTTTAAAATAAATTTTTTGCCATTTCTATTTCAATTTAAAACATAAAAAAATATAGAATCTAATAATAAAACTTCAAAAGCTCAAAAACAATGTTTTAACACAGCTACAACAAGTACAAAAAATAAGTTCAAACAACAGAGTGTATCATCAAACCGATTCAACAGATGATAATTTCTAATTACATAATATGTAGTTTATATGTTTCTTGTGGTTGGTTTGGTTTAATTTTATATGGTCTAGGTTTTTTGTTACGTACATACAAAATATCTCTTCTATTATGTAGGTATTAAGTCCAGACAAAAAATATAAAAAATTGTTGGACTGGAGATGATAAAGACAAAATGGTTATTATGGCAAGTAGATTTTTTGGTCAACAAAAATATTTACTTTCCATCTATCCCTGGTATAAAATATTTACGTATTCAGGAATACAGAGTTTTATGTACGTTTGTGGCAAATTAATTTGACCAAAATAGCAAAGATAAAATTATATATTTTCAGTTTTGGTCTAGAATTTTTTTCCAAAATTTAATCACTCGTAGAATTTATTTGCTAATGATTGTTGTTTACAGTAATTATTTGCCGGGTACTTAGGTTTCCAGCCAATTATCAAACTTCATTATTTTGGTCTGAAGAATACTAGCAGCGATAGTTCGAGATAATTTGTACCAAATATTATGCTTTGTGGTGGGGCTGGAGATGTGTAGCTGATTTGGAGCTGTCAACAAACACAACCAAAGGATTAATTTGATCTAAGTGATATAGTGAAACACCTGTTATAAGTAAAGTTATCGACGTTTTGATCGAGAAATTCAACCATATGATTCGTGTCAGACAGTTGCGGGACATTGAGGTGCGAAATATTAAATTTCGATATATTTTATAAAGCTCCAGCATCCAAATTTTGAAAAATTCAGATGTTTTCTTTTGAAACAGGCGGAAAGAAATTTTTTGTCGAGCCAATCATTTCACTTAACTTACTTAGACATACATATATACCAGTATTTTATAAATGCTCTACGGTCTGAGGCGAGAGCATGAAATCCTACCGGAGAAATCAATTGTTCCAAAATTTCTCAATGAACAAACATAAAAAAGTTGGAAAAATAGTCAAAGTTGGCTTAGATATTTTGTTTGAAAACCCAAACAAATGAAAGTTTAACGAAAAAATTAATTTCGACAACTAATTCATAATCGAGCAATTTACACCGGAAATGGTCTACCGGTAGAATGGAATTTCGAAAACCTTAAATTATTATAGAACTTGCCTTTGCATTGACCCACATCCACTATGGTCAATTAAATACTTTTAATCGAGTGTTTGAAAATATTTGAACAATTTTCCGGACGTATTTCATGATTCTGCCTCTGACTTTTCTCGAAATTACTCATTTATGTAAATTGTTAGATGATCCTTCTTTGATAGAAATAACAATTTGGAATGGCGGCTTCTTGTTGAGGCAATTTTAGGTGATAATTTTATTTTACGTTGGGGATGTGATTGTTAACCAAAACAAAATGAAACCAACAAACACAGAATCAATCATGGATTCGGTCACTATACGTAATTGACTAATACCTTAAAATATAGAATCGATCTTACGATCCCAAAAGTTGTAGTCGAGCATTAATGTCACTCGACTACTAGGTATTTTTGGCGGATTACATTGTTGCAAGACATTAAGTTTTGCATAAGGTTTGCAACTAAATTCTAAAATCACAATACCCTCCGCTGATGCAAAACACTGTCAGTTCTGTGCTTCTCTCAAGTTCATCGCCGAAAGGCCAGAAGCGCAAAGTCAAACTACCGAATCCAAAAGACGATAACGCCGTTAAACATCGTTATCCCGTTTTCTCCGGTCGGTCTTATCTGACACAACCAATCCAGACAACATAAACTTTCGTGACCCTATCCGGCCATATAATAGCGCTGTTTCATTGGCGTGTATGGGGGTAAAAATCGTAAACATGGGAACCGTGTGTTCAAGATTCATGGACAAACATACCACGGAGTCCCGGGAATTCCCCCAGCTCTACGTGATTGACAGCACTCAGGTGACAGAGTGATGACAAAATCGACCGCTGCTTCGGAAAATACAACCGAATTGCTCAAATTTATTATTTGATGCGTGAAGTTAAAACAGAAGCAGGGGAAGAAGCTGCCGCTGCAAACAAAGCAGTTCCAATTGTCACCGTGGTTTTCCATCGCTATACACAGTCGGGCCAATGTCGCCCCAATACTCCAACGTCGAACGAAGTTTCAATGGTGCTTTGCAAACGAAGATTTAGAACCACCATTTTAGCGTAACATTTGCCACTATCCGAGAAATCTGGTTTACCGAACTCAGTAGTTTGTTAACATAAACCTTTTAAGCACTCTTTTGGATCTAATGACTTATACATTCCTCTCCCCGTACGTAGAACCTGGAAGGCAGCCAAAATGAACGTGTTAAACATACGAAGGAGCACAAACGAATCAAGTACGCGCAAACATCAGCATGCTTCAGTTCAAAGCCAGCCCTCACATCAGAAGAACCTGCGTACAGAGCAATATAACGGACTCGCCGATCACATCGCAAACTGGGCCTGGAACGAAAATGTTGCAACTGGCATTCCATTCTTTCTCCCATCCAGGCCAATCCAAATTAGCATGAGATTAACGACAACTTGACGAGGAGCCAGTTGATTGACCAGACTTGTCAACGCGAGTATTCAAAATCAAATTAGATCTGCCGTGAATAAAACCTTCGGTATTTCGAAAGCTTTATGCTACTCTATTGAGTTTGAAAAGCGCCAGCATCCCGCACGCTTACATTTTGGTGACCCTTCGAGCTGAAGACATATTCACAACACCGGAATGCGCAGATTAATACGTATCCGCTGTAATTCCAGACGCAAACGAGAATCCTAGTCACCTAGGTCCTAGTCAGTCCTAGTCATTGATACCGGGCATTGCTCAAATAACTTAAACACACCCTTTACTGAAGTAACCTTGCCCAATGTCGACGGTTATCCGCTATACTGTCGTTGCAGCAACGGTGCTCGAACAACAGTGAGAGACGTTGTGATGAACACTCGAAATATTATTCCGTACAGTCCGTATTTGCTTATCAAATACAACTCGCAGATCAACAGTGAAGTCACCACATCATTGAAAGCATAAAGTACACTTACAAGTATATTTTCTTGAATCGAAAATGCATGATCATTCATATACTGTGATTCAACTTCCCGTTCATCTACCAAAAAAACAAAGACCATTTTCCTAAGCGGGACACGAAGAAGAAGTTTTACTGGCCGCATCCACTGATTAAACCACGCTTGATTTATGGTTTGATCTCAACACCCTCAATGACCACCCACATCGGTGTTTCTACACTAAGATTCCACACTAATTTGTGCATGTTAAAAGTTTATGGAAAACGCACCAGCGAGGAGCAGCGAAGGTCGCTGTACCAGAATGTACTCCGCCAGCCCAAGAAATGAAGAACGTTTATACTTGAGACCGATACTCATTCGCTTATATCTGCTGTTTCTGCAATCCATAGAGTCTACTAAATCTGTGGAACAAGTTCTCGCTCGATATTACTCTCGATTTCCTCGGTGCTCAGCCAGCATTCAATTTCGTGCTGTTTGTTTGATTTTCCAAACTTAACCGGAGACGTGCCTGCCACAAATTTACGAAAAAGCCCAAGAACGCAAAGTAGCTAAAGAGCGAATTGCGATGCTAAACGACAAGCAAACCGATGCATTTGGAAAAATCTTCATTACAGACCCGGAAATTATCGATCATTACTTGACGGTCTTGGTGCTTCAGGAAAGAAATTATTCTACACTACAATGCTGGCGTTTGTGCGAGGTCGAGGATAAACTGCACTTCCGCTTGCTACGACAATAATTGCTGGAACGATGCTAAAATGTGGTCGAATTGTTCACACTAAATTTAAACTGCTTCTGCCAATCGTTGATACTTGATACATCAGCGTCATCTATGCGCTTGAAGTCTCTAGAAGCAGAATATCTCCGATAGGCGTCACTTATCATCATCGATGAAATCACAATGCTTATCGAAGACGGATTGCATTGCATTAAGCGACTTTTGCGTGAGGTGATGAACAGTGGCAAACCCTTCGGTGGAAAGGTATTCGTTGTTAGTGGAGACTTTCGACAAACGATTCCTCTTTTGACAAGAGAAGCCCGCACTGACGTGCACAATAGTTGTTTCAAATGGAACAGTTTTTGAAGCCATTTCACTGAGTTACACTGACGACAAACATGTGCAGCGAAAGTGAGAAGCAACTCAACGAATGGCTCCTTCAAATCGGCATAAGTGAGCATTGAACACTCGATGGCGTTTCAGTTAAAATTTCACTGAACGTGATAGCGAAGAGAGATTAATCTATTGACTCCCGACGAGCTACCCAAGCGAGTCATTGTTAATTGAAATACTCAACAGACGCTTGCAATGAACCGCAAGATCCTCGACGACACTACTGGCAAGGCTCAAGTTTACTACAGTGCAGATTCAATTATTTCTAAAGATTTAAGTGACGCACAAACTTTACCCATTGAGTACTTGAACAATCTGACACCATTCGGTATGTCGACACATATTTTGCTGATGAAGGCTGGTATCATCGTAATGATGCTGCGCAATTTGGATCCGAACAAGAATACAATTTGAGCCAGTCAGCTCAAAGATCTTGAAGGACAAACCAGGCAGAAGCTCAAACACATAACTCGCACACTATTGGAGATAGTCAGCTAAACAAAACATTTTCACTAAAACCAGTTATCGGATGTTCAAGAGTAAATTTAAAGACTCCGATTTTTCATGGCGAGACCACCTTTTAGAATTTTAAGGTGCAATTCGAAGCGGAAGTACAGCACAATTGTTGGGGTACTATAAGAAAGAAGAAAATTTTGCAAGATTCAATTCCAAAATAAGCGAAAACGACGTGGGGAGATACTGCACCACCAACGAAATTGGTGCGTCAAGCTTACGGTAAGGACACCTGCAGATGTGCCGGACGAACTAACAGTGGATGCGTTTATCGGTACTATCAAAGAAGACCATCTGAAACTTCATGTGAAAACCAATACTAGAGGTAAAACCATGAATGAAGTAATTGTCACTGACTTTAGAATATGAAGTAGCTAAAGCAAATAGCCACTGTTTCAGTAAAGTTACGCAAGCTGAATTCCGAAGATATTACGACGATAACGGAAATAATAAGAGAGAAGACGAGGTAACTAATACAGAGCTGTTATTCGAGCCACACAAAATTACAACAGTCAAGTGTTGAGCCACGTCAAAAATTAAAGAAGATGCTTCAGATGCGGAAAGTTAGGTCACTACATCCGAGATTGTGCCTAATCCGCAAGATAGACAAACTGAAACTGGCGAGAGGAACTGAGGCCGGGAATATAGAGAACCCAAAGTATTTAAGAAACGACCAAAACCAGAGACGAAAACTGGAGAAGAGGGTGCACTGCAAGAGGACTCGAATGACGAATTGCCTTACCAAATGGAGGAATGATCCTTGGGGGTGAGCTGTGAGTGAGACCGGCAGTGGAGTTTATCGCTAATGACACAGCAATTTAGAAGGCCGCGACCGAGACAAACTAAGGTCGCACGAGTTGGAGTTGAGATAAAAAGGGAGTTGAGATTACATATGATGAGGCATAGCATTGATTGATAGATTGCACCGTAGAAGAAAGCCACATCATGAGAACCAGAGATAAAACAGAGACACAGCGAGACCAGTGTGAGCGGTATAGCAACTTACGACGAGGTAATTTAATGTGACAATTAGAGGAAAAGCACAACGAGATGCAACACAGGATGCACAACGAGATTGGAGAGGTTCCTACAACATTGGTAAGAGGATCAGCGATGAAGTGTTTCGAATAAAAGAAAACCTGTGGCCTCCTATAACTGAAACAGTGTAAATCAAATTTTTATCTTAAACGCTGAGTATTTTTTTTTGCAAATTCCAGTACAAATCCGTATTGAACGCCCGAAATTCGTATCGATACTCATAGAAACGTGGAAAAATGATTGACAAGGCGGCTCAGAAAGCCAAATCAAGCATCAATCAATTTCGAAAAAGTGGATTTGAGTCATACAAAAAGTTAATTATCGGCCCAAATTTACAGGCAAGACACGTAGGCAGAAAAACAATTTAAACGTTTCGACTAGGAATTGTTGGTAAATGAAGCTCAGAAGTAGCCGATTCATTATTTGACAGCAATAACATTCTTGTATACAACTTCCGGATTTCTTAAATGTCTATTTGGAAAGCATACCCAAAGGTCGCAGTTGTAAGAAAATCTCATAATTACTTAGGCGGAAATAGAGTGATAAAGATGATGCGGAATACCCGCACAAGTTGAACGTTAGAAATTAATGGGATTGGTATATTAGCTAGCAACATGTTTTGTTGCATGGTGAACTCTATAACTCAAGATGTGTTAAGATGTCACATGCGATTCAGCCACAAACTATTATTGGGTTTAGCTGTCATAACTATCATAATTTCGATATTGGGTTAAGCACCCAATTTTTAGACGACCTTAAAATTTTTTTAAACAATTTTAATAAAATTCTGTCGCCAGCCAATTACTGGAAATGACAATTGAGACTTAATGTTGAGCAAGAGGTGGGTCTACTCTTTATGGAAATGACAAAAAATTTAGTTAACTCTCTTTGTTGAAACCGCAATTTCTACTTTATTGGCCGACGCTGCTTCTTCCAGGGATTCCCCTATTAGTCAATCCAAAATGACATTTAACTTCAAACCGACGATTATAAAACAAAACTTGAACAGCTTCATTACCACTATCACCCGCACATCATCTTGGTCGAATTGTATATTCATCGTGTATTAAAATTGTTATTGCTATACCATTAAACCATCTTGACATAAAAAAAAATCAAAATTTACTTAAACATTTTCATTTTCATCTTTCGGGAAATTTGTTTTGTTCTTCCCCGAAGTTTTTCCTCAACAATTTTTTTTTTTAGTTTTATACCTTCCTCTTATGTTTTAAACCAAACACACGGTAAATCTTTATCTTCCAAATGAAAAAACAGAAGGATTAGTTAGTAAAAAGTCTGTTGTTGATATTTTATATATCTGTTTTCAAAACAATAAACAGAATATAAAATGAAAAAGAAGTCGGAAATTGAAGTAAAGTAAAAATTCGTTGATTTGATAACAAAATAAAATAAAAAGTTAAAATCAAAGTGAAATGTACTTGAGAGTTAACGATTTTTTTATGGTAAACTTTCATTTTTATTGTAGGTGTGTGTATATAAGTAATGTGTGTGTGTGTTTATTTTTATAATAAGGAGATTTTACGGGTGATAATGAATCCTTACGGGAGCGTGGCATTATATTTTATAATATTGGAGGAACACAAACAAATTTGTAATGCATAATACATTTTTATATATCTAGATAAAATACTCCGTATACAGGTGGTAATAATTTACCGCCATTTTTATGGTTGCATAAAAAAAATTCGATATCAATTTTAAATTTTAATCAATCTACACCATAACATGTTCAACGAATATATTATTTCTTAGATAAGTCTGTATATATATAAATAAGGTGTTTAAGTACGCGAGAGGTACCTAACGCACCTGAAAAAAAAAATTTGGACATTAAAATAAAAAATTTATTTTCATTTCGAATTTTATTGTTCTGTTTGCTGATTTAACTTTCGTTCATCTTAAAGATATTAAATTCAATTTTCGTATATTTTTATCACCCAAGAAAATGCCTTTATACATCTCTCCTTTGTGTGCGAATGGTTAGGTACCAAATATATTATAACATATGAGGAAAAAATTTAGTCACGCATTTTCCAAACATTTTCTTTAATATTTAATGTAAAATATTCAAGGAAAAAAAGAAAAACTGGGTAATTTTTTTTTATTTATATTTACGTGACACCCTTTTTTCATCTTAACTTAAACAAACAATAGAAACATATAATCATACCGAGGTACATTTGTTGTTATATACGAGCATGTTTGTTTGTTTTGTTCCTGTATATAGGTAGCAGTGTTTATGTTTACTGTATATATGGGGGCAGGTATATATGGAAAACCATTACTTTACTTTACTAGCCTGGTTTTCCCTTTAGAGACAGTTAAATAAAAATAAATTGTTTGAATTCATTAGAAAATGTATATAAATGGAACTAGAACCTATATAATGTCGTTAGTTGTCGTTTGTCCAAAAATATTTTATGGTTGAATAGTATCGATATTACGGGTAACTAACGGTAAACAGAACGGTTAATTAAAAATGTATTTAAAAGAAGTGGGCGGTTTTTATAAAACTGGAAGAAGCTTTTCTATAAAAATTATCATAAAATATCGAAGTAATATGATAATTTTTGGATCTTGACAGTGTCCTGTCCAATAAATTTTGAACAGCATCTATTTTGTTTATTCGAAAAGGACAGCCCCCCACTATAAACTCGTTGTTTTTATTTGAAAATAAATGTAAAAGGTGGACATCAATTCTTACAATGAAGCTTACGAAAGTTAATTTTCATTTCACATCAAAATACAGGGTGGCAATATGTAAGTCCTTTTTTCATTTGTAAATACACACTTTGGGATAAATCAGTTTGGGATGAATCCTCAATTTCAGCTCGAATGTTGTTTGTAAGTTGTCGCTCCGTCCTGTTGAAACCAAAAGTCATTGAGACGCGATTCATTTAGTTTGGGCCACAAAAAAACAGTTAACATGTTGCGATAACGTTCCTATCACTCACTGTAAGCGCATTTTCCTGTTCGTTTAAAAAAACGGCCCAATGATGGCACCAGCCCATAAACCACACCAAACAGTGACTCTTGAAGGATGAGCTTCTGCTTCGTGAATAACATGAGGATTATGAGGATAATTTAAAACCTAAGAGAGTTTATAACCATATCGCGCCATTCTTGAGTTATTTGGAACAAAATTTAAACTGGAAGGCTGACTATTAGATGAAAAGGGACATAATTCGAATTTTATAAAGCGAGGTCTAGCATCGCATAAAGAATGAGCTGGAAAGCTCGAAATGAGGTGTGCAATATAAATTTTATTGTGACAAAATAAATAAATTATCCGCCCCCAAAATTCGAAAATTTTGCTTATTGACGTACCCATTAAGATGCAAATGAGCTTCATCGCTAAAGACGATTTTTGATGAAATTAATTTTGCGTGGATGCAAATGAAGATTAATGTGCCAGTTTCTGGTTCAGTAGGACGTCCATGATGCCCAAAACTCTCACGTAATTTGCGAAATATTGTTAATTTGGGCAATCAAAATGCGTTGTTGTGTTGTTAGCGACTCCATGATGATAAATGGCATATTTTTGACTTTTCATATGTCAAAGAATTTTTTAAAACAGATATCATTAAGTACTAAAATTCATCGATTGAAAAAGGGACAAACAGATGGCCCACCCTGTAATTCCAATTTACAAAGGTCCTTAAATAGTAATATTATCCATGTTATAAAAACAACATCAATGCTTTAAAATTGTAGCATGCATAACAACGATATCCATCTGTTAAACACTGATGACGTGGAATATATCATTTTTTATATTGACTAGGACATTTACATTTTTTTGCGTAGTCAATAGTTTTATAAATGTTAGTTCTTACATTACAGTCAACGTGTTTCTGTCTAGCCCTGACCAACAGCAAGCGAGAAACATCCTAAGAAATTATTATTGTTAACTATCAAATTTATAATTTGACTAAATAAAAATACGGTCAAACATTGGACCTTCGAGAAAAAAAAATCACGTTAGGTGAGAAGTTAATGCTCTACAACAACGAGAACGAGAAATTATAATGGAGAAATTGCTGAAAGGACAAAGTGATCTGAGCGAACAGATACAGAAGCTAATCACAAACGTAAGAAAGGACCCATCTGACAGAAGAACAAATGCCAACAATAGATACAAGGAAAACAACAAGCTGTTAATTAACTACGAAAGAATAGACAACTCGCTTTACGTAGAAAAACGTAAGCACATAAAACGTGCTTGTGATAGCACAACAGCTGATGTCAACTCTAAGCTGGAAACGGCTGCAATAAAACCAACTGTTACAGATGACTTCGTAACTGAAAAAATGCCAATAGTAGGAACCATAACCAAGCTAGCAAAGCTGAATGATTTGCGGATATCGAAAAAACTCAACCAGCGAGCACAACTACGGCATCACTACAAATCGCATCCAAGTTGACAATTCCGAAGATTCAAGATCACAAGGACGATCCCAAGAAAAGGCTGCTCAGAGAGCAGTTAAGAAAAATAAATCACTTGGAGAATATTACCACGCAAGCATTCGGCCTCATAAAGGAAAGAGAATAATATTAATGGGTGACAGTCGTTTTATCGTAAACAATTTAGTGTTTGAATTTAACGTGAACATTTTACCGTAGAACAGTTTATCTTGGACACAATTGACCGTGGACACAATTTATCGTGTGGACAATTTATCGTATGCCAGTTTTTCATAGTTTGTAAAATTGACCGTATAACAAAATTATGTGTAAATAAAAAATTAAAGTGTCTTCGGTTTATAAATCTCCATTAAACTCGCATTTATTAATCGTTTAAAATGGGATTGAATATGTTGGATGGAATTGAGATACCTGGGAAGGAATTTGGCCATTTCTTAACCGATTATGATGATATTAAGCATGTTGGATGGAAATGTGATGCTCAAATGATTTTGCGAGAAAATCTGCATTATGGCCATCTGGGACGGAATTCAACTGATAAAAAATCAAATGTTTATCTTGTGTTCGGGCAATCATAATTTATAATGCTGCCACAAGTTTAACAAAATATGTTACAGAACGAATGCAGTTTACCAATTTGCATGATCTATGGAGAAGATACAAGCCACCAGACACTCAATCTACTTCATACAAAGCAGCCTATAGCTACAACTTCTAGAAGCATTGCAACTAACAGTGCGATGAAAACGCACGAGACAACGCTTTTAGATCAAAACCACTAGGTTTGATGGAAGAAAAGAGCTTTTAAGATTGCTGATCGACACCGGTTCACAAACTTCATTCATAACAACAGAAGCGAAACAACGTTTAAATCTAGTAAGACGTAACATCAGTACAGAGTTCCATCGTGTAGGCGGACAAGTTGATTGTCAATTTTCAATAGAAACTGAAGCTCTAGTAATAGCCAAAATAAGCAAAAATCTGTCGGGAACCCCATTTAAGTTTGAAAAATGGATAACGAGCTGCTATTGGCTGATCCGAACTACAACATAATACACTAGATGAATATTATTACACGCAGATCATGAAACCACAGTGCAAAACAGGAAATAAAAACGAACCAGCAGCACAGATCACAGAATTTGGATGGGTCATTTTAGAAAGGATCTCTACACCCAACAAGACAACAAAGTTAAAATAACTTATTACTTACTTTACTCACATCGACTGAGATAGACGAACAACTAAAAGTACTTTGGGAATTAGAAGAAATGCATCCCCACGCATTCTCACAAACCCAGAGAAGGACTATGAGGATTTCTTTCGTGAAACGCTCAAGCGACTGAAAGATGGGCGCTACGAATTACGCATCCCATTCCAGAAGGATCCAACTACGCATTTGGGAGATTCTAAACGTATGGCAATAGCAAGGTTCCCTCAAGTCGAAAGAAGGTTGCCAAGAGAATCAAATCTCAAAAAAAGCTATACAGACTTTATGCGTGAATATGAACAACTTAGTCGCACGGAGATAATAAAAGTGATGAAAGCCTTCATCGGACAGCACGACTAAAAACAACATCCAACATTAATGTTGAATGGTCCAACGTTGGTCCAACAACAGGATTTAATATCAATTCTAATTCGATGGAGAAAACATAAATTCGTTATCAAAGCTGATATAGAGAAGATGTTCCGCCAGGAAGCTGTAGAGAGAATCTTAAAAAAAGAAATCAAAACGTTGAAACTTAAAACAGTAACATATGAGAATCAGCAACATATTTAGTCACAAAAGTCTTATGTCAATTAGCACATTAACGCAATAACTAGCACACATTAGCACAAAACGTTTAGAGATTTCTATGTAGATGATCTGCTTTCAGGAGAGGATACATTAGAAGCCCAATCAAAACTTTAAAGGTTGTAAACTAAAAAATGGGCAAGTAACGAAAAAGAATGGACAACATATCTACCTACAACATCGAAGAAACAATTAAGACGCTCGGAGTAACCTGAAACCCCAGTTTTCGACATTTCTGGGTTTACGATTTCATTGTCCGAAAATGATAGAACCAACGAAAAGGCGGATATTGGCAAATAGCCAAACTATTCGATCCAAGAAAAATTATCAGAAACTATGGATAGCTGGTGTCGGATGGGATAAAACTCTAAGTATTGAACTACAATAACAATGGAGTCAATTGAAAGAAGGTTTGAATTACATCAAATTGCAAATGTTACCATAAGCAGATGGATATAACACAGGCAACAAGTATAAAGTGAACTACTTGGATGCAGCGATGTATCAGAGAAGGCGTTTGCAGCAGTGGTGACATATCGTGATACATCACGTTAATCATTTGTTTCTCTACTAAAGCTTCTCTACTAAATTCACCTGGAACTGGTGAGTAAGCTAATAACAGTTGCGTTCCTGACCGCATTTAGACGATTTACCTCAAGAAGGGGAACACCTTTAAACATATACAGTGGCAACGGTATCAACTTCGTTGTACCTCGGAATGCGCTAAGTCAGGAGATATATGTGACTATACAACAAGCAAACAACAACGCATCTCAGGAAGCAGCTAATTATGAAACAAACTGGCAATTCATCCCGCCCGATGGTCCTCACTTGGGGGCATTTGGGAATATGGAGTCAAATGAACGAAAGGCTGCTTAGAAAAAGTTATCGGTGAACACTAACCTACAAGGAGTTCAGCACCGTGCTAGAACAAATTGAAGCATGTTCAAACTCCAGACCGTTTCGTTCACTCTCGTAGATGATTTTGATGCTTTGATACCTGGACATTTTTTATCGGGAGACCGACCACTGATTTGAAGCCCTGAGACAGACAAAACCAACATAAGTGCAAAATAGAAGGAGACTCAATCAAGACTCTTTCAAAGATGACTCAAGGATTTTGGAAAGTATGGTCCAAGGAACACTTAAGCAGTCTACAACAAAAGTACAAATGGAAAGAACTAAAAGCAAACTAGGATTGGACAGCTAGTTTTAATAAAGGATGAGCATTTCACTTACAAAGTGGGCAATGGGAAGGATACCAGATACACATCCAGGATCAGATGGTCTAACCAGAGTGGTATCAATAAAAAGTCCAAAAAACACCACCTTGCAGAGACCTATTAAAAAGATAAATCCCCTCCCAACTGAGGATATTCAAGATACAACAAGCAAACCAGATGAAGATGTAACAACAAACGACAACAATGCAGGTCTCGAATTGCCATGCTCACCTAGATGATCTATGCAGCACTGCTCAAATTGTTAATTACGTTTAGATTTCAAAATTCGAGCACACTACCATACAGTATCACATCGTTCTAACCAACTATTATGCAGAATTAGCTGCCTATAAGGGCTCCATCGACCGGCTAGCTAAATATTGTTTAGATGCTAACGACAAGTTCAGAATCACTAAAAGATCAAGAGGGACTAATAGAACCATCGTTCGAGCAATCCTTACAAGAAATTGGGCAAACGGATGAATTGCTTCAAACCATAAAGTTAGTTTTGGAAGCGGCAAACAGGGATTTTTTAACTTAGGAGGAAATATAGCCAACGAGCTCTTCGGAGTTCTAGATGACAGAGCCGCGGTGCGTTATGAACAGGAAATAGAAAAACTCAAGCAGAACAACAACCATTTCACGGCGCTATTAAAGAATTAAACGTCAATCATAAACGAAGAAGATATTAACAAGAATTAGCTGGTATTCAAGATTCAGATAGAGAAGCCTTTGGAGAACAACAATGAAATTCAAACAATGTTACACATGATTGCATTCAAGGAAATTCCAGATGCACTGATAGACGTAATATTGGATACACACAAGAGAGAGTCATTACCACGAGGGTTTTGACGACTCAACAACTTTAAAAAAATAGATCTCAAGACAAGAAATCTAGTACCTGAACTTATGCTTCCCAACATCCAGGACACTGATGACATAATGGCACAACCAAGACAAAGCTGCAAGGAAAATATTTGACATTTGAAGTGAAGCTATCATTAGTATATAAGGAAGTATACCAAATATATAAGCCCATTCCGCTGCCTACCCCCTACATTCCATCTATATTTATACGACCACAAATGGAACTTCTTGTGACAGATTTGCATCGGCCCACATATTCATCAGTGACAACTTCCGAATGGCAAAACTGTATCAGCACCAACGACTTTAGCATATGCCAATTAACCTAGGCTTTGTATCAGAATCAAGAACCCGATGTTTTATGCGAACTGCTAAAATAAGACTGAATAACAAATGCGGGCTGGTCGAAACGAAGACGACATATTTTGCTTTTACCAGATTTGGTTAGTTTTGAAGCGGCCTTGATGGGTAAAGATTGTGGACACGAATTAAAAAAACTTTGATTGAACAAGGACCAAATTCGTGCCGCAATGGTAAATGGCCTCTAAAAGGCCGATAAAAGTCAAGGAATCGAAATTTTTCAACTTGTCTTTTTTTACATGAATTGAGAGAAAGAGAAGTGAGAAGTATTCTTATAAAACTGTAAAGGCAAAATGATGTTATCGAAGATTTATGCTAACAACATGACAAAAATTTCCGTTTTCATGGTACCTCCCGATCAAAACGACAAAGATTTTGAAGTTTAAAAAAATTTGAAGTGCAACTTTCTCCAATTATCTAACCATTCAATAAATAAGTTTCGCAGTTTCGATGGGCTGAAATATTGAGCATAGCTATTCTGGAGGATTTTTTTAAAGTTTGGAGTGGCACATAAAATGCAACAGCTTGATACTTCGTGCCACAAGCCACCGAACAATGTAACGTTCTAAGCCCGAATACGACACAAAAAATGGCCTATCACAGAAATACAAATGTTTGCTCCTGATCCTGATTTACAAAAAGATCAACTTGTGTCACACATCACAAAGCCAAAAAAAATATATAAAATTAATCCCTATGTAATAAATGTATTCTCGCATAACAAATCAACATCCTTTTTGGCACAACATTATACCATTAACCATATTTCCATAATAAAGCAAATAACAACAACAAAAAATATCCTTTCATCACTTTTAGATACCCTAACAAAAAAAGCTCTTACATATTATTCCTTTTGCTGCTAAAACAACACAGCATACACAACCCAATAATCTTTTTGATGTTTAAGGATATATTCATGTGTAGTACTAATCTAATATTATTTCCAAAATACAATTAGATACAGATACGACAAAACATTTTATATTTTTTTTTTGCTTTCCTAATAAATTTATGTTTATTTAATGAATCAAGCATAAAATAAAATTTGCATAATTTTTTATTATTATTTGTTGCTGTAACAAGACAACATACTTACGTACACATAAAATTTTTATATTTTTGAATATTAATTTAACATAAATTTTTTTTATACAAAGTCTAAATGTGTTAAAATAATATTATGCTTAAATAAAAAGAATAATAATATTAAAATAAATATTCATTTATTTATGATTCTTGTATATTAAATAAAAGTCCCAAAGTTTTTTTTTTGTGCTAAAATATTAACACAAAAATAAAATTTTTAAAGTTTTCCAAAAATTAAAATTCAAAACAGGAGATTTTTATATTTACTTTTGGTTGGTTGTGTTGTAAATTTTTATTTTTTAAATTAATTAATTTATAATTAATGTTTTTGTTTTAAAACTTTTAAGGCAAGTATATAAAAGGGACTAATCAAATCGTAATTAAATGTCTGAATGTTGTACCGCCCAATTCTCCAAAAACAAAAAATACTGGGCAATCTCCCCTCGCACGATTTGTAAAAGAAGTTCATCCCTATAAAATGTATACGAGGCGCAGTATAAAATCATCGTTCATTGATCAATTTGCATAATAAAATTTCAAGTAGCTAGCATTGTACCGTGTGTTCATTTGATAAATTGCACACAGAATAATCTTAAAATTGAAATTATCTTGGTGTTTGGTAGTCAAAACTGTAAACAAAAACTGGACAAAACTGTAAACAAAATTGGAAACAAACAACACGACGAGCATTATAAAAAACTAAAGCGGAGGTAACACAACGAATACATCGCAGTAAGTCGCTACATCAGTTGCGCTCCCCACTACCATGCCACACATCACGCCATCCGCCATTTTATAATTAATGAAAATTAATTTAAAATAAAGTTTTATAAATTACATAATTAAATTAATAGCTCAAAATACATAATTAGTTTAAAAAAATGTAATAATAAATTAAAAATAGTTTAATAAATGAAAATACATTCTACAAATGGTGACCTCGATGTGATCAAGTTGGGGTCACCAATTGTAACATATTTATATCGGATTGTCTATAATAATTTATCCTTAAATTAAAATATTAAGTTTATTTTTATTTATTAAACTATTTTTGTTGTTATCATTTTGTTGTTGTTGTAGCCACTTTTGCCATCTCGTCTGCTGTCCTTTTTCTTCAACATGTGCAATGGACGTAGTTTTGCTGATGAAGGAGGTCGGCAGATTCCTAGTTCCAGCATGTGTTGGAATTCTAAGAAGGTTGGTTTGTGGCGAATTGGATCAAGCCGTCTTGGTCTTGAAAAATGGCAAATGCATTGTAGTCACGATATGATGAACTATATTGTGCATTATCGGAGCGTTATAGTTTGGTGGAGCTGTTAGAGAAGGGAGTTTCTTTAACAGTGCTCCATAGCCATTGCTACTTGTATAATACTTAGTGGAAGGATCAATCAATTTGTGATTTTTCAGATCCACTAAACACCGGATTTTGTTAGGAAATCCGCACCGATGATGGGACGGTTGACAATAGCGAGGGTGAAGGCTTGTTTGAACGAACGTGTGTTCGTGAATAAGTGTTTATCGTGGTACCATTTGCTACTGCTAGAACTAAATCGGGATTTCGATTTGTTCCGAAGCAATAGTATTTGCGGTACGGGATTACGCTTAAATCAGCGCCGTTATCAATCAGAAATATGATTTGATTCACCGAATTTAGTAGAAACAGGCGGCTGTGCTGTGATTGTCTTAGGTCTGCCGGTACAACCTTAAGACTTATTGGTTTGAGGATCCCTCTTGTTGTGTAACAAAAGTGCATGGTTGAGTGCATTTTGATGCTGTGTTACCAAATTATGTGTGATACCAACATCAGTTGGGTAGAAATTGGTATGTTGGTGATTATTATTTTGTTGAAATGAACTTCCCTGATTTGGTTGTGATTTTAATTTATTTATAGGAGAAGGAGTCTGCCCCATGGCGATTGTAAATGCATAGGTTGTCGCTGTGCGTCTGAATTATTCTCTAGCTTTATTAACTCGTCGCTAATTTATTTGGCGCGTGTATCTCTGAGCTTGGTGTACGCGTGTCGCGATTGATTGAACTCAAAATCTGAGCCCGCGTGCAAATGAAGTCACGCGGTAGATCAACATTGCTTGTCTGATCCATAGTTTTGTGATGACGTTGATCGTGAAATTTTTGCCGGCCAACGATTTGATTCGGTGCAATATGTCCAAAGGTTTTTGATCACCAATATCGGTTTTGCTTAAAACCGTCTCTAATTTACACTCCTCGGAGCCTATGATGCCAAGAGAGGCAACAATGTATGCACAAACTTTCGTTTGTCGCTGGTGATCTTGTTCGAACAAAATTTCGGCTGATATGAACCAACTCTTCGGATTTGTATCCCAGAATGCTGGTAGCCGCGCCAAATGTCTTGACGGGGCTATTTCAGGCTGGGCTTGCACATTTGAGTGGCGATTTGCGTCATTATTTACCACGATTTTATTTTCGCCATTATTTGCTATGTTTTAAGAGCAAATAGAACGGTTCACATTTTAAAAAAAATATTCAGATACTTAAAAAATATTTTGTCGCACTTTTAAGAAATGTTTGCTTAAACACGCGATTTTGAACTATAAAAGAACGAATTAATTTTTAGAATTTGGGTCGTAGACAATGGACATGTGTTTTGTATTTGCGAAAATAATGCGCTTACCACGAGTGCGGGTTTGGGCTACTATTTCACAAAACTTGTCTTATAGTTTAAATTTATATAGAATTAAAACACCATGCACTTTGTTTTTAATAAAAGTTACTTTATTTCATTTTATACTAAAATAACCAAAAAATCATTCACCTGTTCTGCGGTAAAAACCAACGTCTAGGGTCACCAGATATGGAGTCTGCTTTTATCTATATATCTGGTGACAATCACACCCCATAGTGGAACTAGAATTGGGGTTATCTTGATAATTATAGCAACGTTGTCAAATTTACAGAGGTTCTGCGGTTTTTTCTTCTAAAAGGTTCTATTGTTGAAAATAAATTATTGGGGTAACTACTTCATACACATTTTCGACAATTCACATAAAACTTACATTTGAAATTCCATGAAATGGCCATGAAATAAATACCAGGTAGTCTTAAATTATATTAAAAACACTTGTTTGGTCAATTATAGAAAAATCTTTTGCACGCACCTAATTTGGTTATAATCGTTTAAGACATTACCTAATTTGGTTATAATCGTTTAAGACATTACCGAGTTGCGTTCAGTTTTTCAATTTCCAGAATATCGCTAAAAATTAAATTTAAAATTCTTCCTCCATCCTACAAATTAAATTCGAACAATAAGAACCCCAAATTTCATTCAACCTGACCCCGAGGTAAAGAATTTCATACATAGATGATGTTAGAATTCCAACCAAAAATCAATGAGTTTAATTATAAAAATTAATTTTTAAGGAGAAACTGGAGAAAGCAAAGGCTGCTAGACTTATTTTGGTTTTGAAGTGAATCAGATCTATCAAGAAAAATTATTTATGTAGTTTTGTTTTTTGGTCACCCAGTAAAATCATAGGCCTGCTACAATCTTGTTTGGCATTTTATGGATATTTAATTGATTTTTTAATCGATAAAATTTACGCTTGGTTCCTACCCTGGTTGGAATAAACAGAATTTATTATAACGTTCTTGTAAGATACGCTTCGTTCTTTGAAAAGATGAACAAATTCCAAAACTTGATTCAATATCTAGCCTTAAATTACAATTTCATCATGCAACCCGTATTTAAGCACACAGTCTCAGCAAAGGGCCACCACCAAATAATTAATGATAAATAATTGTCTCGTTATTAATTTCCGGCAAACTATACTGATTCCAAAAAACTTCTACATTTTCCAACCAAAATAAATTTAAAGTTAGCGATACAAATGAAGTTTGTGCGTAATCGGCCAAATTTTATTTCGTATGGCCAAATGAAATTTATGTCTATTGGTTGATGTTTAAAAGCATCCATATCTGATTCTAAAAATTAAATTAAATGTTCCATTTCTTGGTAAAACGGTAAAATTAGGTACCATTGGCAGAAAAATCATGTGCGACTGTATCTCCATATATATTTAAATTTTGAGGTTAATCAGAGTGATTCTCATGATGTCCAAATTCCAATACATTACTAAATATTATCTTTGAATTACAGTTGTATCAACTTAAATTTAACCGTACAAAGCCAAGACGAGGCGAGTTCCTTTCAGTATGGTCAGATTCTAGAGCATTGTCTTTAGATAGGCATACATATTGAGCAACAAAAAAGTTCAGCCCAAACTTCAGTTTAGAATCTCAATTAATAAAAAAGGCCAAATTCCAGATCTTTGCTGAATATTCATTTTAGAATCACAACCCTATTCTATAAACCAAACATCAGCACTTTGGGTAATGAAACAACCAACCATCATCTACAATTAGTATTATATCCTTCAAACCGAATTGGAAACTGCCTTATTCGAAATGAATAAAATCCTCAAGCGGCGTGCTTTATGATGAGCCGGTGGAATTCATCGGCCCGCATTTCTTCAAATAGATGATGGTTTCAAATGATTACACGGTTAACCATTACAACAAATCGTACTGTGTGTGTACACGTTGTCGTAAAAGAAACATCCAAAATCGCAAATGGGCTTGAAAATTTTATATTCTTTACGATAGGCTCCATTTATTTCGCTGAATATGAATTTGTATAAAAATTGATTGTTTCTACTCGTATATACTATCCTGTTCATAATTGTTATGCAAGCTAAATTTTCAGTGCAACGTAACACAAACCCCTTCAAAATAAGACAAGTAAAACAATTTCCCAATTTTGCATCTGGGTAAAGAGTTAATGTCAGGTTAGGAACTAAGGACTAATTTTGAATTCAACGTTAACTTAGAAGAAGTAGTTATTTGTTGATAAAATTAAATCAATTGTTCAATGCTTGCGTAAGGCATGCTGATCTAGGCAGCAAGACATTTGCTTTATTGAAGTGCATCGAAATGATTCGCGTAGCATTGTTGCACTACTTTCTGTTAAACTATTTGCTGGATGGGTTGCGCTCGAGTCGATTCCGTTCATTGAACCGCCTTGTGATATACGACATTTTTCGTTTTGTTGTCGGGTGCACAAACGAACAAAGCGAATGGTTTGCCGACACGTGAACATGCTACGTATACAATTGACCGTGAGAGAAACATTCATTTACTAGATTCAGGCCACAAACACTCAAGGATTGGCCAGATTTGTTGATCGTCATGGAGAATGCAAGACGAATCAGAAATTGAATTCGTTTAAACTCGAATGACATATTTGTTGGGATAACCGGAATTCTTGGAATGAGAACATCCTCAACTTTGAACTTTCCTTTGAGTATCGTCGCGTGAATCACATTGTCTATGAGTTTTCTCATCACCAAACGCGTTCCGTTACATAGTTTTGATTGGTGTAGATATCGAAGCATGACGACTACCGAGCCATGCTTCAGTTGTTAATTGTGCGGTGGCAAGCCAGGCAGATCCAATGAGTTTAAAAATTCAGTTGGATAGTTGGTTCCCTCGTCTTCGTTTGTTACACAGCCGATAGATTTGAAGAAATGCAGTAGACCAACGTTTTGAGTTTGAATTGTGACGTTTAAGTGATCCACATCTTTGTTCTTTGCCGCAAGAATTACTCGTTCACACAACCAATTGTAATTTTTGGGGTTAGGAATGATGTTCGGGAACACTTTAGACGAACACGAAATTGCAAAAGTTCGGTCCGTTCCATTCGTCGACAGGAACACGGCCATTACCGATAATCAGCAATTGCCTGGAGGAATCTTCAGCAGATGGATCGTATAGCAATGTTACTCACATGTTTGTCGTCAGCTGAAATTTCTTCACATAGCGCTAGACAGTAGAATCATTGCGCCTCCAAAACATCTTGAGTCATTGCGCAGATCTTTCATCCATCGTACATTCATACCAGATAATAATTTTACTTGATACCAAACTTTGGCCATTGCTGAGTGTTTCGCAATATTGCATGTCGGTTTTTCATTCATTCAAACTTTCAATTAACGGCAATTTCAACGCTGAATGACGTCATCCATCTAGCAACGTGGCAGCACTCCCAGAAGAAGCAACTACTACAGCAATTTCGGATCTCGCACTAACAGTAGCCAAAATCAATGACATGAAGAATGTCTCAATAAGCCACCATTTCTGTTGAGGGCTCAACAATGGTACATTCGTTCGAACTGATTGGTTCAATGCATCTCGATCGTATTCACGTTCACGTTCCAATCCTCGATTGAAAGCATCGTTCTTTCCACGATATGCGTTGGCATTCCTAACTTGACTAACAAACTACCGCACATGGGATAACACATATCTTCAATCAAAAGCAAAGCTCGATATCGGGGTTCCCTGAACTGACACGAATTCGATGTAAAATGTCTTTTGAGTTTCTAACATGTCATCTTTGTACTTGTTCCAAAGTTCACGTGAATTCGTTGAGAAGCATGTTGAAATAGTGATAACAAATAATGATGCGCACACAATCACAAATGTGATAACCTCACAAAGTGAACATTATCGAAAGTAATTTACCGTTCCACGATCGAAAATAGAATTCCACATAATTACAAACGAGTCTGCCTGGAAAATCAAACACACAGTCGAAAATTACCGATTGGATTGATTGTCGATGCGCGCACAATGACAAACTACATAACCTTTTACAATGTGCAATTCATCAAACTGAACTCACCTCTTTGAAATCACTTTTCGCTGATGAATTTCAGAAAAAATCGTTTGATTTAATTGATTCGAATTCAAATGTAGTAACCGTCGAAAACTGAATGTGCTGAGTGGTATGCAACAGAGACATGAAATATTTAAACCAGAAACAAATGAAAACAACAACAAATTACCATATCTTATTTCTCAAGCGTAGACAGTTGGTGAGAGATTGACAAATAATATATGAATGGTCTTTTTCATACTTTTCCAATGCGCGGGAAAACTTCTCGAGGCCAAGACGAACAAAAAAATTCATAGAAATCAGTCAATCCGTTCTCGAGATATTATCAAAAAAGGTGTTCCTTACAAAATGTATGAGAAAATGAAAGTTATTTTTCGTGAATTTTTCCGAAGTTTTAATAGTTATTCCGCTTTTCGGGGCGGAGACATATTCAACTAATCAAAGATAATAAAAAACGGTCCAGCCGTTCTTGAGTTATAAACGGTATAACTAACCCGACTTTGTTTTATATGTATAGGTTTTTATGGTACAGCGACACTACGAGTAATAGCGGAATTTCGGATAGATGATTTATCTTTCAGCGCTCAATAACCCACCTCAGATAGCAAATAAAAAAACACAGTACATATTGCTGTGGTAAGTCTGCTGATTACTAATATAGTGTATTCCCCTCCTTTCGATTTTACCACTTCAGTCTGGTTACTGAAATTTTTTATAAAATCTGTGGGCATATTGTTCTACACGTTATAAAATTCCATGTTTTCTGTTCCGTTATTCCAACCTCACATGGTATTTCCCGTTTGATGTGAGCTCAAACGTTCTCTATAATATTTAGGTAAGGACTCTATGGTGGCCATTTTAATTTTCACACAATTCTTCCTTTATATTTGCATTATCGTTCTGCAGCATGAAATCTGTTTAAACTCTATGGAGATTGTTTTATTATTTTGGGACTGTTTGGTTTCATTTTAATGGTGTATTTTCTGATGCCTTATTCCTTCAATCTACTTCAAATAGTTGGTTGGCTTGTTTTATTTTCTCTTTAAGAATTTATTATGTTTTGGAGATTTCGTTGCGTTGTGGACGGCTTAACTTGTACAGCTGTAGTAATCAATACATCGCCTCTAGCAGCTGTCGTTCGATTTCTGCCAATTGCAACTAAATATTTTATACCATTAACGTTTTGCTTTTTGATTTGGTATAAAATCGTCCATCTGTGACAATTCAATGGTCAACATTTCATTTTTGAAATCAGATCTACCATAGCTGCATGACTTCCACGTTAAATTCCGGTTTCTTAACCATTTTTAATGAAAACTAACCCAATAAATTATAAATAAGTGAACACTAGATGCAATATACAATAAAACAAAATTTAGTTTTACCGCTATAGAAATCATGAAAATCAGTGGTTTTGTTTTTCACAACCAATTTTGAATCAACATATCATTGCACAAACAGTTGTGAATCAAGTTCATTGCTGTAATTGTGCGAAATAAAAAATAAAAATAAAAATTTGTATTGAATTGAAATTCAATACAAATTTTTATTTTTATTTTTTATTTCGCACAATTGGTACTGCTGTATGGTACTGAGAAAAACAAATTTTTGTTTTAGTATCGTAATGTAAATGCCCCTAAATGTATGCACTGGTTTGTTTCTTTAATAAGTGTTGAGTATCATAATTTCGTATAATTTGCTTACTAAACTTTACTTATATTGTTTATATGTGTAAAATTTATTAATAAATTTCTAATTTTTAATTATTGCTGATCTAAACATTGCAAATTATAATAAATTAATAACCACTTATCTTGGACACACTCTTTATTTCGTAAAAACAAATAAACTTATCGTTTGACGGAATTTTTAATATTTTTAAACTAAATTTGACAATTTGTACGGTGTTTCAAACCTAATATTGATAATCATGTATTAATCTTTCGATTTTATATTTCTTAATGCCTTGATGTAAATTTTTTTTTGCTGTTTAGAGGGAAAATATTGAAAAAATGTATTTGTGCGTTTAAAAGAAACGATAAAGTTTGAAACCTAACCATAGACAAACTAGACATTATATTGGGATAATCATGTATTAATCCGTTAATTATACATCTAAGTTCACGCTAAAGAAAGAATTAGGTCAATTGGAGTACCATACAGCCTTAAGTTAATGAAATTAAAAATAATTAAAAATAATATTTTCTTAAAAATTATTATTTTTTTCATGTAAAAGGTGAACAAGTGGTGCAGTGGTTAAATCTTCGAATTGGACCGGAAGATACTGGGTTCGAATTCCACCAGAGGCTGGACGCAAAGCGAATTTTCCTCATCGATTACGATCGATGATGTTAATAAACACAACTAAGACACTCTGTTGGAGTGAACAATTCAGTGCGACCCACGGTCCATGTCAGTGTACAGGTTGATGCAGAGCTTGCAATGTGCAGGTGGTACACTGTGATTGTGTGAATGGGCTTTAAAGGACATTAAATCCATTGGACATCTAATACTTTCTTAAAAAAACAAAAATGTTTGTTAAATTTATCTTGTACAAATAATTTTGAATAGGATAGTAGTATACAGTGGATATAAAAATGAAGGAAAATCGTTACCGACAAATAAGCAAAGATATATGAATGAATTTAATACGTATACATAAAAAAATTTGTAATTTCCGTATTTTCCGTCTTACTTTTCTTCTATTGGTATAACACTAACATACATACACACAGGTACATGTGCTTTCCTTATAAATTTTAGATATTAGATTTTCTTTACTGCTACGTACCATTTCAGATATTATGATTATTATAAATACGTAAGTAGAGGATAAAATTTTCTTTTTGTAGCGCAACAGTGATCCGTACACAAAAAATCCACTTTGAATAAAATATAAGAGGAACAATGGTTATAGGAAGCAAAAAGGATTATCACAATAGAGAAATCGAATCGTATGTAAGAAAGATGAATAGATTAGTTTTCTTTTTGTGTAAGTTCTATAAATGTACGATGATATGGAAAATCGTGAATGTTGTAATAAATTAATTTATTATTATTACCGACATTAATAGTAATAAACGTAATAATATAGTTTTCTAAATTACACACAATAACATTAAGAACGATTTTAATACATTTCTATGGTGCCTACTCTACTCTGGATCTGTGTGCTAAATAGAATTTAGTCATCGGAAATCATTAGCAACAGTTTATTAACTAGAAAGCGTGATTATATGGATAATGGGGAGATTTTATCTTGTGTGAGTTTCCGTTATTGACAATAATATTATTAGGTCGAGTAACACTGTTCAAGTGGATAACCCTTAAATCTTTAATTACACCACAATACAAATCGTTTTCTATCGTAGCGAGTGTTTTTTTAGAGGTTCACATCTTGGTTGGCAACACTGTTTAACAAACGATTTGACAGCTGACATTTGCTTTGTCATTAGTTTGATTTGCCATTTTGATGTTGCTTGCAAATTGATGAATTTTTTTATCAAAATAATGGTTCTGTTCGCCAAACTCATCGTGCATTACGTTCATTTTACGGTCGTCATAATCGTCCATCAGAACGAGTAAAGCAATACGTATACTCTACACGATAATACGCATTCAGTAAGACGTCAAACACTGTGTACCGAACAAGCGATAGACACTGTACAGCGTAGCATTGAGGAAGACCCAAATCAATTAATTCTACGTCGTTCTAGAGCAATTGGAGATGTGTCCATCCATTTTATTGAAGATTTTATCTAAGAATCTTGATTTATGTGCGTACAAAATTCAACTTATGAAGGAATTAAAGCTATCCGATCATCGCACACGCCGCCAATTCGGCTAATGGGCTGAAGCATAAATTGATATTGATTGGGATGAAGCTCTCTTTTTGGTTGACGTTAATAAACATAATTGTCGGATTTAAAGTGAAAATAATTCACAAGCTTTTGGCGAAACACCATTACATAAGGAGAAAATCACTGTTTGGTGCGCTTATAGGCCAGCGGAATCATTGGTCCATATGTCTTCAAAAACGACAATGGGCGGAATGTTACAGTCAACGGTGAATGATAGACAGAGATGATTTCTGACTTTTTTGTACCCCAATTGGCTGGCAGAAGTCTTGCTTATGTGTGGTTCCAACAGGACGGTGCCACATGCCACACAACGAGATACAATTAATTTACTCAAAGAAACATTGGATGAAAGGCTTGTTTCCCGTAATTGTCCTGTTAATTGGCCACCGTGATCTAACTCCATTAGATTATATTCTTTGGGGATATATTATGTCACTTGTCTATGACGACAAACCAGAGACGATTGAACACTTGTAACACAACATTCGGCTAGTTATTAGCGAGATGCGGCCGCAATTACTGCGAAGTGATCGAAAATTTCAAGCATTTAAATGGTTTAAAATTATCTATCCAACAAAGCTAGTTTCACTGATATGAATATCTGATATGAATGTTTTTCGTTGTTCTATTTTAATTTAAGATTGTGAACCTCTAAAAACACCCTTTACTTGAGCTTAGACAACTTGGTGCCTCTGTATATGATAGACAATTCTGCATGCTGCATAAGATGGCGGAAATTTGACAGCGGAAAATAAGATATTGCACTATTCGCCACATGTGGCAGCACTATCGCAAAAGAGAAATTATATTGTTATATAATTAACAGCGGAAATTTTAATTCAATAGAACTCCGTATACAAAGTTTTGAAATTTAACAATATTTCGTCTTTCCGCCATTTCTTAACGATTTACAAAAATTTGAATAGAAGTAGGATTCGTTCATGCTGGACTAAACCTGGCCGATTCATAACCAATCGTTTCTAGATTGATTTTTGATTGAAATATAAGTTTTAGATGCAAATATGGTATCTGTAAATTCTACACGATTACAATTAATTTTGAGCTGGAGAGAACTCGGTTATTTCTTAATTAATAATTGTAAAATTTGCATCGCGTACAGGGATAAATACGACAAGATTTATTGACTAATACTATTGACTTCTACGATCATACTAGTTAGTTCTTCTCAGTTGCTGGCCAATATATAAAAAACTTCCACTAGTAACCAATACTTTCGCTTGTTTTTAATAGCTCCATACTGGTAATACTGAGACTCGTGATTGCCGTTTTGTGTTCATCCTCGAGTAGGGTGGGAATTAAGTCGATTTCTCTAACGAGGTCGATTTTGGAAAGGATCGAGCATCTATGCAAATGCATTAAGAAGCTTTGAATGTAGAGTATCGAGTATCGATGCGGTACGGTGACTGAATTAAGTCATCGGTAATCTCCACATGGTCCTCAGTCATTATCTTTCTTCATGTGTAGAGGACAAGAAACGGGTGATGCCGATGCGCGGCAAATCCCTAATTTCACCATATGTTGAAATTAGGTGTATGCGGCTTTATGACATATTGGATCTAGTTTCCGTGGTCGAAATCATTGTCGATCGCGAATATATTGGAGTGGGTGTATCGACTGTAATTGTCGTGGCGTTAATTGACAGCTACGTCGACTAATGCAAATTGGCTGAGAAAATCAGCGCCAATGATAGGACGAGTTACTTCAGCTAATACGAAAGCATGAGCGACTGGGCGTTTAAATCCGATATTAATCTGAAGCAATTTCGAGCCGTAGGTATTAATAGGTCAGTTCCCATGTCGATTAAAAAATGTAGATTGTTAATTTTGTCGTATTAGAAAAGTCGGGTTGTCTTTTATGGAAGTTTGTTAGTTGTTTGCGCAACTGTGCGATTTAGTCATTTTTTGTCTGGTCCGAGTGTGTTTTCATATTTGTATACCAGCACTCTCGTAATATTTTGATGCTGCGAGGTCGAGAACCGTTGCGAGATCAAGAACCATTGCGTGATCGACAACTATCGCGGGATCGTAAATCGTTGCGTGATCGTAAGCGAGATCGTGATCATAATCGCGCTTCAATTGGTTCTTGCGTCGTGAATTGTATATTTCTGTTTGGAGATCGGCTATTGTTCCTGCATGACATGTTTTATATTGCAGTTTCGAGTCGGGCAATTCTATCTTCGATCGATAGTGTATTTGTGGAAATTGAAGATCACGTCTGTTAGTCGAAATTTGTTTATTGGAGTGGTCTTCTTAAATTTTGAGCTTCACTATGTTTACGCGCCTACAGTAATCTGATTATTTTATTGGTAGAATTATTGTCCGTGAGATGAGTTATGTGGCGTAATACCTCGGATGGTCTGCCATCTCCTATCTGGTCGAGATCCATAAACATCTTTTTGTCTCGGTCAATTTTGTAGTCCATTTTATATTGTCGCTCGCGTCCTTAGACTGGCTTTAAACATCACTTTTAGATGAATACTCGACCGATTAAATAAAATATAAGGAAAATGCTTGTTAATTCAGAAATGGATACCTTATAGTTGAGTCTCGGGGGCTTTGTTTTCCGTGGACTCGATGGACGAGGGGTCGATACTCCCTCTGGCATAACGAACGTGTAGAAATACCATCGAAATTAGGTACATTTTTTGCCTTTAATTTGGGGGGACTCGCTGATACTTATTCGTAAGCAAACAACTGTCGCCATAGTGAATAATCCAAAATGGAATAAAAAAATAAAAATAAAATTTTGTGCGGATAAAAAATGTGGCGAAAACAATTCAAGTAGACCGGTGTGTGGGTGAAAATATATGTTCAATAAAATAATTTAAGGCCTTTTAAAAAAAATTATTTTAAATTTGGTTCATTGAATCACTTAGTGATACATTTATGAAAAAGCGCCAAACGCTGAAAAGGTATAAATATTTTTTAAAAGGACTTTAAATTATACCAATTACCACGAGGCATATTTAACGTTTGCAACAGTACGGACATTTGAATATTATAATATGAAAAGGACATCTCGGAAAAACTATAAATTGGAAAATTCCAAATTGCATTAAAATTAATCAAATTTTTATGGATTTTACTTACAAAAAGCTTATTTAATGAAGGAAAATTCGGAACATCTCTGCAAAAACATTATGCAAAGATCAAAGCTCAGCATATCATCGACCTAAACAGAAAAAGCTCTCTACAAACAAGTATAGATATGAAAAAGGTTGTGGTCACATGCAAAGTATAAAAAGGCACAAAAAATAACAGGATACATCATCTAAGCTATAAAAGGATATCTACTCGTACACAAGAATAATATCAAAGAATGCAATATTTTAATAAAATGCTAATTAAAAATTAAGGTTATATGCATAATAAAATAAAAATAAAATAGGATAATATACTTACAAAGCACTATATATATAAATAGTTATAGAAGTAGTAGTAGTAGTAGTAATAGTAGTAGTGGCAGTGGTAGAAAATAAACTTTTGGATAATATCTCAAACACAATAAGTGGTTTTTTGTTGTGATCTTACCTGCAAATACAAATAGAATTGAACAAAAATTAATTAATTTTTATTTTATTTTATAAACGTTCAATATATCATATTAATTAATTAAAATTTCCCACACACACACACACATGTACAAAGTTTATCATATATATGTGGATTACATACAACCATAGTTATTATCACTCTATGTACTCGTGTAGCATCATTATCGCATACACGATGCATAGAATATTCAATTTTCAATAATAAAAACCACGTAACACACATTTTATTGTTGTTGTTGGTACTGCTTCTGTTGCGGCGCGTCCAATACTGTTGCTCTACTATAATGGCTTATGGTATTATCAGAAATCCATGTAAAATTAACAAATCTACCTCTCTAAATAAAATACTTTTTTTTTAATAATAACCATCACCACATACCACCTCCACCACCATCAAATAAATACATGAATCCTCTACGTACATTTTGGATATAGAAAATTTCGCGATTCCGCTTGTAGAACATGCCATTATAACAAAATAAAATGAAATTAAAACGAAAACCACATTTTATCCCAAAAACAACAAAATTATGCAACACACATAGAATACTCCCTGATGAGTTTCTTGTTTTTTTTTTTCGTGCTGGATCCGGAAAATTTATGTATGTGGATAAAAATTATGTTGTATGATTACTATTATTATTATGTGATCGGTTGCAACATACATTTTCCGCGATGGTTGGCATTACTATACGTATGTATCGCAACGAATATATATCCAATCCACCTGTAATAATTGCATAAATTATGTACTCGCGTATAATGTGCAAGCATAAATGTCTTTTGATCTTTCTGGTCATGTTGTAATCGCGTAATATGTGATAAATTATAATTTTTGGTGTAATATTGAAATTTTATTGAAATGAGGTTTTCAATTTCATATGGATATAAGAGATAATCCTGTTTAGGGAGTTGATTGTTGTGGCCTATACGTCAATATATATGGATTGAAAGGTAAGTAATTGATTATATTAAATATTAATATTGGAATGATCCACTTGCAGTGGTTTGACGAAATCAACACTTACCTGTATTTATAGGATTAGGAATTACATTGATCTCGATTATGGAATATGCCAGTTTTATTGAGAAAAATGTTTCTGCCCAAACAGCACAACAAACCGACATATTTATATACAAGTAGTCAAACATATTAGTTAAAACTGTATGATAAAGTATCAGGTAGGTTTAAGTGAAGTAAAAGAGATATGCTAGATATTAAAAAGTTAATCTGACAACCTATAGAGACGACATCATTCGGCATTAAGCTCAGAATTCATTGCAATAATACTAAAAAATTTATGCTGTACATCTATACAATAATTTAGCTGAAAACCTGTGGCACATCATCGAGAAAATTAAACCATTTCTGAAATTATTAATCCACATGTGCTGGTATACATATGAAGAAACATATTCTAAGCATTTTTCAATTTGGCATCAAACCGAATTATCCACAGGAAATGCTGAACATAACCCGTCAGGAGTCATTATCTATATAAATAAATTTCAGAAAATTAGGCCTCTAATGAAGAAGAATTGGCCACAAAGGGCCAAAACGGTGGATTTGTGAACTAAATCGGAATGTAAAAAATGTTTCGTCCGCTAATTGTACCATAGTGGTAATTTTGAGTACTAAAGCCTCAGCTAATTTTGTGACGATATTCAATAGACAACACTTTGCAATGAAACGCAATACGCCTAGAAGTTTTTCTTATGACAATTAGTTAAAAAACAAATTCAGTCATCTCATATGGCAGGTCCTCGAACCCCTTAATTATAGGACATACGTCATTAATTTATATTCTACACAAGTAGATAATGGTAACTACATCGATTATACAACTCGCAGAATTTACTGTGGTGAGGGGAGTCTAAAACTTCAGAATAAAAAATAAATCAATTGCGATGGTTTTATTTTTATAAATAGCAAGATCATGAAATCCAACAGGAGAAATCAATAATTCCAAAGTATTTCAATGTAGAAACATTAAAAGTTCGAAAAATGGTCAAAGATGGCTTAGATATTTTGTTTGAAAACACAAATAAATGAATGTTTAGCGATAAAATTGTACCTGACAACTATTTCATAATGGAACAATTTTGAATGGAAATGTTTAATTTCGAAAATTTTCTAGCAGGTTAGTCATTGCTCTTAAATTATTATTGAAGTTGCATTCATGTATTAGCCCGAGTATGTTAAAAATATTTTTCAACCCGTTTAAATTTTCCGGAGGTATTTCGCGATTCTGCCTCTGAATTAAAAACCAGTTTTTAATGGCAATCTAGATCGAAATTTATTGGTTTATTTTTTTTATACTGAGTTTTAGACTGCCGTGCACGTATCGTACAACGTGTCAGAAAGAAAGTTTTTGACTATCTTATCTTGATCTTAGTAATATCTTCGCAACCCGCTCATACCAGTATTTTCCATTATTCCAGAAACAGTAAGACATATAATCTGCAAAAGCAGTGCAATTGAATTTTTTTATGTTTCAAAACTTGATAACTGGAGTTCGTATGTACAAAGTTCGAACTGTTGTACATCGTCAGTATAAAACGACTAACCGACGATACTATTAAACGTGTAACATTTTCGTGCCAAATATTTCGTGGGGCACGTTATGTGGTTTTTTATAATCCTTAATAACTCCTAAAATGTAAATGGATTAACTTACATAAACGATAACGTTACGATAACGGCTATACTGGAATATTATAAAAATACAGAGGTAAGGCAGCCATCTAGGACCGATTTGTTTCATTCTGTTTATCAACGACGTTGAATGTTTAATTAAAACCGCATTCATATATATATACGCCGATGAAATTAATATTTACAAAAGAATTTCAATTATAATCCAATCTAAATAATTTATCCACATGGTGTGAAATGAACAAGCTTGAGTTAAACGTGGGCAAATGCCAAACAATCACCTACTCTCGAAAACGTGCACAGTCCATTTCTCGTGACTATTATGTTAACAACGATGCCGTTTGCAGAACCAGTTCTATTCGTGATGTGGGTGTCATTTGTGACAGCGAATTGAATTTCAGGCACAAAACTTCGATCGTAATCGAGCTGGCCTCCTTAAGTTTTTTTCACAAACCTGGCCTTTATCGACGAATTTTCGCAAAATATTCTATATTTATCGTCTGACCTTCTGGCAGGAAAACCGAGCACACAACACCGCGATAATCAAAGCAAACAGTTAACATTACCTTAAATTTTGATCGACTTTGACGTGACTTTTTTGGTTTCGGCTCAGTTGGAATACGCGTTTCATGCCCAAACAATCGTGTATAATAGTACGAATTGATTCCTGAGACTCGGAAAGTTTAGCGGCTATCTCTCTCAAACCTAAATAACGATTTTTCGTCATCATTTCTGTCACTTTATTGATGTCAATTTCAGTTAAAGACGTTATTGGTCGACCAGAGCGAGGCAAATCTTCCACCTCATCTCAACCGATTTTGAATGCACTGTACTACGCATATGAATGCGTTGTTGATAAAGTCAAATCACCGTAGGACTTCTATAACATTTTCAGCGATTCGGCACATGAAATTCCACTCGAAATACAAAATTTGAGACAAATTCTTTGTTCAATATTTTTATTCATTATAAAAATCACAAACACACTTAAGATGAACTGTCAAAATAGAACACTGCCGACTGACCGACAAATTTTTTTACTTAAATGATCATGTTTTTCACAGAATATAAAAGGTAATCTTTTGTATAGGGAGTTGATTGTAGTGGCCTAACGAAAATATCTCAATCCTGGTTTTACACGAACAAAAATATCGAAACCTGCGGCGGGATCTTGAAATACGATCGAAAAATTTAAACGGATCCAAAAATATTTTTAAACATTCTCGATTAAGTTTATTAAAATTCGCCTTTCTCGATATTGGGTGACGCATAAAAGCTATCCTTACAATATTTTAAAAGTAATGACTAATTGTTAAAAGATTTTCGAAATTAAATTTCTACCGGTAGTACATTTCCGTTTAAAATTGCTTGATGGTGAAATAGTCGTCGAATCAAATTTTGCTGTGAAACTTTCGTTTATTTGTGTTTTCAAACAAAATATCTAAGCCATCTTTGACCATTTTTCGAACTTTTTATGTTTGTGCATTGAAATATTTTGGAATAATTGATTTCTCCGGTAGGATTTCATGATCTCGCACCTGTTTTTTACACGGTACAAAAATGGTTTTAAATTGCTTTAGTGATTATCAAATAGATCATCAACTTAAATCAGTTCAGTTATGTCGATTGTTCTTGCCTAAATTCGATCGACTTGAATCACATTAATGATGTTTTGAACAAATTTTCGATGCAATTTTGTAACAGAAATAATACCCAGTTTCGATCTGATAGGATCATGAATAAATTTAATAATCTTATCAGGTCATGGCGACTGAAACACAATGGGAGGGTTGCGTTGAAATAGGAATTACATAATTAACATCACTAAATGGCCTTAGAGTCGGTATGGTCAACATCGCTTTGAATTAATTTGTACTCAATTAGAGTATAAAATTTGGGGAAAAAATTAAAATTAAGTTACCTATACGTAAACTATTTATTTCAACGTTAAAGATTATACGAGAAATTACGGATCATCTGATAATTAAGAAATTACCGAAGAGGATGTCCTTAAAAATCCTTACAAAAATATAAGATCATCATGCGAAAGCTCACCATTAGTTAGAAAATCTTTTAATTTCGATTAGACGAACATCAAAACAATAAAAATATGAAGAAATTATGAAAAGTCGGTAATAAATCGCTTGAGGTTCCAAACTGCTTTCTGAGATCCTTCGTATTCAAAAAATATGGCGCTAGCAACTTGGGTTGCGGATAACTACCAAACCGGACTGGCTCTGATCTGGTACTTGCCTAGGAATAGCGAACAGGTCAAAGATTATACATAGCTTTTAACTATAAATCACTGGTTTATACTGAGAAAGACGTTTTATGTAAATATTTGTAAATTGGGAATAATGTTGTCATAGTGAAATTGGCAGTGAAAATTATTCTCATTATTATTTTGTTTTCCCAAGAATAACCACTAACTTTTGCCTTAATATGTAAAAAAATATAATTTTAATAGGAATTATATGTAAATTCTCTCCCGAATTCCCGCGGAATTACCAGAATATGACCACAGCAGGTGGTTACTATAAGAAGAGCTTTAACAATGTTTCACATATCAAAATATTAGAACAGAGACGTCTGGATAACCAGATAATGAAAGGAAGATTAAATTCGCTTCAAGTAGCCGTTGCTTGGTTATACCATTTTTAGAGAGGTATAATATATATTTCTATAGTTCAAACCTGAAGTAGTCTAGATGGCGTAGCCAGAGCGCACTCTCTCATCCGGCTAAAACAATCGAAAAAAGGACTACGATACCAAGGAAGTATTTATTACAAAATAAAAGGCAAATTTCTGGAAATGGAGGCCAAGAAAACTTGCATTAACTTGCAATGTTTAGAGCGTCTTACAATCGACAGACATTTTAATTCGAATTACACAAAGTTAGCAACAATCAGGATTTGATTGATGGCAGCACTATTTCAAAAACCATGCACCATTTATTTGCGAGATAACTATAACTGAAAATAAACTGCTATTATGATTACATTTGGAAGACCCTACACAAAAATTAGCAACAATCTATAACATCTATGTAATTTAATTCTAGACGGCTTTGAAATTACCAACAAATTTGAATGCCATGTTTTTGTCTAATTATGCAACGCTTGCACATGCAATACAATTTTAAGCAGATCTGAAATCTTGAATAGCTCGATACAAATAATTATACAAAGCGGTTTCCAACGCAGCTTCGCAAAAGATTCATTTAAGAATTTACGGTTAAGATTAGCCGCACTCATTCGTAAGAAACTGTGCTTGAAAATTGTTTTTGATCTCGAAATCTTTTTTGTATCTACCGCACAAAAACAGGTTTAGGTGTATATGGATTGAAAGGCAAGCAATTAATATGGAAACGTTGTATCCGCGGTGGTTGACGAAAATAACATTTGACTTTATAGGGCTCGGAATTACATTGGTCTCGATTATGAAATTTGCAATTTTTATTGTGAAACATATTTCTGCTGGGGCACCAGCATCTTTTTTTTTATAGTAGTTATAATAAAAACACAATCAGCAAAAATTTGTAAGTAGCACAACCAAATTCGTCCCTCCTTTGCGAATGCGTTATAATTAAGTTCGGGAAATTAAAACCGGCAAATGAAAATTCGTTGCAAAAACACTCAGAAAAATATGTTCGTCATCTAGCTGATGAGTGTTAACTATTTACATCAATTTAGTTAAAAATCTGTGTTCCAACAACGGGAAAATTAGTTCTGAAATTGTTAATCACAAACCACATGTACTTGTACATACTCGTATGACACTGGCGCGTTTTAATTCGTATATGAAGAAAAATATTATAAGAACTTTTCAATTTGACACAAAACCGAAATATTCAAAGGAAATGCGGAAATTTCAAATTCACAGTTAAAAAATTGCTCACAAAACTGCTCAAGAAAATTAAAAGGGTTTTCGTCATCTAAATAATAGGGAATATAGGGAATGAGTAAATGAATGAAGAATTTGACACAGAGGTGCAAAACAATGTATTTATGAACTAAATCGTAGTGGTGATTTTGAGTACTAAGAAACTAAGAAAATTCAGCAAATTTTGTGAGACCTCAGTGTGCTGGATATGCCCAATGACGCACAATACGTATGTATTCTATAGTAAAGGATACAATTCACAATTTCTCTAGTAAATCGGAATGATAAACAAACAGGTAGAATTTTTACATCGAGTTGCTTTATATCTCGGTCATCTCTTAAGACAGGATCCCGAACCCCTTTGTATATGGCAAAGGGGTTTCAAAAGCTTGGGCCATTTCATAACAGGTGCCCGACCCTTTTCACTACAAGAACTAAATCTTTTCGAACAATTCCATTGCTCACAGAGAGACATTCATAGGACGGAAGATTGCTGTTCTGCTCCTTCGGGCTCACGAACCTTCAACATGTCGAGAAAAACTGATTTTAGACATACGTTATTTTGTCAGGATTCCAGAAACTTGCACTGTATTTATTTATATTCTACGAGTGTAGACAGTATAGGTAGTTGTTTATCACAACCTACGATCATCGAACGACTCGCTAGATAGATGTGTTCAAGGTAGGAAGGTGTTAAAGGCTTTGTTAAAGGCTAAAGGTTCAAGGTGTTAATATAATTCACTAGTACGTGACCCAACCCAAGTAAAAAGTGCATTCAGTGGCTGGTTAACGACCTTCTATCATAAAACCAACTAAGTAATGAACCCTACACAAAAGTCTCGGATTTACAAATCGGATGCATCACAAAACACGACCTCGGAATTGTACACGGGCAACGCTTTAAAAATGGTAATATCCTCTTCAGACCTGGAAATCTCTTTCATCTGCGAAAGGGATCCATGACATCGCAAATGGTTAAACTATTTATTATGGAAGTCATCAGGATGTAGAATTTAACACTGGCAATAATTTACAATTTAGTTTTATCTACTACTTTTTCTTCCACATAAGAGCAGCCACAAAGTAACGTGGGGATCGGTAAATGGAAGAACAAAAACCAAAATAAATCACGTAAGAGACACTCCACCGACATTAGATCATACAGTGGAGCACACATCGACAGCGATTGTTTGCTTGTCGTTTTGAAGTATAAGTGCAAACTGTTATCTACATTAAAAAAACAAGCAAAAACAATCGTTCACTGGAATGCCAATGGTTTATAAAATTAAACATTATTGCTGAGTTATCAGTCAACTGCCACTGACTGATTAGACAGGCACAGTAACAAGGAAGAAATTCCTCTTAACATCCAGAAGCAGTGGCTGGCTATACAGTCTAACTACCAAGGTACAAAATACTTTTAGAAGAGAAGGCCACCGGGATCCCGGAAAGATTGGTTCCATTATCAGTGCTGCCTCATCATGGAAAATAAACAAAAGCTTGGTGAAATTGGTTCAGAAATCTCACTAAAGAATTCCAGAGGTCTTTATCGAATATCCCACAGTGGAGGAAGTAGAGGCAGCTATTACTAGATTGAAAAAAGGCACCTTGTCACTACTCTGTACTCTGATTGTCACTACTCTGAATCTCCAGAATGGGTTAACCTCAAGAAGGCCTACCAGAGAATTGGAAGGTCCTGTTGGAAGTGTTGGCTAACGTTGTACTTGTCAGACTCATTTATCTCGCCGAAAATATCATAGGCGATTATTAATGGGGTTTTCGTCCCAAACGATCAACCAATGGCCAATGTTTCACAATGAGAATGATTTTGGAAAATTGTTGGTAGTACAATATAACCAGAACCTACGGACGCCCTTGTGTCTCGGAATTCTAGAAAAATTTGTTCCTCTGTTTAAACAAAGTCTAGGTCCGTATGTAGAATCGTCTAGAATCCTTTGAAACTGTATCATACTACCTTGAACAACATCTTGTTTTCGACAGGGAAATGTACTCGTACCTATGCTGTTCTATTTGGCACTCAAGTACGTAATGAGATGAAGTAGAAGAAGAGTTAGGGATATCCAGGACTATTTCGATCCGCTCCTTCGCTAACCATGCTTTTTATAAGTTTTTAAAAGTTCGCTGCCGAACACATTTTTGTACCCCTATTCAAAGTTATTGCAATCTAGACATCTATCGCAGCCATTTCAGTTCGCACTTTAAAAAGCACTCATACGACTTGTGCTGCCTTTCGGAAGCGATAGCTGGACCCTGACATCTAACGACTGAAAAGTGTGATATTAATTTGAAAGGGCGGCCGTTCGTCCTATTTTTGGGCCAATATAAGTTGCAAAAACAAATAGCGGATTCGCATGAACGAGATAAAAAAACTTTCTGGAGGCGTTCATCAAATCCAATTGAGTTCGATGGCTGAGCACGTTGCAAAGTCTCCAAAAGAACGATTGGTTAATAAAGTGTTCCAACAACAAGCAGCCGATGTTCTTCGTAGAGGAAGACCCAGAAAGCGCATGTGTGACCACGCTGAATAAGACCTACGTATACTAGGAAACTAGAGGGCGAGAGCGATGGGTCGAGCCGGATGGAGAGTCACAACAGTGCAGGCGGCAAAATCTCTTCAAGAAATGTGAAAGCGAGAGAGAAAGAGAGAGAGAGAGAGATCAAAAAGAACTGCGCGGGCCACCATACTGAACGATTAGTAGATGCCATGCGATGTCTGTGTGTGTTATTGGAAAGTGCCAATGGAGTTGCCAACAAGCGTTGATGTGAATGTGAAACTCAACGTTAGTAGCCAAAGTGTTCTCTATTTGTTATAACGGGAACCACTATGAATTTATTTAAACATTTATTTATCTGTAATTTTTTGCCCACGAATTGTTTTCTAGGGAAAAAATTGCCCGTGAATATGACAGCTTTGATGTAGACCACAGTTTTCAGTCACATAATGAGGAATCCCTCTATTTTATCACCATCGAGTTTTTAATAATGCACCACAGTATCAGTGGAAATTTTAAGACGTTCTTCATCAAATGATTAATCAAATAAAATAATTTAAAAAAATGGGATTTTGACATAAAATAAACGTCATTGTCGACATATATTTGATTTTCTATACTCTTTTGCCTCCTGTGTAATACAAAATATTCGATTAAACGTGTAGACGCACAACACTGGAGCCAATAAAGTCGAGGCCGATGAACTCATCTATTGATATAGAACTCATATTAAAGTTCGGTCGGCCATTCGATAGTCGACTACTGATGCCTCAATTATTGACAGCACATGATTGCTTCAGAGAGCATTTGTTCAAGAACAATCACGACGACAATTTTCGTTGTCTAACGTGTGCTAAAGCATTGATGTGTTGAAGAGGTATAAAATATTTTTAAAATGATTACATTTTGCAGGAACACGACACTTGCTCGAGCGAACTGTTGAACAGCGGCATACAGAAAGAAGAAATAATAATGAATCGAGAACACACCGAGTAAATGGCCAAACGGTATCCACAAAGGAATCTTATAATGTTGATACTTATTTCTATTGTAAACCCGTTTCCTTGAAAAATTTTCAGATTTGTTTCAAAAACAAAATTATCGAAGGTTAAGTTTAGCAGCGGATAACCCATAACCAAATATAATACATTTTGTGGGTTGTGAATTGGCGTCGGTGTATTTGTCTCAATTTTTCAAACAAATTTTAATGTAAAACCAAGTATTGATAAAATAATTTCTTGTTACAGGGTTGCTTCTGAGCTTCTGGCACTTGATCAATATTTGTTTTATGAATGAATGTATAGAAATCAAGTATCACTGATTTCGTTTCAAATTTGCTCACCAAAATTAATCACTCAACATATTTCAATGGAAGCAATCGCAAAAGGTAGTTATGCTCCTTATGATACTCTCAAAAGGTTAAAATTTGAAATAAAATTTAAAATAATATAATTGGACGATGTGTATATAAAGCACTATGTACCTTTGTATATTTAGACTTGCACAAAAGACTAAAAATAATTATTTGCAACTTTGTTGACTACAAAAAGTTATTCGTGAAAGGGTTGCAGCATAAAAACACATACTACGACTATACTACGGAAAATTGAGCAGTTGTCAATATTGAAACGAAATTCCTTTATATTCAAAAATTTTGTACAGTACAGTGGTATTTTCCGAATTAAATGAAAATAAATTCCATATTATTATAGATATAATGTGATAATTTTCATTGTTCCGACTAGATTAGGAGAATGAGGATGGTTCAACAATTTTTTAATAGAAAATTTGTATTCGTTGATAACCTAATAAATATCGTTCATTCACTATACAACAACAATAAAAAGCTCCCGTGCCATATCGAACACAATATACACACATTGCCATACAAAGCATTCCTTTGAGATCAGATTTTTATTTATTTTGTATTAAATTCAATAATGAAAATATTTTATAAATTCAGGACAATTATCATCCAGATATGTATATATGGTAAATAAATACCTTGGGAAAACGTTTCCCATACATACTCGTATATACGTACGGTACACACCACATGCAAAGATCACAATCAAAATTGTTTGAATTAGTAAAAATATGAAGGTAGGTGAATTCTTTATGAAATAGTTTACGATGTTTTGCTCGTTGAATGGATATCAAAAAGGCCTGGACCCGCATGTTTTGATTTTTTCGGTAAAAATTCATTCAGCTTTATCTTATATATTGCTACACAGTGTTTTCAGTAGATATTGTCAGTACATACACTTTTTCGTTTTAATTAAATAATTGTTGAATGTACTATGTTTGTGATTAGATAAAAGCTCTTCAGTATTTATACACGCAAAAAAAATCCTATTCATTATTATGTATGTGCATATGTGCTCCTCTACATGGTATACGTATGAAGGGACTAAGTACATATACAATCGCACTTTATGCATACATATTCGTTTGAAGTTTTATTTTCAATAAACATGTTGCAAAATTGTCTATGTCTAAATTTGGTATGTAATATAAACGACTACGGTAAACTCCTCAGTGTGTGGCAATTTTTCTGGTCATTTCGGAAACCCTAATTTGATAATCGATTTGAACGCGTAATTTTGTCTAAAATGAAAAATTTGTGCATAACGTATGTAAAAAAATCACATCGTAAATAGTTCTAACAACACACAAAAAATATCTCAAGCTTTTCAAGAAAGAATGGTCACATAATTTAATTTGTAATATGTAATTTACTTAATTACGTGAGAATTCACTATAAAAGTGTTTCTCTAATAAGAGAGCAAGGGAGGGATGTTGATACTGTTACCATCCGAAAGATGGTAATGCAGATATCACATTTGATGTCCCCGCCGAAATATGGTAATTCAGATAATGATTTCAACCACAAACGAAAATATTTTAAAGCGTCGATAATGCAAATTTATCGATAAAGAAGATTAAATTCAATATTCAACTGAAAAATGCCGGCAATACAGATTTAAAAGTAGCAAATGAGTCATCAATTTTCTAAAAAAAATGTCAGTAGCAGACATCTTCACAATAGCCATGCAGCAGTCACGTTTAGCTGATGAAAGGTTTGTATATCAAGATTTTGGTCCGATCTGACTGTGCCAATTTGAAGAACCATGGCCCTCAGTAGAATTTGATCATCATATATATTTGAAGCGAGTTTGATGAGATTAGATTGGTGAAATGTTTCATTTTCCGTTGTTTCGCCGATACAATTATGCACCTTTCAAAATTGTGCCAAATAACCTGTGTCTGTCTCACTATGAAAACTCTATAAAATATGACCGAAAATTTAAATTCTAAGTTTAGGCTGGAGGATTATCAGTAAAAATTTTATTTTCCCTAGTTTTGTCGATAAAATCATTCGCCGTTCGTTTTGACGATGCCTATTCGATAGCCTACGACCCGAGGAAGATTTTTGTTATAGATTATGGATGGGTCTAGTGAGGTTAGAGGGGTGAAGTTTTCAATTTTTCACAGGTTTCGTGGATGCAATTGATCGTAGTTTGGGAGTTTGTGAGAACACCGATCCGACTATGCCAATTCGCTGGCCATGAACATTTGTAGATTTTGACTATAGGTTTATGTGGGTCTGATGAGGTTATAGAAGTGAAGATTTGATATTCTCAATGTTTTTCCGAAAAATCGTTCGTAAATTGAAATTTTGAATGATAGACACCAATCTATGGTCATGTTCCATCGAAATGACATAGTCAGATTAGTGTCTACCTTTCAAATAGTCGAATAATGGACGATATGATTGACAAAAGATGACCCACCCCAAACCTATAATCAAAATCTACCTATGATCTATCGGGCAAAATGGCGAATGATGGACAACTTTGCTTGATAATTGTTTAACTTCTTTATCGACAATATTCGGCAGTATGAAACAGATATGGCATGTCACCCATATAACCCCATCAGACCCATCCAAACCTATAATCAAAATCTGCCTTTGGTCATGGGCCATCAAATCGACATAGTCAGATTAGTTTTATCCTTCAAATACTCGAATAATGGATGAGTTTATCGACAAAGCATGGGGACAAAAGAAATTTCACCCCTATAACTTCATAAAACCCACGCAAAACTTATAATCAAAATCTGCCTTTGGTCATGCGCCATCGAATCGGCATTGTGAGATTGGTGTCTAAACTATTAAACTTCTTTATCGACAATTTTCGACTGTATATGGCATTTCACCCCTATAACCTCATCAGACCCATCCCAAATCTACAATCAAAATCCACCTATGGTCAAGTGCTATCGAATTAACATAGCCAGATTGATGTCTATCTGGCAACATCTAGCAAAATACTACGCATTACAGCTGCCATCGCCTGCTCGGTGTGCGATATGGGTCTTACGGGACGTGTATTATCATTTGGAAAAGCGATCCATATAGTTAATCGAATTAGCTGCTGTGATGGACGAATAAATCGACCATAAAATGGACGTAGCGCGCAAAAAATTTCACGAACTGAACCATTATTTTAGAAGTAAATTTGAACAATGGGCAAACGGTGCTCTGGCGTGAGTCTATTCGTTACGAAACGGCAAACCAAACTAAACCCTTCAATTAGTCTACAAACCTGATGGCATTCAAGACTACAAACACCAACTGAACTTAAATTGCAATAATATCTACGCCAATTATCAGCAACTACTGTGGCATAGCTGTGTTTAACACCTCCCACAAAGTGCTTGTTATAATTTCTTATTTTTCCGAACCATCCGCTTGCCGAAAGTATCATCGGCGACTATCAATATTGTTTTCGCCCCAACCGATCATCCCACTGACCAAAGTGCATCACTTTGAGGCTGATACATGATAAATTTTGTCATTTAGCATATGACATAAGAAAGCATCAATTGCAGAACCTTTAGGCCACGCTCATATGTTTCAGAATGCCAGAGAAGCTTGTCCCTTTATGTAAGTTAACCAAATAAGGCTCACTGTGTAGAATTGTAGTGGAAGCGACTGTGTCTGAACCTTCCGAAACATCAGCAGGAAGACTTTAAATATTCCGAATCAGTTATGATACGAGATCAATAAATAATGATGACAAGACAGATACTAAAGCCCGTATCGCAGCGGACATCGAGTCTTATACGCACAGTTATGGTTGTTGCGAATTAAATATATGTCACAGTTGTGTCTTGGGCTAACTTTCGTTAGCGAAAGTTTGACCATGACCACAAACAACTGTAAATTACTATCTAAAAGAGGAAGGTCATTCGACCGAGAGAGGCCATTCGAAGTTTGCGAACAACGAATGTTGGATTCGATATTTATCACGAAATCAAACGTCTCGTTGGAGACTGCGACATCATCGGATTCGGTAAATTCGGTTAAGTTAATTAGCTCGGCCACTTTGAATGATATCCATCATAACGAATACTGAGAAAAGTGTCTCGTCAACAACGCATCGGCAAAAGGCCACAGAGGTAGACTTAGGCATATACAATAAAATCTACAAGGTATTCCATAAGGCTCGCATGTGGAATACGATATTCTGGTGACATAGATAGAATCGGCCGGTTGTGTCAACCAATTACATCTGTTTAGGAATTATTTTCTTATTAGTTTTAAAATATATTTACAAAAAATATTTTATTTTTGTTTGAGCTTTCGTCACCCTTTCCATGTCATTTTCAGGAAGTCCGTATAGCAAAATCAAAAAACGAGGTTTCGTAGAAAAACGGCTATCCCAGACACTTTCAAAATTTTAAAAATTAATTTTTGAAATTGGTTTGAACTCGCGTATACGATGCACTTAAACTACTGGTACGCCTGATTCTTGATTGAATTCACTCAATATTTCAATGTTTTCCTTGGTTGGAGAACTTGCGCTGTATGCTAAACCTGTGAACCTAATATAGATTCACAGGTGTGATTGTGTCGAAATTTTTTTCGATTGGAATTTTGTGTTAAACCAAAGAGCATCTAATGTTATAAAGAGTAACGAAACAAAGGACACATTTTTGTTCTCCTTTGAATTTGCCATTCAATATTGTTGCTTCGATATTGTTATTCATCAATTTTTTAACTGAAAGCCTGATGCTCAGTCGTGGCGGATCAATATTTCGAAGCATAATGATGGATGCACCAATTTTCAGTATCAATTCGTGTGGTACTAATACTGGATAATTGACAACTTCTTCTTAATTCATGAAGCAATCAACTGACTTTTTTGGCAAGCAATAATGCACGTTCGCTTAGTCATTGGTGATTTTTTTAATTGCAATGTTTGGAAACACGCTGTTAATCAATTCGTCAACTATCTGTGTAAAGTTACAAAAGTCTGGTGGAATGGTAATGCAATTTGTGGTGTCATCGAATGCCATTTTCCATTGCCAAGATCTAAAAATTACTTGACGAACCGAGAAGCAGATTCGTCGTGTTGTAGTTGGACACACATGTTGGTGGTCAATGCAGTTTTCTGAACATTTTCCCAAAGAACAGATGATTTGAGACATGCGTTTAGTTCATCGGCTGGTGTGGAATGTGGTATAACTTGCAGAGTCTGACGAAAATCATCAGCCAGCAAAATGAGTGACCTCTGAATGGCTCTGTGTTATCTCTTAAATCTTGGAGCGTCCAATTGATTGGGCATTCATCCCACACTATTAGTTTACATGTTTGCAAAATTTTTCCCATTCCTGAACTCCTTTTTGTGTTGCATGTGGGTGTCTCAGTAAATTGCATGTTTAATGGCAATTTGAATGCAGAGTGCGCTGTTTTATCTCCATCAAAAACAGTTGCTGCAATGCCAGAAGATGCGGCGGCCAATGCAATGCTATTTTATGAGCGAATGGTCGCCAAAATCAATGAAAATAGAAATGTTTTACCTATTCATCGGGTGCATCGAGGAAAAACAAAACGCCAATTTGTTGTGAAATCACATTCATAATGCGGTTGTATGTATTGTGTTGTTGTATCGTCAGTTTTGGCAAATTTAGTTGAATTGACGTTTGCACCTCATTCACATTAAATTGCTGCTCTCTGTATAAATCTCGATCGTATATATCGTCTGCTAATCGATTCGATGAAACCATTCCTAATTGGATGAGCGTTCTGTTGACGATTGATAAACACTTGTCCTCTCGATGCGCACTCGATGTAACATATTTTCACTCACTTGATCTTTGCATTTTTCTCACAAATCTGTCGGATTAGACGGGAAGCAAGTTGTCAAAATGATGGAAAATAATGTGCGAATTTGGTGCGGTTGGCAAGTGATTGATGTGTCCGCTAGTGATGTATCCCAATGTGTATCATTTTCCAGTAATTTTAATTTCTGGCACGCTTCACGATAAGTTTGGTATAACTGGGCACCCACTGTTGTCAATTGTTGAAATTCAATAATTTTTGTTCTCAATTGTTGAAACGATACGGGTCCGCATAAAATTAACTAACAATAATCGCAATTAAAAGCATTCTGCATTGTTGGGATGAACGGTGTGCAATCTTCTCAATGCATCCATTGAAAATTTTGTTGTATCCTTCTTGAGCTTTTCCATATTTACGTTTTTGACATTTTTTTGATGTTGCGTTCCATTGAATTATGTTGGCACCTCTGCGAATTAATTATTTTGGTTTAATGTGAAGAATGCTGTCAATGTTGTGGCAGGTGGTGTATCTGCTCGATGTCGTGCATTCTCTGCAGTGCAATACAATGCTGTCCATTTTCCAGGTGAACAGCAAATAAACAACTGTTGAATGGCGTTCATGTATTGGAAAAGCCAAAACTCGATAAATTGCCTTATTACTAATTATACAGCGACCCATTTCGTATTTCGTGATTTCATCGTTTTTGTTGGTCAATGCAAAGACAGCCATGCCCGATTCTTTGTTGATACATTTGATCGAATTGCAATATTCCACATTAATATGGGCCTCGTATGTTTTGGAGAGCAATGACGAATTCGGTACAACCCAGCGATTCGATCGACGTCGTTGTTTCATACTTTTATTATTGTCAAATGTCCGTCGATAGAGTGGATAACCATCGTTGCCAGTGATGGTTTCTTTAAATAATTGGTTTGGGTATTTTTGTGCATTTTCCATCTGGCATGCACGAAGACGTTGGATTGATAATTCCGTACGGTTCATGGATCATATCTTTGATGACTACTCAAATAAGTCTGGAGCGATTGGAAGGATTGCTTTCTGAAGTATTTTAAATTCAAATTAATTAATTTTAAATTAATAAATATCTTTTTGAGTCAATTCGTCAATTCAATTCGTTTCGTACAATATTTCAGGGTCAACAATATGATCTTCTGTTCACTGAGGCGATTTCATTCCGAATTGCTTACTATCACATCCTTATAGACTAGAGATAGAAGTGTAGTAACGAGCAATCAAATTACTATAAAATACAATTTCTTGATAGCTCTGATTAATTTGCAATGCCATTTTCGCGTATTTTGGAAAATATTTGTATGGAGCACGAACCCAGGGACCCGATCTCATCAAAAAATTATTTAAACCGATTAGATGAATGGTGTGGCTACTTATAAGAGGGGCCCCTTGACCTAGGGGACGGACCTCTCGGATTCAAACATTCCTCTAATTTCATATAAGCTTTTTCCTTAACGCATCTCTCTTTTCCTCAACCCCGTCAAAGAATTTAAAAAAAAAATAAAATTTAGATACATTTGTAATGTTCACTTATAGACGGTCAAAATTTCAAGACGATTGGTTGAGCGGTTCGTGATATTTGGTAGTGTGACTCGTGCGCTACCTATTGTAAAAAGTTGCACTATGCTCACGACCACCCTCTTGCCGAGTTACACATTTAAATTGCTTAACCCACGCATTTTTTAGAGAATTTTTTTTTCTCTATTTCGTTACTCTTTATGACATTACTTACTCTATGGTTAAACTAGTCCTCGTGACCTTGGATTTATCCTCGTCGAATTAACGCAACTGTTGTGCCAGTTGAATTTTTCCTCAATTGGAATTTTTGGACGAATAATTTACACGTAATTGACTTGGTCGTCAACAATTTTGTGTGTTTTGTCTTTTATATTATCCGGCTCGATTTACCCCGCTGGTAAATCGAATCTAACAGAATCAAATTATTTGTTATGTTCATCATGTTTTATTGAATTGTGTATGATAAAAGAAAACATTGTACTCTGCTCGTAAAAAAATTCCGAACAGAACATTTACAGTAAATAATTGTACGGGCGCAAAGCGCCCCAGTTCAGCTAGTATAAAATAATTTAAATTTATTGAAAAAAAATAGCTTACACTCTTATTGATTGTTCAAGTTGTCCGAAACTTACCTGAAAATAAAAAAAAATTATTAATGATAATCCTTCTTTCAAGTGGGCCCGGGAAGTATTCCATAGATTTTTCAATAGATTAAAATCATATACGTATACAAATCCAATTGGACTTCTGCTGAAGGGTGATTTTTTTGTGGTTAGGATTTTCATGCATTAGTATTTGACAGATCACGCGGGATTTCAGACAAGGTGTCAAAGAGAAAGATGCTCAGTATGCTTTGACATTTCATAATGAATAGACTTACTAACGAGCAACGCTTGCAAATAATTGAATTATATTACAAAAATCAGTGTTCGGTTCGAAAAGTGTTTCGCGATTTACGTCCGATTTATGGTCTACATAATCGACCAAGTAAGCAAACAATTAATGCGATTGTGACCAAGTTTCGCACTCAGTTTACTTTATTGGACATTAAACCAACCACACGAATGCGTACAGTGCGTACAGAAGAGAATAAACGTCTGTTTCTGAGAGTGTTGCTGAAGACCGTGAAATGTCGATTCGTCGCCGTTCGCAGCAATTGGGTTTGTGTTATTCGACGACATGGAAGATTTTACGCAAAGATCTTGGTGTAAAACCGTATAAAATACAGCTCCTGCAAGAACTGAAGCCGAACGATCTGCCACAACGTCGAATTTTCAGTGAATGGGCCCTAGAAAAGTTGGCAGAAAATCCGCTTTTTTATCGACAAATTTTGTTCAGCGATGAGGCTCATTTCTGGTTGAATGGCTACGTAAATAAGCAAAATTGCCGCATTTGGAGTGAAGAGCAACCAGAAGCCGTTCAAGAACTGCCCATGCATTCCGAAAAATGCACTGTTTGGTGTGGTTTGTACGCTGGTGGAATCATTGGACCGTATTTTTTCAAAGATGCTGTTGGACGCAACGTTACGGTGAATGGCGATCGCTATCGTTCGATGCTAACAAACTTTTTGTTGCCAAAAATGGAAGAACTGAACTTAGTTGACATGTGGTTTCAACAAGATGGCGCTACATGCCACACAGCTCGCGATTCTATGGCCATTTTGAGGGAAAACTTCGGAGAACAATTCATCTCAAGAAATGGCCCGGTAAGTTGGGCACCAAGATCATGCGATTTGACGCCTTTAGACTATTTTTTGTGGGGCTACGTCAAGTCTAAAGTCTACAGAAATAAGCCAGCAACTATTCCAGTTTTGGAAGACAACATTTCCGAAGAAATTCGGGCTATTCCGGCCGAAATGCTCGAAAAAGTTGCCCAAAATTGGACTTTCCGAATGGACCACCTAAGACGCAGCCGCGGTCAACATTTAAATGAAATTATCTTCAAAAAGTAAATGTCATGGACCAATCTAACGTTTCAAATAAAGAACCGATGAGATTTTGCAAATTTTATGCGTTTTTTTTTAAAAAAAGTTCTCAAGCTCTTAAAAAATCACCCGTTATAAAATTTTAATTCAAAATATTGAAATAAAATAAAGGTGAGATAGAAACAAGAGACAGATATATATTCATTGAATTGACGATATTTAAAAAAAACACATCAAGATAAGTTTAACGAAATCAAATAAATTTTTTACCAAAAGTTTGTACTAAAACAAACAGTCGGGATGCAAACCAAATATACTGAACTCAAACCATTTATGAATTTTCCATTAATTTCTAATAAGAATTGTTTGAGTATCATATGAATTAACAAAAACTCCAGAGATTTTTCCAGAGATTCAAAAATATACCGAATCAACTTACAACATTTCTACTTTTAGAAGCAAATAAGAATGTTCCTTTACAGCAGTAAAACTTGACGATAAAAATTCGTAGCAATAAACCTGAACCAGTGCATTATCAAAACTAGATGGGTTTAGGTAGGTGCTTAATCGGCTATTTCACGGATTAGCTAGAATTGAATCACAATCTGCAAATATGGTCGTCAATGGCCATCAAAATTTAGTATAAAAAACCAAATAACAAACTTCGGAAATGGCTAATATTCTAAATTTGAGTCAAAATGAAATCAGTACACCTAAATTATCAAAATTCGTAACAATATATCCTAAGTCGTGCACTATTAGCACCAGGTATTTTTACTCAAATTTGGATGGCCATTATCGGCCATTCCCAGAGATCGTGATTCAGGTTTGGCTAGTACACGAAGTTGGTCATTGTACTGATGCCATTTTTACTCAAATTTGGGTGGCCATTATCGGCCATTTCCAGAGATCGTGATTCAGGTCTGGGTAGTACACGAGGTTAAACGTTGATTCACCTGTCCAAAACCACCTAGTGCTAATAATGCACGACTTCGGGTTTATTGCTACGAATTTTTATATGCTCGGTGTACTGATGTCATTTTTACTCAAATTTGGGTGGCCAGTATCTGTCAAACCGGCCGATAGTATATGAAGTTGGTCATTGAGCACCTAAATAAACCATTTCGTGCTTACAATGCTTGACTTCGGATTTTGATACAAAATTTTATGTTCTATTTGTTCTTATGCCATTGAGTTTAACTCAAGTTTGAATTTATACATATACCTTTTTCTTGTTTTATTAAAATATTTATTCTAATCGTTCTAATCTATTTTAATCAAAATCTCGATAATTTCTACACAATACGTGGCTAAGTTTGTTTTTAAATTTTTATTTTAGAAAATATTATATATTTTTTATTTAAATTGAGGTTTGAGTCATTTTCTAAAAAAAACTCATACTTATACTAAATTGTACTAAAATTTCCAATAAGATTAATTTTTTTCCTATTTGAATTTGAAATAACAGTGTGATACTCATACATACACAACATCTATGGAAAGTCTGGAATACTTCCCAACAAATATAAAAAATTAAAACTGACATAATGAACAGTGGTCAGTACAGTCGCACTGGTTCGACAGAATAAATTATTTGACTGGAGTATTGAGTGAAAATGTTGTTTTACAATCATGCAACATGGAGATGTTTCCAATATAAATCAATTGGCCTCAGTCTATCAATGGTTCCCAGTGCACACAATATAGAAATTCAATTTATTTACATTATTTTGGTTAAGTCTTCTTACCAGCGAAATCCGCCCATAAATCTAACCATCATAAGCTTTACGGTCGTATAAACTTTTCAACTCCTTATTTTATTTATTTGGCATTTCCGATTTTTCTACTTATTAAAGACAAATAAATTTAAATCACCTCATAAAGACTTTAAGATGTGAGTACCAAAAAAAATGCAGACCATTTCTTTCCCTAAGTAAAAATAAAAATAAAAATCTGAATCAATATTTTTATTTTACCCTATAAATCAGAAGCTGCTGTATACATAAAGACGGACCAACAGAACTTTCTAATCCTTTTCTACGCTACTCTAGTAAATATTATTATTACAAAACAAAGCATAAGTAACGAGAGAAATAAACATAAAATTGTAAGAAAAATTGCAAACCATTTTCGTTATAGTGCCGTCTATACATAACACCAGCAACAATAATGCTATGCTTCGTATCTAGGATTTTCGAATTTTAAATATTTTATTTTCTCGAATAATAGAAAATAGGATATAGTCTCAGGGGACATTTTGAAATAAAAAAAGTAAAAAAAACCAAAAGAAGTTGGTTGAAACCCCGTATATGTCTTGAGAAAATATACTTCGTAGCTAAATAGAGCGAACTAGATGAAAACTTTCTATATATACACATCTAAATGTAGTATTTGAATTCATAATTTGCAAATATTGATTTCTTATTCAAATATTTTAATATTTTATAGCTCTGGAAAACGATAAAATTTATCTCATGATTTTTTTATCCAACTACCTTCATCGCAGCTATATGTACTGTATACTAACTGATTTTACATCACAATTTTATATACCTACCTCCTATATATATAGGGGATACGGTGCGTGTTCCAATAAAAATATTTTTTATATGCCCAATGGAGCTTAATTGGCACGATCAATTTACCACTCTGGATATACAGCAGCTATTCAGATATGCACACAAAACATAGATAAAATTGCATCGGGAAATTGCCAATTCAATCAAAATTTTATATCACATTCATACGCCATCATAATACAAAATACATAAAAGTTCATCGTCCATGTTAAAATATTATTCATAGAGAGGACAGTCTATATCCATACCAAATTTACTATCAAAATTCAAAACTATTAACTCTTTGTACCCTACTATTGCACCATACATATGTAGATATACATACATACATATATGTATCTTTACGTATGTAGGCGAAGCACCAGGAATTTTAATTTTAACACAATTTGAATACGAAACTGGAAATTGAACAGTGGAACAACCGACCTAAGCAACAAAAAAAAAAAAAAATCTAAATAACCAAAAATTGCTATAAATTCTATTTTAACACTCAAACTATTTGTATGGCTGGCACACACTCATATCAATCCATTTTACGGTCAATAATTTTTTGTTATTTATTCATATATTTATTTACTAACGACTGTAATAGTGATACACAGTGCACACATACAAAACTATAAATTTTATTCAGTATTTGTTGTTGTTTGTTAAATTTTTAAAATTGATTTTGTTATCATCTGCATTTAAGTACGTTTATAGTTTGATTGTGGCCTCTCTATGTTGACTAGAAAAATAGTGTGGTACGATTCACAATAAACTAGCGACTTAAAAGAGCTTTCGTTTCAAGTTCTAAATTGTGAACTATACTAGCCGGACTCGAACCCTAAATGTAAGAGGTTCAGGATGATGACGTTACAGGATTGGTTCTCAGCCATAAAAACCCTAGACGAATGAGGCCCCACTCCGGAAGATCAGCTTACTCTAGGACATAAAAAGGAGCTTGTGGATACACACTCCGCTTAGAAAACACAGAGGTTAAGAAATGATATAGTGAGCAGTATGCGGAGTTAGCATTAGAACGTTTCAAGATGCTCCCAATTTGTGGAAAATATGCCTTGGATAAATGCTAGAAACTCAAAATTGTTAAAAATATCTTCGATATTGGTGTTTTGTGTTGGGATACGATAGGAAAGGAAGTACAGAGTGGGCCATCTGTTGGTCCTTTTTCAATCGATGAATTTTAGTACTTAATGTTATCTGTTCTAAAAAATTATTTGACATAGGAAAAGTCCAAAATATGACATTTGTCATCATGGAGTCGCTAACAACACAACAACGCATTTTGATTGTCCAAATTTATTATGAAAATAATCGTTCAAAAACAACAACATTTCGCACATTACGTGAGAGTTTTGGTCGACATGGACGTCCTACTGAGCGTGCAAATTGGCAAAATGTTTAATCGTTTTGAAGAAACTGGTTCAGTGGAAGGTCGTAGACCGTATCAACATGTTCATCCAGTTGGTACTCCTGGTGCAATGACAACTGTTAGTGAAAATGTTCGTAATGAACCAAACACATCAACCAGGCGTCGTCCACAAGAACTAAACATTTCACAAACCACATTACGACGCATTTTGCATGTTGATCTTCATTTGCATCCATTCAAAATTCAAGTAACTCAAAAATTGAAGCCAGGCCTGTTTGTTAATTGAAGAGATGAGAATGTTAATTGAATGCTTGAACGAAATTAAAGTTTTTCATAAAAAATCATCTTCAGCGATGAAGCTCATTTTCATCTTAATGGGTACGTCAATCAGCAAAATTGTCGAATTTGGGGAGCGGAGAATCCTCTTGTTATTCACCAAGCAGAAGTACATCCTTCAAGAGTTATTGTAATGGTGTAGTTTATGGGCTGGTGGTATCATGTTTTTCTTTGAAAACGAACAGGAAAATGCTATTACAGAGAATGGGTGGGGAACGAGAATGGGGTTGTCAACGACCTTTGGTTTCAACAAGATGGAGCGACATGCCACACAAGTCGTGCAACAATCCATTTCTTGTCAACATAATTTGCAAATCGCATAATTTCAAGAAATTGTAAAGATCCTTGGCCACCAAGAAGTCCGGATTTATCACAATTTGATTATTTTTCGTGGGGATATTTGAAAAGTAAGGTGTATGCTAGTCATCCACAAACAATTCAACAACTTAAAACCAACATTCGAGCTGAAATTGAGGTCATTGACCCGCTTTTATTTGATAAAAGTCATCGAAAGTTTTGTTCGGATGCAGGCCTGTTTACGAAGCCTTGGTGGGCAGGGCATATGAACGATATTGTTTTTCATACATAAATGGCATAGAAGTACCTCTCCTTTCATCATACTAAAATGTGTATTTTATTTACAAATGAAAAAAGGACAAACAGATGACCTACCATGTATTTTGTAAGGTCATCTTCGAGAGTAAGCATATATTTATTATTTTTATACGAAGATGCCATAGGACCAACGAAGTCTAGAAAAAAATTTAAATCACGATTTAGAAGACGTTGCAGTTGTACGTACTTGCTGTAAGCAAGGGTACGTCTACTGTTCCGAACATTTCAAAAATTGAAGTGGATATCGCGGCCAATAAGCAACTTATTGAATCGCTCTCATCGAAGCTGATCGATATTTCATCCATTGTTTCGTCGCCTGGATCGTCATCGAGCCAACTACCGAGGAAGGAGATTATGTCAAGTAATAAAGCTACTCCTTCGCCGATCACATATATGCCAACACCAGTAGACGCTTTTGGAACTTGTGCTGATAATAATCTTGTTACTATTGAGGTGCCTAAGTTGAGGCAACTTTACGTCAGTCATATGGATATTCAACCACAGCTGAGCAAGTTGCTGGTTTATCTGTATAAAGATGGAGCATTACAATCCAGTGGATCTGAATTACCGATATTTATTAAAGAAGAATCTTTCATAAGCGCTAAGACTATCTTTTATTAGCTTGAGAATCAATATACCAGAGAAACAATTTTCTAAAGCATCAGATCCAAAAATTTGGTTGAAAGAAGTTTTAGTTAATGAGTTCGTACAGCGATCTAGCCATTGTAACAACATTGCAACAACATGCCGCTTTCTGCACCTATTATCGCCTGAAATTTACTTATCGGTTTGTATCACGAAAAAAAGGTTGACATTCTCGCACAGTTGCGCAGAGTATTTCCTCCGGACAACTATGTATTTCAAACGCGATTGTTATTCGGATCTTGAATTGAAGGCGAGAGGTGGCAAACTTCTGCTAGCTGTCTCGAAAGACATTCGTGCTGATGATGATAGTCACTGTTAACATTCCATACAGATCCTCAGCTGATATATACGGAAAGCTATCGATATTTTTCTCAAACTAGCTGACAGTTGCGACTACTGATTTCGATTATGTGATTATTTTGGGAGATTTTAACATGCCTAAAGTAAAATGGCTCACTGTTGAAGATGATAATAATGAACCTGGCAATTGAATAATTTATTCCTCGTTCGCATGTTATTTACCGAACAAATGGCACAGTGGTTGACGCTTTAGCGTTTGGATCGGGAGGTACCGGGTTCGAATTACGATAGGGACAGGATGCAAAAGGAAATTTTCATCAACAGATTACGATCTGTGATTAAAAGAAACACAACTACGACCCCCTATCGGCGTGCAAAACTCATGGGCCGAAACATCTTCCATGTCCAGTACTATAGGCTGGCATGGAGCTATGCAATGCGCAGATTTTAACTTAATTCGGTCTTATAGCCGTACGTCTTCGATTTGGCAGGAATTGCGTAAAGTAGGACGGGAAAATCAACCGCGAAAGAGCAGGATTAAAAAAAATATAATTTAGCCGGCACGCGAGCTATGGTATAGTCGACGCCTGTCTGGCATAAAAAATAGAAAATCTAAAGCTCATAAAAATACAAATTTAATCCATACATCGTAAATTATAAAATATTTAGTGCTTTCAAGTCTCAATTTAAACTTTCAAATCGTTTCTTGTTTAATCCATATATTGATGAAGTTGGATCGAATATTATCAACAATCCTAAGTGTTACTGTTACGGTACTCAAACCCGCGCAAATTCTCTCAATTCTTTGACTGCAGCATTTTTTGAAAATATCTATATACCTTTTTCGAGAGAGAATGACGATTTTGATTTTAGTAAAAAATCCAGACATCCAATTTCAGTCTACTAGCGATGACATTCTGTATGCTCCGTTGTATGTAAATGCGAAATGAGTTGAGACCGGAACAAAATTCAACCTCTTGTGTCGATTCAAGAGCTGTCTCGCTGGTATTTATTGACTTAGCCACTTTGATAAATGTTGCTCGAGTCAAACCCTAGATGAATAACTCTGGTTATTAAATCCGTGGAATTTTGTTTGCTTGAAATATAGTTCTAATTTCTGGTCGGAATCACTTCCAAACTAAATTAGGTGCGATTGGCTATTAATGCTTTATACGTCTGGATATATCTGCTAACCAATGCAGTACGATAAACGGATCACACCATGCATAAACTTTCAGCATCGTTAGATAGGCTTCGTTGAATTACCTTTATTAGTTTGTCCAAAATGTAAGCCCTACATAATTCCAATACAGGCAGACAAACCTGCTTGATTGATGCCACTTTACCATTGGAATAAATCATTTGAGCGCTGATAGTTCCATCAAAACAAGTAGATACATCACGATATTTATCCAATTCCGGGCTTTTTTAACACGATAACAACTCTTGGTAATTCCAGGTTCATTATCAAGTAAAGTATGAATTTTCGAGACTCCCCTCCAATTTCGAGAATGCCCCAACTATATATTTCACAGTATGGCAGATATAACTTGGCACTAAAGGCACCGAATGGGGAAACCGAATTTCTTGGTTGTATCATCACGATCCAAGACATTAATAAAGGCGGACACAACAAAGAGAGCTGCTATTCAAAATCTAAAAGCCCAGAAAATTTGAACGAATTAAAATCATTTTTCGAATTGACATCAAAAACTGCAGGAGTTTCATTAAGAACTTTGTGAAGATAGCGATAACTTTTACACATCTCTAAGAGGTGAAAATGTCCCAATTACAGGGAATCATTTGAAACCAGTCAGCATACATAATAAAGACAACAAGATCGACATAAAATTGGATGTTGAAACCGAGACAGTTAGACGACTGGGCTAAATGGGCCAAAATTCAAACATTTCGGCATACTACCTACGTCGGTGTGGCTACTATACTTGATTTCAATAAACCAAAGATACAGTACTCTCACTGAAGGATATCTTGATTATGCAGTCAATCAGAACGAAATATTGAAGAAAATCTGGACGAAACCTGAAAACTACTTATACGGAGAGAAGAAAATTAAAATCCTATAACAGACTATCAATATCTCCCGATCTCGTAGCAACAGGCATAATAACAACTGCGTATGTGGAAGGATTATTTGGAAGAATACAACTAGGAACTTGTTTACAAACCTGATTGTATTAAAAAAGATGCTGGATTGTTTTCAGGATTGGAATCAGCACGTTGTCCACTGATGTAATAACTTGCACTGGTGAACAAGATTTTATAGACGAGATAAAGTACTGAAAAGCGCTAAAAATAAATTCAATAAACAGTTGATATTTAAAATAGACACCAAATTGCATGTCTGTCCGCAAGAACCTACCGAAACTAAACTAAGAAATTATTAAAAGAATCTTACGTGAATAATTAAATCTGACATCAATCCTGATGAAACCATACAAACTCTACAAGAGGTCGTTAATAAAAATTCTCCACATTCAAAATTCGGTTAACTAAAAAATGGTAAAATGAGGATTCATTGGACCAACTACTAATTAATCCGAACAACAAATTTCTCAACCTCAATGAAGTGGATAAAACACTTCATGGGATGTAGCGCCAGTAAAAAAAAACTCAAAAACTAAAGAAGGTTGCGGATATCTATACAATACAGAAACTATAAAGTCTGAACAATAAAAGAGAAACTCAGAAAATTGTATTAAAATCACAGAGATGTATGATTTGTATCCTATGTGTAAAGATACTATTTTCCTAGGATAGCAAGCCTGATTAACAAATACGCAAGGCCACAACACCTGCAACATCAGTATAAGTATAAAGAACTAACAGATGGAAATTAATAAATATAGCAGTGGATCGGTACAATAACAAACTCTCTACACTCACCTAGTTCTTCAACAAAAAACCAGCGACATGTTTTTCGGGAGTACACATCGGGAATTAAGTGCTAGCACATAGATATAGCTGATTTCAAAAAAACCATGAAGAATATTAAGAGGAAAATCTAACGAACATGGGGGACACGATCTTTAAGGCGGTTAAACAAATCCAGACAAAAAATAAATAGACATTTCAAAAAAGTACGGTCGCCGAGGATAATAACGTTACAATTAACTTAACATTGAGCATACGAATTCATAAAGTCCACATCAAAAATTTAACGCGTTTATCGCTATTAGCTTAAATCAGTAGAAACCTTAAAAAACAGAATAGAGAAAGCATCAAAATTAACGCAATATAGTTACATAAACAGTATCAAAACAACTTTGAACAACTTCGAAAAATGTTCAACAAGCTCAAAGAATCTGAACTAACCGTTGACATTTGATTACTACAAAGCAAGAGAGTAAGACATCAAAGGGGCATGCTGTTTATATAAACAAACCAATCCACCAAATGGAAATTTCTTGTAAATACGCGGATTTCGTTCGAAAGGGAATAGTTAACACAACATGCGGATTGAGGACTCCAAAGGATTTTGGAGTTGAGTGGTATTTTCAGATAACTGCTCATGGATTGTGACCAGGTGATGGAGTAGGCGTGTATCTTAAAACAATCGCGTTCAGATAGCTAGTCTCACCAACGAATATGGCGGTAAAATAGCAAATGCAGAACATTTTTTCAAATGGACTTAAATTTTGAGAACTGGTATATGAATTTTATATTTTGTTTAGATACTGAATATAAATTAAAACATATCCAACTAGCCAATAGAATTTGAAAACAATAAAAGGAACTCGCGATGTTCACGCATTTATACCTCCCAGAAAAGGCTATGACATGTTATAACATCACATTTTAAATAATTCGTCGACGTTTATGTCGCGCTTCTCTAGAATAAATTTGAATACTATTTCATATTTTATATCATTTTCAAGCCTACTAGATTAAAAAATTGCGATATATCTACTCGATTTCTATCACCAAATAATTTGTTTACGATACTTCAACGAAATTAGAGAAAGAGATATTGTCACGAAATAATAAGAAATAATTTATAAACGAAACAGTCGCCAATTTCAGTTTAGGAAAACGAGACATAAATTTCGACAAATTTTCGAAAATATGATGTCACAACATGTCCCCCAGGGTAAAGGAAAAATGTAAAAACTATTCAAATAGTAAAATTTGTTTCTTCGTTTGGTAATAAATATTTTACGATCAATATTTTTTGTTTTAAATTTAATTTTGAATCACAAAACCGAGTAGACCTGTCGTTCCTAAAGAAGATTTTATAAGAAACAAAATTTCGTATTCGTGTATCTAACTTTTTGGTATGTCACAAAGAATTAAGTGTCATTCACAATTGAGTTTTTCATTCACTTAAACGTATTTTACAAGAAAACAAAAAATTAAAATTAAATGAAGAATAATTAAAAATCGGATAATTAGTTTTCTTTTTATAGATATAAAGTCGTGTTCATCTTTTTACCTAAAATTTGCATTCAAAACATAAAAATGGTGGAAGTTATGTATGGTGGAACCAAAAATCCGATTTCAAATTTCTAATTCACGCATTCATGCAATTTCTGGTATAAAAAATGTGCTGAGCTTTCTAATCAAATCGGTCAAAGCTGTTGTGCAATCCGATGTAGCTATCGATTGTTGATATTTTTAATGAATCACATCAAGACCCATCCACGCTCCGTACCATTAAAGGATTAAATCACCTCTTATTGCACATTTTTATCCTTTATGCTGCACGATAAAAGTTTCTTGTTTTATACTTTATTTTATTCCTTACAAATGATCTTTATTAATCATAAAATTTAAAACTTTTTATTTTCTTATGTTTTTTGTTGTGTTTGTGCTTCGTACAGCATTTTCTTTTCATTTCTATAAATAAATTTTCCTTGATATTAAAACTATTGTGTTGTGTTGCACTTCTTATTGTTGTTGGTCTATTTTAAAAAGTCTTATATATAAAACTTTGAAGTTCTTTTTTGTTCATGTTGTGTTTCCTGTACTTATGGAATATTGTTGTTAGTTGAAATTTATTTATTATTTATTTCAAGTGTATACATAGGTAAGTTTTCTTTCCCAATGTACACTGTGCATGCACAGTACTTATGGTATACATACTTGTTCGATTGGTGTTTAGTACTTGCAATTTGCTGCGCGTACAAAACTTAATTAAATTAAATTACATTTTTATTGATTGAAATTTTCCAGGTTTTCGTCTAAATCGAATTTTTTTTTAATTGAATTGGATGTGGCGTTTGTATATCCTAGGGTTAAACTTTTTAAACCGCGTTAATATAGGGTTAAATGAAATTAGTATTAACATACGGGAGGTACATGTTTTAATACGATTGCTTGTACAAATTTAATTAATTTGTTATAAAAACATCGTTCAGGTAATTTAATTTTGACGGGAATGTTCATATTTGGTCATAAGTTGATGTTTGTCACATTTATGTACAAAATTAAACAAACGACCTGGAAAAACACCATACGTGTATTAATAAAAATCCGTTTGGAACAACAAAGTGTTTTTTGCCCGTTTGTTGATTTTTTATTAAACTTTTTTTTTTAATAATTTAGCATACATACATAAATTCCATTAATAACCCCTAAAACCTCGGAACAAAATTTTTTAATTTTGTTTATATTCGCGAACACATTTTTATTTTTATTTTATTTGACTGTTTTGTTTAACGAAAATTCCATACATTTTTCACTTTTATTTATTAGTTTATAATACAAACATATTTTGTTGTTGGTGGTATTTTTAATTTTTCAACGCGGCTTTGGGTAATTCAATTTTTTGTTGTGCACTTGGCATTTGAGTGTTTGCAAAACCATATTTGAAGGCAGCAATTTTTTCAGAGTTTTTGATCGCCCGGATGGTTATTTTAACCTTGAATGATTCTTTAATCAGTTGCGGGCGTTTTTATTAAATTACTCGTGGCAGATATTTAACATTATTTTATCGACGGTTACAATACTAAGTGAGACTATTTTATAGTTCTCTAGATCTCTATCGAGGGTGTCATTTCTTATGTACAACGGTGCATTAACTATTCCACGTTGGATTTTGCTTTGGAAAGACTGGATGATGTTAAGGGTTTCTTTGTGCAGAACCAGAGCAGAATACCGCCAACCAATCTGTGTTTTAGGATTCGCCACTAAAGTAGCAATTTCTTATGTAAAGTCAGCTCAGAATTTCTCCCTAAGAGATAATCCGTCTTTCGGAATTTAACGTTTAATTTTTTTTATGTGCTCTTTCTGTTTTAGTTTTGCATCTAGAATTATGTCCAGATATTTTACCGTGTTTACATAGGAATTTGCTGAAAGTTCAGCACCCTTAGTATCCAGTTGAGTGAAGTTCTATTCCATTGGCCAGCTACTGACAATATTAGTAGCTCTTTGCGCCTGCTACTATTTTTTTATTTTCAAGGATTGGCCTATTTAACAAGAAAGAGCTTTGGTAGACCTGTGCTACATCTAAGAAGATATTTGAACATACTTTATTATTTTCAAGTACATCTTCAATTTTTTTTTAATTTAGTGTACGTTCTATTGTTGGATGGTTTTCTCTGAAGCAAAATTGATGTAGAGGAATAAAACTTCGTTCTTCTATTATTGGTTTGAGTTTTTTCAGGAGAAGTTTCTCGAATATTTTTGAAATTGTTGGAAGTAAGGAAGTCTGTCTATACGAATTTTTCTTGGGTTTGTTGGGATTAGGTATCATGATTTCTTCATCGACTTTCCATTGATTTGGACCGTGTTTAAGTCTGAATACTGAGTTAATCATTTAGAAATTTACTTAGCCTTTTTTAGGACGGTATTTTATTATTTGTCCAGTAATTAATTCATATTCTGGAGATTTAGAGTTTAAATTTGATCTCTGTTTTTAATTCTTGCAATATTACCGGATATAAAGGGTTATCCAATTCGAGGTTGATAAAGTAGAAATCTGTATACCGACATCTGTCAAAGATAAACGTCAAGTACGCTGTCATTTATTTAGTTGACATTCTGCCATTTAAGAATATGGAGCATTTAACATACGCAAATTGGGTGTTGGAAAAACAGGCCGTCGATGCTCATTTTTCGCTTGGTGGATGTCAATTGGCCTCCAAGATCCTGTGATTTAACGCCTTTGGATTTCTTTTTGTGGGGCTACGCGAAAGATCGTGTTCACGCAAACAATCCTCAAACTCTTGACGAATTGAAAACTAATATTCGTAAGGTAATGGCCGAGATACCGCCCGAAATGTGCCGAAAAGTCATTGAAAATTACCGCAAAAGAATCAAGGCCTGTAAGAAGTCCCGTGGAGGACATTTGAATGATATCTTGTTTAACTAAAAATGGCAAGGATCAATCTGTAAAATGAAATAAAAATTACAATACATTCCGAATATTTTGTGTGTTTTTTTTAAGTTTACTTTATCAAGCTTGAATTGGATAACCCATTATATTGCAGTTATCCACTTTACTTACTGGTGGTATGTTTTCATCTGCTGTTTATCTGAGTAGATGCTTTAAGGTTTTCTCAAGATGAGTTGCAAATTACAAAGCTTTTAGCTTTGCACGTCTAGTTCCATCTTTATTTTTAATTGGTGGAATTTGAGGTTTAAGTCATTTTAATCTTATTGTTGCTTTCGAAAGGGAATGTTCGGTACCTTTTTCGCCAGTAAGGCCACTTAGATACTAATTAATTTATTTGTTTGAGATTTCTTTAAATAGCAATTTCAATTAATTGGACAAAAAATTTAGAGATGCCAACATTCCGGCACTCCACGCCGCTTCTTGTATGCCCTTGTTGAGTTGTTCTAGTTCTTCTTTTAGCTGTATCAAATTTTTAATTGACACCTGTAGATTAGTATTAGCCTCGACTTTTATTGAGGTGGGCGCATCACCGAATATAAGGAAAGAGACCTACCAAACAAGCATCGATCTGTTTCTTTTTGTGATTAAAGTCCTCCTCTTGGAGTTGGCGGCGGATTTCACAATAGCTTCGTTCATTGGGGTCGTAAAACATTTTATTGCGACCAGAGGAATATGTAAACATACATTTTCAATAAATAAACCAATTTTGTTGGGCCGACCCACAACAACATACCAATGAGATTAAGGGTTATGCTTTTCAGAAAAGATTGAATAGTTCTTTAGACCACCAAGTGCACCTAACTTTTAGGAATTTAATACACTTTTAAAAAAAATAGAAGCGTTGTTAAACTCCTGCAAAATCATGTCATTCTCCTCAGACCCAGCTGACCTCCAAACGTTTACTTCTGAACACTTTTTAATAAATAGGCCTCTTACACTATAGTCGAGCTTAACATAGAGGATGAATAGATCCCACTAATGGCGCATTTAACAATAGTAATTATTATTACCAGCACTTTCGAGCCGTAGGCCTAAGAAATACTTTACTAGATAAAATTTTTCCATTTTACAAAGCAAAATAATACGATAAAAACAGGAATGCGCTGAGCAACATAATATGAAAAAACAGGCTGCACTTTAATTGGTTTAATTACTCCAAAAAACCGATCCGAAGTTCGGAATAAGTTCGGATCCACATCTCTCGGGTTTATTATTCCCCTTCTCAATGTATAATGAAACTCATTTTTCTCTGTGAGCTTCATATTAGGTCCCTGTTCGATTACATTCGTTGAGTGTGTTAGGAACTGCTCCCCCCTTAACTATATTATCTCTCTTAGCTATTTTACGATACTCGCGCTTTCCATTATAATTGGAACAGTTCCACTTGAATATTAGAATGATCCCGATCGTTAATGTTAATTTAATAAGTGTCGTCTCAAAAGCGAGAAGAAATAATTTAGCCAAACTGTAACGATTTTGATTGTATCAGTTTTAAGGCTCTTTTCACCTTTCTCTAAAAAATGTGTTTTGTTTCCGAATAGTTTTCTTTCAGAAAATATCTTTCAGTTGGTTCGAAATTGATACAAGCAATTCAAACGAAATGGCTAAGTTATTAAAATAACAGTGGCGAAACATGCGGAGCAGAGTCCAAATTGTCTAAATAAAAGCATTATTTACAATTTTCTACATCTTGGACAATGGACTACTTAGAAGCGGCGGCCGAAAATGGCAAAATCGTTGGAACATGTTAACCCTCACAATTTATTTTAATATTTCACAACAACAATTTTACGCCACAACCAAAAGTAAACCGGTCATTTGCTCGATTCAATCCGGCGAGACCAGAATAATATTCCATGTCCAGGATTTTATGTCAAGATTTACATTGAATACGGTATATGAAACTGTAATGGGCATAATTGGTGAAATGGTAGTTTATAGAATTGAAAATTCGTAGCTTTGATCAAATCTGCATTACAAGTTAGCGGGTAACTCTAAAAAATTCGTTCCATTTAAGTGAAAATAACGTTCCATTTAAGTGAAAATAATTTTATATTTCAGATGGCATCGTACTTCCAGTGTACACGGCCATACATATTCATATATACATCGTTTAAAAGTCAATTCCCGATCCGGAGAAATTTGATTGGGGTCGATTTTTGCCTGAAATTGCATCGAGATGAAGTTTGCTTTCCTGGAAATTAAAAGGCTTCTCGTTTAGTTAATTTAAATTTTTCGATTGAAATAAATTACAAAACGGGATCGGTTCGAACCGAAACATCCTGTCATGATAAAATTTAATTTAATTAAGCTAATTAGTTTAATTTCAATATTAAAAACTCATCTACATCTGGAACTCGGCAAATTTTTGTTTTTCTGCATTTGAGAGCTTTTCGCGCCATAACCTTTTGACGATGAACTGGATCACATGCGCCCATATAATCGCACGCATCGTATTCAAATTTCCTATTACCAACAAATGGTGTCGTGGCATTTTATTTAACATGCAGATGACAAAATCGAAGATTTGTTTCGGTATTTAGAGGGACATTTCATTAGAATCTATGCAAATCGCTTAGAATACTTTACATTCAACTGGTTTGCAATAAGATTATTTCAAGGTTCTTGATCAACGCCAAAATGGCGTTTTTTAGCGATGGTGATAAGCACTGTAAATGTTACAACAATTAGTATTGATCGGTTACCCACCCGATCGTGTATGTCATACTTACTCCCCTTCTTTATAACGGTTCTACACTTTGGCCAAATGATGTGCATTAACCTATAATTGATAATCGTTTATTCGAATGCGACATAAAATGGTCGATATAGTACATTAAACAGTTCAATCTTTGACAAAATTTCTGCCTAATCATCCCGTCTCAAAAGCAAACGGATATGATAAATTAATAATTATTTTAATTTATATATCGTGAACTAACTTAACGGAGGAGAGTTTCAAATATCCTTAAAACCTCAATTAAAACAGCAATTTGCCGTCTGGCTAACTCAATCGAAACAAACCATTATATTTGTATTTCATAAAATTTTAAAATTTGGCGTTGTTTCCTCATTGTAATGATAGATTTATCGTCAAACTTGCGCGACCAAAACTTTAACAAATTAACCGCATAGTGGAGGTACACAGCACAATACACACTTGGCACAGTTACAATATTCAAATATTCACCAAACAAATTTTTCACCACATAAAATACAATTATTAAAATACCCCCATCATTAATCTGAAAATTCATAGAAATGTACTTCAACAATTTATCATAATTTTTTTGTGATTTAAACAAATTAGTTCATAAACCATATACTAACTCTATTCTGTATACTACACAAACTACGTCGACCGCACTTCACCTAATTTAAATCTCATTTACATCCCATAATTAAAAATGCATAATTAATTGCCATATCATAAATATTAATTAAAAATGTAATGTTTTTTAAAATATTTTTTTTAATTAATAATTTATTTAATTTTCGGCAACAACAATACATCAAAAAATGCTAAAATAACAACAATAATATTATTTAAATATTTGTTTTTTAATCTAATAATAATAATCGTAATTAAAAGCAAGTACACAGGGTGATTTGCACACTATATAGTTAAAAATATAACTCATATATAGATTTATAAGATTTACCCTGTACCCGTCGTATATGCTGTTTGCTATAAGATTCATCATAAATAAACTTTTTTCACACTAATTCGCACAAAAAAAATTTTATATTTGCAAAAAATAATCATTAAAATTTATATTGTCTTAAAGAATAAAACAAATATCATCATTTTCATCTCTGCATCTTCCTATTCTTAATAAAACTTTCATCTTTAATTTAGTTTTCGTAAAAATGCAACAACTTGAAAATTATATTTTCTATGACAATAAAAAATTATTTAACAATATGCGAGATGGTAAAATACTTTTATTTTGAATAGTTGCCAAAATACATGTCGCTATATAGCAAGTAACTCTCATCCAGTGACAACAACAACCAGAAAAAATTGTTCTTGTTTCTTGCGCGTCTCTGTAGAGATGCATGTGACAAATTTTTGCATCCTACCCCACTATAACTACAAAAAAAAAAATATTCATGCTGTGAAAAAGTTGTATCGTTTTTTTTTGTGGTGTGAATTGATATCGGTTGCTGATTTGAACAAAGCTGATTTGCATTATACGCTGAAAGTTTTAAGAGCGCGTGGTATTATAGATGCTGGATTCTATGGGGTCATTATTCTTTTAATTTCCAACTGTGCGTAGCTAAGTGTGAACAAAATATAAATATACCTCGAAATGATAACTGTTTTGCTTGGCAAATAGTCAATGTCAAGGTGCGTCCAGACAACATTAAAAATTTACATTAATAATGTAAGAATAATTTGCTCAGCTGAGATGGCATATACGTAAATATTTATTTCTAATCGAAATAGCCTAGTACAAACTGCCAACCAATAAAAATGTATTTTACGCCCTAGCAACTAAAGTAGTCGGGTTACTAACACTTTTATCACATTTTCCTAGAAAACCAAAATTAAAAAACAAATGCTATATGCATTCGACAAACATGCTAATATTTCAAAACAAATTTTAGCAATGAATACTCGATAAGAAAGCAAGACAAATTCTTCTCGTCGGTATATTTTACGTAGAAAAAAATTGAGTCGTGTATATGTTGTTGCTAACCACCCGACATTCTTTTACACCGAGTCTACATAAATCTCGAATACACCACACTTGATTTCTAAGGGTAAAATTACAACTTCTGTTGTAAAATTTTATAATCAAAAACATTGTCTCTCCTAAAATTTCAGAAAACCAACATGGTCAACCTTAGTTGGTTAAAAACTTAATTTTTAAATTTATTTCTTAGTTGCTAAACTATTCAATATCATTACAAAAATTTAAAAAGCTCCCATTGAAGCTGTGCCTTACGATACGCAGAATTTCAAAAGATTTTACACGGATCTCCAACTTATTGTAAAAAGTTTTAGTATGAAGCTTTATTCCGAATAGTCAATCCACCTATACTGTAGGAAATTCTGGGAGGTACAGTTCCTAATTTTTGTTAAGGTTTTTTGTCAAAAAAACACAATTTCTACTTGAAAGATTGGAAAATTGATCTGAGCTGATTGGTTTTCTTGTAAATGATACACTTTTCAAAATATGTGCAAATAAACGATAAAGCTCCTATCGAGATTGTCACTTCCCGTGGACCGATTTCGGCAAAAATTCACTGAGATCTCCCAAGGTTGGGAAAAGTTTGAGATGAAGATTCATGCCGATCAGTCAACACGTCTGGGCCGTATTTTTCGTGAAAAACATTTTTTGTGAAAAAACGTGATTTCCGCGTAAACTTTGGAATACTAATCTGGACCAGTATTGTTGAAAATTTAATTTAGAATATTTCTAGTTCATAATCGTTTTTCTCGTAAACGATAAATTTTTGAACTGCACGAGCTGCATTTAGACAATTGTGATTATTAAAAAGACCTAAAAGATCAACGACTCCAAAACATACTGTGTCACCTTACACTTGGCAACATGCGACGTACTGCTGAACCAAAACTTCCTAATACAGGAAATTCGTCCTTCAAACTCAATTCTAACCGAAGGTTTTTCTGTAGCATCAAGTTATGTTTTTCTAAAATATGGCAACTAATTGCCGTAATATTGGAAATAGATTTATTCAGAAAACCTTTTGAAACGTCAACATTAGACCAAAATATGACTTTTACCAGCATCAAAAATTGTAATTTCATTTTCAAGAGAACCAGATCGATCTTGTGCTTGAACTGTAATCATTTCAAAACCTTTAGCTTTAAAATGTTCAACTAGCGCTTCAACTTTAGCTCTAGTTGTAGAAATTCTTAAAACATCTTTTTTTGACAATTTTCCCGTGACATCATCAGTGACATGTCCGAAAAGAAACTTCATATGCTATGGAAGGAATTTTCAAATTCTTAGTGCATTGAAAATATCTACAAACGTGTTGGCTGCTTGTTACCGCATATTAGTTATTTTTTCATGATAATCGCTGGCGACAAATAATTCGGGTGCTTAAAGACTTGATGATCTTTGACAAGTAGAAGTGTTTTAAGGGATTTACAAACACTAAAATGTTCATTACTCCGAAAAACCCATCATCACTATTTTTAAGTTAATAATCGAACTTCAATCATGGAATGCATCTCATATGGAACCATTGGGATTTCATCTATGATCATAAATTCTACGTCTCCTCATTGAGATTACGCATGATTTGCCGATCAAACATCAAAGTACATCAAACATCAAATATTTTTCTGTTCATGAAATGATCCTGTCAAATTGTCCAAAGTTGAATTTGTAAAATTTGACGGAGTTTGGTTTGGAAAAATTGACCATTCATTTGCATGTTTAATTCAATGAGTCGTTTTCGAATCTAAACAAATTAAAAAACCTAAAAGCCTTCTGACTGAAGGGCCTGCATCAACAATCTGACTGACATAGAGGGAAATTACAACGAAGCATTGTAACGAAGCGGAACATCGAGACGCATGGCTCATACAAATTGTTTTGCGAAAGCTTGACAGTGGGACAAAGCAGTTGTGACAAAAAAAACAATCGACAAGATTTTTTCGAGTTTTTGACTACCATGATGGAGAATTTAACTCCATTTGTGTCCCGTGAAATGATCAATCCTTTCGTTGCATGCAATTCGTGTTTTCAATATCAAACTTAGTCGAAATTTTGTCAGAGTTTGTTACAATTTCCTGCATATGAATCATTCAGTATAAGACTGTGCCGAATTGTCCAGCTTCCGAATTTGTGTAATAGTCATCATAACACTTCTTGTGATAGATTCTTTTAACTTTCAAAATCAATTTAACGATTAACAACACCAACAAGTATTTGGATTCAATTAAAGCACTCACAAACAAACAAACAAGGTTATAACTGGATAACTTCAAACCCTAAAAATGATCCAATTCGTCAACCAAAACTATTTTATCGCCGAGTTCGTTTCCAGAAACTATTTCACGTAGCGGTTCTAATTCGCGGCCAAATTAAAACATTTAGCCAATGCATTGCTGGACTCAGGATCGCAATGTACTTTCGTTTCTGAACAATTAGTGCATCGCCTTCGATTTGAACGATCTTGCCGGTATACAGGCCATAAGCTGTAGTTAATACGAGTATCAATATATCGCCAAGCAGCCCACCATTTAATAGTCTGAATTCCAATTGGTTTATTTTTTGAATTATTGAGGACACACGTATGCTCAATCCACAATTTTTGGGTGGGTTTTTCTGGTTCCTCAAGTACGAAATAATTATTCATTTAACCCAATTCTAGCAGCTATCAATACTGCATATGATGTAGCGAAACTTAAACCAAATGATAAAATATGCGAAATATATTTCGTTCAATCAGTTCAACGGAACATGGTTGGAAGATACATTATGCCATTGCCATTTGCCGTGTCGTTTCGTGGGAAAACCCTTAGCTTGCCATCGAATATAGAAGCTTCAGGGATAAATATTTGGCATTGCGTCATATGACAGAAGTAGCAAATAACGAGATCGCAAGAAAGAGGGAGACGTTTTATATCTTACACATCACGCTGCAAAAATTGGATCGCTTGCCAATTAATTATATTTTACTTACAGGACCCATGTTACAAGATGATTTGGTTACTATTATGAATCGTCTTCGACAGCATCGTATTATAGCGCACGTGCACGTGGCTTCAACTGATGATGACTATCGGCGAATCGTCTGGAATAACATTCCAACCAGAGAAACTAAAACGTATCGATCGATGAATCACGGTCACTAGTGGGAGGGTGTTTATCGAATCTAGAGCATGCATTCGACATGAAACATCCAGTCATATTAAAAATTAAACCTGAACGATAATGTGCGAAAACCGTTTACTCATCCACATCCTGGTTCAAGGTGATTTTTAAGTACCCTGTTGATCCATCTAAGATCATTAATGATCCAAAACCGTTGTTTCAGGAGACTTGGAAATATCCTTCACTCAGGCTTTGGATTGAGTCGAAATGATCATTAATGATTTAAAACAATGATCCTCAACTACTCAAACAAGTGAAATTGGTACCTGTTCGCTAAGTAAATAAAAAATTGAGAATTCGAGGGAACGTTATATTTATGGTATATGGGTATAGTAGCTCTTCCCACTTGAAACTATTTTATCGACTTGATGGCATATTCGGACAATACTTTAATCGTTTCAAAACCTGTTTTCTTCCAAAATATTTCACTCAAAATTCAACATTAATACAATGATATATTTAATATTCCACTCCCTCATTTCAGAGGGTTCTTGGAATCGAACATAAAATCTATTAAGTACCATGTGAATTAAGTCACGAGCGATAGGAAATGATAGCCCTTAAGTGCCGAATGTGTGGCGATTCCAAGAATTTGCATAGTGTTTACCCCAGAAGACTTTTTAATTGATGAACCACCAAACTACATTCCCGAACCGAACCGTAGAACAATTCCGAGTTGATGACTAGTTGTTTCTGCAGAGAGATTAGATAAGCATCCGAAAAGAAATGTTTACGTGATTTTGAAATGAAAAGAAATGTTTACGTGACGCCTTTTTCTCGTCCTGAAATTAACAAACGCAAAAGGCCTTCTCAATTATCCCTCTGCGTTGCGACAACGCATACATCGATGGATGCAATAGGTGGAATGATTTCGAACAGTTATATACAAGTATCTGTTTGTAATGAACTTATCATTTTAAATCAACAGTTGTGCAATTCCAATCCAACAGTGTACATTAATACAGTGTTTCAGGAGCGAAATAGTGAATATGTGCAAAATTGTGAAAGGTGTTAACTAAGGTGTGAAATTCGTAATAATATTAAGTCGTTTGACCTGTCTTATATATTTTATTGAATCTTTCAATCTCATAATAGATCTGTCAATTCAAAATAGGTCAAACACTTTCCAAAGAATTTCCAAAAACTCAGGGAGATTTATAAATAGCCAAACGACAATTTTCATTTCGTACATCTACAAATTCAAAAATAACAAATATTTTTATTTATTTAAGCCGAAAACAAATAATCGTTTAAAATAACTTTTAATAGACAAATTTATAGAGATAGAGTCGTTTCGAGAACCTCTAAATTCGTAAAATAATTTACAACCAACCATATTTTTCGTGCTCTCATAATAGCTGACACCGCATATCTGTAAGATATATTTATATCGTCATTGTCACCAACTGTTCTTTAATCAAACCTCTCATAATTTTCGTATATTTGGAAATTTTTCAACTTAGACGCAAAAAATTAAGAAAAATACGAAACACATAGACTCATATTAACATAGCACAGCATATCAACATTATTCATGTCTTAAATTGTATCTAAATTACTTGTATAATTTATATATACGATCTTAAACTACATCTAGATGCTGTTATATATCATTAAATTAATGGTGTTATACTTTTTTGTCTACCCGACGAAAAAAAAAATTGAAAATAAAAAAAATTTCCTTCTATATGATTTGTAGGAAAAATACAAAACGAAATCTTAAAAAATTTTCCAAAGACGATGGTTGTTGTTAAATGAAATGAGAAATGAAAAAAAACTACTTGTTGCTTAAATTTTTCTGAATGTGTCTTCTGTTTTAGTGGGAACACCGCCAATAAAAATAGAATAGAACAGTGTACGAGAGTGAATATATGTCTGCTTGTACGAGTATATATCTAGAGAAATATCATCTCTAAATCATGTAGCACACGTTTCTTTCGTTAGATATAAAAACGAAAATCTCGTAAAAAAATAAAAATTTATGCTAGAACGTGTCTAACAATATCAAATTAAATAGATTTTTTTTATTATATTCCGTGGTAGTAATTGTTGTTGTCGTCGTTTTTCCTTTTTGTGATATTTATTTCCATCTCGTCATTTTCCGCTGTTCAGTGTTAAACGTTGTTAGAAGAATTTGATTTTAATAATCGTGATTTTCGTTTTTTTTGTGTGTGTTTTGGTGTACTTACGTATAGCTAGATAAATTGTTGTGCGCTTAAAACATACTTTTTGAGATACCATAAAATATATGCTCTTTGAATTTATGTAACCGTATCATTAAATGTTGTGAACCGAATACATAAAAAAGTGAGGTAAAATTATCGGGCGTACGCATACGCACGGGAAATGGGAATTGAAATCGAAAAAAGTGTTTGTTGTTATATGAGGGTTTCGAAATTAGCAATTTCAAAATGTACAGCATTTCAATTTGTGTGAAACCTATTAGCAGATTAACCAATGATAGTTTTGTTTGTCAAGCGAATAAAACTTTGCTGGAGAATTGAATCGGAAATTAGAAACCGCGAAAACTGAAAATCACTTGCAATCCTCCGCTTTCATTATTTGCATTATAAGATATATTTGTCAGTTGAGTGAATCAAATCATTTCGTTGTCGAGTGCCCACAAACTATACAATCTAATAGTTGATCTCGGAAGCATAACAGGAAATTACTGAATCCGATTCTTACGTAAAATATTATTCGACTTCGAACTAGTTGGTTCGGAGCTATTTTCAGAAGAATAGTCTTTCGAAAAAACATTCTTCGTTAAAACAGTGCAGCATTATTGGCTTCAGTAAGTTATGAAGTTATGGATTTGCCTCTAAAGGTCCACACGTACTAAAATTTAAAATATCATCTACTATCATCTAATATCAACTACGTCAAAATCATCTGGTAAAACTACTAAAGTCGGTAGTAATTGTTTCTTGTTTAGTAACACAATCATTGCTTGTGTTAAAGATAACTGCTGGAAAAATGTCAACTGAAACATAAAACACGGTTGTGTGAAAGGGAAAAGAGAATGAAACGGAAATACCTCTCGGCCATAATGGTATATGTTTCTAGTGTCTGGCTCCCGGGATTGAAAAAAATGTTTTGCTATTATTAAATGGCCATATCATCATTGATGTAACGGGTCATCATCTAACTAGTGGACTAAGTCGGCATTTAGCGAGAATTCGAAGGAGATAATTCGTCAAAGTAAACTAAACTCCAGCAGCAACCATTAATTCTACAATACAGAAAAAGACAGTCGCTTGCCGAAATCGTCGCAAGACTTAGCTGCAGTGGATGGTTTCTCCAAAAATGCTATTTGCAATAGTCAATTTATTCGTGAAGCTGACGATTTTTCTGAAATAGCAAAAAACTAGTTGTTGATGAAATTATGAAAATGAAACATAATGAAGCTAAATTTAGTCTTACGCTAGATGAGTGGACCAGTTTAAAAAACCGCCGGTATCTAAATATAAATCTGCATTTACTAGAAGGAGATTTCATAAATTTAGGATTAATTAAAATAAATGGTACTTGTTCTGCTGATGTGGTTCTTAATTTAGTTCACGCAAAACTTGTAGAATTTATCGCCAAATGATATCGTCGCAACAGCAACAGACGGTTACAAGCATGCTATCCACCTGGCTGTGTTTGGCGTTATTTATGAAATCGAACTGATTAATAGTGAGGATAATTGTAATTCTGATGAATCAAATACAGATAGATTGTCAACTTGTACATCTGGATCTGACAATATTGGTTTGCTCATTCCGATTCTGCGGTCTGATATTAAAGCTGCTCAGCAGTGTTCGAAAACTAAAACTAAATTTAATTCTTGATCTCAAAGTAAGATGAAACAGAATAGTGACGATGTTAGAACGATTTAAATTTAAAAAATTAAACTGTTCCAATTATTTTAATAATGAGTACATGTCAATAATAATTGATTTGGTGTAGCTCTGGTAGAAGCTCTTGCAAGAAGAGACGCTAATTTAGTTATGAGTGAAGGAATATTAGCATTTTTATATAAATCGTTAGAAGAAAACGCTTCCAACATATCTAAGGAAATATTGCAATCGATAAAAATACGTATAAATGAAAGAAGGGATCCAGATTTGATTTGATTAGTTAAATATCTCCAGAATCCGCTTTGCCTATCCGAGGCGAAAACAACGAATAAGGTTTCACCTAAGACTGCGATAAAAATATTAAGAGAACAACTTATGGTTCGATTATTCAACATTACTGAAAAAGAACAAACTGTAAATATTGTAAATGATGGATTTCAATTAGATGCAGACCGATATTTTCAGATTGATGACATTGAATAGTAGATTGGCCGCAGCAATAAAGGATGCCGAAAAAATTATTGAACCCTTTGTAAATAATTACAGTCAAATATTTAAGAAGGAACTGCTTATTTTCGAAAAAACTGGAACTTTCGACAGCCAATTTACAAAAATTATTTAATGCTATAAAAAGTATTCAGCCAACGTCCACCGAAAGCGAGCGGGTATTTCCTAGCTCTTTAAATTTTTACACAAAGATCGATAAATAACTTTTTTTAAGAAAATATACAGCATATGTACAGGCTCTAAGTTTGAAGATCTAAATAAAGATTTTACGAATTTACGATTTTGTTTTTATTGAATTAAAAATAGGCATTTAAATGAGTTTATGCATACGAGTCTAATGCAAATATTAATATGAAATCCAATGTCCCGGGAAATTTAATTTTTGTTATCCAGAATCCCGGGATCGATAAAAGTGTCGGGAAAGCCAGACCCTATATTTTTCCAGCATTTTTGATCGATCAATCATTAATCTGATAAACAACATGATCACAGAAACTTCAAAGTCAAATCCCTTTATGGGATCTGATGTCGAAAAAAATAAATATGTCTAGTCTTATTAGATTCGCAAGTCAATCCAGTCGGTTAATATATTCCAATATCAAGAGCCAAAATCAGTAATAATAGATCCACATTTTTAGACACTAATACAATTTGATCTACTTCCTAGATGCTGGCATATTGGAATATGTAAAGTTATCCCCGGATTATAGCGCCGAAATTTAAAAAAAAAATAATCAGGCAACACTAACATAATTATATCGCTCTAACTTTTGTATGAAGTTAGCCAAGAATTTTATTATTTGAAAAATAAAAATGTTTATTAAAATTATTTTAGAAGAAAAATAAATGTAAAGAAATAAAATAAATGTAATAATTCAATAGTAAAATGAAGTAAAATAATTTTTAAATTGGCCATAAAATTCATAAATTTGTCAGCTTATGATAATTTGGTTCGAAATTAGGCTCTGAGCAAAATAATTCCATGGTTTTCAGTTTTGACCAAAAATAACATTTTAATTTGACATGTAAACAGAATTAATTTGTCGGATCAGGGATTTAGGGTTACCGAGAACACAACTATGACCAACTCATAAGAAACTCATGGGTCGACCCATCTTCCATGTCAGTACCTCGTCTAGTCCTCGAATTGGCTACTGCGTAAGGTAGGACGTTAAAAGCGAACAGCGAAAGAGTTGGGAGTGCTCCGGCCCCAAAACAGATTGCATAGTTAAAAAATAGAACTTATCATGAATTAAATTATAGTTTACTTGTCAATTTCGTATCGACAGCTACTTCGATGAAAATATGTGTGAAAATTAGTTTTTGTCCACTCAATGTCGAGATAGAAATTGTTGGAACGTGGAATCACTGCCATTTAAAGAATCAAGAAAGTCTACCACCATAGGAAGCTTCACGTTAAATATGACGTCAGCTTGAACATTTACAAACGTTTCGTTTAATGATATACTTATCGTGCGCAAGAATTTACAGAATAATATCTTTGCCATCATGTTACGATTTAGGAAATACGCGCAACATCTACGTACTTCAAAATATTACAAATAACAAGGCATATTGCGGCGAAGTAGCGTAACATACAGTACGCAACGAAAATGTCATACACACTGATTTTTCGGATCGAAAGTGATCATACTATAAGAGTACGATCATTTTCGCTGCAAAATTCCTTGATTTTTTTTAAATCATTTCCATAAATTATTTTTCAAAATTATTTTCATAACGAGTTGGTCCTCCTTTATTTTTTATAACTTCTTTCAGCCTTCTAGGCATTGATTCTACTAACTTTTGGGTTGCTTCCGGTGAAATTTCATTCAATCCTTTCATTATTGTTTCTTGTAACGTTTTATGATGGTAATCCTGTATTTTATAATTTGACGTTCTAGGCGATCCCGTAAATGTTCGTTGTCTTGCTGGAAGATCCATGCTGGCCCGAGACCCAATTGTTCCACGGATGGTTTCAAATTGTTCTTTAGAATATCTAGGTATTTCCAGCGATTTATATTTCCATTTATAAAATGGAATGCTGTAGCGAAAATCTGCTCTCCAAATATTACCTCTTCCATCGGCTCTGGAAATGATGAAATTATTTTCATTCGTAAAAATAGCCGCCTTCCAAAAGTTGAAGTCTTTCGTTTTTAATTTGGTGTAAATTCAATTCTTATTTGGGAATTGACATCCGAAACTAATGGCTTCTTGCGTGAGACACGTCCGTGATATTCATGTTTCCACAAAACCCTTTTAATATTTTGAGGGTGAATAGCTTTATTAAGTATCAGCTCCAGTTCCGAAGCTAGTTTTGGAGCGCTTGTTTCTGGATTTTATCTCTACCAAGCCTTTGGTTTTGGCAAAACCAGTTAATTGAAACGATTAGAAAAAATACTTCTCGCTACACGTGTACTTTAAATTGCACAAAGTTATTAGAAAAAATCCCATAGGATCAACGGAAACCTATTTAAATATATTCAGAGATTGTGGATTAATATGATTTAGTCAAGGCTTTAGGCTTAGTACGGCAACCTCTAAATTCTATTATTAGTGATAATAGTAGCAAAACTATTATCCAACGACTGGAAAAGTGGATTAAACTATGAGGTGCCACCTTTGATCCAGAAGATATTCACCTGTAGGCTATTAACAAAACGACATATTATATTCATACCAAGACACAAGACATACACAGCCTAACTATCACGATTACTATAGATGATGTGACTAAATTGAAACAATCATGGGATTCAGATAATATTATTTAATCAAAACATTAAAATTCAAATCATTTTAACTAATTCCATAAAACTTCAACTTTATTCACACTGGACAAGAAAGTTACTTAAAGTGCGCTACTTATCTGTCGTCGAACAAAATTATTCAATTACAACCAATTTGTTCGGAAAGTACATTTATAATCATATCTCGTTCGCAGCTATGTTATAATAAACGATGAAAATCATAAGTACTACATTTCCAATAGTTATGCTTCTTTTACCAATAGTCATAATAATGATAGTAATGATAGCAAATATAGATAATAGCAAATTGCAATTTCAACTTTTATCGCATAAAAAATTTGTAGTGAGCACGACAGCAAAAAAAAATATTTATACGATAATAACGAAAGTAATCGAATTGATGATAATAGACCCAGAGATATGAAAATCTTACACCCACCATAGTTTTTCCAATTTGTATTTGGGTGGATGGCACATAAAAAATTGAAAACAACAGTAATATTAGTTTTATAAGCCCTATACAAAACGTCGTAGACAAATGTCCCTATCTACCTGCAAATAAAATATATAGTTTTAAGTGCAAAGGCGTGGAATATTTGCTAACTATTCTACATTCACTAACTGATTCTGGTTATCCTACTTGTATTTTATATATCTTTGCAAAATAAGGAATATTATTATGTAAAGTTGCAGACCAACTACATTCAAATAAAATTTGTGGGATGATCGTTGAAAGGTCTGGTACAAATAATCAGTACTAAGGGTCACATCATTAGATTTTGAATACAACCAAGGATATTTTCAAAAATATTAATTTTACTTAAAACATAACAACAATAATTTTTCTCAGATACTCATATGCAGAGGGTAAGCATTCCAGATTTGCCCATATTGAGGTGAGTCATAATAGTGATGGTTTTTGTAATCTGTTACGCCAGTTATGAGATAAACAAGCAATTTAGTGGTCCGATAATGCTAAGGTAAAATTTTTTGTATCTTTAACTCTATAGAAATTGTTTATAGAGAAAAAGATACGGTGTTCTAAAAAACAGAGTCGAAAGTGCAAGGGCGGAATCATGAAAAACGTTGAAATATTTTTAACGGATCACAAATTATTTTCCGAAGTACTCGCTCAAATTTATCATAGTGATTTTGCCTTTCCACACATTGCGACAACGCGATGCGTTTTTCTTCGTCTATAAATTAAATTTTAAAGTGGGGGTATTTTGCAGCATGTTTGCCGTCAGAATTGTTTTTACGTGATTAGTATGAAAATTAATTTTGGTAGAAAATACACGTCTGAGCAAATTTAAAGAATTTTACATTTTGTTTCAATACGGACTAGATTTTTTAAATTTTATTTTTTACGCTCAAGCTTTCAATGAAAATAATTTTACACATACATTGTGATTTCCCACATTAAATTTCTACCAGTAGGCGTATAAAAATGCTCGAATTTTTGTTTATTTGTATTTCTTACAAAATATTCACGCCAACTTGGATCATTTTTTGAAATATTTTTTATTTGTAGTCCGGATTTCATGATTCTGCCATAACCAAAAACACTTCTTATTTCAAACTAAACTAACAATTTGTATGAGAGTTTTAAATAATTTAATTAAAACGAAAATTAAAATTACGAATGTATCACAATATAATTAGTACACTTCGTGACATTCGTTTGTATCCCTTAAAATCGAAGTTTGTCTGCGCACGTCGTAAACAACCAATTTGCTTCCACTGGATATAATTATATTAAATTATCAACCCTCAGGTGTACATATAAAAAAGCAAAAATTTTATAGTAATTAAATTTTATCAAAACTATTGAAATTTTTAATTGACACTACTTTGAAATTGTTTTGGTAAAGAAATGCTATTAGTATAAATATCTGAATATTTCAGAAAATGGAAGTTTGGTCAAAGCTATTCGCCCCCAAAATCTGAATGAGTAACTTTACGCCAACGCCTTGATGTTGGCAGATTTCGCAGAATTTTTTCTAAATATACACTGCGCGTGTATTTTTGTTCATTTCAGTTACTGTTGTCGTAATTTATATATTTTTGCTCTCAAAATCAGTGAGAGGATCTGTAACGATACGACTCAGAGTACGATGGATAGGTAGGATACGTGGAAAAAATTAATTATTTATTGTGTCATTAGAATAAGGCCAGTTAAAAAATTGAAGAAAACAAAACCAAAAATTATGTTTTTAACAATAAACTAGTTTTTATTTCGCATATTCCTACTTTTCAATAATGAGTGGAAACCCACGATTAGGAATAACTTCCAAAACACGATTAGACAAAAAATCATAGAGGACCCACAAATAATTCAGAGAAACATATGTCTACACGTAGACCTCCCTCACTAAACATCTCCAAACGTTTTTAAACGTTCTTGTTATGTGAACCCTTGTAAATCCACCGAACTGGTCCAAAAATATTTTTGAACTGTGGAAAAGCATTCTCCAGAACATTTTTAGATATTCTTGCGGTTATTTTTGAACTTTCAAATATTAATTCGATCGTTCCTTAATAGGAAACAGCCCCCCAGATCATTAATCCTCATTTTCTTCAGAAAACGCAGCATTTCTCCATTCGTTCGTCCATGACAAATTATCGCCGGATTTCTTTGCGTTGTTTGTTATTTGGCGGATTTTTTTAAATGTTGCACTGAAAATATACGCATGGTTTAATGGCTTTAACGTTGGCTTGAACTCCGGTTTGAGCTTTAATTTTAGCTGAATTTGATTTTGCTCGCAATACTAAACTATTTTCTTCCACTGATTTGGCTCGATAAGTGGAGCCCTTCAAGTTTTTTCGATAGCCCTCAGTATTTAAAAAAAAAATTATTAACTAATGTTTTGCTTCTTCCATTTTTTGCAACTATACCTCGACTGTTCTTCCTCATCTCACACCATAATTTTTAAATGTGAACATTAAAATATCTTTTAATTTGCAAGATCCTTTCGTGATAACACCATAATGAAAACTAGCCTTATTCTAATGACACACGAAAACAAATCGAACTATACTCTAATATAGTACTTCCAAAGATCGGTTTTTGTCTCAGCCACCTCGTTAAAAATCCTCACACTGATTTTGAGCGAAAACATATATAAACTACCACAACAAGAACTGAAATGTGCAAAAAGGTAAAAAATACCTGACTTTATTCAAATGACGCGCAGTGTACTTTAAAAAGTACTGCTTTTAGTAAAGTTGAAAAACTACAAAATTTATTTTGGAACAAAATTAGTCGATATTTTACTACGGAGAATTGGTCTTGTAAATTAGGATCTTCCAGCATCGGCAACGTATCAATTTGGTATACTTTAACGTTTCAACTAAATTTCTAGATCTAGGAATTTTTTATAGCAAAAATCGACCAATTGCAAGTTGTTTTCGATTTTTTTTCAAAACAGATGATTTTGTAAGTTTATTGGAATATCATTTAATTTTCTGAAAATATATGAAAGTGTGGGATATTTCGGTAATAAACGATTGATTGCTTACCAAATCTGAGAACCATGGCCTTTAACAGAGTTGAAGGCGGACGTATAGTCATCCTATAGGCATCAACAATGATCACCAGTTAGGGAAATAGGAAAAATCATTTGGACCGAGAGGAACGCATGCATACAATTTTTTTAATCGATAAAACTACAGTTTGGGAAACCGAATTTAAATAGATGCAAAGGGGCCCGCTGAAATAGCTAGCTCTTTATGCGGGATATTACTACTACCAGAATTAAGGTGGGGAAATAAAAAATAACATCTTGAAAGTATTGGTAAAATTTAATTTATATTGCATTTTAGAATCTTACATGTTTTTTGGAATTTCATACATTTGGCAATTACGAATAGAATTAGATCATTCTCAATGAAACCCGTTCGTTTCTTAACTGATTTCTATGAAACTCTGTTTGGTGGGTGAGATGAATATAATTAAAGAAACGCGGTCTATGTTACCAAAAGAATTAGAAGTTTAACAAGCAATTAAATTGAAGTTTTAGGGATAAAGCTAATTAATAATGGAATATGATTCGGCGAGGCACTCCGTCCCTTTTATCATACTATGAGTTTTGAGCTAAGGAACTTACTTGAGCTAATGCACTTTTTGGATTAAAAACGTATGGTTGGGGTGAGAAGCCAGCGGGTGGGCCTCTAATATTCTACAAATATCTAATTTTCATTAATAAAACTAGCTGCTTAGGAAGTTTATTGACCGGAATTACTTTCGGAAGAACATTCTATTACCACCACACCACTCTAGCACCCTATCCAAATGATGTGCAGGAAATAGTTATTCTAATCGTTTATTCAGGATTGGTCACAAGTTTATGGCTGTAAATTGTAAACAGATTGCGTATGAGGTGAATTGGTAAACATTGAATTTCATTCTTTTAGTAGTGCATAACTTGGTAACGTTTCTTTTGATAAGTCACTAATTAGTCACGAACCGGTTCAGTTCTGCAATGTCGGTCCACAAATGTAACGATCGAAATTATTTGGTCTATTTTCGTTGAGGGTAAATCATTACTCATTTTTGTTGGTTACGATTTAGAACTGTTTATTGAGGACGAGAGACGGCATCCTTACTTATAAGGGCTCAAATTAATCAATCAATCGTTGGATTTGTAAAAATATTAAGATTCACCACAATTTCAGGGTCGAACAGATCTGATCGCGTAGAAATGGAGTTTTCTAAACAAATTCTCGCAGTCAATAGTGACGTACGTAACGAGAACCAAATGAAAACAACTAGTTAGCAATACTCCAATAGGAAGTGTTAAAAGCAAATAATTACAATGATATAAAATATCACCTTTCAAGTGAAAAATGGGAATTAAAAGACTGTGTTGCGTACGCAAAAAAAATAACTGGTTACATTCAAGATGAACGACCAACAAAAAGAAAACGAAGGATTGGCAGTTGTGTAGCTGCCTTTTCAATAAGATAATCCTTATTCCTAAATTGGTTTAACGAAGCTATATGTAGCCATATTAGAGCTGTAACTCCGACAAGAAGGGAATGTTGATATCGATGAGATTTTTAAAGCCATGGCTGTCTGAGGAATGAAATACAGTTCATTTTTCGTGAAGCAACGCATACTAGATTTCAAATCAAAATTTGTGATCTAAATCAAAATTTGAATCAGGTATTTCAAAAAAAAAAAATCTTCAACTGCTCCGGATCGAAGGATGTCATGAAAGACGGCAAATATAGCCATTAACAAACTATTCTTACAGTTTCATTCAACAGGCATATCACAGCTTTTACGGCGAAATCATTTGGAACAAACTAATACGTTTAGGAATTCAAGAAAGGCATAGTTCTCGTCCTGCTCTTTCTCTGTAAAATGTTAGTAGATAATACAGTATCTGGCTAAATGGGCCTTTGATCACCTATAATAAGGTAAAATAATATTGACATTTTGTGTTGGTTATTTAATAAGTCAGGATCTTGTGCTTTTTGGCCGAAGACCGAATAATATCAATGAAACCTGAAATGATTTGAATGATAACGAAATTATTAACAACTGTCACAACTCCCACTTATACAAAATAGTCATTGTGATGGGTTCATCAAACCCATTTAAATTAGTTAATTTTAAGGCAACTTATCCTGTTTGAGGATTGAGACGATATCCTCGATTTGTAAAATAGGCGCTATGAGACATTCAGTGCTAACTCCTTTGGGTTCCCCTTATTTTATTTTGTAATAATCTTTATTTGAGAGAAATATAACCATTTTTTGGACAGTGTAGATCACTTTGATCAGTACGACACATAAACACACACAGAAAGAAATTTAATTTAAAATTGAACTGTGAACGCGAATTGTGACGCAATGCAAATTTGGCTTAGTTTCTCTACCTACCGTAGGGCGAAACATTTTATCGCTGAATCAAATATCGAGGTTGGCCACAAAGTACACCTTACGTGGACAAAGAATTATTTTATGACGTTGGTCTGATACGAGATCGTAGGCGCCACACGAAAATTTTAGACGGTATTCACATTTTATATGGAAAAGTGGCAATAATTCGGCCGGTTTTAATATGTGGTTTCAAAAAACTTTACAAATTCATTCGACTACTGTAAAGCCGGATCATTAACGCCAAACATCAATAACCTGACCGATTTTGATCAATTGTTTTATAAAATAAAGCAAGCTATAAAAATTCAAATTTATTGATTTTTATAGCTGGCTAATTATTTTTGTATGAAACAACTGAACAAACCCGTTAAAATTATTGTTGTATCATGAGTTAATGATCCCTTTACTTTATTTTGTTTTTAATTTTACTAGTAGTTGGAAACATAAAAACTGAGATAATAAAAGGCCAAGGACTTTCTCAATTATATTTGTTTGCTCTATTGTCTAAACAAGTCGTCAAAAGCTTCGCAACATCATCAAATTTGAATTCACCCAAACTCGCAAATCAAGATGCGTCCTGTAGTCAGGAGTCTTCCAGTATACCCCCAAACAGTTCGAAACGTAACCAACGAAGTGAAAATGACAGTATTTCGACAGTATTTTTTCCCAATCGATGTTCGAATTGTTACTAGGAGCAAAAAATCTAAATCTGTTCCGGTTTGGGTAGAATTTACTTCTAAAATTCATCAATTAAGGAGTAAAAGTAAACCAAACAGTTTGTCACCGTGAAATTCTCGAGGAAATAGTTCTTTCTTTGACTTGTAATCTTCTTGTTTTTTTTCTCTTCTCTAAAAAAATCATCCACACACCGTCAACAGTCCAAAGCTTTGCAACATCATTAAATGTCGGATTCCCTGAAACTCGCCAATCAAGATGCTTCCTATATAATCAGGAGTCTTTGAATAAACAGAAGAACTACCCGATTCCAAGAAGACTCTTCCTCGTCTCAGAGAGCAACATTGGCACTACAATGGATCCAATGTCATTGTACAGTAATTCTTCGAATTTAATCTTTTTAAACTACTTTGATTCGGCATCTAAAACCTCCTGCGACATACCACATACAAATTTGGTGTAGCCATTACGAGCTAGTGTTGTCAAGGACTGCTGCTGTTCATTTTAGTATATAAAATGTTCTAAAAATTTGGTTCAAAGCGTAGGCCGTTTTATGCGACTTATGACAGTTCACCTTGGTAAACTAATAACGGTCGATAGTTTTTTTGTTATCAGGCAGGATTTGAGTCCAAAGGCCGAACATGTATTAGTGACCGGTCCGTCTTTTGCCTTTAGTGGCCCTTAATCAATTTTTGAAATATAATACACCAGAACCCTACATACCTATGACTCAACAAAATATTTTTATGGCGGCACTCAAGTCTACAAATTTAAAATAATTAAAAATTGCGTTACGGAAATTTCTGAAAATATTAATAAAATAAAATTTAGAGAAATGTTCATAACTTTGTTTATCGTTTCGCCGAAATTACGTTTTTAATGGGTCAAATTTTATTATCAACACGAATTAAGTTGACAACCTAGATTTAGTGCTAATTTATTTGTTAGTTAATTTTAGAAAATTATTTTGTGGATATTTTTTTATACGAGTGGTTTATTACGCTAGAGATCTAATCAAAATTATACGAAATAGTAAAAATGTCACATTTACACCAACAAAGTTTTACACGCGGTCGTTGCTATATTGACACATACAGTTTATTTTGAAATTGCAACATGCCAACAATATTTTTCCAATGTCTGTTAAGCATTTATACGATGGGTTGAGTAAATAATTAATAATATTTTTATTTTTTTATTTTGTTACTAATTTATAAATTATTTTCGCTCATATATTTTTTATTTTGTTTAATAAACAATAAAAATAAATGTTTTATTTAATAAAATTTCAAAACTTCAAGCTATATTTAAACATACTACGGAGGTACATACGTACGACACATAATATATTTTCAGATGAAAAATGTCTCAGTTTTATGCAGGAGGATTATAATTTATTCATCATCATACTAGACAAAAGTTCAATGTGCATTTTGCAACACAATTCATACAGCAACAGAGCGACTAAATTTATTTATTTAGTTTTTGCACAAAAATTATTGTTATTATAAATATTTTTAGAATAAAATAAAACATAAAATAAAATTTGTTGCCGTTTGCTAAAATAGAAAACGAAAAAGTCGCAAAAACACAAACAAATAATAGAATTCCATACTTTTCGTTTTCAATAAGGTTTACAGGTACGCCTCGTATGATGTAATCACGAAGATAGCGAAATATAACAAGAACAGGTAATAATTTGTGGAATCTAAGTATTTTATACGTTTGTAGAATATTGGTTTAAACTTGTTCACTTTATCAAAAACGCAATCAAATACTTGTGCCCGTATTTATTTCGAAGCAGTTTCGAATAAACCCGTCCGACGATACAGTTCCAAATCTTTTCCACCCCATTAGACCACTACTCACACGTGACACTTTCGACAACACAGATTTAACTTGGCTTTTATCCTTGTGGTTAGGGGTTACGTCTAGAATTCCTCCCACATTCGTAAAATGTCTTTCTTCTCACTTTCCTTTCTCTTCTGTGTAATTGTTATTTACGTTCTGTATATGATTTCGCTTGCGTTAATTGGTTTTTAATTTTATAGTTTATTCTTTTATTATTCGACTTTTTATCTTATGTTGGGGCGGTTTTCATACATTTCCGCACACATAAATGTATTTTTTTAAAATTTAGCAATGAATAATAATAATCGAAAATCCCCGAAATATGACTTTTTGGATCGCGGGCGAGGCATAACCCTCGTAAAGACAAAATGACAGCCGTACCTTTCATTTAGCATATATCCGAGCACGTGACTAACATAAACTGCGCGCATTAATATCTCGAATCACACAGACCCCTACTATAATGGCAACAGAAGTATCTCATAACGTTTACCAGTTCGAACAAGCATACGAGTTGCAACGTAAAGTGTGCTTGTTCGTTAAAGACCACATACCGTACGCTCGACACCAGAAGTAAGATATTTTCACAAAGACACTTTGCCCACTATTTAAAGAATGGTTGAATCACCAAGATACGAATTGTGCTGGGCGTTAAGCGGAGTGATTTGGTACTTGGTATGACTCACGCAGATTGTTAGTGATTCCACATTTGAATATCAAAATTCTACAAGAGTTTATAATTATTATTTTTTCAATAAATATATGAACAATACAACGATATTCTGGAGCTTTATCTCACATTAATCCCCAATTCCATGGAAGCATGTGTCGAAGCTGGAATTGGAAATTGTGGCCATAACTTGATAACCAAAAATATATGTCAAAACACCACCTGAGTTCAGACAGCAAACAAGGCTTCTTTGGCATTTAAATGATTATGATGATTTACGGACACTTTTTTAACGGTTCCCTTGGGAAAGCCATTGCTTCTATAACAGCTATAAATACCAAATTTCACTGAGACCGAGTTGCATGGACTTAATAAATACATCCTATTGTCATTTTCCAGTCCCAATCAAAATTTTAAAACCTTTTCAAAAGAATCAACCGAAGCGACCAGACTAAATCAAACCGCCCAGAAGAAATAAAAGCACAACAAAAATTAATTGAAGAATATAAGCCACACGAACACCCGTAAAACTGTACTCAGGAAGCGAAAAAAGCCAACAACAAGAAAGCCGCCAATACTTTCGAGTTGAAAATCAGCGATCGCAACTTTTTTTCTCCAATATCCAGATGGCGTATTTCTAAAATAACCATTTCAAGTTTGAAATGTGCAAACTGCACTTTGGTGGTGGATTCATATTTACACGCCTGTATTGTGAGTCCAAACTGGAATCGATTAACGTTTCAGAGGAAATTTTTTTTAGAAACCCGAAAATAATGGGGGCCACAAGACCCAACATAATTCCAGTTCGAATATTAAAAGAGTTTGTCAGCGACTTGGCTCTAATATTATCTAAACAATTTCTCCTTTTCTATGAGCAAGGTAAATAAATACCTGAACGCCTGGAAGAGTGCGCAGATACATCCAGTTCTGACCCTCAAACTACCGGCCAATTTTTATTGTCGGCCGTCATTAAAGTTTTTGAGAAATGAGTTACTCTACTTAAGTAAACTAATTAAATAATTTTAGATAAACAGTATGGTTTTCGAGAGCGCTGACCTATAGCCGTTCTCTTGACGTGCATATGTCGCAAACAAATCGAATCCGTCATAGAACAATATGGAGAGGCATTTGCAACCACTTTGAATATATCCAAGGATTTTGATAAGGTCTGGCATGAAAGTCCCATTTGAAAACTTGTGGTTTATGATTAGGATTCAAGGGCCATCAAGTGGATAAACGGCTTTTTCAAAGGCCACGAAATTAACGTTGCAAACATTATCAACGATACGCTCCTCAAATGACGGACTCTCTAAGCGTTTGTGATAAAAAAAAAATTATGTACTCGTGGGTTGTGACTCAATTCGTCTGCTTCGCGTTCAAATTGGCTTATTAAAATGGAATGACCACATTATTGGATTGGCCAAGACAGCTTCACGAAAACTTGGGTTTCGACTTGGGTTTCGACTTGGGTTTCGACTTGGGTAGACAATGTATAGAGTATTGCTGTCAAATTTGGGGTTGAGCGTACGAATATTGCTTGTAACAAAGCAGGAAGGATAACAAGAAGAACGTTCACTTCACAAAAGTTTAAGCTGAAGCTGCCGAAACCTCGAACTGAGGAAGCCAACCACGAATTTATTTATCTAACGTCCAAGAAAAGGAATTCGCTAAAACGGTTTTGAATTAACGTAACCCGAAAAATTTGCGGTTTTCTCGTAACGACGTTAGGAGCAATTAGAATCCTTTCATTTTCAGCTCGCAATTTATGAATAGATTTAGTAATTCGCGAAATTCTGTTTCACAAATAATAACACTGTAAAATAAACCGCAGTGTATGTCCATTTCCACATTTTTGCCAATTTTAAGATATTGTCATCTACTTGAATTTTGCTCTAAATAAGCATATTTATGATGTATCTCGAAATTTATAGCGATCTCTGTGAAGAGGTGTGATAATCATGACATAAACTATTAACTATAGTATAAATTAACTTTAGAGAAATAAAAATATGAACGTGGAATCTAAATTTAAATAGGTTCCACATGCAACTTCAATTGATTAAGACCTAGCTGAACTAATTTTAGACGACGGAAAGCCTTAACGAACATATATTTAACGTTACAGCTTTTTACGATAGGTTCCACAAATTTGCTTAAATATGGGGTAACGCCATACGAAGCACATCAGTTTTTCACAAAAACTATAATAGTTGAAGAGTACAATAAAAATATTATTTTCATTATAAAAATAAAAAAAAAATATTGTTTTGTTAAAATAGTTTTTTAAGTGGAAAAAATTGCATTCTTTCCTCCTCCATCTTCGTTATATACTGCACAAGTAGTTATTTGACACATAATGTATCATCTTGAATTCTTTTCTTTACTTACATTATTTATTTTTCAAGAATAATACGATTTTTATTTAATTTATCATTAACGTGTGCATGTGCTCGTGTGTATAGCGTAACACTAATACATTAACAACTGTGGAACGAATTTATATAGAAAAAATTGCAGCAATGCACACCGAGACTGCAATGTAAATATAAGAACAAAAATGAAACTTTTCAATGTAAACTATTGATAAGAAATGTGATTAACTTTATTTTTTTTTTTTTTTGTATTGTTTGCAAATGATGTTTGTGTACTTAACATACATGTCGGGTGGAATTTTATATATTGAGTGGTGGTGTAATGTAAACTGATACAATTTTGTTTGTGTTATCGCTCGATCAATACACTTTTGATTTATGCAGTTTTTATTGCACACCAAAGTCAAATAGTTAATGATCGGGTGACACCGAAAAAAATATTCCTGTTGTCATTAAAAATGTATTCATATCAAGTTGCATCATAAATCACAGTACAAAGTACATTTGGAAGGTTAAACACCTATATAATACTTAGTCCCACATGTTCGTTCGCTGTTTAATTTAGATGACTTCGAATAAAGTGCTTAAACCAAACCACTAAATCCTCTTAATTTCAAGTACCAAATTCGTATAAATAAAGAAACAAGTAGATATTTACGTAAAATCTTCACACAAAATTTAAAATATTCTTAATCTATATAAAATTAACAGACCCAAAGATAAATCTCCTAATTTGTAGTAAGAATAGATGTATAAAAATAACAAACAACCCACGCACGTTTACTCTAGTATAAGAATTGTTTCTTATTACTAATTTATTAAGATAATAATGTTTATAGAAATATATCGGTATATTGGTTCTGGCCTGTACGTTAGTGATACGGTGCTGGATTTGTCTACCTACCTTGACATTACCAAAACTACGTGTCCGGTTCATTGATTTAAATATCTTGGGTCCTCATATTACTAAATTCTTCGTAGACGTGATGATTAATTTTCCAAGTTATTCTGAATATTAATTTATAACGAAAAATTTGCGGAAAATTTTATTTTTAATTTTATAAGTTTACAAATTTTAAAATTTATGATCTATGAAAACAACAAAGGCATTTGTCTTATAATTTTACGCGGATAGTTTTGCATCTTAGAAAAGTGTCATAAAAAGTACAATCATGCATAATTTTTATAGATGGTTGCTGTATGATGTTTCGTTTATGTATGTCGAATTAAACTGCATTAGTAAGCAATTAAATAAGATTGATGATGCAGTAAACTTAAAATATAGAGCTCGGTGTGAAATTTATGGCAAATATACAAATTTTACGCTGCGTCATTAAAATTCGTTTGGTGTTTCAGCGGAATTACACAATTTAATAATTTTGGGTTTTACCTTTAATAATTCAGAGCCAAATTCATATTATCAAAATAATATTTTGCGATGAGAACATATACACTGTATACACTCATCCGAAAAAGAACTGTTTTCCAATTATTATTCATTGTTTGCGGATGCACATCGCAACTCATGTGCTGCTTGGCAAATGCCAATCATTGTTGCTTGTGTACTGGGTTTAATGGTGTTTTTTTTAATTTTATCAATTTTAAAAATGAAGCATTTTGTTAATTAAACCCAGCAGCCGTTCTGATTTTGTTGAGGAAAAGCGCTGAATTGGATGCTATAGCCTATGAACTTTTCTTGTATCTTGCGGCGTCAGAACTATCGCCGGCCGTCCTTGGTAGTATCTTCCATATGATGCACTTTATGTGTTTTATAAAATTTCGCATAGCATGCTCACTACGCCCGATTTTACGAGCTATAGCGTGGCTGGAAAATTCCTCCAAGTGGTAGGCATTGATTTTTGCTGTTACTACCGTACCTATTTTGCAAATCTTGAAAAAATACCAACTTACACCGACATTTATTCACAAACACTCAAATTTTACAATGCGTCTATTCAATTGAACCGATAAAATGCGTTTAATATAAACTACATTCCAAAAAAAACAACGAAAAGTTCACTTAGATTGCTATGTTCAAACTTTTATTCATTTCTGCTTGCTTTGCTTAGTAAAATGAGTAAAATTGACATTTAAAAGTAAAATTGCAAGAGCGTCTAATCAAGTGAACCACAGTGTATTACGCAGTGTGTCTTCGCGTAATTAGGAATTGTCGACATGTTGGTGTCGAAAATAGTGTAGGCAATTCATTTTGGCGTATACAATGTCGACTATTAAATTATAACTTTTTTGTTTTCCCCAAACGTGTACGAGGTTGAAACGTCACCGTTTTTCAGATCAAATTGATAGTTGACAGAGCAACACTTAATTTGATCAATTTGGTTCAGCTGTTTGACCAGGTTCCAGAAGCTCGTAGTAAACAACTCCTTTCCAATCCCACCAGACACACAGTAATTACTCTCTTGACCTGAATAACCGCTTTTGCAACTGATGGTATTGGCTGGTCTGGATCAACCCATGGTTTTCGATGTTTTTCACCACCCGTACTGATTTCGTGCAAAAATTTGTTTCTTTTGTGCCGAGTAAGCAAATTCATGCAGATGTCAATTCTTCGGTTGTTGTTTTCTTCGGTCAGTTTATCGAAGTGATATTACTCACCAAGCAGAGTAACTTCTAACTGTTCTGCAAACTTTCTCGAAACTCTTGTTGAGTTTGACACGGATTTTCATCCAGAAAACTTTAAGTTCTTCGTCTTCAAATTGTTTTACTGCACCTGGACATGGATCGTCCTCAACATTAAAATTTCCATCATGAAATCTTGTAGAACCACTTTTTACTACTGAATGGCTCACAGAATGTTCGCTCAAAGTCGATTAATCAATTTCATAGCTTGAACAGCATTTTTTCATTTGAAAACAGAACGACAATTTGTAAATTACTGAAACTTTAGTCGTAAAAACAGCAATGTTCAAGTATATTTTAATACAATCAACTTCAGAGCTGAGTTTCTACTTGCACATCTAATAAATGGTTAAAATAACTCAAGATATTCATTTTCAAATTTTTTGTTTCCAATGCCATACGTTTTTTCATTAACAAACCCTGGCGCCACATATACCACGCATACTGGATAAATGGGTAACTTTCCTCTTACCAGAGAAATTTAATTTTCTACCACTTTCAGATGCCACCAGTTGGTCCTTTTCGAAAACATATAATTTTACGCCCTTTTCTAAAATGTTTCTCCGTTCCGTATGGAGCCTATTTTGGGACCGAGCGAGTAGACCGACCAATCGATTTTAATTATCACGATAATTTTCATATCATGGTGCGGGGTGTTACTCATGTCGTCCAGGTCAGGAAAGAATAAATCTTTGACTTCATCTTACTTGTCTTCATTTTGCACATGTATATTAAGAGATGAGACATTGAGTGTTTTGGGCAGATATAGTTATAACAGTGATTGAACAAAGGAATGTTGACAGGAGGAATGGAGGGACTCGGCAGTGGATAAAAAAGTAAGCCAATTTCAAATTATCCTCCGTTCTGATCTATTATGAATTCCACCCCAGACCAGCTAAGCTCTAGACAAGATTTCCTTTGCCTCGCCTCTACTACATAACCTGGTCATTTGTAGTAACACAACGTGAGGAGGTAAGAACCTCGTACATTCGGAAATATTGAATTATGACTAATGCCTTCTTCCATAATTGAAGGCTTCGTCTGACGTTAACTGTTACAGGAGTATGTTTAAAAAGTCTCGCACTCGTTAACATTTTGATTAAAACCCGATTTATCATACATATGCTTTGGGTCCTTGACTATTACCAATTTCATAAATTTTAAAGATTAATTAACAAAACTTTCTTAAAGGATGGACTTAATATCCCTTCTCTCTATTGATTTACAGCCAGCCAGTAAATAAAAAATCTTTAGATATTTTAAAAGCACTGGCTGTAATCAAATTTAATTTCTTTTAGGGTGAACATCCAGGTTGCTCGGCCACTCAGTCGCTAAAATGAGCCATTGTAGCAAACCTCTATGAGGCACTTAGTCCCGGTTTGATCTTCTGATGAATCCTAAAATTTCCTGTAACTTAGGTGTTTTAACTTATCATCAAAGAAGAAATGTGAGCCGGAACGATGTGACTAATAAAAGGAGTACAAAGAACATGAACAAAATAATTGTTCAACCGTCTCCCTCTTCACTTTATCACACTGCTCGCAATTTGTATTGTTTTTGAGTTAAATCGTGTCGGCGCAAATCCAGAAATCCAGTAAGCCCTGACGAACGGTTTCAACTGAAAATGCTGGAACTGGAACATCATCTTCATCCTCTTTACCGCTATCGTCATTTCCGTGGGCGGTTGTGGATTTTATGTTCTCACAAATTCCGCGATCACTTAGAAGCGGCGTGGTATAAATATTATTATTCAGACTCAAGTAATCTTCGACCTTGATATTTTGAGGTAATTGAAACTTTCTAGCTGGATCTTCGAATGTGCTGGGCAACTATTTACAATAAAAACTACCTTTCTCTTTTTCTTTAAAAAGTTGTTAGGCTTTTTATTTGCGGTGTATGGAAGGGGTAGATTTTTAACGTTTTTTTAATATCTCGGATTATGAGACTTTTCGATAACAATAAGAGGAAGTTACTCTGTGCCATCGGAATTACATCCAACAAGTACTGTAAGACGTCCCTTAGATTGTTTATCATCAGAACAAGTTTCTCCTTTAAATGTTAAAGTTTTGTCATGCATGTAACGAAAAAATAAACCGAATTCATCTGCATTAAAAATGTCTTTTCTATCGTAATCCTTCAGAATTGTAGGGAAAGTTGAAGATATCCAATCGGAAGTCAAATCAGCTAATACTTGTCTCGCCTCTCCACTAATACACTAGCCATCCAGGATTAGATTTAAAGGTAATTCCCATTTCGATGGCTATTTTATCAGCCTTTTCCATTAATAGAGGTCCAGAAATAGGAGCACTTTGTGATCGCGCTTATTTAAACTAAAGCAGCAATCCCGAATCTAAATCTTCATACTTTGGTAAACGCAAACGTTTGGAATCCCAAATTCTTTACAAATTTCTGTTTTTTCTGTTCGCCCTCGATCAACATTTCCCAAAATTTCAATTTTTTTACTGAAGCGTTTTGTTTTTACCTCCGCTAGCCATGCTTTTGCTTAATAATCACGGAAGAAGCAACAATAATTTTAAGGACTTTTAGAGAACACAATTTAGACAACAAGAATAATATTATGCTACTGAAGTTAGCCGAAAACCTCAGCCGAAAAAAACCTGCATTATCGACATATTTCGTATCAGGTGGTAGTATCTCACTCACCAAAAAACTAACACGGGTCACCCCTCCCCCCTCCCCTCCCCGGACAACACCTATAAGTTCAATTTTATGATTTCAAACAGAAATAATTTTACGTTTAACAAGAATTATGTACTCACTGCTACGAAATACAAAACAAACTAAAACCATTTCTCTCCAACAAAACAAAATTTAATTTCGGGGAATTCCCTAAAACTGAACGATATTTTTGTTTTATGAAAGCACAGGTGTTCAATTATAAAATTCGTGTTAAGCGAATAATTCTGTACTAATTTTATATAAAGAGATGGAAAAATTTGTTCGCTTTATACGAAATTTCGTGTTAAAAGTTTCGTCTTAAGCGAAAAATTTCATACTAAGATAACATGAAAAAACTAAGTACTAAAAAAATTCCTGTTATCCGATATTTCGTGTAATCCGCTTTCGTGTTAACTGAATTCCACTTATTATATTTTTATTCTTTAATTGAGTGGTAAATCTTGAGATATTAGGTTTACAAATAGTGTAACAATTCCGTAATTGTAAGTTTAATTTATGTTCTACGATACGAAAACCTAATGTATTTTACGGTCGTTACTCGTTAGTAAAATGAGAGAAATAAATGAGAGAATCATAGGGTGCTTTGAAAAAAAAAATCTCCGAACTAGTGGCAAAGTGTTGGCTGCATCACTGTGTGAACGATTGTAACAAAATAAGCGAAGTTGTAGATCATTTGTATTGAAACAAACGAATGATATTTTAAGAAACAACAATTTATTTACATTCTCGTGTATCGGTGAATATAAAATTGTTTAGAGTCGGAAACAACTAATTTCATACAATTACATCATTGCTGCCGGAGCGTTTATCAGCTTCGATAAATAATTTAGAATGAATTTGTATAGACTGAGACAGTTGCAAGCAGAGGGTAAACCCCGATCGCTGTGAACAAAATAATCAGATTTGGAATTCGACGCTATACCAAACCAATTTAAAATTTAAAATGACGAAATCAAGGATCAACATTTATCGAATAATAATCGAATCCACTAAGAGAGAGTTATTTGAACGAAAGAAACGTTTACTCAAAAAGACCGAGATTTACATAATTTGATTTATAATAATTGTAACGGAAATTTTACCTGAGTTTGGCATGCATTCGATTGAATTGTATTGACCTCAAGAAAATATATACATACCTGGGAGGAGTTATCAATGTGTGTCATTTATACAGATGCCGCTCGGCCTGGCGAATTATTCCGCGGTATGCGAGATAAGCTAATTAATAAAATTGCGAGCAAAACAAACGATAAAACCATTTTCTTTAAGTTAAATTATCGGTTATGGTTACGTAAGTTACAATTTAAGTAACAAAAAAAGTAAATCCTACAAAAACCAATCGAATATTTGGGTCAAGAAACCTCGAATGGATCTTTCAAACCGAGAACTTCTAAGACAGACGCTATAACTAATTATCCTAGTTCGAAGGAGAAACGGAAAATTAGAACTTGTTGGGTTGGCGAGTTTTTTCGCTAGTTTATTGCTAACTTCGTACTAATTGTTGAACCACTAGCCCGACTATCGAAAAATATCATTGATCTTGAATATATTGATCTTAAATTAGGAAGTCGCGATGTTTTGACTTTTTAAAACGGCTGCGCGAATGAAGCAAAGTTTCAGTCCTATGAGTTAGAAATTTAAGCCATTGTCGAAATTTTACGATTCCGTGCATATTTAATCGGAAAACAATTTAAGTTGCTGACCGATTGTTCTTCTTTGCGAACGTGTTCGTCGAATAAAAACCTTATTCTGTAAATAGGCAGATGGTGCTTGGTGGAGTTTTATTTTTTAGTGGAGCATAACGCAGGAAAGGTAATGCAACACGTGGACGCATTAAACAGGAATACTGCAATGACAGGCGAAGAAGAAGAAAACAAGCCACTCTATAAATGTATATTAAATTTCTTCTCAATTTAAAAGCGATTTATTAAACGGGATGTAACAATCGGGAACTCGACGAAGATTTATTGAGAACTATTAAAATTTTAAAACAAAAACCCGGGACTGCTAACGAAAGCAAATTCGAACGTTTATGTCGCCTAGTTAACGGAAGCAGACGATGGGTTGTATCAAAGCAAATTTGATGGCGCATAGTAAAACTGATGCACGATGATGTTGGGAACGTTGGAGTAGATAAAACTGTACAGAAGAAAAAAAATCGTTTTTGGTTTTCGCATGTGAGAGATTTTGTAAACCACAATATTTCGGCATGCATCGAATGTTGATACACAAAATGTATTAGCGGACCGCAAGAAGATGAATTACATCCAAACCAAAAAATAGCAATCTCGTTTCAAACTATACATTTCGATCAGCTTATTTGATCGTGATGATTACTGGTTTTACAAAGTATATTGTAATGAAAGCTGTAAAGCATAGATAGACTCAAGCAATACTCAAAATGGAAAATTTTACATAATCGAAATTTGCGAGATATTCTCAAGATAATGCAATAAAACATACACAGAAAGCAACTGCGACACGTTAGGCCAATGGCCAATGTGAAAGACACAATCGAACATAATTGACTATGCTGAAAGCAAGGGCAATGAATGCTGGTGAAAAGCAAAGACATATATTCGATCAAGCATCCATACTCGTATGTTTATAAAGAAGGCGAATTAGCATTTATAAAATGGAGTGGTAGACCAGCGACACGAACGTCACGAAAACTAAACGTACAGTATCGAGGACCGTATTTGATAAACCGAGTTTTGCCAGAAACAGAACAAGGAAGACGTGGATACATGCCAGTGATCGAAAGAAACTCTGTGCAATTCGAAAACAATAAAACCTTTGGGTGACCTTGCATTGAAAATCGAAACAGCATCGAAGTCGACCGACGAAGCAGACGACGATATACCACGATGATGAGTATAGTTGCTCGTTTTTGGTTTATATAAAATTTAAATATTTTAATCCTATGTGTATTGTTTATGTAAATGTCTCTGAATTTCAAATTAAATAAATAAATGTTTGCTTAAATTTTAGGTTAACCTAAATCCCAATTGATGCCACTATGTCCATTTGATGTATCTTAATGCCAGTTAACTCTAGCCCAAATGTGAGTTATTTCTGATTGGCTACGGAGGAGTAATTTGACAAAATTTCGATACTTCAATTCCGATCCGGCGCTTTGTATAACCTACATAAAAGCACAATAACCAACCCGATGTAACCTCTCTAAGATCTTATACATCTCCTTGTCTTCAACCAGTAAAATCTATCCAAGGTCGAACACTAGTTAAATACGAAAAAGATCAAATCATATACTACCATACCACAATGAAGAATGTCATGACCTTAAAACAAAGTGAGATCACATTGAAGTATTATATTATCATCGTATCTTCATGCACACAGCCGACCATACGAACTGAATGCCTATAGACTTCTCTTTGGCGGGAGAAGGTACGATCACCTACACATGACATACAACAACAATGTGGCAATGTGGAAACTACTTTTCAATGCGGCCGGAAGAATACTAATCAAATCACGCGCAATTCAATGCAAAAAACGTGCATACGTTAATGTGCATTTTGCTGACCAACAGATGTCAACGTTTTAGATTAATAAACGCTTTTGTAATTAGTTATTAAATATTGTGTTAATTGCAACATATAAAATAAAAATAAAAAATAAAATTCTTGATTGAATTTTCACGTGCCTGTCAAGACAATTTCTACGCGATTACTCCAAGCTTACGATCAAATTTTATGTTGTCACAATTTAACATTACACCATGATTTACTTACGGTCACGTCATTTATTGTATTATATCATCTCAAAATAATTGGCAAAATAGCTTACCTGCAATGCAAAATAGAAAAAAAAATTAGTCATTAAATTTTAATTTGTATAACAAGCAAATAATTAATCAAAAATTTTCGAGATTAACAAATACATGCACCACCGCAAAAACTGAGGCCGTCACTGGCTTATAAGCGAAATTAAATTTGGCCAGTTGTGATTTGTCCAACTCGCATTCGCAATCAACATGACTAAAGCAAATCGCACAATAAAATTATAAATTTATGTTCTAACTTACAGGTGGATTGTGTAGTTTAGCAAGCTACTAATAAAAAAAAACTACACAACAACTAACTATAAAAAAAATATTTAATAATTTACAAATCACAGAACTAAAAATTATTGCGTGATTCGTACGTTAATAGCCAATTTTGATGGTATTGCTATTTCCTGGAATAACGCTATAAAAATGTATTACAATAATAATGAGGGGAGGGGGAAATAAAAAGACGTTTGTGTAACAGATAATTAATCCGCACACAATAATTATTTATTAGGCATTTTGAACATTTTATATGTTTGCTGATCATTTCTAATCACGAACCATCAATTCTTGAATAGTTAATTACAAATAAATTAAATTGTATCGTGCGTTTATAAAAATGTATATATGTAAGTAGGTACATGTGGGTGGAGGACACCATATACCCATGTAGAGATGCGTAATAATAGATTAGTAGGATTTAAGGTTGTTTGGTATATGAATTACTTGTATAATAAATTAGTTGGGCTATTCGAATATGAATTAATTAACAACGTACAAAAAAGAAATGAAATCAAACCTACGCCAGCCTTCATCCGGCGCTCAGCCCAATAAATGAATTACCGATCACACAATTATTGACCAAATGGCTTAACAGTACAGTACATACGTTATGCATAATATAGAAAACAAAAATCTTAAGTAAACGAATTAATCAAATAAAAACTATCTCCAAAATCAACAACCACGCACACCACATCAAAATATTAGTATGAATATTAATCATTCCAATAGAGCGAGCGCAATGAGCTAATAACAAAATTAAACATTAAAAATTATGTCACAATTTGCTTTGTTGTTAGCTTTTTTTATGAATGGCATACCAAACACTAATAACACCAAACCCAAATATTAAAAAAAAAATTATTTTTTCCTTCCAAAGACAAGAAAAATATCTTAATCCAAACGAACGAACGAAATCTTAATTTCTCTATTGCGAAAAATAATATTTGTGTGCAAATTTGGTATACCAATGAAATATATAAAACCACAACATTTATTAAGAGACAGCTAAATACTAATGAATTAATAGAATAAGTTTAAGATTCGTAAAAGTGTATAGAAATTAAGAGTGACAGCCCACATTCCGTTTTCCGTTACACTTTAGCCCATATTCGCAGATATGATTAACGATTTCTATCTAGTCAGAGCAAAAACCGACCGAAACGGTGAGAAAAATTTCGTTTTCGTTCAGTTTTAAGTAATTCGTGTTGTCAGTTCACAAAGTAATGAATAATAATTATGACGGTGATAATAAATCTTGTCTTTTTTGTATGAAGCTGGCCCACAGTGCGGTACCAGAACCTCAGGAATTTTTTTACATACTCAAAAATCGTTTTATTTGGATAACGTCGCATATTTATAGAAAATTTGTCGTACAGTTGTTATGAGTACGCTTATTTATTAAATTCACACACGAAAAAAAATAAAATGGAAAGTTGTCAAAATATCGCGCGCACACTTAAACGATAGATCCCACCTACAGCTTGTCCAGTATAAATGTTTAAACAATATTTAATCAAACAAAACAAATTTTTGTGTGTTTGTTCAAAATTATTTTTAGTGGCGAGGTGCATTTGCACGACCGATTAAAATAGATGAACTTGTGCTACTAGCAAAAAACGTGGGTCCAGTTTTGCTAGCAGTTAGTAATTTGTCTTGGTGAAAAATCTCAGTCATTTCGTGTATGTCAATGATTTAATGTTCTAATTTTAAATCTACTCGTGTGTGTGTGATTTTCTAGTCAAAATGTGTAACTCGAAAAACTGTATTACGAGTATAAAATATCTAGCGGAATTAGATGATTCTCTAAATTGTTTTCATATTTTTCTCTAAAGTCTGAATTCCTTTCACGAGTGCTCTTTTGCTAAGTACGAGTTTATACATTTTTTCTGCACAATGCTATTGTCTTATTTCGGAGGGAAAATTTGTTTACAAAATCTGCCTCGATTGGACTGGTTACATGTTGCAAATTTACCTGTAAACAAAATGTATAAACTTGCTCTACCAATCATAACTATGATTACTGAATATTATCTATTTTTAAGTCTCCCTATAATAAACCCAGAAATTGGAGAAACTGTTTTATTGCTCCGAAATCTATGAAATGGGAATCCTACATTCCCGAAAATATTCACGTTTCACCAGTGTTGTGCCTCTACACGTATTTCCAAATTGTCTACATGCTAGTGTCGAAAATAGCATAGACTATTCATTTTTGAGTAGACAATGTCGAGAATATGTAGAAAATGAAGATTATTACTGTAACAACACTAATGTTTCCATTGTTTTCGGTACCACGTTTACTTATATTTTGGCAGTTAAAATTCAATTTTTATAAAACAGATAGGTGAGAGTGGAATGAAATTAAATTAATTTATAAATCTAGATTTAATGACCTGGCGTTTACATGATCCTGTCACATTTGTTGATTTGTAGTATCGATTCTATATGTGCGTACATCGCCGCATTCGAAAAGGAATCCGGAAAATGGAAGAATTTTCTAAGATTGCTTCTGTATCCAGTGTGCTTTGTTGAAATTAACAACTTTCATTCTACTTCAAATCAAGTTAGTTTTGTAACGAGTTCATATAAAATGTTGGCTTGCAATGTACTTTCCAGAACTTAATCGATTATCATAACGCCATCCGAGGCTAAATTCGGCTATGGTTTAAAGGAAATTCGCTGTGAAAATTTGGCGTCTATCATAAAATTTTTCGAAATGAATACTTCATTTCTGATTTTAACGTTCGTTTCTTAAGCAACGTAGTTGGGGTTACTACAAAACTTATAGGGTAAATAAGTTTTTTGATTGATTTTACTGTTGGTTGGTTGTATTTCGACCCAATTTAAATAAAAATAAAGGTTTGTTCAGGATTACATTTGCCTGAGACATTCACCAATTGATTACCAATCGACGTTTGTTTTTCTTGTTCCTTTTCACAGGAGTTATCGTGCTTGAAATAGAGGGCGAGTGGCAGAGGCAGATAGGGTAACAACACTTCATCACCAACATCAAGCAACCATTACTTGGGTTAGTTCAAATTTGGGCCACCCCTTGGGAACATGATAGAAGAAACTGAGTAATGGAAAAGAATAAAACCTACTATCCAGCATGCTCGTATACCGTGCTCAGAAGCTCTGAAAGCTAGGTAGGATTCATGGACCAATCACTCATTAACCCAAATTCAAAATGACAACAGAAACAAATACGACAATAAATAATGCAAACTGGCAAATATCGACCGTCGGCTTTCATACAAGGACATAAATCGAAATTGGAACAGCAAAACTCTAACAGAAGCAGAAAGAAATGAAATTTTACAAAAATCGAAATGCACGGCCTCAATGAAGGAAATTCTGGAAATTTCCTGATTATATACTCTGGACGCGATGAATAAGGTGTATGCATATTAACAACAGCTAATGCTAAGAAGCCACTAGTGGAATAATCGTACAAGATTATAGTCAAATTAACGAATCACAACCATAATATTATATGATATGCCAAAACAAAAGACGCAGATGAAACAACTATGGATGAGTTATATGAACTGCAAGCCACAATAACGAGGACACACAGAAAAGAGGTGAAGATATTATAAAACCAACATGGTTAAACAAGCATCAGACTCTGTGCGTAATAATAATGAAGCACAACTCATCGACTTCTGCGTCATAAAACAACTATTCATAGGAGTCAGTAACATCCCACACAAAAATATACACAAATCCACAGGAGGGGAGAGTTTTCATATGAACTAAATAGTGAAACAAAATTTATTTCTGATAATTCCAATGTCATCGTTGTATCTGTGATTTTCGTTAAACTGAGTAACGCAAAAAAATAAAATAATTTTGATTGTGCTCGACTATTAACAGAAAATAAACATGCAGTTCAAATGTTTACGTTTACAAAGGATGAAATAACTCTTTTAGGTTGTCTCTAAACGAAACAAATAGAACAACAAATTTCTCACGTCATTGCAAATTTCTCATATCAGGGCACTCAGTGGTGCAGACATTCAAAGTGACCAACAACAGGTAAAATCACAATTCAAAATTAAGCCTGTTGCACATTCTGCGAATCGCTCAAGCTCAGTCTCTAAACCAATGAAGAAGTAGCCTTCAGTGTAGAACAACAGTGGAACAAATCGAAGAAGTCTATATCGAAACAGCTACCAATATACTAGAGCGGCTACCAAGAATTCAGAAGCAGACCCTGGATCAGTGTTAAAGTTTTGAACAAAATTGAAGAACGCCGGCAACTCAAGTTGCAAATGTACCAAGAAAATAAGTTGGAGCTGAAACGTCAATACGAAGATACGCGGCACAAGAAATGAAGAAAATGGCAAGGACCCGTCGTAATCAATAAAATGAAAACATTCTCAAGACAAGAGGCTGCAGCGACGGTCAACTACATGTCATTGCTAAAATGAAGAAGGCCAATTCAAGCAGAAATATTCAAAAGAGACATATCAGAAACTGTAAAAGCTCTAACACCAGTAATCAGGGAAGTATGAAATTCCGATATAATACCGCAAAAAAAGAAACAAGGCTTGATTATAACGATTTCCAAAAAAAATTGCGAATAAATGCCTTAGGAGAATACTGAGCTGCTTCTGGCTGAACAAAATAACAAATATTGACCTCCTTAAGGAAACGAGTCAAGCAGCCATTCGGACCGAAATAAGAAAGCACAAGTGGAGATGGATTACCCACTCCGATGACGTCAAAGAATGACATGACAAGAAGGTCTCTGGAATGGAACCCACAAAGGAAAAGAAAAGTGGGGCGATCATCTCGAATATGGAAACAAATGATGCTAGCGGCAGTAAAACAACTCGAAAAGTTATGGGTGGAAATCAAAGCAATAGCACCCAACAGAGTTTGATGGTCCAGCTTAGTAGATGCCCTAGCTTTGGTTTAAAAATTTATTTGTATATAAAGTTCTACTAACGCAGGACACTGTACATTTTTTTGAAATTGTACTGAACCAGGTAAAGCATACGTACATACATACAAGAAACGTCAATTTTTCCGACTTACTCCATTTTCCGAGGTAGGTCCCATTTTATTTGATACGATTTTACTACCTAGTCAACACGAACTGTATTGGTTAACGGCCAACATAATTAAGTGCACGCGGCAAAGTTGCTGCACCTCCTTTCCACCGTTTAATCTTCCCAAGATGAATACAATGAATGATGATGAACAATTTTGCACTTTAACGGTAACGTATACATAAATGTGCTTCATTACAATATGAAAACTTGGGGTCAAATGTTTAAATGGGAAAAAAGAACGAACTACAACTTGAAATGGTTCCACCAACAAAGAAATCATAGAATTTTGATACCGACCAAACGGCACAGTGGTTAAAACATTGGCATTTGGATCGGGAGGTACTGGGTTCGAATCCCGATAAGGGCAGGATGCAAAATGGAATTTCTATCAACAGATTACGATCTCTGATGAAATCGAACACAATGACCCCCTGTCGAAGTGCACACTATGACCCCCTGTCGAAGTGCAAAACTCATAGAGCTATGCACCTATAACCGTACGTCTTCGGTTTGGCATGCGACTGCGTAAGGTAAGGACGTAAAAAGCAAACTGCGAAAGAGTTGGGAGTGGTTCGACACCAGAACAGATTGAAAGGATTAAATAATTAAAAAAATAGAATTTCGAGAATTGTCGACGTCATTTTTTTGAATTTCTACATACATTGTCTACACATGCAGAATAATAATTATCTACGCGATGTAGACAATACGGCACAAATACGGATTACTTTTTAGGTTATTGGGACAAAGACATTTGGAATAGTAGGGGATAACGGCTTTACTAATTTTCACGGGTTTGCGAAAGCGCCCTTCTTTTACGCCCTTCTTATCGTTTAGACCACTAATTTGAAATTAATGGAAATACGAGGATGTGTGGGAAGGTTAGCAAACATTCCGTTAATATCGGTTCGGTACAGCCGGGTTTTTAATCGTGTAAACACGAATTTAAAAAATAGAAATTTCTGCCATTTACAAATTTCGGACTTTACCGTAACATATATAGGGCAGATGGGTTCCTTTTTTACCTTACCCTATTTCATTTTCTGTAATTAGGTTTTCAGGCATAGATGTCAGTCTGATGATTATTCGAAGTAAATCAAACTATTAGAAAGTTCATGATTTTTTGTTGTCAAAGAGTCAACTGCCAACCTCTAAGTATAGTTTACATTTGAGGAGTTATTAAAGTACTTGCCGTTGAGGCCGTTAACCCCCACCTAAGATTGATTGCGGAACACAAATCATAAAAGCTGATAAAAAATCATGTAACTGGAGAAGCGCAACGAAGATAATATCAATGAAGATGTTAAATGTATGGAGCTGAGTTCGAAAAGTACGAAAACTGACAAAACTTATAAATGTGATCGCAACAATTGTTAGTGAGATGGTAAATTAACTGCTCGCGGTTTCTTTATTAATAAGGTGAATAAATGTTTAAATTACAAACTATACGAGTATATGTATATATTTTAGGCTATAGGTGAGCGAACAGACCTGAGTGATCAAAGCATTGATGCTTTGGTCACATAAAAGTTACGAAACCATCAGAATGCATAAATGTAACTGGTGACATCAACCTAAAAAATATGTACAGGAAGCGTCTAAATCTACATGTTATTTTGTAAATTGTTGGAAGACATTTGGGGCACATATATCGCTCGAACGCCATTGTTTAAAGTATCACTACAGCAAGACATTCGGTGCGGTTGTTTACTGGTCCGATAAAATAAGAATTTTTCACGTATATTCTAGACCGAACAAATAAATAACGGTCGGATAATGTGATTGGAATTTTTTTAAACACGTTTACTCATGCCTGGGGCTGCTTCATCTTACTAGATTTATACATGGGGATCGTTATCGCTCGAACTCTATCGTATGAGACATTATTGGAATAGTTAAATATGCCGCTATATTGGTAATTGCCTTGGCATGATTCCGCCGATTTTAACATTTTATATTGATTGTAAATCGTGATGCACCATTGTCCATGGTGCAAATTAGTAAATCTGGATATACTTTCGACACTTCTTTGCCCAAGCGTTTAAAAATCTGCATGCACATAACCATTGAGCGGAACCAATCTTCGCCAATGTATGTTGCGACGGCCCACTTACGGTGGCTGGAACGATATGTAGTATACGGTCTGCATATAATTTTAGGCCAAATCGAACATTCGAATGGCATTTTAAAATATTTTTGTGAATTAAAATCACACGCAACTTTAACGTCAATACCAATCGATTCAAAGTGATAGAGATTCGTAATCATATTCCATTTGGTCGTATATTAACGAATACTAAATCATGATTATGGCGTTCGATGGCCAAATCGGAATACTAAAAAAGGTTTTTACTTTTCAGGTTTTTAATTTATGCACAAAGAAGAAATACTGAATCGGTGATATCATCAATATCGGCTAACACTAAAATATAACAAAACAAAATTTATTGACAATGGCTAAAATATAACGGATCAATTGTCCGCAGATCAGAATACGCCAAATTTTCAATATTAGCAGACGAAAAGACGAGTGATAATTGTAATTTGGTATCTGATTATTTGCTCTTTTCCATGTGCTAATCAGATAAAAAGAAACAGTTGATAAAATTCGAATGCAACATGTTATTTGTTCATTATCATCTGTTTCAAAATAATATAGCATCCATTCCAAACATTCGCAATATCCTAAAGTAGCTTTTTTTACAAATTCTCTGCAGAATTGCAGATTCAGCTTTGTAGACAGCAGCTGGTGAAAGCCGTCAGAAGCGACCAAAAATATAAATGTCGACCGGTAATATCCGGGCCTCCGTATTTTGGGATGGGAAGACGTCGGTCTTGCCTTTCTCGAGATAATCGACGAATAAAATGGCTTGCACCTCCCAAAATACGGAGACCAGGATATTATTGGTCGATATTTACATTTTTGGACGCCTAATAAAGGATTTTCTTTTATAATGTCGTTATTGGCGCGTTTGAAGGAAGAAATTGCAAAAAACGGTCCCACATGCAAAAGAAAACGTGCTGTGCCACAAGTAACGAGATTTGCGTGGTCAAAGATAAACCGTTTTACAAACAAGTAATTGAAATGTTATAGAAGCATTCATTGAACTGTTGTTATTCAGTAGTTGAAATGTGTTTAAAAAAAAATTAAAGACACGGAGGTATCCAAAAAAACTGCTTATAAATAGTTATTTTCCTATCCAGCGAATAAAATGATTAATTTTGCACACAGCATGAAAGTTTACTAAACGAGCGAAGCGAGTTTTACTTGCAGTGATTCGAGTGTCAAAATTATTTTAGGCATGAGATGCGAACAATATGTTTCTACTATCTCGTTCTAATATTCATCTGTAATGACAAAAAAATCACACTTGCTCTAAATTTGCTGTCTAAAAAAAGTTCAGTTTGAACTTTTATTTTATTTTCGATCGAGTGTGTAGTTTGATTTTAGCTTTAGCGCATAAAACGCTTTCAGGCACGCTGTCAATGACAACCAGACATTCAGACATTGCGACCAGTTCAAAACCAGCACCATTTTGAATGCGATGTAGGAAAATGATTTTATATTTTACAGAAAATTCTGAGATCAAGTGATTAGCTTTATCTGTCTTCTATTCCTTCTATTCAACGAATAAAATAACCAATTATAAATAGTTTTTCAATAGAAATCCTCGAAATTTGTTAGGTGCCATCTTCTTGAAGCAACATCTCTTAAATATCTTGTGATTTGTTCAATAGTGTATGGCAAATCACCATGAAAGATTGTAGCGTTGAACAATTTATGCAAATCATTAAATTTTATTTTCAAAATCAGTACTCCGCACGGTTTGCTGAAAACGTAGCTGCTGTTCGTGAGATTATACGGGAAAACTAGAGAATTTTGCGTCGCGAATTGGGTCCACACCCGTACAAAATCCCGCTGACCTAGGTACTTAAGGTACACGACCATAGACAACACCGTGTGTTCGCTGATTGTGCTCCTCAGTTGGAAGTTGCTCAATTTCGCCAATAAAAAATAATCTTCAGCGACGAGGCCCATTTTTGTATGAATGGATACGTGAACAAGCAAAATTGCCAGATGTGGAGTGATACGGATTGTTTGGTGCGGGTTTTAGTCTGACGTTCCATACTTATTCCAAAATAAAACTGGCTATGCCATAACCGTCAACGGCAAGCGCTACAGATCGATGATAAGTAACTTATTGCGATCTAAGCTGAATTACGATGTGAGGGCATTATTATCTCGCGCGGTGGTGTCGTGAACTGGCCATCGAGATCGTGTAATTTAACGCCCTGAGACTTCTTCCTTTGGGGCAATCTTAAATCGTAGAACTATGCAAATAAACCGCAAACAGATTATGCTCTCAAAGTCAACAAAACGAAGCCCATTCAGCAAATTCAGTCGCAACAGATGTATGCGACAAAGTCATCGAAAATTGGACGTCCCGAATACGTTCCACCAAACAAAGCTGCGGAAGACATTTGAACGACGTTATATGCCATACTTAATGCCACAAAATTTTCTTTCAGATAAAACAAAAATTGAATGGATATTTCACACACAACTTGTTTTATTTACATTTGTAAATGGAGTGACCTTATATTGAAACCTTTAAATGATATAATTCAGCCTAGAAACTAATCAAACGCCAAATAAAATAAATTGGAGTACAATATTCAGATTTAGTTATTAGATTTTTCGAAAGTGCTAGAATTAGTGCTAGATTATCCTTGAGGGCAACTTGCTAAAAAAATGTCAGAGTGCTAAATCTATCCCCAAAAGAGCTAAGTTGGCAACAACAACATCTATAAATTATAGCAAAATTCATTATAACAATATTCGCTAAAGAGACTGGATGATATATTTGAAAATGTTGTTGGAACACCGTGGACATCTCCAGGACTGCCTGGAATACAGTTTGACACTTGCTAAAAATGCTCAATTTATGAATATAATTTTAAACGGGTCTATGCTTTACCCTTCCACATCCACCCTTATTCCCTTAGTCGCATCACTTCATGCGACGTGACTACTCATCTTCTTGGTTACTAGATTATTAAATCGAAACTTACAAAATAATAATTCACAAAACTCGTTGCGGCTGTTTTTTAAATCTTAGTATGCTGCTTTATGTATAAATATTTTCTTGTGACTTCTATCACTTCGAACGACAATTTCCTTCACTTGAAATTTTGATGCGACAAATAAATAGAATTTTTTTTCCAAATTAAGGCAGGCAACTAAGATTTAAAAATATCCACTGCGAGTTTTGTACGAAATTATTCAGCATATTTCGATTTTACCATCTAGTAACCACCAAGGAGATCCATAGTCACGTCGCATCAAGTGATACGCCTAAGGGAATAGAGGCCATCATTAAAAATCGTTATTTTTGAAAAAAAAAAAATTAGCACCAATTTCAATATCGGGAGTTACCTCCTATATAAGTACACACATACATATTTTGCAGATTTAGCCGTGTGGTACTGCAATTTTCGCAAAAATGGATAACATTCAAAACCGATAGAGAATTTTGTTTTGTTTTGTTATAAAAATTCAAAATATTTTGTTTCAATATTTCTGAATTTTTAATCTCTCTTTATAAAAATAAATTTATAAATATTTGATTTTTAATTAATAAATAAATATTTTCCATTTCCCTCGTAAATATTTTTTTTTATTTTATAAAATTTGGTTTATATTTATTTTTTAGTTAATTTATTTAATTAAAAAATAATTTAAATACTGTACATGTATTATGATGTGAGATATGAATGGCATATGGCAATGTTTCACACAGGCATTCTTGCATTCCATGACATCATACTACTTTATGTGGGGAATAATTTTGTTGTGTTAGTATTTCCATATTTTATGGGTTGATGGACGGTTTAATAAGCGGAATGATTTAAAATCGGTTTAGTGGTGGTGTTCCTGGTTCATACATTTTTGTAGTTTTGTTTTGAGCAACGAAGCATAACATGCTATGCTTAATTATGTTTGCTTGTATTTAAAATAATAACAATGCATTAACATTGGAACATGATAGAATTATAAATAGGATTTAGAAATTGAGTTGTTTCGGACCACAGAGTCTTCTGGTCAGTATTGTACTCCACATTAGATAAAGCTTTTGCTGTTTTAGGACTCAGACGATGAAAAATTTACTTTGAATTCTGCTCCTACCGGCATCATCTGATCCAAACGGCGAAGCTTTAACCACTCTTATTTGGTTGGTAGGTATAGATAAATACATGATATTTTCTAGTTGGTCACTGCAGCCTGATGAAAAAACCAACGTTTCATAAAAAATATTCAAATTCTCATTAGGTCGAAAAAATATAACCTTTCCCCAATTTTCAACCGAAATAAGCCTACTATTCCTGTATGTATGTATTTATATATCCCCTTTTTCATCAACAAGTATTTATTAGCAAAAAGGTTGATGAATTTTTAGTAAATACTCAGTAAATTATTTAGTATATGTTGTACTCCTACCACTTTTAGTTAACTTAATTAGTTGTTAGTACGTACTTATACTTAAAGTAAGTACTGCATTTTGATGCATACCAGCCCATGATCGGTTAGCAAATTTTAGATATCTAAAAATTTAACCGGATTTCTGCGCCGTAACAATGAATACTTGTTGTTACAAAGTTACCTATGACACCCTGGTACGCCTAACTGAATGATCGTCCTTTATTCCCACTGTTGTGGTCGATCTAACAGAAATATATTTTGTCTGCGTAAGCGAAAAACATTACTAAATCAATCGTATTGTCACGCCACGCCAAATTTAGTAGATCTTATAGTTAATTTCCTTGTGTTACTACATGTGCCTAATGCCATTAACGAAATGCTACTAAAACCAAATTTAAATTTTATGGAATCAGTTTTTTTTTTGAAAATTACGTTTGTCACGGGATTCAAATTTCAAACGCAACACATCGAAGAGACCGAATTAAAACAAAATCTGAAAAACCAGGAGATCCCAAATGTGTGAAAATATCCGAATTTCGGCCATTTCTCGAGATTAAAAAATTTCCGATATGGTTCAGTTTTTCCAAAAATCTAACCAGGATCCTGTTGTAGGCTTTAACCTAAAAATACCGAGTTTGATAAAAGATGCTATATATTTTTTCAAAAGTTATCCAGCAATACCAAATCGACCACACTCCCTACAGTTCTTTTAGCCTAAATCAAGAATGATGACAAGTACATAATAGTTTTATATTCCCACCGGGATGTTTGATTAATTTGAGTTCCTTTGCCTTTCATCTATTTTCGAATTTCGGCGATTTCACGAGAATTAGAAAATAGGCATGGTTGAGGGTTTCTACAAATTCTTGATTCCACACACACTTTGACCAGAAGCTATACTTAAACTGGGTATACAAATTTTTTACTAAAGTCTGAGCAAGAAAATATAGCTTGAACAGACCCAAGCATGATCGTAAAATATTAGTCTCATCTATGGTGAAGAGCCCATAGTGGTTTCTGGAATAGAAATATTGAAATTTTGTCGTTCAACGTATGACCTGGGTAGGTTTGTGTCTTATAAAGGGTATTGGATCAGTAATACCAGGAGGTACTTTTTCAAATTGGGATTCTCATTGGGATTCATGCGTCACAACTGTCATGTTCATATGACATTTGTGTTCAGTATTCATTGACATTTCATCATGAATAGACTTACGCGAGAAACGTTTTCAAATTGTGGAAATTTATTTCAAAAATTAGTGTTCAGTGAAACATTGTTTTCGTGCTCTTCGACCATTTTATGGGGTTCATAATCGTCCAACTGCACGCACTGCGAAACAATCATTTCGAACATTTCGAATCACTTTTTCATTATTGGATATTCATCAACCGACTAGAGCGGGTACAAGTCGATCTTTTGTGAATATTGCTGCTGTAGCCGAAAGTGTACCTGAAGACCGCAATCAATCAATTCGTCGCGTTCTCAAGCTCTGGGTCTCTTGTATGGCAAATTGTGGCATATTTTGAAGAGAGATCTTACTTTGAAGGCACACAAAATACAGCTTGTTCAAGAATTGAAGCCGGTTGCTCAACGATTTGGTTTATGGGCGTTGGAACTGAAATGGACCTGTGAATTGGCCATATCGATTTTTGCATTAGAAGCGAACATAACACGCGTAGTTAATGAAATATCGGGCGAAGTCATCGCGGACAGCATTTAAAATAAATTATTTTGAAACATTAAATGTCATAAATCGAACTTACGTCACAAATACAATTTTTGATTATTAAATTGATTTCAATGCGTTTTAACTTCCTATTATTGGATCACCCTTTATAACCCTGTTAATGCCAAGAGAAATTCATCGAACTGCGTGTGCCTGCGCATCTTGAATAGACCAAGCATTATCTGAAAATATTAGTCTAACGGAGAGCCAAGAGCCTTTAATGATTTCCGGAATGGAAATATTGACATTTTGACGTTCAACTTATGAGGTTGGGTATTTTTTCGTATTTAGCCCTGTTAGTATCAAGAGAATTTGTTGAAACTTTGTTTGCATCTTGAATAGACCAAGCATGATCTTGAGATATTAGTCTCGTCTATGGCCAAGGGCCCTTAGTGTTCCTAGTAGTTTAGATTTAATCGTTTCGTAGTTTAGATTTAATCCTATTCAGGCCAAGAGAATTTCCTCAAACTGTGTTTGCATCTTGAATAAGCCAAACATGATCTAAAAAATTAGTTAATAATCTTATCTATGGTGATTCACCTATAGTGGTTTCGGTGGCACTATTCTGGTAATTCCCCGGGAATATGGAACTGGGGAAGGAATTTCTATATAATTTCTGTTCAAATATTTTTTTCCGGCCTACTGAGAAGAAAAGTTTGATGTAAATATTTATAAATTAGGAATTCTTTTTCCATATCTAAATTGACAGGGAAAATTATTCCCCATTTAATTTTGTTTAAAAAAAATAAACACTAATATTTTACCTCAATATGCCAGAAAAAAATGTTTAAATAAAAATTACATATAAAATCTTTGCCCAGTTCCCCTATTCCCGGGGAATTACGAGAATAATGCCACAGGAACGGAAATATTGACATTTTGTCATTCAACGTTCGACCTGGGGTTAGATTCTGATCAAGTGATAAATGACAAATTCCAATATCCAATTAAATTAGTACTAAAAATCGAACTGCTGTAAGATAAACAAAGTATTTGTGAGTTCTAAAATCAGATTCGCATCAAATAACATTTTGAAAAGGTCCGTAGAAATTACGTGACATTTTGAAGAAAATTGGCATAAAATTTAATTTTAGTGACATTTGTTAAAGGTTTTAAAATTTTTATTTTGTATGTACTATAAATATAAAATGTCGGTGGTTTGTTCTAATAAAATTTAGGCTCTGAGGATTAAATAAGACAAAAACGCTGTTAATGCCAATAAAATTTCTTCAAACTGTATGCAACAAGCGAGATTCAAAAATATTAGTCTCATCTGTCGCCAAAAATCTTTAGTGATTACTGGGACGGAACTATTGAAATTTTGTCGTTTAACGTACGAGCTGGGGTGGTTTTTATTTTATTTAACTTTATTACAGGCGAGAGAATTTCTTCAAACTGTGTAAAATATTGAATTTTGTTTGTTTAATATTGACAAAGGGCGTTTTTTGAGTAAAATCCGAATGTTATCTTTAAGCAATTTTTGAAAAACTCTGCAATCTGAAATGTTTCATAGTTGTGTCTCGCCGATATGGCTACCGTCATTTACTATCATTTAGTACGGAAATGTTGTTTTTGTCTAATGTTACTATTGACTTCTTTTGTGTTTTGACATCGTGTTTAAATTTAGGAGAGATTTAGGAAAATTTTCTCTGCCGTGTTGTATTGTGACCATATTTCAAATGTTAAAGTATTATTTCAGTGGTAATACAGTTAGATCTTCGTTTCAAGATTCTCTTCTTAGATTTAAATCCTTTTAACATGTGTTCTCCCCGAGCACGGAAATTGGTGTAATGGCAATGTCGTCCAAAAGTTTGAATGCTGCTGGGACTATCTGGTTATACAATTGTTTCGATATTTCGAATGGATTCGTACTTGATTCTGCAAATAAAACACTCAGCCATTTATTTTTCAACACCCTTTAATTCTGCAGCAATTCGCAAATACAACTCGTTCACTGCTCACTAAATTATACATTCACTTTTACTGTTTACTTTAAACTGGGGTCACTTTTATTGTTTCACTATACTTTTCGCAATGTTTGTTAATTCCAGTATTTTCCATGATGATTATCGCGCCGCTGTTTACAGTCGCTTTCGTTAACTCCATATTCCCGTCCACTTCGAATGTCATTCTAAAATCCAATTCCTAATTAGTATTGGAAGAATACTTGATCCGAAAACATTGTTGTTGTGAAGACTAATAACCGCGTAATAAAATTATAGACTTCAACTAGGTTCGAACTCTCCAACTTAGGGTTGATAACTCTGGTGGCCTATACCTTAATCACTCTACCACCAAGTGATTTGATTTTGAAGAATATAATTTTAAATCTGACAAAGCCAAACAACCAAAACGTATAGTGAAATAAAAAGTAATATGCAGTATTTGCTAATGGTGGTCAGATTGAATCTAAAATAAATAGAATACACGACATTAATAGGTTTCAATAAATTTTTAGAAAAAAAAATCCATAATAGATGAACAGTTTTTTCATGAATTGGTTACAAACAAAACGAAAACTGGTTATCAGAATATAATATCTCAGTAAATTAAAGCTTTGTATTACTACTACTTTTGAACTAAACCGCACATATAGCCAGCAAGCGAAAAGCTCGGAAATTAAACATAAATGCTGGGCAAGATGTACATCAACGGGCAATGGAAACCAGTGCGGCCTCGTCAATCTACTTTTTTAATTTCTTGTCGTAATAAATGACAAACAAGGATTTGTGGGGATCTCCCAATATTTTTTAACTTACATTTTGGCACTTTGAAAATAAATTTTTGGTAGTTTTCTCTCATCATGAATGCTTTGTAAAACAAAAAGATTTTTATTTGAGAACTTTTTGTTTTACAATTAGAATTTAGGTATTTTCGTTTACACTTCGAAATTTTGGTAATCGCGATTTAATTTTTATATAAGATCAAACAAGAACAATTCAATTATAGTAAAACCAAATTAAATTGTTTGTTTATAAAATAAAAAATATCAAAATACCAGTGGTGTTTCCGTTAGTGTGTGGTTCCCCTGTAATAAATAAAAATAATTGTGGGGAATACATGTTTGCATAGATTAATTAGCAGAAACAGAAACACTTGTTTAAATAATATTTAGCATGTCATCTTATGCAAAGAAGTTGCAGGCTAGAGTAATCTGCAAAAACAACGCCGTTTTACTTCTAAATATTACGTGAAAATTGATAGACTCTACAAACTATACACGGAGTCTAAGGCCGTGCCACACCAAATGTATTCTTCAGTCAAAGTGGACGTGTGCGATAGATGTGAAATATTAAAATGTACAATTGAAGTAGCTGTCGGCGCCGAACTCGAGCATCTTTTAAATGAGCAGAAAAGATATCAAAATGAAATTGAAATCATGTAAGATGTAGGACAAATCATTGGCTAAAAATGAAGCTACCAGAATGGTTTGCTCACCATATTTAAAAACATCGCTGTCATTTTACAAAAGACAGCCATGGATGAAAAAACTTACAGTACACGAGTGTACGACAAATCAGCCACATAAAACCATGTGTAGGATGAAACATCTGTGAAACGAGGCGATAATGACATTACGACTTTCCTTTTGACAAATGTCGCACGTCATTTTTCATAAGACAAAACAAAAAAAGTTTTGTCTCTTTTGTGTGTGCTGTTTATGCAAGTAGGTTGCTATAGAAACATTTGATAACAAATTTTTAATCATTGGACATATGTACATGAAGTGCAACGTTGACCGCTCAGTAACAAAGCGAAAACGTAACAAAACAAACATGAAAAGTCACCATCCAAGGGATTGGTACACAATTGTGTCTGCGGTGTTGAAAACAAAACTAGTGTAACGTTATTGAAATGAATCAAGGATCATACATTAATACAGTTCGCTGGACGCGGTTCAATAAACAGTTTGGAATAATATACTAAGACATCATTCGATTTGGAAGAACCCTTCAGAATTTTAAAAACTTCGTGAAGGGAACATGGAACCACGAGCGCATTCGCGGGCAAGACAGCAAATACCGACAGCAACAGCTCAATTGCGCAGTACTAGACGGAAATGCTGTCATTTATAAAATGTCTCATAGGACAAGACGGGAATTATCGGCAACAATTGCGTTTCAGTCTATATAAAAAATAAATATGTATGTGTGTGCCCTTATAAAAAACACTACAAATGCAATTTTTCAGAGAAATAGGGAAATCACAATTTTGTTATTTTTATTTTGTAAGTATTGATACCGGTTAGGTAAAATCTTTACGGTAAGTAATAAAATTAACGATTTTGAAATACATGTTAAAAAGGAGTAAATGTTGCAGATATAATTCAAGATGAGAGATGAATATGAAGCAGTCAGTGATGATGGTAAATTTGGAGATGATCAGACACATGAACCGTCAGTAAGCGATAGTGAAATGAGCAATATGTAAAATCCGATTATTGAACTAGATCATTCGGATCGAGGGAACGAAATACCAGAGATCGAAAATAATTCCAATCAAGAAGATTTAGCTGAACACCTATTGTCGTTGAACCGAGTGAAGAATGGAGGATGAATGACGTTAAAGAAATGCCGCATTTTCCTTTCCTTTCTGTAAATCAAATAATCGATCCATTTTTACAAAAAGGACATCATGCTAATATGGACAACTACTATAAGAGAGTGAAACTTTGCAACACACTGTTATCCATGAAAACCTACTGACATGAATTATTCGATCGAACAGAAAGGGAAATCCTGTGGAAGTAGTAAGCAAACAGCTCACAATAGGATGATTTATTTGGAAACGGAAGGGAAACGTATACGTTTCGAAATGTACAGATAAAAGCAACGTTCTTTGTAGCACACAGCCGTACAGCACCAAATACAGCAAATTCTCTTCTCTCCACAAATATCCTATCATTTTATGGAAAGAATACCAGTTCGCGAAAACCGAAAACGTAAAGCCGTTTATTTAAGATGGAAGGAATGCGCGAAAACAAAAATTTGCAAGGAGACATCTTACCGATGTAAGAATTTCTCTTCATTCCCTGCACTTTGTGCTGGTAAGTAGTCACAGTAATGTGTTATGTTGCAAAGTATCATTTGCCTGAATTATACGTTGTTTATATTATTTTAAATTTTATTACAAATTAATGTATTGTGAGTCAGTTTTACACCAGACATATATTTTCTATCTTACAGAACAAGACGGGATTAGCCTACTAGTCGGCATATGACATCTTGGCATTTGGGAGCAATTTTTTCTTCTAAATGAACAAGACGGAAAATACCGCCATTTAGAAAAACGGTAAAAATTGTCTAAAAGAACTAAAAATCACATTTCTAGTAATTTGGTCTTTATCCGATAATTTTATCTGGCACATTGCGGTTGTAACTTCCGCGTGTGTCATTCTTCAAAACTACTGGTGAAAAAAGGGCCAGCGAAAGCGTTTTGAAACAATACACGAGCGTTCTACCAATTAATCATAAAAGGAAAAGGGAGCTTCTGGATTTATTACTGCTACTGAATACAAATTTCCACAACTTTTATAAAAGCTTACCAACCAACCTTGAGTCTAACTATAATCCTGATATTCAAGAAATACATTTTCTTAGCGTCAAAATTTACAAAAAAAATTGAACTGTTTTTATTAATTGCCACAAATAGCCCGTTGAAGAAAATTGATTGTCGAGAGGTTTAATTTCTTATTTTTCATAAGACTATAATTAAGTTCTTCAATTTCTGAAGTGCGGAGTGAAATCTGGCCGGTTTTAAGTTGTGCAATAATTTGCTATATATCTCACCCACATGAGAGAGGGAAATTGCGAAAACTTGACATATAAAATTATCAGCGTTTCGATTTAAATGTTTACTCCGCACTACCGAAAAATAGTTTTTAAGACTTGAGCCCCTTACCCTATAATGGATAAACTACTGGTATAGATCCCAAGTTAAAGTTTTGCCGATAAATATTTTTTCCAAATATTCGCTGCATATGACTGTGAACTATTGAAGTCATTGTCTATTTTGATGATTTATGTGGATTGCGCTGAATGTGTTCCCTTACACTTTTAATGTTACTCGGTGAAAATTAAAATAAATTTTAGTTTTATTGCAGCGATTTTAAAAACTATTCACGTTCCATTCAAAATATTGATTACTCAATCAAATTGGCGATAATATTTCGATATGACTAATTTTGAAAAAATACAAAAGAGACGTATTTGAATAGTTATTAGGTCATTTGCACGCAATTAATGTAGATAATAAATTCGTGTAGTAATAGTTCCCATCTTCACCTTATTTCAAAAGCAATCAATTTGTAGATAAACAATTATCTGAACAATATTTACATTCAAAGAAACTAACAACTTTGTAAATAATTTGTGTAAATAGAAAAATTAAATGTTATAAATTAAAAAAGAAATTTTCTTTTTCAAGTATCGATAATTTTGAAATTTTGTAACAATAACAACAATTAGCTCCTCTCTCCAACGCTATGTACGCAAGCAAGACGTCTAAATAAATAAACCTAAAAGAAAAAAAATATTTTAATTATTTCTTGGCATCATGGGTGGTTGGTCTGTGGCGGTATGGTATACTTTAGTTTTGGGTCATAAATCATTTTACATATTTTTTGGGGATGCGTACGCCCGTACCCGATCAACCATAAGAAAATAAAACCATGGTCGAGTTTTGCCGGGTTATTTTTATGACATCATTAAAATATTCGTGTATTAAGTTGCATCGTATATTATCCCCATTGGAATGTGGAACAATCCAGAATTTTTAAAAATAAAATAAGCGCGTAAATATAAACACAAAGAGATTGGGAAGAACACACGACGATATACAACAACTTTTTGGCGATTAATTTATATTGTTGGGCGCAAAAGTAAAATTTATTATAATTGCTAGTTGCTAATCTGGTCTTTGAAAATATTTCTTGGATGATAGTTTACACTTCGTACCACGTTGATTAACATTATAAATTTATGGCGCCATTCTTTAATTGTCCTCTGCACCAATCCCAAATAATATTCACAGATCAAATATTGATTGTATGCAAACAATATTTCTGTTGTTCTGTACTAGAATCGAATAATACAGATCGATAAATATTAAATGTTTGTATAAATGTGCGATCCGGACATGAATCAACCGAACGAACCCATTTTATATCCCAAATATGTATAAAAACAAGAAAATAGTTGGAATATACATAATTTCAAAATGCACATCACGAATTCTCGATGTACATATATACGATTGTATATAACGTATGCTGTATATACACAAAAAGACGACTTACACAGCACACAAAAAATAAATAAAAAATTAAGAAAATTGCTTATAGCCAGACTGCAAATTAAAATTCAAACTCAAAAAATAATAAATACAGTCTGTCGTATAAATACAACAACAATTATAACATATCTTGATTCATAAAAAATTAATTTTTAATTCGATAAGACGTTCCGTCCCGTCTGTATATTTGTATATATGTATAAGCATGCAAAAACGTATTATGTTTGTTGGGGTACTCGACATGCAAAGTGCATAATTTTATTAGAAAACCCGAACCGAATCTGGGTGCCAATAAATACGTCGCCCGCTTCAAATGCTACCATAGTATGTCATTTGTAACTCCAACCGCTTGCGGCACACTAAGTTTAAATATGTTACCATTGAATTTTACTTTCATTGTCATCTTGCATGAAAAACGAGCGCGGTGAGCAACGACTATGCTCAGCATAACACATAAAATAAAACAGAAAAGTAAAAAAAAAAATGTTGATTATTAATGAAAAACAGCAAGACACGCTGCGCTACACTGAGTACATACGACCGAGAGATGGATAAGACATTTTTTTAGTGGATTTCTTATTGGTTTAAAGCTTTTTATGTCTTGTATCCACATTTTATAATAAAAACTCTCGATACACAAAAAGAAGTTAACCTTGAAAATATTCTTCATATTCACAAACCCAATAATCAACTTTACGATTTGTGATTTTTTTTCGCGTTTCTTGCTTCGAAGTCGTCTTCGTTTACAAAACAAACAAGAAAAAATAACTTTAGAAATGTAGTCTTGTTATTACTATTATTGTTACTGGTGTCTAAATTGTATACAGTGATGTAAGTTTTGTGTCTTGAAGTTTTTTTTTTGTGGAGAGACGAGTAATGATGACCATGACCGCGTCTAAAATGTATGTTAATTGTATTGCTGCGTGCTTATTAAGTTTACAGGAATACGCTATAATGAAAAAAGCTTTCATAAGCACTGTGCTTGATATTTTGAGTGACGCTAAACTTTAGAATATTGGAAGATGTGCTTTGGGACCCTACCATTAAACTTTTTTCATTTGCTAACCAATGTCTAATACCGGAATAATATATGAGTACCAGAGTTGTGCGTCTACGCGTATTTCGGAATTATCTACATATTGGCGTCAAAAACAGTGTAGGTAATTGATTTTTGCGTAGGCAATGTCGATAATTGGTAGATTATGTAGACAATTTGTAGAAAATGAAAATTATTGTTTTTTTAGATGTTCTCATTGTTTTTTCTAGATGGGTGCGATAAATCCATGCACAATATTTCTAGATATTACAAATATATTCAAATATTTAAAAAAATTATTCTCCAGGTTATCTGTTTTAGTTGTTAATGACTCTATGACATAGTACTAAAGGACTAATGAACCACTTTTTTTCGTATCGTAGAAGTTACTATTTGGCATGTGCCTCTCGAAAAAATAATAATTTCGGCGATTAAAAGAAATTATCGAGCAATATCCGTTTGCGCCAGTTGTGACAATTTTTTCAGAACTTTGCTCTTCTAAATCCCGAAATCAAAATCCCGCTTTTCAAAATCTCATCTTTCAAAATACAGCTTTCCAAAATCTCGATTTTGATAATAGAAAAAGGTGTCTAATAGTTTGTTTCAAGACACTACAATGTATAAAATAATTGATGAACCCGAATCAAGGTGAATTGGAATTCCATCATGAAATTGATTCTGGTCCAAATAAATAGAAACACAAATTACGATCAAATTTAGTAGCACTCAATTATAGGGAACGAAAATTGGTCGTTTCTCAACCGACAATTTTCAAATTGGAAGAGTTTGTAGAGCTTTAGTAAAATTTGAACATTAATTTCGAACATATTTTAGAGTTTGGCCATACTAAATGGAACCAGGCACTTTTCCCGACACCACCACCAGAAGGAATTTTTTATGGTCGTGTTGTTAAAGGACGACTATTTTTTTAATTAAATATGAAATATGATTTGATATTTACATCATTAATTTGTTTCAAAATGGCCAGTTCTAAACTTCATACAAAATTGATGTAAGATTTCCAATCCTGCCATTTAGAACTTCGTCCAAAATTCATTTTAGGATTCAAATCCGCTTCTGAATTTAAAATTTCACAATAATTTGTTATTTAAAAAATAATTTATTTTATAACGGATCCTTTGAATTCTCGAGCAAAAGTCAATATTTACTTTGATTTAAAGTAAATTCTATAATTTTTCAAAAATTCTGAACACGATTTTACCGATAGTAAATTATTTACTCGATTATTCGCATGCGCCCTATGTCGAGTTATTTCAATAAAATCGACATTTTAAATCGAAATAAAATAAATTTACCAAATAACAGATTTTCTCTTTTTGGAAGTCGAAAGTTCAACTTTCGAGACGCGAATACCCAAGAAAACGTTACATTTACCTTTAATTAAGGTAAATTAAATTATTTTTCAAAAATACTGTGATAAACTCTGATCGATGATTTTTTGTCTGAAATGTTAAAACGCAAATTAAAAACAAATTTATCGGTTTATATATCTTAAAATTATAATTACAGGCAACCCTCCAAGAACACGGTATTCGAAGAACACGAATACCTTCTCTCGGATTACACGATTTAAAACTACACGATTTTCGTGCAGGGTCGAACACCACGGTTTCAAAGAACAAGGAATCAACTAGTCGTGTTCTTGGAGGGTTTCCTGTAATAATATAAAACACAATTTTAATAATGTCTCTAGTATGGCAAAACTTAAAACGAAGTTGGTTTCAATTTCAATTTTCTTTATTAATGTTTGTGTGAGCTACTAAAAAGATAAAATTTTAAGCCAACTAGATGAAAAAGATTTTAGGGTAAACAATTGATGTAAGAGAAGAGGCCTGACGTTAACTGATTTACATAGCCCAGAGCCGTCGTTTTTTTAAAGCTGACAAAAGATTTTAAGAGAGGTGGTGGTAGTCATCGCTGAGATCAAACTTTGCAACCCTTTTGGTTGCGTTATATTACGCGTTAGTCTCGTCCATGGCTTTGCTGTCGCTTGTCATTATACTTTAATCGTGATGTATTTTTCTGTTATTTTTTTAATGGTATTGCATCGGCTGCAAGTATAGACTTTTAGGCCGAATTCATACTTCAATTTGTTTGTTAATTCATACATTCAAACAATTTTTTCGACCAATCATCTCTAGTGAAAAAATGCAGATGAAAAAAAATCGTCATTTTGGAGCAATATGATTGGTCGTAAAAATTGATTGAAGAAATGAATGAATGAAGAAATTTAAGTATGAATTCGGCCTTAAATTCTTCGGTTTTAATGCATAATAAATCACCGGTAATTGACTGACTAGCAAAGACTAGTCGCGCTTATTGCGCTTTGTCAATTTTTAAAAGCTAATTTGTAATTTGGAGGCCCACTGTATTTATACGAATTTTGACGACGGAAATACCATCAACACAAATCACAACTACAAAATACTACACAATTATAAGACACCTAAGTAAAATTAGAACAAATTAATGCAACAATTAGTAAAGCCGATAAAAGCAACATTATGATTAGAACAAAACAATAACCATCACCAAAATATAAATAAAGCCATACACAACAACGAAATTCGTCATAATGTGAAAACGTCGTTTGACATTTAAAATATGTAGACGAATATTCCGATTAGTGAAACGCTCTATATCACCAAACAGCTCTTGAAAAAAACACAAAAATCAATGAAATGATGAAACTACGAACAGAAATTAAGAGTTAATAAACTAAACACTTAATGTGTTTTCTATTTTAAAATCTGGCTGATATGGAGAGTATGCACTGAGAATCCTGGCCTTATCAAGTCACGTCAGAAATTCCAGATTGTCCTACAATAGAAGACGGATGTATAGTGTTTATTAGAATTATTTATGACGAAGCGGATTTAAGTTTTACTTTCAAGCCTATGATTTAGGATTTCGCTGATAGTTCATCTTAGACCATCTTAGTATCAACGACTGCTTTAAAGTGGACGCAGATAGGATGATCGCCCCGCAAGATTGGAAATTGTACTATTGGAAAATTTAAGATTTTACTTGCACACGTGTAACTTGTTGAGAGTAGGAACATCTATCAAAATTTCAGAGCAATGGAGGTTCAGTGTCAGCAGCTTCTGGACAAATTGTTTGAAACTATTGAATATTTTTTGGTAACTCCTTCGAATATTGGGCCAACTTGGTCGATAGAATATTTTGTCCATTATTGGCAAAACTTGAAGAAGTTCGTATCTTACTATCAAATTGAAATGCATGAATCTTTGGAAATCTTAAATAATGACGGGCTGAATGTAAGGTATTTCGAAATAATATGTTTCTTTCGCATGTCCACTTCTGTGTTTCTTAAAGATTAGATCTTTGTCTATTTATGCGGTCTGGCTAAAGGTCCAATTTTTCCAAGTTTAGCTTAGTGTGTCCTGGATCATATCACAGCTAGCGAATCATTGTAGTAACTAGTTAGTAATTTAGCGAACACATAGGGTAAAATATCCATTAGCGGGCACCCATCCCAAAAGCGAGCATATGATATACTCGTATATTTTTTTAAATATTAAGAGAATGCAAAATCACGTGTTTTTCCAATATACTCCTCTCTTTTAACGATATAAATTCTAACCTTTTTGTCGTAGAGCTCTTTGATCTAACTCGTCAGTTTGCATGTGAAACGACGTACCTCTTTCTTTTCGTGCTAAATTTGTAAAGTGTTGTGGTAGCGTTAAACATACAGGTAAGCATTTGAATGTTTAGAGTGTTGAATTTTTAATAAAAAATTTAATAAGATTTTAATTAAATTAAAAACATATTAAAGAAGTGATAAATTCTTAACTTTTAAAAATTGGGCAAGTTTTTGTTTAAAATTATTACCAATACCAATAACCATAGTGCTCGTTATTAAAATGATCAGTTTTTTGCTACCCAATTTTGTTTCAATTTTAATTTTTTATCGTCGTTTAATTTGAAATAATAAGTTTAAATTAAGATTGTTAAAATTGATTTATAAATAATTTGACAAACTAGTACGCCTTATTTAGCATGTACATTCAATAAACATACGTAACTTACTTAGTGGCAGTTATTATAAATTATCGATCAATTTTAATAAAAGCGTTTCCTTTTCGACTACCTAGGTATGCCTAAAATTAAGAAGCCCTACAGTAAAAATATCAAAAACTATACAGAATGCATGCTTCAAAATGCTCTGGATGCTGTTAGGCTGGGTATGTCTAAAAAAGAACAAACAAGTTTAAGGTACCACGTCAAACCATACAAGGACGTATATCCGGTAGAGCTAAAAAAGCAAGAAAAGGGCCTGAAACTGTTCTTACTACTGCGGAGGAAGAACAAATTGTAAATTGGATCATTCAAAGCCATAGAAAAGGTTTTCTGCGGCGTAAAGTCAACATCCAAAACGCCGTTAAAGAATTTTCGGACAAATCTGGGCGACAGAACCCGTTTAAAGAAAATATTCCTGGAGAGAAATGGTACAAATCATTTCTAAGCCGGTATCCAATCGTGCGAGTATCCGAAACAGACATCAAGAATTGGTTCGATATTGTTTTAAGGAGCTACAATCCGAAGGATACGACTCAATTTTAAATGATCCAACGAGAATTTATAACGAAGACGAAACCAATTTCTTATTGTGTCCGAAAACCGGAAAGGTCTTAGCACCAAAAAGAGCAACAAATGTTTTTGAAATTAACAAAGGCCATGATTGTGTATCCTTATAAAAGAATTCCCGCGAATATTGTAAATCACATTCCTAAAGATTGGGGGTTTGCTTTATCGGAAAGTGGTTGGATGAAAACAGACATATTTATTAATTATGAAACGTTGAATTTTCGATCATTTTATTTTTGGACGGCCATAAATCGCATTTGAGCATAGGAGTATCAGAACTATGTGTGCAGTTGAAGATTGTTTTAGTATGCCTATATCCAAATGCAACAAGAATCTTACAACCAGCGGACGTAGCAGCATTTAAGCCATTGAAGAATGGCTGGAAAAAAGCAATTCTGGAATTAAGGACCAACTATCCAGATGTCGACGCAACTAAAGCCCACATAGCACCGATTCTGCAAAAAGCTGTGACTAACCATTTGCATGCTTACGGCTTATACTGTTTTAATAAAGATGCCATCGACTTTTCTCGATGTTTAGGCAAAAATGACATAGCCGGGGCTGGTAATATGCATCTTGAAAGTCCCAGTACATTAAACTAAATCACTTTTAAAAAATTTAAGGAAATAATCGGAACAGCTAAATTATCTAAATTGGAAAATTTTTCAAATTGAAATTCAATACATTCCGAAGATTTTATAATTCTTCACGACAATTTAGGAAATTAAAGGAAGAACCTCAACTTGGAACGTCGGATATAGACAAAGGGGAAGAAATTATTTTGGAAATTGGGCCAATGAATGAAACTTTGGTACCTCCTTTCAACCGGTGTGAAGTTTCTAACGTTAAAAAAGTCTAGGTACACAAAAAAGTAGCAATATAAAAGTGGCAACATAAAAGTGTAAATGGTTATACGATTCTGACGTTAAAAAGAGTAGGTTTCTAAAAATTAACATGAAACAACAATTTACAATAAATTATACAAAAATAATTGAACACAAGAAAACTGGTTTCCAAATTTAAATTTAATCACTGTACCTAAGTATAATTTATGTCAAAATATAAAGTTGGACAAAAATCGGCGGGAGTAATGCTACACTATGGAAATTATCGCAAAATCTGGAGATGTGCTCGCATGGTCACTATATGGTAATCAAAGGGGATGAAGTGGGCTATCTCAATATGTTTGTGCCATTTCTTTAAATAGTAGTGACTATGCGAGCACATCTCCAGATTTTGCGATAATTTCCATAGTGTAGCATTACTCCCGCCGATTTTTGTCCAACTTTATATTTTGACATAAATTATACTTAGGTACAGTGATTAAATTTAAATTTGGAAACCACTTTTCTTGTGTTCAATTATTTTTGTATAATTTATTGTAAATTGTTGTTTCATGTTAATTTTTAGAAACCTACACTTTTTAACGTCAGAATCGTATAACCATTTACACCTTTATGTTGCCACTTTTATATTGCTACTTCTTTGTGTACCTACACTTTTTTTAACGTTAGAAACTTCACACCGGTTGAAAGGAGGTACCAAATTTCAATATAATGGATCAGCTGAATTTCGGAATCGAAGATTTACCAGTGGTCTTTTGAATCGCTTTAGCGATTAAAGATTATTCCGTAGAAAATAAAACTCCAGAGAAAAAGAAGGTTAGACCAACACATGACTCGTTCGTTATTACTTCAAAACTCTGGCAAGAAAACGAATACAAAATCGAAAGAAGCTCGGAAAATTAACAGACTACGAATAAAAGAAGAGAAAGAAAATTTAAAGAAGAGTACTAAAAGGCCAAGCTTACCGCCGGTTCCGAAATTAGGTAAACTGATAACCAAAAAAATAACGCGGAAGAAACATTTAACTACTACCAGTTCAAATGAATCAACAACTAATAATAATTCAGAAGTATCGCCAAGGAGGGAGCTAATGGATCTTTCTTGTGGCATAACAAACAGTTCAACAAAATGTTTGAATTCTGAAGTGGTAGATGGACCTTGTTTTAAATCCGGGGATACAATTAAAAATAATGGCTTAGAATGTATTAGCTGTACACGTGGTTTCCATACTAAATGTGTTGAGGATCAAGTCATTTCCGGCGAAAACATTTTGACATGCAAAGCGTGTGGAAAAATAATTTCAAATTGATACCTAAGAGACTGATCATGTGATACTGAACAAATTACAAATTTTATTACAATATATTTTTTTTTATTATTATATTATTTACAATGAATTTGTTCTAATTTACCTACTATTTCTTTTAATTACTTAAGTAATTTAGTTAAGTCAAATTAAATATTGAATTTGTGATTTATCGTTTAAGTAGCTATAATCACCTAATTATATAACATCTACTTACATTGTTTAGTTCATTACAATCTAATTAAAATGTGAACTTATAAAAAACCAATTAGTTGTAAAATGTTTTTAATAAAATATATTTTTGTTTCAAACAAATTTTACAACAAGATCTTAACTATCTACCTAACGGAATTTCATTTCATTTTTCATTAAACATTTGCATAGAAAAGAGCAAAAATAAGTGCTTACTATTAGTTTTGTAGTGCCCATAATTGGAAAATGCATCTTTGACACTCATATACTCATATAGTAAAATAAGTTGTGCCTTTTCTTAAGAGTGCCTGCTATTGGGAGTTTTACCTTTTAATTTTCAACCATAGTTTCTGGTGTCTAGATTAGAATTATTAAATTTAGAATTTGTTTTAGTTTTGTGTTTTCAAAATTGAAAAAGTGAGTAATGTTATTTTGCCTAAGTAGTCGGTGCAACAAATTTGTTTTTCTTTTCATAGGCTCCACAATTTGTTTTAATCATTTTCAGTTTTTCACGAAATATGTGTTTACGCTTATAAAAATATAAACTTAGTTTAATATTTTATATATTTAAACTTAAATGTAATTCATTATAATTAATTGTATAATTAATTTATAATTAATTCTAATAGTTTTAGAATGTAATGTTAAAGTAACCGAGCAAATTTTTTGTTTTTTAGTAATACGAGGTTCTAAACGTACATTGTGGTGATGCGCAAAACTTTCAAAATAATTTTTTACATCTGAATACTATTAGATGTGCAAGTAGAAATTCGGTTCTGAAGTTGGTTACATTAAAATATGTGTTGGGATCGAAAGACCGATAAACAAAAGCACGTTTTTAAAATCTCGTTGTCAAAAGACCGTTTTTATGCCAGTACTTACGTATAATGTTTTCATTAATTCGCGAGCGCGAAAAAAGATTTCTTATGTAAGGGTCGACTAACTGCACAATTAAATATAAAATGTGAGCATTTTATTATTGCCATCCGAACATAACCACGATCCACTTTCACATAATAAAGAAGTTTATAATACCAATTGTTATATTAAACAATCTGCGGAAGTTTCAGAATCACGGCCATCCCAAATAATAAGAGATGATATTATAAATTCCAGTGAAAAGTGCCGCGTTTATTTACCGAATAAATCTGCACAAAAAATGAAAATTAAACGGATTCGCGATATAAATATTTTAAAAGAGCCGAAATTGCTTACGAAATTAATATTCCGGAACTTCTCAAGTTGATCGAAGGAGAAAATTTTATCCTTTTCGATAAAAGTTTCAAAAATCAAAGAATTATTATTTTGAGCACAATTTAAAATTTAAAATTATATTCTGAAGCAGAGTGCTGGCTGATGGATGGAACTTTTAAACTAGTCTCCACTCAATTTCACCAAATTTTCACAATCCACGGCAAAATTAATGAAGAAATTATGCCGCTAATATATTGCCTTATGGCAGGTAAAAGAACTGAAATATTCAGTGAGTTTTTTTATGAAGTATTTCGGGTCGCTTGTGAAAGGGCAAGCGTTAAGGCCGCTAAAATGTTTTTCCCTGACGCAGCCTCTAAGGGATGTCTATTCCATTTGTCCAATTAGCCACTAAATATGGCAACAACAATGTATTTAACACATAAATATGCGAATGATTTTAAGTCTAGCATTTGTTCCACCAGAAGACATACAACCGTATTGCAATAGTTTGTACAGTGTTTTAGACATAGATGGAAAAAAGTGTTAAAATGGTTTCGAGAGAATTATATTACCATCCGAACCATGAGAGGTAAAATTACATCACCAAAATACCCTACAACATTTTGGTCAATTACAGATGCTGTAGAGGGAAGTTTACCAAGAACTCAAAACAGCTTAGAGGGTTGACATAGTCATCAAATTGTAGTTGGAAGGTTACATGTTGGAGTATATAAATTGGAGTAGGCCAATTCGTAAGAAAATATACGATGAAAAAGAAAAAAATTAAAAGCGGTTGTGCAGGATCTTAAACAATATGAGAATATAGAATTCTTGAGAAATATCGCTCTCAACGTTAGTTGAATTTTCAATTCAGTTTGATATAATTATTACAATTGAGTTTACTAAAATAAAATATGTGCGTAAAGTTTTATTTTTCAATTGAAACAACAAAAAATAATTATGTATTTTTGAGAAAAAAGACTACTTTTTTCAGAAAAGTGAGATTTTTAGTAGCTGTTTCTATGACATAAATTATTTACAAGCTGTAGTTCCGCATGCATCCATTCAAGAGATGGATGTCGATAAGCAACATTCTGTGAGTTATTCAACAGTAAAAAACTGATTTGCAAAATTTCATGATGGCAATTTTAGTCTTGAGGACGATTTATGTCCAGGTGCAGTAAAACAATTTGAAGACGAAGAACTTAAAGCTTTACTTGATGAAAATCTGCGTTCAACTCAAAAAGAGCTTGCAGAACAGTTAGGAGTTACTCACCAAGCAACATCATTTCGATTGCATGCAATGGGAATGATATAGAAGGAAGGAAAATGGGTTCCTCATAAACTGACCGAAGAAAAAAACAATCGAATAGTTGACATCTGATTGAATTTGCTTTCTTCGTACAAAAGAAAGAATTTTTTGTACAAAATCAATCAATGGATTTTGTACGATACTCGTAAATGCAGAAAGTCGTGGATTGATCCAAGTCAGCCATCAACATCAATTGCAAAAATGAATGTTCATGACAAGATAGAGTTCCTGTGTGTCTGGTGAGGTTGGGAAGAAGTAAACTACTACGAGCTTCTGGAACCTGGTCAAACTATTACAGCTGAACGTTATTAAGCCCAGTTGATCATCTAATTAAGTGATGCGCTGGGTGAAAAAAGACCAAGTGGGTCATGATTCATCAAAAATGAAAATGCACAATTTTGTACTGAAATGGAAGGAAAGCGGAAGGTGATATTGCTGCATGACAATGCTCGTCCACATACAGCAAAATCAACCCAGGAACTTATCTTCTCCTTAGGCTGAGAAGTTTTACAGTATGCGGCGTATTCTCCAGACTTGGCTCACTCTACCACTTATTTTTTTCCGAAGGCATTCATCTTTGAAACAATTATATTTTCAATAAAGTTGAATTTGTTGCGGTTAGTGGTTAGAGCCAATTTATTTTTTTCGGCCTCCTACCTAGTTTCTGCCGATTTTATTAAAAATGTCCCGCGTGTGGAATGCTCGAGTGTCGGCAACTATTTAGATGCGTCCTGATTTAAAAAGATCATCAAAACAGGAACATCAAAAATGAAAATGAACGATTCTGAATTGATATAGTAAAAATACAGTAATGTAAGTTTATTTTATATGTAAACCTTTGTTTTTATAAGCAATCAAACACCGACTTGACCACGATTTAAATGTTCGTTGAATCATTGTAAGAAGAATGTTCTTGGTCTCTCGCTTTGTCAATATTTTTAGTTGCACACTAGTGTCAACTTTAGATTTGCCAATTCTGACTTTAAGTAGCCCGCAAGATATAATCACAGAGTGGCAAGTCGAGTGATGAGGGGTTCATAAATTACGATGAAGAAGTACAAGAGTTCTCTTTGCCGTATGTGATGGAGTTGAGTCCTGGTGGAATATCCAGTTACCATCTGGGTATAAGCATTTCGAATCTTTGAGAAGTGGTTATAAGCAGATGCTTATGTAGTAATCTGCATTTGTCTTAGCGCCTGGTTCAACGGAAATGGATATTGTTGTTTCAAAATTGGATATTCCTAAGAATACCATGAAGCCTTTTGGATGCCGCGTTTTTATGAAGGGAACTAATTCCACTTTAGATTAGCCGCGACTCAAATATTACACACTTATTTGGTTATTGGCATTCGTTAAATAAAACAAATATATTTCTTCCATTTATCGCCTTTCAGTAGTTGGTAAACGACCAGGGAGCGCTGGTGTCTTTTGGCGATTGAATACGCAGACATATGTATTTTGACGCTTTGGCTTCTTCGTAATTTTTTCGAGTATATTGTATGACTCCAACCTTTGTTTTAAAATGTTTTGGCAGATGTTTCTGCGTGGATGGGGGTGGGGGGTTGGTTACCATTTATCGCAAATTTCAAATTTGGCGTTTTGACAAGCATGATTTTCGACCAGTAATCTTAATTGGTTTATTACATTTCATTTTATTTTTTTAAAGATGGTTAGTGTACTTTTTGAAACATTGAACCCCACTTTTTACACTCTTTGATAACTACTGAAAACTAATTACCACATTTCCGTTGTTTTAATGCTTCTTCCTCTCATATACTCTGACTCTCTCTCAAATAACAGGACTCTGAGTTATTTGAAATAAAAATCGTTCACATTCATTTTTGATGTACCTGTACAACGTGGTGCATTATATAAGTCTAGGATGTTTTTGTCGAAATTGGATGGAATTAAGCGACTCGACATGTCACACGACTATGTTTCCAGCTCTCTATTGAAGAGAGCGATAATCGCGAGGAATGAAACTAAGTTGTTTCTGCATAAATTATTTTGAAACTTGGTTTGTATGTATTATGAAAATTGAACTCAAACGTGAGCGCCGATAGTGGTTCGGGAAATTACCTTTTAGAATGGAGCTAACAGAATCGGCAATCAAAAAGGGATACCACTCTGCATATTGGAAATAGAACTATATTACATAATCCGGATATTTTTCTGTTCTTATTTTTGCTATCTTACACCAATGCGAAGTCCCAGCATTCGGAAGTTGCAGTTGTAATATTTGCACGCCACCTAATCAAAGGACCGAACAGTATAATTAAACCCCCTCCAACCAATTTTTATCAAAATCTGAAGAATACAGTTTTTATATATAACCTGGGCCCCATGGCCCACAAGTTTCATCAACATTGTTTGATGTCGATCTCAAAAGCATTGGAAGATTAACCAGTGGTTTTGGAAATCACATCAATAGTGTTGATGCTACTTGTGGGTTATAGGGCCCGAGTTTCATATAAAAAAAATCGCTAGCTTTTCGACACAATTTCTAGTCCAAAGAGGCAAATGAGTTCTAAATTCGATAAAGGTCGTTTAAAGCGATTAAAACGTTTTTTATAATAAATATTGCGATCGAGGTCTTGAAGACCAGTAAACGATTGCCAGACCAGTGTTTTGAAACTTTATCAGCTCGCCAAATTTGGTAAAAAATTGATGATATTTGTTTTAGAGTGCTATTTCGGGACATTTCGTAAATGGATTTGATGCAAAAAATCTATATGCTTCCTGAGTTGGGAAAAATTTATTTAGGGTGTGAGTCATTTTTTAAATTATGTTCGGCTAGAAAAGCTTCATACAAATTGGTAAGAGTCGTCTTCAGGTTGTGACTCTAAGCAATCCCGAGCGTGACTCTTTCTTAATTGAATTTAATTATTTCTCAATCGATTAGCACATGAAATTCTGGACGTGGCGTAAAAAAATTTCCTTCCGGATTAAAACTGAGTACTTTCGCAACCGATTAAGGTAGAACTCGGATTTTATAATGGTAATTAAAACGGATAAAATAACGCAATGCCGATGAGGAGGAACATTATGGTCAGTCATTTCACATTATCAATTTGCATGGAAAATCGTTGTACAATAATTATTTAAGCACACAAGAAAATTTGTCCTTACCTACTAAATGCCAGTTAGTCAGACCAATAAAAGTATATCGGGGGGAACAACATCATGTACTGCATCGGATTCTCGAAGTGTTTCGTGCACTAAACATGATTTCAATATGGTGAGTTGGCCGACTCAATAATTTATTGAAAATCGAAGCAAAAACTGCGTTCACATGTGCACGAAATATTTATTATAAAGCGAAATCGCATTTCAATTACCATACCACTGATTAGTATCGGATGTGTCGATTTAAACTGGACGTTTCTTTAAATGATTTTTTAAAATAAACAATTAATGTTGATGTTTTATGACTGATGCTGTTATTTATTAGAGGATTCTACCAAGATATTTTTTTGTGGTATAAACAATAAAATCAAATTTTGTATAAAGGCAACATCATGATGATCGTTTCTCAAAAAAACCTAAAATGACTTTTTTGACGTTTCTTTCGTCGAGGTATAGATGTACGTACTTCATTTTTTGGTTAATAATTTGTAACTTCCTTTAGTTGTTAAAAAATAAAAACAACTAAAAATTAAATAACCGAATGAAATGCTAGGAAATTGTTTGTATAATTCCTGGAAATTTTGTCAAAAATAAATTTTAATTGGATAACATAAAAAGAAATCCATCAAAAGTATATTGCAATCGGATGTCAAGTGTTTGGAGATATTTGAATGAGGGAAATTTAGAAAGAAAACAGAGGCGGCGTAGACAAAATGTTTGTATTAAAATCTTGATCTAATTCAAGTCGACATTCATTCATATTTTAAGTTAAAACTTTTAGTAATTAATCGTCGTCATTTGCTTAATTATAAAATCATGTTTCACTTAAAATAATCATTGTTTTCGGATTATGTTAATTAGCTTGCATTTCGGGTGGCATAATTGTAGGCTACTTTTACAATATGACTTTTGATCAAGTAAATCGATTCGGCGGACTCTCTTGTATGCCACCTACAATGTGTGGAACGTATTTGTTTAATGTTAAGCTTACACATTTTAACGATTTACGGTGTACTACAGACAATCAAAAAATTGTTTCCACGATTCTGATTCTTATTTAAACATTTTAAATTTTATGAGAGCATGTGGGGATTTAGCGCGATTTTATGAAATATGAGTAAGCGCGATAAAAAATTCTTTGAATACCTAAAGCAGACATTAAAAATAAATAAATTCCTTCATATCACATTGTACTGTATGGACATAAAATAGTTTTTGTTCTGTTAACAACATTGGAACATATTTTTTTTCGATGTGTCAACAGTTTTCAATCACTGTGCAGCACATCACAATTTGATACACATAATAAAATCATAATCATATGAATATTTACATTAGGTGTGGTCTCCCAAACTAAAAAACGTATCAACTCTAAAATTCAGCATCACATTTGGTGTTTTTGTTATTAATTTAATAAATGTTAATTTAATTTTTAAAAACAAATACCAATTTAAATGTGTCAGCTCGGGCTATGACATCATATACATGTACATACGTATGGGTATAGCGCAGATATTTATGATTATTTGACTCCACGAGCTGCGGCTATAAATTGTAGACGGAATACTTAAAGGTCATAGACCAACTATTAAAACTAATTGTGTAATTTAGAAGCAAGTGTATCAATATATGTCACTCGGAATGAACGATGCATATCGAATTTAAATTTCGTGATGACGGCAGAATGGGTTAAATATTATAATACCGAGATCGTTATTAATTTAACCTTCAACATAAATCATTGAAAATTAATAGTTGAGAGATTTTGTTGTTCGAGTTGCTTAATTTTTAATTTAAATAAAAATATTTGATTTGTTCTTTATAATTTTATACCAAATTCGCTACCATTTTGCACACGCCGTTTTGCACTCCCAATAGCTTACAGTCGTGGGAATCTCTTTCATGTCATAATCAAATGTACGACGTAAATTAATCATAGTCACTCGACGCCGGTGTCATTAACATAATTTTGTGTATGACGCTAATGTGTTAAATTTTATTGCGTATTTTCCAAATTTAACGCAGTCGGCTCATACAATCATCACCGCGTTGTTGCAAGCGCAAATATCAACAAAATGTCGTTATCCAATAAATTTCAATTAAACTCAATTATTTGTCATGTACAAAAGAAATGCGAATTTTGCATTAAACGTCTTATAATCTTTTATGTCATCGCGGTTTAAATTTATTTATTAATAAGTTATCGGCATGGCTGCTAGAGTCTCGTTTGCATATAATTATTAAACGACCAAATTTAACAAAAACTAATTTTTTAAATTAATAATCAGTATTTTGATGATGTAACGGTCGGACATACACCAACAATTTAAATAAAACTTCCTAGCACGCACTTTATACCGGATTTTAATTATGTAGTTCGATTTAGATAAGACAGAGAGATTTTCGAAAGTTCCGCGTACACAAATAATTTAGTCAAGGTTACAGATTCTCACGTCCAAATACGAAACTAAGTGGTTAATGAGTTTTAGCAATAAATTTTAATTTAGTGAACCGCTTACCCGTAACCAAATTATCTAATAATTCACAAAATAATTCTAAATTGGTTTAATAGTTTTGTTAAAAAATTTATATACAAACACTTACATTCATTCCATTTCGTGTTAGCCAAAACATGAAAATTTAAAGTTGCTTACCTAAAATTAGAAAAATAAAAAACAAAACTATTAGTATTTTATAAATGACTTAATTACAAAAAAATAATAACCACGTGCTTCCGATTCATCATGATTTTGTGTTTGAAAACAATTAAGAATACAACGCAAGTTATCGCTCTACAAACCACCTACGATTTTTAGAAAGGAAGTCTCTTAGTCGAAATAATGACATTGGTTATTTAATGTCTTTGTGTCTGGGCGATTGTGACATTGGATGGGTGTGCTACTTTTCTTCTTTTAATTAAAGATCAAACGTGAACATAAAACAAAAATGCTTGGTGCTTCGTATACCCTAATTTAATTTTGTTGGGGCTTTTGATCTCTTTATGAATCTATTCTGTATGCAATGCTATTTGGAAAGATCTGCCATAAATATTGTGTTTGACATTTTGGAAATTTAGCAAGGTTTAATTGTTTGTTAACTCCTTTAACTTCTGCCTATAGCTTAAAACACGAAATAATTTTATTATTCAACTTTGAATAGTGAAGTCGGCTGGATGTTGCATAAAACGAAATGAGGAAAAAACGAAAATTCAACAAATCACAAATTCTGTCTCCTGAACACATCCAAAAAGAAGAGTAATATCAACAATCTGATAAAACCTACGAAAATACTGATGAAAGTAAAAACGCGCGACAAACAAAACCGCCACCAGTAACTGTAAATAAAGTTGAAAACTATCAGGGTATCGGAAAGCTTATAAAATAAAATCAGATACAATATCGAACCACATTACTGAACAGTGCAGACCTCATAGTAAATGGTAATGAGAAGGATAGTACATGGCACTCGTGCGAGGACAAACAGAGAAATGAAAGAAGACTTACTTCTGAAAAATCTAAAACTTAAAGAAGTTACTCAAATTGGGAAGAGATCAAATAAAACCCCGCTTGTCAGTTAGAAAAGATGTCAGTTATATATGGACACACTCATAACTATTGTAATAGGACCTCAAGATGCAACAAGTGCGCAGCTAACGATAGCGATCGTCAAGGGTGTTGTGTTGCAGTAACATTATTATGGTTGGTTGTGAGCACTGAAATATGGATGTAGCTCTAACCACAACATGGAGCCATGATTGGCCTAGGTATTTTGAGCATATCCTTATTCTTCATTTACTTATTGATTTAATGTTGCATATTTTTGTTCTGCTTATATTTATTAATTTCAGATCTAATCGACAAGACACTATGCTTATTATTACTTATTGTGTATTTTTTAGACGTTTTGTGAATATTTAGAAGTGGAATTATATTACGTAAAATAGAATTTATACAAATTATTTATACAAGGGGGAGACCATTGAATGAATTTCTACAAGGCATCAGCAAAACACCCATCACAGACTTCTGAGTAAAGCCGAGCAAACGCTGCAGGTGATGATTGTAGGATGTCTGTCTATGATCACATCTTACAAAGAAATGGAAAAACTCAGAGAAAGTTCAGCAAAATGTATCAAATGTGGCACACATCCACCAAGCTGCAAAAGCTGTATAGTCGTCAAAGAACTTTGAAAGATGCGACATCTTACTTATCAAAAACATCAAATTACAGGCTTATAATATTCCGAAGTTGCTAAAACTGAATAATTGCAGCTCCAGCAATAACTATAAATAAATATTAAATATATCACACAACACATCCATCCAGATAATACTGCAAGAGGAGAAAGTGCTGAAATATGCAGGCGCAAAAATATGCAACAAAGGAAGTAAAATCAACCAGCATCAGCACAAAAAATATTTTACTAACCGGTTCTGCAGATTATTGTCCACCACGATATGACATATAGATAGATGACTTTATAAAGTTCCTAAAAAGTTTAGATGAAAAGAGCTTCTAGAAGCAGTGATAAAATCTGCTTTTAATTTGCACTCTATTGAAAAACCAACTTTCTGGCCCACAAATGTAAATAAAATACCCAATCTATTCAATTTCTTTGTACATATTAATGCAGGGTAAGCAATTACGTTAGTATTAAAGAAGGTTTCGACTCAAGCTTTGACCAGTCGTCTGAACAGCTCACTCTCAGCGATAAAATATAATACAAACCAAACAAATCTAGGAAAGGATTCAAAGAAGAAGTTCTTAATAGACTACAGATGAAAGTACCCCTTAAAAAGAAGAACAATTGGATGAAGAAGTTGGAAAGTTGCAGAGAAACGACAAATCAGGAAGAAATGACATCGCAGGAATGAATATGCCTACGGTTAAAAATATACCGAATAATTTTACCGAGCGAATAAAAATAAAATAAAAAATGAAACAACTCCTACTTATAATCATCATTAACATATAAGAAAGATACAGCCTACCAAGACCACGAAACGAATGAAAAGCCCAATCACTACGATTCAACCTATAAGAACAAGTAATAGAAATTGAGCAAGCGTTTAATAAAAAGCAGAAGCCTTTGCCGATCACAAAGAGGGCGCATTTCAGCTTAATGAGATACCAGAGGGCGACCAAGTAATCTCCCTTGCAGAAGAAATTAAAGAAATACACGAAATAAATCAAAGAAAAGAGCCAGGTTGTGACCTGATAACAAAAAAAGTCCTTAAATAGCTTCCCAAATGCAGACTTCATAATCAAATATGTACCAAAAGTACATAAAGGTGCGAAATTGATTATGATGCTCAAATCAGGAAAACCACCCAAAGAAAAAGGTCTCATAAACCAATATCACTATTACCTGGTATGTCAAAATGAATTGAAAGACTCCTATTAATGCGAAACCACTAATTGAAAGTAGAGAACTCATCCATATACATCACTAATAAGCGATAGCGCATCAAGTTGAATGAAACAAAATCCGTAAGTGTTGACTACACCAACAGAAAAGTAAATCAAATGGCTGTGTGTGGAACTAAATAATGTTCCATTACCACAAGCTAACTCCGTAAAAAACCTAGGTATCAATCTAGATGCTAAACTGGGAAGGCGCATGTCAAAAAGAAGTGTGAGAAGCTCAGACCCAAACACAGAAAAATGATGGTATGGTAATCAGCTCTGAGGTTGTACAGCAGCCAATTGCTTCACCACCGGGAAATAATAAGAAGGCTCAAAGGGGTAAAACTGTTTAAGTTAGCTTTACAGCCAGAACCAACACTAGACAAAATTTAAGAGAAATAAATGGGGACATCTTAAACATGTAACAAAATAGCAAATCAAGTTAAAAATGGAAAGTTGTTAGTCACTATATAGATTAATAAATAAAATTAACCAAAAGAGTCGCAGGGTTGTAGCCCAATCCTTGGCAAGCTTGGAATAAAATCAAACGAAACGTAAAGTTGGAACAATATATCATCACAGGATATTTTGGCCGGAGGCATCAGTATTTTCAAATGGTCCAGCCTATCAGTATAAATATATTGATGTAAACTGGTTTCAAATGGGCGTAAACTGGCGGATATGGAATAAGTCTGCTTTAAAATTTAAGTCGACGCTGTTTTTAAAAATAAGTTTATGATCACGTATTCAACCAACAAGACGAAGTGCCCAAGTTATAAAACTTTGATTTATTTCCATAATCAAAAAGTTAATGTTTAAATTAAAAGACAAACACTTCATTAGTTTAAAAAAATGTTAGTAAAAAATTTAGTATTGCGTCGTTCATTTCTAAAAATCACATACAGAACCATATAATTTTCGAACGACGATTATTTGGTGCAAGACAGAGAGCTAACAGAGAGTCTAAAGAAAATTTTTGCATGTTTTTACTAGCATTATAAATTTTTTTGTAATACCCTGTAAAACTACCGTGTGTAACTGTAAATATGTTTGCATATTGTAATGATTTGTAGTTACCTTGCTAAATGATGATACATGATCCCGGTACTAAAGCTTTTACATTTCTAACACAATAATGTTTCAAAAATCACATTCACAAAAAATACATAACATTACATACACTAAAACTGTTCGTTCGTACACCATTTTCACTAAAACACTTTCCCGTTAAAACTTTTTGCGCACAATCTATTCGATCAAACAAACACGATTTCAATAAATAATTTACCAAGCAAATTATTATCGAAATATATATAAGACGAAGCTTTTTTATGAAAATTTAAGTCTAGGATACAGTTAAGTTGAAAAAGATAATTTAACTACTAAAAATTACAATTAGATGCTTAAGTGTACAAAACCGGAATAGTACTGACGACGGGCAAACAAATCAATTTCCTAAATTTATTTTTTACAATTTACCGTTCGTCTGTCTGCTTTTGGTTTACATTATGATTTTATACTTTTAACACGTTGGCTGTAGGGTATTGAATTTATGTGTTTTGATGGAAGTTACAGAGATTGAGATGTTAAACTTTGCGAGAGGAAAACACTACACTACCATTAGGTTAGTTATTAGCTGTATTTTGTTGAGGAATAAAATATTAGAGGTCAGTTTTCATCATAGTTGGCTGCTTTGTCAGTAGTAGCAAACTCCAATTTCATTACTACTGATATGTATATACGCCAACTGTGATGAACAATTTTCTTTTACTATAACAAATTGAATGTATCCTTTCACTGCTTATACGAAAAATGGCAACCAATATTTTATTTTTCAACAAAATGGAGATATTAAAATTTTTCCAGGTGCTTTTATCCCGATTTTACTACAATTACCTTGCACGAGGAATGTTTGCGATTGGTCGATTTAGTTTTTAATTAATGTTACACCGCCAAAATTGTATCTTTTCATGTAGCTATGAAATCGGGATGGTTCTAGGACCATAAATTATTACAAATTAATTACATTTACTTGGATAATGCAGGACCACCCCTATGATATGCCTAAGAGTTAATTTCACCCAAGGAACCTTCACTTTCAATCAGGTGTGCAATTAATTATTTTTGTTTGCGATAGACTGAATTGGTTTCAAACGATATGGGTCGTCACGTTCGTATTCGTAAAACAACATTTATAGATGAATTAGAATAATAAAACGGTTATTAAGTTCAAATAGTTCATGAATTTATTTTTAAATAACTAAACATAATACAGAGATCATTTAAAACGAGAATAAACAAAAGAATTGGCACTTCTTCAAGTCGGTTTGGCAATGACCGCACTAATTGTTCGCATATTTTCAATATTGTACCTTTCCCTCTCCAACACTTTCTTAAACTTCCACTTATTAGAAATTTTATATTTTCTTATTCTCATTTCCAATCCATGCCAAAGATTCTCGATAGGATTTATGTCGGGTGATTGTCGCTTTTGGACAATTATCGAGCGCCCACTGTCTAGTGTCGTATCCCTTATGCTTTGGGTGGTTGTCTTGGTAAAACACAAATCGGTATTTTATACTCAAGCGCGTGGTGCATTCTGTTAAATTTGAGCGTTTTCTCCAAACTATTTGGCGGCTATCGGATCCGACAACATTAAATTTGCTTTCATCAGTGAAAAGCACGTCTTTCCAGAAATCAAACATGCGGTTTTTCTACTCTTTTACAAACTTTAAACGCTTTTCTATTTTTTCGGAAATCAATGGTTTTCTGCTGGCAGTTCTGTTTCAAATTGCACGGCGCACTTATTCGAGGAGTTTTCTTAATTTCCCTTATAATATAACGGCTATCGGATTGATTGAGCTTTTTATATTAAAATTTTTTGGTACATTTTCATTTCCTCTTTGTACCGCTTAACAATGTACTGAATAGTCGAAATATTTCGCTGAACTATTCCACTAATTTCCTTCAGTTTCTTACCCGCGTTGTGTTAAAAAATTACCAGCTTTCGGAATTCTAGCGTAGTTTCATTTTTCTTTTTTCCTTCTTTCTGCCAAATTTGTGGAAATTACATATGCGACGAAACAAAACAATTTAAAATGACGAAAGATTGCGAACGATTACGAGTACAACGACACAAATTACGAATATGAAAGTGGCGATATTTTTTCGATAATGTGACAATATGTTATCTGTTTTGTTTAAATATATGGGTAAATTAATTGGTGAATTGAATTTTGGAAATAGTTGTTAGCTCAAAACGGAAATTAAAAATAAATCAAGTAATTACGAATACGACTGTGACACACTGTAAATGATCCGTCAGATTAGATGGAATTGGCTTCAAATTGGTTTTCAGATTTGTAATAAAAACTTTTTATTTAACAGCTTCAATAATTTTGTATACCAGACCGCCACTTGGAATTCAGTAAAATGTTAGTCAATGAGTCAGGCGAATTGTAGGTCACCTTATCCAGCTGTGTAATAAATTATTTTTGTCGCATATTAGACCTATTTCAATAATTTTTTACAAAAGATCGCCTGCCAAATATTGGATCAAATGTTACTCTATGAGTGGTTTAGAGAGCAAGTCAAACTCATCCAGTTGTTTAATAAGTTTTTTTTTGTGTTAGATTAGAAAGAATTGGCCTCAGATAACGTGATATTTAGATATGTAAAAGTGGAAATTTATATAACATATATGAAGCCCAACATAGTTTATTAGACACCTGGCTAAGATCAGGCGGTCCTCGGCAAGACTCAGAGTAATATTTGATCAAATATCATGAACTGTCTACTGTAATAAATTACTAAATGTTGTAAAACCGAGCTCTATGTTACACATCTAAGGCAAAGATCAACGAAGACTTTTAATCTGATGAAAAACTATTTACTAAACATCCGGTAAGGATTCATGTGCCAAATTTTTATTTCATAACTGAAGCCCATCTCATCTTAGGCCAACTCCACCAAATCTAACACAAATACCATTTATTACACACCTGGGATTGACCTTTCCATTCCAAAGCTCAAGAACTAGGTCTGGTGTAATAAATGAATAAAGTTGCCAAACCCGAAATTATGACACCATTTACAACTCAGATATGTCGAGGAATGTAAAACCGTAAATCACAACCCTTTTCTACCCCCACCAATATTTATGTTTTCACTAAGCCGGCATAATATTACAAAGGTGCCGAAAGAATATCTCGCACTGCAGTTCACTTGAATTGGAACGACCGTTTATTGATCGGAGTGAAGTTTATGTCAAAATAACAAAATATACACTGTCGCCTATAAGTACTTACAAATAGAAAAACACTCAAAAATTGAACTTTCATAGTAATATTTGGAAATTTTTAATAAACACAAATATTTCTGCACAATAAGTAGAAAATATTTAATTTTTGTGAAAAGTTTTGAGTGCATTTTATAATAAGAATTGTTTACAATAAAACACATTACGAATCGCACAGAAGTAGTCAAAGTGGTTGTGAAGTAGTCCTTGATCGAGCGTCAGAGCGGAAATCTCTGAGATTTTTGTTATTCGAAGGAGAAAATCATTGAGTGTAATACGAAAATCCTTAAACATTTAAAATTATTTAGCTCAGCGCCAACGGATCACACAGAGGTGATCGAAGAGGTTCTGAATTAGCATTTGATGTAAGAAACAAATTTTATTTATCCACATGCTTGGAAATCTCTGAGATTTTTGTTATTCGACAGAGTACATCATTGAGTGTAATACGAAAATTCTTAAACATTTGGAATTATTTAACTCGAACGGATCGCACAGAGATGGTCGAAGTGGTTCTGAAGTTGTATTTGATGTAAAAAACCAATCTTCGCGTGCTAAAACTCTTAAACATTTGGAATTATTTAACTCGGTCCCTACGAATCGTACAGTGATGATCAAGATGGTTCTGTAGTAGTATTTGATGTAAGAAACTAATCCTATTTAGCCACATGCTCGGGAATCTCTGAGATTTTTGTTATTCAACAGAGAACAGCATTGAGTGTAAGATGAAAATTTAACAACTTTCGTATTACACTCAATGATGTTCTCTGTCGAATAACAAACATCTCAGAGATTTTCGAGCATGTGGACAAATAGAATTTTTTTACACCAAGCACTAGTTCAGAACCACTATCACCTCTGTGCGATACGTTTGTTTTATTGTGAAAATTTCTAATTATAAAATTCACTCAAAACTTTTCAAAGCTTACAAAAATTAAATATTTTCTACTTACATATTGTGCAGAAATATTTGTGTTTATTAAAAATTTTCAAATATTATGAAAGTTCAATTTTTGAGTGTTTTTTAAATTCTAAGTACTTACAGGCCACAGTGTATATTTTGTTATTTTGGTATAAACTTCACTCCGATCGTTTATTGGAATTTTCAAGATTTTCTTTTACAGGATGAGCACATGTTAAAAATTTTTAATTAAAATTTATTTAATTATCATTTATTTAATTATTATTAAATATAAAATGGTATTGCAGAAGAATTTTATTTTATTTTGCTTTTTTTTATAAAAGTATGATTTTGTTTGTTTCACGTGAATAAGAAGGTAGTACGCATTATTAAAACCCTGTAAAACGGGGGTTCTAATAATGCGTACTCTCTTATTAAAAATATCTTCATACATTCTGCTGGAAATGGAGTCATGGTTTCCATGATTTCGAGATCAGGAGAATACAGTGGCCACGACAAAAACTCTACAATTGCTGTGATATCACCAGATTAGCTGATATCACTACATTATTTTGCTGATATATCTATAACAAAGGCCCAAACTAATGGTTGAAGTACGGAAACGCGATTCAAGGAATAAAATGATACAGCTGTCCACACCTTAACGCCTCCTACCCGGCTATGGTGTTTTTCTAAGAACTTTTCCTTTCTTCGTTCAAGAATTTTAATTCTTTTCATCAGAAAGTATGGCACGTTTCCACTGTGCACACCATGCCATATGTTGTTTTGGAAAATCTAGCCGTTTCTTCTTCCTCTCCTGATTTAGAGGTGGTTTTGTTTGAAGCTTTCTTCGAATAAAGTGATATGATTGCTTAACGGTCCAAACAGTCGTTCGGTTCGCCTCCACACTCCTAAAAAAATTTAAGATTAGAGTCTTGCTTTTTCGAATTTTATCTGCACTTGTTTGAAAATAATAGTTTTCACTGTGTAGTACTTTAATTTGGGCTATTTCTTCCAGAAAGAAAACTATTTTATATTTTATTATTTTTCACGGTCATTTCAATTCAGGCGAAACAAACAAAAGACTTTTATTGAAAAAAACGAAACAAAATAAAATTCGCCTGGCATACTAATTTATTTTTAATTAAATATTTTGTCATTTTGAACAAGAGCTCATCCTGTAAAAGAAAATCTTGAAAATTTCGCCGATTTCGACATATTTGAAAAAACCATCGTTCCTAAGTGGACTGCAGTTTATATCACGGAGATGAGAAAGACGACATCCCGATTGAAACATTTATCTACAGAGTGTAGATAATGGCGATATTAAACAAGCTTTGGAACATAAAACAAAGCGGTTAACAAATTATTTCCTCGATTATTGTATCATGCAATCCACAGCAGCATAATCCTTTCATTGTCAAAACCGATATCGGATAACGAGCTGATAAGTTTACTTACACGGAACAAGCGAGGAGAACTACAGGCGAAGTTCGCGGGTCATCACTTCACTGATATAGGTTTGACAGTAATGGTGTGTCTGTAGAAAATATTTGGGGCAGGATAGAATGAACTCTAGAGATCTATCACCAAACGACAAGCCAACTTTCACTAAAATTTTATTGGAATTGTTACAGGTTTGGACACTTCTACAAAGAAACGTCGTTTCTGCTTCGGTTGTGGCACAACGAAAATCAAGAATCACGGTTAAATAGATGTACAAGGAGTAAATATTTTAAATCCAGCAATCGCTTGGAAAAAATATTCAATGCGTCCATTCCCTCTAGACCAGACCAGACCCTATGCGGACATTTTAAAAAATCGAGAACCGTATCACGGACTATTGGATAAGGGGCAAACGTTTCAGTCCTAGGTTCCAAATCAGAAAGAGTGGAGACAAACAACGGGTGATAGGACATATAATGGCAAAAGTATCAAATGGTAGGAAGATAATAAATTTACGTATTTACGTGAGCTTACCGATCGGCAACAAATAATTCTAAGGAGAACAGAGTGCAGCAAAAGTAACTATTTGATGTAAAAATGATTAACTTTTTTGTTTGTCAATATTTAATTTTTTTTTCTATTTCACTGCTAAAACTTGGGATGATGATGAATGGAATATAATTCAATGGTTCAATAATTAATACACATCGTGCATACAAAAGAGTTTGGATAAATCTGGTGGATACATTTGGCACTGTTGGGGATTCAAGACGTACGGACAGACCTCGAACTGCCAGATCGGTCGAAAATATTTATGTTGTGAGAGATGATCGAGCATCGTAGGAAACTCGGAGACATCAACCAGAAGACGAGCTGTCCAGTTACAACTAGCTAACCGCACACTTTTGGAGATTTTGAAAGAGGATTTGCACCTCAAATCCTGGGGACCTCGCGTTGCGCTTGGAATACGGTAGAGTATTTTAAATCTCGTTGAAAATCATGAAAACTTTTTTGCAAATTTAATGATGACCGACGAAGCGCACTTTCGCTTGAGCGATTTCGTAAATAAACAAAACTGCAGATTTTAGAGATCATAAAATCCCAAAAATTACCATCAAAGGTCGTTACACCCAATTCGTGTTACTGTTTGGTGTGGCATTACCGCCGAAAATATTGTCTAACGTTAGAGGGCAATGCTCTACAATTTTTTTTCCGCAATTGCCATCAAAGGCCAATATATAATTTCAGCAAGATGGTGCAATAGCCCATACAGCACATTTAACAATGGAGTTATTGAGGCAAGAATGTCCGCATCGGATAATTTCCAAAAACGGCGATTTGCGATAGCCACCAAGACTGCCTAATTTGACTGCCGTAGACTTTTCCTTGTGAGGTTATCTTAAGGAAAAAGTGAATGTGAATATGCCTTACTCCTTGCAGCAACTACAGGAAAACATTCATGAAGAAATTGGTCTTATACTGCAAGAAACACTTCACAAAGTTATAGTTGCGTTCCAGAAAATGGTTCTCATTTAACTGATTTTAACTGATATTTCTAATAAACTAATAAACTTTCTTTTAAAATTTAATTTTTTTGTTTTGTCACACTCTGTATTATTAACCATTTCCGTCATACGAGAAACGTGATCTGGGACGAACGAGCTTAGTGGTACATAAAATAGACGTTGAAATCACATCCCATTAAGTATATTATGCGGTATCACCGGCCAAGCAGGAAGAAATATAACGGGAACTTGATAGCATGCTGGCAGTATGCGTCATAGAAGAGAGCCAAAACTGCTCATCCCCAGTCACACAAGGTTAACTTGGTGACGCTGAGTGATGCTTATCCCTGATCCCTGATTGACGGTTTGCTAAGTCGACTGAGGATAAGACAATTTTTACCGTCACCAGACGTCCACTCTACCAGTTCGTCATCATGAGATGTGTCGACTAATTCCCTTGTTTTGTTGTCGTTTCGGCGACCGTTGAGGATCAAATTTGATTCCTATCTGAATTAGCGAAATTCTTGCGGGAAGATAAACTCACTATAATTGCAGAGAAGAGCAAATTTATGCTCAAGGAGACAAAGTACTTCGGTTATTTAGTGATGGTTGCTTAAGAGTGAACCCAGCGAAAGTTTAGGCAGTGGCCGAATTTTCAACGCCTCGTACAATCCAACAAATAATGCGGTTTCTTGGAAGGTTAATACAGCCGATTTATTATAAATTATTTCAACTTGGTCTCTCAGAGATTTATTAAAGAAAGAGATGCAACCTAAATAGAATTAACCTCACTATAGTCGATTGGTATTGGTCGCCCTCGTTATCTTAGTAAGTAGAGTGCTTGCCTTGTTATTCGGGGGTCTCGGGTTTGATTCCTGATGATGACCAGTAAAAAAAGTTACGACTGGATGTGTTTAACTTGTCATATGTTATTAGTAGTTACGGCATTGTTCCCAATATTTTATTTTCGAGTACAAGCGCCCCGTTAAAACGCGATACACCGTGTGTCGGTATCTTCTTACCCATCTAGCTCTTGATGATGCGATGATATTTTGTTGTTTTCATAATTTTGATCACGAATTTAATTATAAAGTGTGATTCAATAATATTTTTCTCGTTTTGTTTTGTAAGACGATTATTTATGTATCAAAGCCATAAACGACATTGTATAATAAACTCATAATGTCATATAAAAAATTAAACACGTTCATATAGTAAATATTGAGCACAAGTTCAAGGCTCACGGAACAAAATTGGTTACAGAAATGTTGTTTTCTATCCATCAGATAATTGAACGAACAAGTTTATTTTTATCTTTTGGTTCGGCATTTCCAATGTTATAAATAAATATAATTATTAAAGGTATTTTAGAAAGATTATGAACTTACCCGAGTACCGCGGGTACATATAGATGCGATAAATATTTTCCACTAACCTAATATTAACAATTCGCCTCATTTATAAAAATAAACCAGACTCCCCAAACGAAATCTTTTAAATTATCATCACATTTGCATTCGCTAAGTTCGAGCAAAGTAATGCATAATCCAAAGTATATAGAAGAAGAAAAATTTCTCAGTTTATTATCAATTAAATAAATCACTTAAATATCATGGTGGTTTGAACTTTTATGCTAGAAGAAAATGAACATTTAATTTAGAGAAGTTTAGCTTCTTAATTAATTAAACATAAAATGACAATAATCAGATTTCACAAATTAAGTTGAATTTCGAAATGCTGGTACACTTGAGACATATGCGCTACGAGTAATTAGGGTGGAAAATCTATGTTTATGTGTTACTCGGTACTCGTGTATACAATTTGTGCGAGATACAAAAATTAATTAACAGATGTATTACTTAAGACTAATTCATATTATTTACATTGAACGATGTCATTTGGATTTGTTTTCATGAAACAAAAAAATATTTCAAAGAAATAATAAAAAATAATAATTTATAATAATAATAATTATTATTGGTTTATTCAGTTTTATAATTGTATATGAAACAAAATGAGTTGTTGATTTATTTTGTATTTACATTGAAATCGATAATAGCAATATGGCAAATATGTTTAAACAATTATTTGTTGCATTCGTTTATATTCGATTTAGTAAGTTGTGAGTTTTGACCGTGAGTAATAGAGTTATTTTCTAATGTACGAGTATGATGTTACCAATAATTTTCGACGAACACAAAGCTTTCAATATATTTCGTATAATGCGGAATTGGGCGTTTCTCGTTTTCATTATTTAAACCATTTGTGGTAATCTCCCCTAACAACAAGTTAATTAAATCTCCCCCCTAATAAATCTCCTCCTAACACATTCAATCCACACAGACATCAGCACGTGATGCCTAAACGTAGCACTAAATACATTTCCAATATGCTGAAACATTTTTCACATAATCATTTTCTACTTCAAAACGCTCTCCAGAAAAGTTAGTTAAATGAGTTATTCCCTTATGCATTACTGCCCGAGTTATAAAAAATAATATTGGTGTGTGTTGCTTATGAAGTTTTAAAGTAAGTTTTAATTACGCATACAAATGAACAACAAAAACACGGAAGAATTGTTTGTTTAAGGGTAATTTAAAAAAGGAATTTCCATACATCGTAAAAAATTCTGTAAAAATGTCGATTCGGTTGTCTGCTGTGCCATTTGTCGCCTTAAATTTTAAATACGTGGGAAATCAGCGATTACAAAACACTTAGAAACTGAAAAGGATAAACTAAAAATTGTTCCAATTTGGACAGGTCGATTTTGAAATGGAATAAAACAAGCTGAGTGTGTGGTATTAACGAAATTCTATTTTAAAGTCCCATATGCCGTTATTTATGGAATATAACATTGTTCAAATATCCGCCACGGCTTCTCACATCCGAGTGGTCCAACTTTCAATAGATATCAGTTCAATAGTATAGATCCGGCTGAATTTGAGCGATCGTATTAGTTAAGTTAGCTTTAAGGGCATCGGTCGATTGCGGCTTATTGGCATAGAGCTACAAAAACCCCACAAGAAAAAGTCTAGCGGAGACAAATCGCACGACTTTGGCGGCCAATTCACGTCACCTCTGCGAGAGATGACCATACTCTCAAATCATTTCCCTGCTTGTCTTTGACGTACGACTGTTGGCCGCCTGTTTACCGAACCGATTGTCTCGAATTACGCCACCAAACGTTGAAGAGTCGACTTTGAAAAACTACCGCGGAACTGTTCTCAAATGAGGGCCCCTATTTCTGAATACGAATTCGAATAAAAATTGTACGAATTCGTACAATTCTACTACGTATTTGTTTTTTAACGATACGATAGAAAATTTCCCTTATTGGGCAATACGAATTCGAACTGTTTGGTACGTTCACGAACGTATTTGTGTTCGATCTTATTTTAGTTAACGATACCATAGCTAAACAAAGGAAGATTCAATATGAAAGTAAAATAATTTGAAATTTACTTTATAATTAAAATATTTCTTTACTCGTATGTAAATAAGATTAGCAAAAAATTTCGATTAATAGTTTGCAAATTTTAATTTGAGGGCAAAAGTAACAAACCCAAAACAAACAACCACCACAAAGCAGTACGAACTTTTGGGGTTGTTTATAGAAGATCACTCCCCTATTTGGTGAAAGGTTACAATTCAACTTTTGAAGCGAGAGTATTAGTTAACCTATGGTAGAAAATTAGTACACGGCTGAACAGTAATGGGCTGCCAGTACGAAATCCTGAGCGGTGGAAATAGGTTTGGCCCGACTTTAAACTCCACATTAAAAAAAACTAGAAGAAAACAAAATTAATATTTTGGCTACGGGAGGTGGCCGGTCAAAAATGCAAACATTTTCGGCAATCAAGGGCTCATAAGAATAATCGACTTGCAACGTGCTATAGAGGGAACCAGCGCTACACAATCGTTTGGGGACAAAATTTTAGAATTGCCGACTGTAATCGCTCGCCTCCTACAGTCGCAGTAGATGATCCTGAAAATGTTCTAGGAAATATGGTTGAATTGCAGCCCCAAGAGCAACGGGCCGAATCCGATCAAAACACTCCCTATTACAGGAACAAGTCAACATATAATCAAAATTTCATGACAACGTTAAAAAAAAGATTCCACCAACAATGCCGTAAATGACTCAACCAAAACGCTAAAGCGATTGGTTACGATCAAGGAAAAGTCTTATGATTTAAGAAAAAGAGAAATGAAACTAAAAGAAGGGGAAATAATTTTAAGGGAAGCGAAATTAAATTAAAGCAAAAACTAGAAAATATGGAATTAAACTAAACTATATGAATAAACATATACGTTAATGAATTTAAATATTTAGTTTAATCCTGCTTGCGGCTGTATTTTCGGTCGTTGTCGAGGAGGCAAATATTGTGAAATGCAGCGCAGACGTTAATAGTCTGCGAAGCTTTGTTGGGCGTATAATGAAGCTAGCGGGCTCCCATCTGCTGGGATCTCATCTGAATCTCGTCTTTAACAATCCAATGCTACGTTCTACAATATTTCTTGTTCGGGAAAGTATGTAATTAAATACAGCTTCTCTGCTTGCCTTCGGCAGCCGCTCGAAAAGGGTATATATATATATATATATATATATATATATATATATATATATATATATATATATATATATATATATATATATATATATATATATATATATATATATATATATGAGTATATATATAATCATGCACCACTATTATTTACCAAGTAGCCAATAATTCTCCGAATTAAAGTTTGCTTGCAAGTATTAACGATAGGTAATTCCATACCAAAGAATCGTCCCACATGTTTATGGGATGAACCGCCGTATCTGGAGTCAACAGATGGGAATAACAGAAATCTTAAGTGCTTCACATTGTTCTGATGAGTAAATGTATACGCTCATTTTCAACTGGGCGTATTATATTCACATTGGTGCCCACCCCACAACCTAAAACACCAGGGAATCCAGTTTTATTTAAAAAAACCCTTGTTAGTAAAACTTTGTCTGTGTTGGATTGATGTAACTTTGAGCACAATTTAGATTCAAACGCATTGAACACCTCGCTTATTACACTGGATACAGTTGATTGTGCCATTCCCACAAACAAATCCCCATACCCTGATGGTAACACCCTTGAGCATAAAATCTTAGCATTACAGCTAATTTTAAAACGTTCGGGATAGTTGTTGCTCTTCCCCGGTTCTGTAAATCGAAATTTAGTTCATCCAGTGTACGTTTACTCACTGCACTTTTTGAAAGTCTAACTAACCTTAAAAATCTAGAATAGTATACAATAATTTGTTATACGCTATTGCTAATATAATTATATCAATTTGATTAAAGATATTTAAATACTCACATTGTATCAAATAGTTTAAAAATGTCGGAATCGCGAATTTGTCTGTATCTAATAGAGCGAGATGCGGGTTCGCCCCATCATCACTGTCATCACTAGACAAATAAAACGCTACAGATTCCATAACGCTACAGATTCCATTAATAAAATTGTTTATTTGTTTATTTGACAATTATTTCGATTACACTGTCATTTTAAACGCTGTTTCAAGTAAAAAAATTTTCTTTAGTACACTACAAAAATTAAAATAGTTGATACGTTCGTATTCAAAAATACCAATTCATATTCGTATCGTATGTCAGTTTCGTATCGTACGATGATACGAATCGTATTCAGAAATAGGGCTCCAGATATTAAAATTTCTATCGAAAATCACTTTGAATACAAAAGTTGTGGCGCTATCGGCTGATAATACGAATACTACACACTTACACACTTAATTTGGTGTGTACATAATTAGTACCTCAATCACATTAGTAGTACCTCAACGCACGCATTTTATGAAATGCAATCAGCACGGCCAGCAGATTTTCAGTTCGTGTAGCAAAACTTCAAACATTTTGCGAAGAGGCTGACGTTGAATACAAAACTTACTAGGTCATTCAAAAGTTAGATGGCTTGCACTAACTCCGGCTTTAGAACTGGTAATTATAGATTATACGAGCTCCTTCGTAGTTACTTCTTAAGTTTCGAAAAATGTCCTAAAATTCTTGAACCTTTTTTCATTAATGAATTAGCAAATCCTATGTTATATTTTATGCACAATTAGGCTACCAATTTTCATAAAACTGTTCAGAAAATTGAGTCGGACACAATTACAGCTGCGGAAGTTATATGGAAAAATACCAATTTTTAAAATCAAATTTATGCCAAGCTTGATAAGGTTTCATTCCACTCATTCTGCCAACCGAAGTGAAATTTTTTTAAAAGATTTGTTTATGAAAATACTGATGAAATAAATTATAAGCGGATAAACCAAGAATCGGGAATTTGTTACGTTTTTCTGCCAGCGGCACTACTGGCTTTCACTGAGAATAGGGAATTGGGAAAGAAAATTCATAACATTTTTGTGTATATTATATTTTTCTGGCCTTCTAATGGAATTAGTTCGGAGTAAATATTTTTGAAACAAAGAATATATCTTTATAAGAAATTATTTTTCTAATTGTTTTTACAAAACAATAGATTTTGTAGAACAAAAATTTTCCAACCAACTTTGTTTCAAAAATATTTACACGAATCTAATTCCAACAGTAGGCCAGACAAAAATAAATTACTAAAATGCTATAGTGCCACGTGTTTGACGTTTGAGACTTTTTTATACGAAAAATATATACATTTTCTATCAGCTTTGAAGTTTATTTTTTTTCAAGATTTGCTTTCAAGTAGCTTTTAATAAAGTCACCTTAGCTATGTGTTTTAGGAAAAATCAAGATAAATAATTTTTTCCTGATACCAGCATTTTGGGAACGGAAGAGCGAACTACTGAAATTTGTAATTGCAGCAAAATGTTTACAAATTCCCCGGGAAAATCAGAATAGGGCCACTGGTTGCCACATTATAGTATTTATGGTCTAATCCGCAAACTGAATGTAAGCTCTGTAACTGTAAAATTTATCATACGTACTAAAATGTACCACGTCTGTATAAACGTAAGATTTGTTCTGCAACTTTGCAGCATCAAATTTGATGGCGTAAAGTTACATATCAAGCGAATAACTCGAAAAATTTGTCATGTTCTGAAATGGTTCTATAGCATCTCGTATATGTTGTTACAAATTAACAACAATTGAGGTTTTAGAAAAATTTATTTGTTTAAGATTTCTTACTTTTCTTATATACAGCCGAAATTAATATTTTGCATAAAATTCAATATTTGTATGATATGAGTTTGTGTAAAGATTCGGGTGCCGCCATCGAAATTGATAGACAATTTTAAAATGAAATGCAATTTGGTTACAGCGGCAAAAAGTCTACATTTTTTACATTTTCAGAATCGGGCCATTAATTGTTCAAAATGGGATTTTCCATTTTATCATTTATTATCTCCTACGTCACTTCTAATTGCGCCGCATATTACTGCAACACAAAGAGGTAACCTTTTTATTTTACCCAAATAACTTCCACTTCTATAAATGAAATTACTCAAACGATTTGTCCCAAACATGGTACTACTTTTAACGACGCTAGAAAGGTGGCAACACGTCAATTTTGACAAAGCTGGACGAGAGATTTAAATTTTTTTCTCGGTTTTTTAAATTAACGAAACAGAATAAATTATTTTAATTTATCGGTACAATTAGTAGTGATACAAATTATGAAGAAATACAATGGAGACGATTGACCGTTCTATTTCAGATTTTGTAAAAATTCGACGCGAGCTCAAAAGAAAAGTGCAAAGAACTTGTTTCGAACATAATTTAGATAAGTTTTGCCAATTTGACAGTTTTCACAGCATCAATAGGATTCGGTACAAAAAACTATTTCCCAGTATAAATTGTTTTACGCCGATATTAGCAGTTCTAGTTAAATGTGTTCTATGCGACGAAGTTGTGTTACTCCTATCTTAAAGGATGTCATTTGTGGATGCCATTTGTGTCGTTTACAATACCACGTCATCGGCCACCTTAGACCGTATGATAAAGCATTCTTGATACGGAAATGCTGCTGAACTTGTAGCAAATCGTGGTCTGCTTGGAGATGGAACCAGCCCGTAGAATGTGTAAGTATTGTGCAAATTCATTGCATATTTGCGTAATATCTCGTAATATTTCTGTTACGATCTGTATTATCAACATTTTTCGACTTGTAAATAAAATTTTAATCTGCATTGTCGACAATTTATGTTACCTCCAAATCTGCATTGCCGACATTTTTCAGCTGATATTTTCGGCTAACTTTAACACTGTGGACTAATGAGGTACCAGCGCGGATTTTATGGACAGGTAAGACGGGGGTTTATGACTCTTTCAAAACATTTCAAACGCTGTGTTAAATGATTTTATTGAAATGAGCTAGTCTATAACTCTTCTAAATATTACAAAATTTTAATATTTTACTAACAAACAGGGCAAACCCTGTTGATTTAAGTCAAGGTGATAAAATTATAAAGATTGATGATTTAAATCAAAATACATAAACTTAAAAATTTACTCGTTGCGACTGAAGTTCGCTGAAACATGTTAAGGAAAGTTTGAAGCCGTACACAAAATATTGGCCGTGATAATGACAATATGCGACGAACAAAGAGCAACTATTGCAATTGGGATTCTTATATGTGAGACGATTTTTTTTTTTAATTTGGCCTTGCTAAATGAAATTAAGCCGGTTTTAACCAATTAAAATTGGAACCATCTTCTGAAAAAAAAATTATGTAAAGCCTGGCCTGGATAGTCTGTGGATCAGTTAAACTGGCTAGAACAAGACTATATATTTCTTAACCGATTATAAAACTGTTGTATTCAACTTGATTTTTAAACGATATTTTATAATTGATTGATATTGATCTATTTGAAAGTACGACCTGATGAATCGATCGCGATTATTTCTCAATGTAATTTGTGTCTAGACCATCCTGAATGAAACTAAACCATTTTTCAATCGATCGCGTTCAAATTGTTTGTATAAAATAATTTTAAACTTGAATGGATTTCTAAAGTCGGATCATGCTAATTGAAGCCTGTCAAATAAAAAACTTTTTTCGTAATATAACCCGTATAGGGTATCTTTAGTCTATTCATTGGCGGCCTAAGGTCTTCATGGAATGTAGTGCCATTGACATATATTGTTGGATAAAGAGCTTGCAGGATTTAAAAACTATGATTTTCTAAACCAGGATTTTAGAAAACGCATTTTAACAATTCTGATTAATCTAGAATAAAAATCTCAGGAAAACTGGCCACCTTTAATTTGCTAAAGCTTTCATGAAATTCCTAGGCGTAAGTTTTACTCAACGATAAACCTTCCACATTTGACCTCGTCGGCTGCAGATGGAGAGTCGCACCATGACTCTCAAATTTGTTTGTCATACGTTGCGCAAGACTTCCTAGTGCCCAGTGATGAGGACTAACTGGATGTTGCTATGATCACTTTCGTTAAAATAGCATTTTCTTGTACTTTATTTTGTGCATGGTTGCCACCAGTCTACTGTCCAGGATAGTACCCGGAAATCTCGCTTTCTTAGTAAAAGTGAGTGAAGTACAGTTTAAAGTAGGAGCTAACTCATAATCTGACAGATTTATGGCATAACTAACACATTCGGCTTTATTCAACCTAATCAGTTTTTGCTAGCTCCTTAACTTTACTACAAGGTAAATAACAACCAGCTTCTATTTTTGTTTACACATGATTTTTGAATAAGAACTAACTCCTCCTCCGAGGGGTGCATTCTGTGAAGGCGAGCTATCAAAGCTGCTCCACCAACCTCCCGGTTGGTTTCTTTTACAAGTTCCTTTTACCGTCGTTTGAGATAAATTAAGTTATCTTTCGGTTGCTCGGAAAATATTCTAAATAAGTAGTTTAACATATATGTATGCCCTACATTATTAATTTTAACATTTAATTTTTAATTGATGAGATCCCAATTGAAGTTGTGGTTGAACATTTTTTTTGGTTTCGCGTAGCGCCACTTGCTGGTATTTTAATAATTTTTATTGATGATGCATTTTATAAATCTAATATTCCCCAAATTGTTTCATTTTATAATTTTCTCCTCTTGCCAAAAAAATTCGAGTTATAGACAAATAATCCTAGAACCATCACGCATATGTTTTGTCGTTGGTTATTAAAGTGAAGCATTCAAAAGAATGTTAGCTTGTTTCCAAAATAATTAACTCAGAGTTTCGATGTGAACCGAAACCCCTTATTAAAAAAAGATGCACGCTGAGTCTCCAACCCCACCTAGTACCATTACGTCACAAACAGCAGCACCTCGTATATTCATAAAATAATGATTCTCATATTGGCTTCACAGCGAGCTATTCTCTATATGATTTAGTCTTGTGTACTGCAAATATTTTCCCCATTGGTCCTGGTTGTTTGTGTTCGCAGCACACAACAAAAATTGTTATTGTTGATCTCATTTATTGTTAACGTTTTTGTAAGAAAATTATTAAGATACATTTTTGTCTGTTCCTCGTATGTCGTATATGTTTATACATGAAATCAAGGTGAATTATTTAAATTTATCATTCTTCGAAAAATAAAAGAGAATTTTTTAACAACCCATTATTATGAATCTTTACATAAAATTTTATGTATTTACCTTTATGTATACATACATGTATACGAAATTCCCAGACGAGCGCATAAGTTATGTGTATGAGTATGTATATATGTATGTATAGAAGACAACAGTTTTTCGGGTTATGTACATACATAATGTTTCTTTTATTAATATGAGATGATATTATAAAAGGTAGTATCTCCTCCAAGTGTGTGTGTGTGTGTCCCGTCTTATATACAGAGGTGAGTGCTTTACTTATATAAACACAAACGAAAATAAGTTAATTTGTGTATAACCGGTTCTATACACTTTATCTTCGAAAAGCATATTTTATGCTTTAAAAACTACAATAAAGCATAGTTTTATTTTCTTTAAGGTTTGGTTTAATAACACAGCGCGAAATGCTGCAACAACAACGTAACAAAGACGAATACGTAATCTGCTGCTTTTTATGTAAGAATTTTATTTGATTCCTTTAGAAAACTTGAATTTCTTAAGAATCATTCTTATATTCGCTTTCGTCGTTTTTCTTCACCATCTTAGATCGTTGTTTGTTGTTTTGTTCTTGCATACAATTTCTTTTGTGTGTGAATCTGATCTTCTCCAAGAATTTTTTGTGAGCTTTTTATTTGCGTTTTGATTTTACTTTCGGTTTTCTTTATGGGTTGCGTTCTATATTCAAATTTATTTTGTGTTTTCGATTGTGTTGTTGCTGTGTGTGAGCAAGTTGGGTAGTAAATTGAGGTCAAACTAAGTGTCTGGCCACAAAAGTTGTTACTCGAATTTTATAACTTTGTTTTTACTTTTACTTATTTGTTTGCTTTTAAGTTATTTGGCGCTAAGAACGGCGTTGTATTTTTACAAGCATTATGTAGTAAAACGCTCTGGGTAAAACAGTAATATTGCAACTTTTAGGGTGACTCTGTGCTCTTGGGACTTACGTTGTCAATAGAATGTGTACCGACACGTTATTATTGTATTCCGCAATTTGCTGACAAGCTGAACAAACTACAAACAATTGCAGTCTTTAAAAGTCAAATAACGGAAGGTTAACCCGAATGATTTAAAAAACACGGTGGATGTATGATCAAAATATTGAATGTATTAAACATTTGCTCAAAACGACCACTTATGACAAATCATAAAATCAGTTTTAGATAAATTTGATACTGCAACAACGAACCCAAATCCGAACTAAAATAGTTGAAATCATGAAACAAGGAACTATAAGCTCGACCTCTAGCGACCAGATACCTCACGCTCTAAAGACAAACACGAGTTTGGACTCGGATTTGTGGAGCCCGTCATAACGAGATAGCTATTCTGCATAATTTGATAATTATGCCAGCATTGGTACCGTCTGATTCCAGTGAACCCCGAGCTGAAACTTTCATCGGAAATTTGTAAAGATTAACCACTCCCTAACTCAGTAGAAGATGAGTGAAAACTGATAAAATCCGTAATTACTAAACTTTTTGTGTCACCCGTCCTTGGCTAAGTTACAAAGTGATATTGTTGGCCAAAAATAACAATATACCTCGTTAAGGTTTTATTTGTTGCTAATTCGTCAAAAAATGTGGTGATTGTATATTGCATACCATAAGATTGAGATATTTTCATTCCTATGGAATACAGAATAAATCGCAGGAATCCGGAAAACAACTGTAATTTATCCATATTATTAGGGATCGTTTAAAAAAACTGGTGCAGTACAACTTTTTTGGCTACATGAGAGAATAATACTATAGAGAAATATTAAGAAAATAATATTCCTGCTTGCACAGATAAAGTACGACAAGAATATTTTAAACCCAAATCGGAACTCGTTTACTCAGTATTGTACAGCTTCCTTGTCAAATTTACCTTACCAATTTAATCTAAATAATATCAACGTTATGCATCTGATCGGATTGCATATCCTAAACAATTCTGGTAGTCCGTCAATTTTAAGAGAAAAACTGATGGATATCTGTCCACACTGAAGTACGATGGTTACTTATATAATGAACCAATTTCGTCAGTTTTTTCTGTGATGTGAACTTTTTTAATTACTTAAATAACTGTGCAAAAATATCATTACCTCCATCAATATTAGTCGGGATACGCAAATGTCGGCCAAATTAGCGGTAAGAAAGATGATTTTTCACCTGGTCCCGATGGCGTGCCTTGAAAAAATGTGCTAAAGTTTGGCCGAACCTTTAAAGCTCTTTTTCAAAAATCGCTTACTATCGTGAGAATAATGAAAATTCCGATCGCATGGAAAGATCCGTTTATTGTTCCGGTTCGCAAGAAGGGTTGTAAATCACCCTTTGCATTACAGACTGAAAGCTAAATTCTCCTGCGTTCCCAAACTCTGTGTAAGAATTGTATACGATACTGTAATTGATAATCATATTTCTCCCAGCCAGTATAGTTTCTTAGAAGAACGTTCTATAACTACTAACCTGACTAAATTTGTTTCTCGCATTACTAACGTTGTTGAAACGTTGTTGATCAAGTACATAATGATAAACCTTCACAAGCCACTTAAATATCATCTAACGTATGGTAAGGAGACTAAGGCCTCTATTCCCTTAGTCGTATCACTTCATGCGACGTGACTATGGATTTTCTTGGTGTCTAGATTATAAAATCAATATTTGCTAAATAATTTTTTACAAGACACTCAGTGAATATTTTTTAAATCTTAGTATTAGGTTACTGACTAACCAATATGCTATCAACTTTCTGTAATAATGATTATACCAACAATCTGTCAGCTCGAAATTATTGACGGTGACAGCCTTTGATGAGGGCCAAATAGTTAACAAAGATTTCAAAAAAATCTAGTATTGAGACGAATCAAAGATTATGAATGCAACAGATTAATTTTATATTTACGTCAGCCGATCAACTTGAAAACATTACGCCATTCAGCCTGAGTCCAGACGCCACTGTGAATATGTCTAATAAAGGTTTTCACTCCAAATAGGATTTGATCAGATTCACGCAAGTATGAATGCAAAGATTGTGGTAAACATTTCTGGCTGAGTAATCATCTTAGATCAAAATAATGCACACACGCCGAAGAGAAATCATTTCAATGCGATATTTGCCACCGAGAATCATCCAGCAGTAAAATAATATGATGCATTCGAATAACTTTCGTTTATATTGCAGTCAGTTCGATAAAAATGTTAACGAACATTTTCAACTTGTACAGCCCGAAAAAACGGGACAACACTAAATTATCACTATCGTGAGAGTTTAGTATCCCAGCCCGAAAAAATATCACTATCGCGACAGTAAACAGTAGCACACATGTAACAGTAAACAGTAACATTCAGTCCAAAACTTTAAAATTAATTCTGCAGTCAGACATAAACTCTTATTTATATGAAGCTAGCCCAATATTCAGTCCAAAAAGCCCGATAGCAACACTGAACTATAACTATCGGGAGAGTTTTATATATCAGCCAGAAAAAATATCAAAATCGTGCTAGTAAAATGTGTACTGATAATGTGTCATGACAGTTTATAACACTCAGCCCGGCTACAAACTGAGAGATTCACATAAAAACTCTATTTGGAATTATGAGCATAAAGTCGTTTGAATCTCGCCTCACAGGCGATTCACAAGAACTTGACATATACCACAGGTTTCGTTAAAATTTTAACTACAAAGTGAAGTATTTTACAGATTTTGGTTTGGTAGTCGTTGGTCACAAAAATTGATGTTGGTATACCAATTTGATAACAACAGGAAATCCAGTCATATAGTATCACGGCCATTAAACGGAATTGTAAACGGTTACACATGAATCATCAAATTTAATTACGGTAAAACATAAAATAACTCACTGCATCGAGATAACAGATCAAACGTGTCATGCAAATGTGCGACGCTTAAATACAGATAAAATGGTCATAGGTAATCAGAGATCGAAACTTGGTTAGCTCAAGGAATTTTCAGGTCATTAAAAAGCAATTGGGCGAGTCTTCTACACATCACATTAAAGAAATATGGTAGTTGGTACCCAACACCTTTCGTGACAGACTTTACACATCAACTTGAATCATGTATCAAATTTTCCAAAATGGGTTTAGTTCGAGCGCAGCATCTGTTACAGTCGAACAACAAGATATCGAAAAACAGCAATAATTACATCCTTTGGCTTGTTTGACTTTCCTGGAATGACATTTTGGTTTAGAAATGTGGCCCAAACATTCCAAAAGTTAATACATTCATTGTTTAGAGATTTAGCGTTTGAGTTGCCTTATATTGACGACCATGACGATCGACGAAAGATGAGATATAATTCTGAGCTTTCGAATCTAATTTCGAATTACACACAAACGGCAACAATCGATGGACTTCTTAGATTTCTGGGAATGATAAATTATTATAGAATTTTTCTACCAGAGACAAATCAATAATTCCTTGGAGCGACGAAACAATCAAAGCATTTGAATTATGCAAACCTAAATTAGTAAATTGTACACAATTAGCGCACCATATTCCGAAAGCTAAATTTCCAATCTTTGTCGATGCGCGTCAAATGCCGTTGCAGGAGCTGTATTAACAGAACAGAACACAAATTAACAGAAAAAGGTTGGTAATCTCTGTTTTCTGTTCTCTGAAGTTACATGCCACTGACACTCGCTATAGAACAAGTATTCGGCCATTAAACGTTTTTAAAAATTTCATTGGCAGCATTACGTCAAAATCTTAGATGAGGCTTCACGCAGACAACGAGGACACTTAGATTTTATAGCACAATTTACTTCACACATTCGATATATTGTGCTGGAAACATTGTAGCTGATATGTTTTTACATATCGAACCGCGGAAACACAAACGTGTAACTTAGAACTCGCTACACCACTCGAATCAAACCCAAATTCAATTTTTCACAAATTCCCAATAATTGTATGTGATGTCTCACGGGCAATCGACGCCCATTTACTAAGTTGCATTTCGTATCAGAAATGTAAAGTGACAAAGCCTGTTAAGAGTAAAACTGGTACATATGAAGGGGAACATACATAGTTTGACGAAATTCATATTGACATTATAGAACCTTTACTACCATCAGAAGACAAAATTTATTGGTCTGAAGCAATGCCAATTTCAAAGATTCTTTCATGCTATCTTGCACGTAGTCATGTGTGGAACAAACACACGGGCTGAGAACAGCACTGCGTGAAGACTTTCAATATTTGTCGGCGGAACTAATATAGGGCAGAATTTATGACTGCCTGCAGATTTTAACACAACAACGGTTTCTCATCATTCTACAGAACAGAGTGTTTAAGATCTGTCGAATTGTGAATTTATTCTTGTCAGGACAGATGCTTTACAACGTCCACTACAATCTCCATATTTTATTGATCAAAGGTGTTGAATCAACGATTTCAATAAATCGACTCAAACCATGTTTTAGGGAAAAAACACAATCTAACAATTCTACAGATACATTTACGGAAATATAAACTGAACTAAATACAAATCCGTCATCAGAAACATTACAATCCAACATTATTCCTAGTGATTTAAAAGTGCAAGTACCCCAAAAGCGAGTAACATTTTCGCCAAACGGGTCCAATAATAAATAAACCAATTCGTTTTCAATAAAGAGTATCGTTCATTTCAAATCACTGGGGGTAGGATAATGTGCCAGTTGCATTAATTAAACAAGCTTTCAAACCTATTAAAGATTCAATTGTAGCAAATATATATATCAGTTGTTTAATTAGAACGTCTTCAAAATTTATAACGCATCAAAATCATCAAAATCAAAAAAATAAAAAATGGTAAGAATGAGATTATACATCAAGCTGTGTAGACGTTAAAAACCAGACATCAAGGTGAGGTTACCAAGACGTTGGAATTTTGGTTTTGAACTAATAAAACATTGAATTCTTTAAATTAAAAAATTTGGTCGCCTCGTCTGACTGCAGTGACCAATGTACCAAACTATAAAAATAATGAAAATACTTTGAACTTACATACAAAGTATAATCACAATGCCTTAGCAAATTATTATTTTTCGCTACGCAATTGTCAACCCCTAATTGCGTAGCGAAACATAATAATTCGCTAAGGCATTGTGATTATACTTTGTATTTAAGTTCAAAGTATTTTCAATATTCTTGTAGTTAGATCACTGCAGTCTGATGACCGAGACCACATAGAAAGGTAATATATTCATCGGTTCCAATTACGTTCTGTCAAAAAATGTAAATATGGCGGAAGTAAGAAACTTGATTAGACGTATTTACATGCATTTCGGTTTGTATTTTAATATTTCTTCATATTTTGTAATAAATATAATGATTTTATCTAAATATTAATTTTATAACATTATCTAATATTAGTTTAATAATAAAACTGCGTTGTGCTATAGATAACTTGAATAATCAAAATAAGGTACAAGACGATGCAATTTCTTGTCATACTTTCCCAAAGGATAAATTTATTTGTAAAAAGTGGGTATTTTAGTGTCGCAGAAGTGATAGACTTATGGTATAAATAAAACCAGAGATACAGCGACAAAATACAACGCCTGTCAAATTAAAATACACATAGACCATAGGACGCTAACGCAACCAATGTCGCTGGCGACAACGACATTGTCGCTGAATTGTTTTAGAATCTATTCTATTTTTGTCGTCGGTGCTGCAGTACTACCAATATAAGTTTCAAATTATTATGTTGGTAAACATTTTGTAGAACTGTTTTTAAATGAATTTCAACTAAATCTGAATGTTGTACACAATGTTTCAATTAAAAAAAATGTAAATACAGTCGATAAATAGATAAATGAACTATTTTAGGGTTAATTTGTTACTATTTTTCTTGTTTCGTTGCATCAACGCTGACGCGCCTGTTTACCAAAGTGACATCGCCGGCAGACAAATGTATTTTGTCGATGTATCTTGTCGCTGAATCTCTGGTTCTGTTTATACTTTTAATGTGAAAGCATCTCGAGTGTGCTCAAAGCATATTTAATTTCACGATTTTGAAGTGAATCCCCTATACGAGCAATATGGTTTAAAATTAAAACGACTTGGTGTCACAAACGGCAGAAGAATTAGTTACTCCAAGGAATGTAAGAATGCAGACAGGAGCATTACAATTTAACAAAATATAATGATTACTTTATCTGTGCATTTTTGCAGCGCCACTTTAACCAATCATCAAACTAGTAATGTTTATGGTGACAAATCAACTTTAGAACAAATCGACGAATCCAGTTCATCACCAAATTTGTGCGGTAGTTCATTAGTGGAGTTAGATGATGAGTTTACAAACGAGGTCACAAATATAAATCCAGAAAAGGTTGAATGCCCTGAAGATGAGATGTGTGTAGAAGCATTGAATACAGCACAAGGTCCGAATCAAAATAGTAGTTGTTTATCAAAGATAGGTTTCGGATGCATTGAACAAGCATCACAAACAGTAGAGATTATTCCATCGCAAAAACATATCGCAATATTAAAAAAAACTTGTTATAAACAAGCAAAAATTATCAATTCTTTAGATAACATTTTTACTAAAACCCAGTTAAACAAATTAGAATGTCCCGAACAGCGAGCCAAGTGGACAATACTCCAATGTGTTTTGAACCTTACGATGAAAGTGAATATGAAGCCTTTGGATAAAATCTGTATCGTGTCATTCGACGAAATGAAAATTATGGAGAAAGTCGCTAAAGTTGAAACATTAAGAGCAGCAAAATACGTTCAAGGCGATTATTTGGTAATTGGAAGCAACCAATATATTACGAATTCAATACCTAAATGACACAAGAAATTACTTTTAAAAAAGTTTTAAAAGGTAATTTGTGCCATTCAGTCATGTGGAACCATTGTGTGTGCTATAGAGTGCGATCTCGGTGGAAAAAATCAGGGTTTATTGCGTAACCTTAACGTAACTGTGAAATCGTCATTTTTTCGAAATCGTGAAATCGTGTTTGCCCATGTGCCGCATCTTATTCAACTAATTCGGAATAATTTTGTTGATAATGAGTCTTTAATAGACGGAGAACTCATCCATAAAGGGATTATTGAAGAAGTAATTTCCATAAAAAACAATAAAATCTGGCTTGGGTATTGCTTACAAGATTTCGGCGGCCAATTTAAATGTCAGAGGTGCAGAACGGCAAAAGGTAAAGAAGACGACGAAATTGTTTTCGCGTACTGTATCAAGTGCAATTTTCCGGGCAGGTAGTTTAGGGAACTCACCTCGACAAATTGGATAAACAGTTCATCAAACAAGTACCGGGTGACTGACACGAAGTGTTACCAACTTCAGACTGTCATTGTTGTCAAACCAGTGCGTCACAGAGCGCTCAAATTTACACTAATGACAGTTCATTCCATTTTTTACAATCGCACAAAAGCATTTTAGTGGAAAATATTCAGAAAAAAGATATCCACAATGGAATGCAAGCGTAATAGTGTGATTGCTCTATATTTGGCTGGAAAACCACAGCCGCAGATTGTTAACCAGTTAAAACATCTGCATGTGAATAAAATGTTTGTATATCGCACCATAAATCGTTATAACGATACTGGCAAAACGCCATGGTGGTGGACCGAAACGCACTGCAACATCGCCGGATATTATTCGGAAGGTGAACGGATGCATCACATAATGAAAGATCATCTTGGACTAAAGGCCTTGAAATTTCATAAAACGCATGGTCTCACCGATGCTAAAAAAAAAGTTACAGTGGAAACAGCAAAGGAGTTGTTACGCTTGCACGAAAGTGGTGATTTGCTGAATTTGGTTTTCTCCGATGAGTCACCGTTCGTTATTGAGCAATATGTGAACAAGCAAATCGACCGGATTTACTTGCCCGGCCGTTCTACCAAAAATGTGGACTAACGGATTGCCACTCGAAAACAAGCGCCGCCGATGGTGATGGTTTGGGCCGCCGTAACGGCTGAAGGCACAAAAACATTTCGGCCACAGAGCCTGGACATTTCAACAGGACTCGGCGCCGAGTCATAAAGCGCGCGTCAATCAAGATTGGCTGAGAAACAACATACCGCGGTTCATTTCCACTATACCCAATGGCCACCATATTCACCGGATGCAAATCCGCCAGATTTCTCGGTTTGGGGTATTTTGAAGAGCAAGGTTGGGACAAAAAAATACCAAAGTGTCGATCATCTGGAGCAAGCGCTTCGCCGGGAATGGGCCAAAATACCGCAGAGCCACTTTCGTGCTGCATGCAATCGCTTTGTCGGCCGTTTGAAGGCCATAATCGCGGCTAAGGGTGCCCAAATCGAAAATTGCTAATGCAATTCGAAAATTTAAATATTTATGAACATTTTTTACTTTAATTCAATAAAATTCAACAAAAAATAAAAATTCTGTGGCGTTTCACTTCGCTGTGGCGTAACACTTCGTGTCAGCCACCCTGTAGTCATTAACAATTGAATTATTGTGTGTTAGTTTAGTTTAATGTGTTGGATTGGCGGAATCACTTCAGTTCCAAATAATCGAGAAAATGAGTGACATTATGTTCACATGCGCGTTAATGGCAAGACAAATATGATGCCATTCCAAAAAGGTGTGTATTATGAAGTGTCCTATAAGACGTTTTCTGTATACTAACTAATGTTTGATTTTGGTTAAAATGTATTTATTTACAGGTATAATAATGGCGAACAATTCATTGAAATTGCTGTATGACGATTTAAAATCCCAACACAATATTTCGTATTTGTTAACATATCGACATAACCAGGACGTGTTTGACCATTTCTTCGGCGTAATCCGTGAAAAAGGCGGACTCCACGACCTATGTATCGCCTATACGCTCTTATATATTAGGCAGAAATGACGGTAGTCTGTCAGCCAATGGAAATACATTAGTAGATGACACACCAGATTTAGATTCCGTTGGAAATTTGGGGGGACTTGTCCTAATTGGCGTCTGTAATAAACACCGATTTACCAATAGATGAGCTTGAATCAATGCAATACGATGGCTTGTAACTTTTGACTCAAAAACCAAGATATTGTTGTAGATAATAGAGTAATAAATACACAACAAGACAGTTCGTTCACTTGGACAAATCAGATCACAGAAGGTTTTCTTCAAAAACCGCGTGAAGAATTAATGTGTGAGATGGTAAAACTTGAATCCATTTTTAATCAAGTTAACCAGGACAATATTGTCTATTGTAAAGACAGACATCTATTGTTAAGAAAATTCTTACCTAAGGAGTTACAATTTGTATTATATAGAATCAAAATAAATAATACTAAAGAAAATGGACTAAATTATGAAAATTAATTCATGACTTAAAATTAATTAAATAGTGGAGTTGCAGTGAGCCCCGCAAACTCACCGATTTATTGTGTAAGAATTGAACTGTAACTTTAAAAACAAAGGTAAATAATATACGATGACGACTACAATTGTTAACATACTCTAGCAATTTTGACATGGATATCTTTAAAATCAATTGTCTACCTACGCACATATTTTCAACACAACATGTAGACAATTTTGAAATACGCGTAAATGCCCAACACTGGTGACTAAACTACTACTAATTACCTGTAAACTGTTGGTCAGTTTTATGACTTCCTGAATGCTAATACTAGTTCATAGCAATTAAAATTGGTCCATATGGTCAATGTTCCTTCAATTCATTGCGTATGCCATTATAAATGTTTATTAATACCTACAGATCCGGTGGTGCTATTTAAAATGACAAGTAGTTGAGTAAAAACGAATCACATTTCCAAATCTGTCGTATGATGTTGCAAGTCTGCAAACATTTCAAACATACACGAGGTTAAAATATTTAATTTCGCATACTTACGATTAAAGAGAGTATATCATTTTATATTAAGACGATAAAAAAGTATTTCGATATTAATAGACATAACAATTTTTTTTTATCCAACATATGTTCAATCAAGCCGGCACCTTAACACACATCTGCCCCATTAATATATTATTAGTTACTACATATGTATTCTACTATTTCTAATAAATAACCTCGTTGTGTATTATTTTGCAAAGCGGTATTAAACTCTATATAAGCACAGCTGAAAATTATACTCGTCGTATACCACCTATTCACCGGTATATGCCATAATACAACGAGGCATTTATCTACGCTACGTACGTATACGATTTTACAATGCGATGTAAAAGAGAGAACGACGTTTGTTATGCAAACACAAACTTATCTAATGCCATTAAATATTGTACATATGTATGTCTATACAGATATCGCGCAAATACATCTAATGCCAATGATAAAACACGCGTTTGATTTTATTACAAAGATAAGATCGATACTCATATGAGACCGCGAATCGCGATAGCAGTATAAAATGTAAATTTGCATTGCAAATCAATTTTTGAGGTACGTGTGTTTGTGCGATGTTATTGCCGCGATGTATGCGACTTGACATTTATAAATAGAAATACGGCGTCCATGGTACGGCATTCACGCGATTTATAAATCGATCTTGCAACTATAACAATGGAATGGAAAAAAAACATTTCATTCCTTCCCGCTATAAACCAAAATAATTATAAATTTGTAACCCTGACCTCTGCGGATAATAAATATAAACTACTAAAAGTACAAAATGTAATATATTTTAATTTTTTTCAACCTGCGCTTACGTCTTAAAGATTGCTGCGTGTATACGAATACGAGTACATACTTACTATACAAAGATTTATGTACGTAAGCGAAAACGCAAAGTATAAGAAATATTTTAACCACCTATTGTATTTCGCGTATATACAAATACTTTCATTCAAAAAAAATTCAGACTTTAAAGTTTTGTCCATTTCGATTTCGTTGAGGTTTTTACAAAGCAAACGGTGTCGCGTATTTACATAAAAAAAGCCGCCAAAAATATTGGAATACGCAAAGCAGATTCTAGTACATAGATAAGACTTGTGACGAGATCAACGTGAAAGAATGTTGATTTGCTATGGACAATTTTAGTTGTGTACACCAAAGGTTTTTTCTAGTGAATATCCTGAACAGGATGTCATAATGACAATGGTTCACCGAACAGATACAATTTTAAAAATTTAACACCGGTAACATGTACCTTATTTGGCAATAGAAAGTTTAATACAATAAAGCATTACGTTTTACAAATTATTTTCACAAGCTACTCACGTAATGATCAACGGTTCATATATTTACGATATATGATATGTATCTTATATGCTAAATAGATGTTACACCGCTGCAGAAAGTTTCGAGATTTTACTAACAAAGAGGATTCAATCATTGTTGGTAGAGGAAATTATGTTTGCCTAAAACGTCTAAAGCTGTTCTAGCAATATGAAATAGAAAGCTTTCAACGTGATCGAATTAAAGAAAAGAGGCCTGTTAAAATTCTCTCTTTTGGTTCAATGAACCCTTTCAAGTCCCTTTTACCGATTTCACCAATATTTTAGCCAACGTCTCAATTTTAATTAACTCTTCGTTGCGCGGGAGTTGGCTATTAACAATGTATGTTCTGTCAAAAAAATATAATCATTTTTGTCGCCATGACTAAATAAATTTAAATTTTAGATCTATTATCAACCATTTGACTCACCTACGCGTCTCGGCTTCCATTGACACCAAGTGAAAATATCATCACTATTTCACACTAGAATACATCTTTTTGGTGTCGTATTGCAATTACCCAACAAGAATTTCATCCATATCAAAAAAGATGTTGTTGAACTGCCTCTTTATGTTCATTGTCCTACTGAATAGTCCAATAATAGTGCTGATTGGAATGTACCCATGGCACATTACATACGATGTTTCGCATGTCGAACGAAAGAAAACGAGAAGTTGCTTCATCTTTTAGAAACAACGGACTAATGATCAGAAATTCGTACAATAGATCTTATGGCCACCTTTCTAAAATCCTTGGAGGTTTGAGGGGTTGAGATTTACATTAGGGTCACTTTCTGTACATCATGGAAAGTAGTATTAGCACATACGTTAGTCAGCACTACTTTTGCAACGATCAATTATCACTGTATCAAATTGGGAATTGGCAACGGTTCAGTTATTAGGAATTGTATAATTATAAAACTTACGGAGTATCAAAGTGAGACCTCTGCGTTTATTTCTGTATTTTCCTTGAAATGCTATGTTCAATACGTTCTGTAACCGTTTAATCGATTTGAGTCTAGTTAGAGAGTGTAAACATGGTTTCAATATATTCTACCAATGAACCCAGCCAATTTAATGATTGCTACCGGTTCACTACGGCACTAAAGGCAATGAGATTACATATTTTCTGGCCAATGCAGGGCCACAAATGAAAATTTATGTTTGAATACTTTCTAGTTGTCTTCTTTCTTTTGGACAAAAATATTTATTCAAAACTTCCAAATTTTGTATTTTTTATTTTGAGGCCCGTATTAGACCTCTCCCATCTAAAGCGGTTCTCGATTCGCAACGCACGCAAAAATCAAACATTATTTATCACCCCTGCAAAACCACAATACGGAGAAAGATTTGTTTTACGTCAAACTGTAACTGGAGTTATTGTACCAAGATATCACATTGTATCGATTGCATATTCCCTACCAGTTATACCGAATGATTAGATTCCACTTTGCAGCAAGCAGCTGAACCTCTCAAATATTATCGAAATATATGCCTCCAGTGTCTTTTGCCTCCTGCAACTCCAACTTGGTGGGGTGAGTTTTAACAAATACCGTATTAGTTAAAGTGGATAATACTGTGAGCAATGCTATTACGGCCTTTGGAACACGGCATGAGGTCCTTCTTAAACCTGGCTTGCTTTCTTCTTTGGTTGCTGGACTCTCACTAGAATATTTAGTTTCTTCTTTGATAGTGGAAATCGTGGCCGCTCCTAAAACATTATTTTTACCCGGGTGAATTACCTTGATTCGGCCCCTTGTCCACATCAAAGGAGGTAAGTTATCTTCTTTTATCAGCACTAAGTCACCCACCATTACACTTGGGTGTCTGTCTTGCAGTCCGTACTGGGGAGCCAGTATAGCATTACCAGTTAAAAAAATGTCCCGAAGCTAGAAGATCCATATCATCTGCATCGTTGGATACTGGACACAGTATCCTACATATTCCTAGATAAACGTGTGATTTCCAACGACTCGGCAGTGAAAAATGATTCTGGGTAATATTCTCCCAGTGCCGTTGGTTTTGAATTAGAAGGTTGTTTACCATAATGAAGTTCGTATCGTTATCACTGTATTTATGGTATTCGTATGTAGGCAATATTTCCCCGTCGTGATGTAAATCTTTTGATTTACGGTTGTTTGCGGTTAAATCAGAGACAACTTCGAGATGAACTAGCTTTGTGGAAAAGCATACAAAGACCGTAATGTATCCCTTGTAGGCCTTATTTCCTCTGCCTTTCGAGATTCGTATGTTAAATGAATCGGCATAATCGACACCCGTGTGTGTGAATGGCCGCGTCGAGGTGACCCGTTTTCTTGGTAGATCACTCATGAGTTGTTCTGTACGTTTACTTTGGAATCGGAAACATACAACACGTTTTTGAACGTGATTCCCTACTCCTTGTGTTCCCCTTATTATCCAGGAAGTTTTCCGAAGTAATGCGTGAACGCATGTGCCCAAACAATAATTAGGCTGTTAAGGTGTGATTTAGATGGTGTTTTTCTTTGGATGGGAGCTGTTCCTAATTGATTGTTGATCCTTAAGACGCAAAGAAAACACCTTGAACTGCTCTTGATCTTAAATCGGAGGAGATAACCGGTTATTCGTAACACTTTTAAATAATCTGATTTGCGGTCAATGAGGTTGATTATGGCAGTTTCAGATGCGGCATCCTTATCGAGCGAATGTGAAGAATGGTTGTGGTTCGTTTTAGATCAATACCAGTGTCAAACTTTTCCATGATTTCATCTGTTACAGGTTTCTTAATTATTTCAGGTCTAGTCCACCAGTTTACCCGGGCACTTAATTTTGATAGTGAAATCCTACGGGATGCATGGCCCGGTTGCACTTCTACAATTTTGACCACTTGGTTAATTAAACGTGACAGAAGAAGTGCTCCACAAAGTTCCAGACGTGGTAACGTTTGCATAACTCGAGTAGGTGCTACCTTGGTTTTGGCCGTCAGTAGCCGCGTAACAATTGTTCTAACAACTCAATTCGCCTGTAAATGACAGCTGCTCTTTTTGTCTCGTGTAAACAGCGGTATTGTTTGGCGGAATATATGGTTCCTATTCAACATGGAGTTGATAGGGTTTCAAGCTTTACAATATCAAAATGGCACAAATTGTCTTGCAAATTCCGAGACTAGTTCTCTCTTTGTAATTTCGGTTTCTGATGATACTTGGTTTACCTTGAATCTAAAGCAGTCGGAGTTCAGATTCCAATAAATTCCTTAAGTTTTAATAGTTTCATCTTCTGCCAACACCAAGTTTCCAATTAATTTGTTTGACCCTTGTATAGACTGCCATAATTTTGGGTGGCTGCTCGATTACTTGCTCAGTTGAAATTGACCTGTTTATTGTAGAAGTTGTGCGTCTCTTAGGTTATCAGCACCAGTAAGAACGTCATCGACATAAAAGTCCTATATTAAGATTTTTCGAGCCATTGGACAGTTTTCACTTTCATCCATTGCAAGCTGATGTAATATTCCATTGCCAAAATAGAGCTGCTGATGTGCCATATGTAATAGCATTCAAGTTGTATTCCCGTAATGGTTGGTTTGGGTTCTCCCTCCATAGTATTCTTTGATGCAAGATTTTGCAGTTCCCTTGACACTACAATTTGTCGATACATTTTGATTAAGTCAGCTCCGGATGCTCTCTATTCTCAGCCAACCCAAACTTGTTTCCATTGCATTTGGATTCCCTATAATGATCTGTGATTCTGACATGCCCGCATGAACGTCTGCTCCTAACAAGATGTCTATAGGAGCCGGACAATCATATTGTGGTTCGGCCAATATTATATTTTCCCACCGAGAAAATTCGTTTCGTTTTATTTGATGTTATTTTTCGCAAAACATCTGTAGCTTAAGCACCGATGGAAAATGTGATTGAATTTCCAGATGAACTATAGAGCTACATATGTTTTTTTATTCTCCAATTCCAACCGAACTATTACGGATGTTTTCTCCTAACTCATGCGTTTTCACGTTTTCAGTAATCAAGGACACTTGAGATCCTAGATATAATAATGCCCGTAGGGTAACCGTTTTGTTTGTGGAAGTTTTGATTATGATTTTAGCCGTTGAGCGCAGGGTTGTCGTATTTCTATCGATTGCATTGATTGATACATTGTTCCTTGCATCAGTATTGTATACATTCCTGTTTTGAGGAATGTTTCTGTTGAGCAGTGTGATATGCAATTAGTACAATTTTTTTTCTGTTGATGAATTCTATTCTCCGGCTTGAGGCGATTTGTTTAAAATGAACACAATTTGGTATTATGTGCTCTCTGCTTTCGCAGTAATTACAGAATTCACCACTGCAATTAGCTTTTTGCTGGCTTCATTGATTAACCAAAAATGTTATATGTAAATCAATCTTAAATTGTTTAATTGAGGTGGCGCTTATACTGTGGAGTGCTTTAAGCATATTACTTCTCACAATTAATAAATGTAAAAATCGTTCCATCGAGGGAGAATCACGACTGCAATTTGTATGGTCGTATGTTTTTTATAATTCATGCCTAAAGTGTCAAAAAGTGTTTCCATTGAATAGCTGCTGCATATTTCCAATTGTTATGGCTACAATTATTTCTTAATTAGACTACGATTTCTATGCCTACTTGAATCTATTTCAAGTAGAACCGATTGTATCTATACAATAGTTAGAGCGGCAAATTGTGTCCGCCTTTCTTTACGTCAACTGTGCTCTCAACAATTTTTTTGTAAGACACGTTTTTTTCCAGATATTTCTCGATAAGATTTTAGGTGTACCACCTGGTCCACCAATATATTTCGTTAGAAACAAAATATTTTGAATACATCGTAGTTGACTACGACCATACGAATTGCAGCCGACTATGATGTATATAAAATAAATTTTGTTTATCGTGTGAAACATTTTGCTCCTAAATTCGAAAAAAATAACAAAAGACTCCAAATACTTTGTTTTGAAAGTTTTTGCACTAAACTTATTCCTTCAGTAGGCCAGAAAAATACAATTGGGACAAAAATGCTATGAACGTATTTTTCCCCAATTGACTGAAATTGAATTATTACACGAATTTTGAGCGCAATTTTGTAAAAATCTCCGGTATGCAGACGTGGTATAAAAATGTTTTATGAAATTCTGGAATACGATCATACTTAATGAAACTTGCACATTTTCAAAACAATTATGATTAAATTCAGCTAGGTGTGGTGGAAATTGAATTTGGATTACAAAAATATTGGTTGAAGTCTAGAAAACAGTGCTATTTTTCACTTGGGTTAAGTCGTGTGCCATCGTAAAGGGCGGAGGTCCCGAAACAATTGTAATGTGAAAATTGTACGAGTGATGCTTGTATGCTGGGGTTTCGACTTCAAGTCTCTACTTTGACCAGTTTGATAAAACGTTTATAATAATTTATCGTGAACCTCCATATAACACATTTTCGATAAGCCATTTTTCTTAGCAGCCTCATTGTTTCCATTATACGCTTCGATTTGTACGAGATTCAATGAACAACCTTAATAATACTAAAACACAACTCCTTATAATGAAGACGTGCGATTTTACAGAAATAATAAGCATACATGCTGATTAAAATGATCATCAGCTAAATGTAATTGATCACGATTTTCATTTTACTAAAGCATTGTATATATTGAACGTGTAAAAATTTAAGAAAGGGGCGGAATAATATTTACTCAAGAATATCAATTATTTTTGTTTAAGTTAAATATAGTTTGTATTTACAATAATAATTATTGCTCATTACCGTGCTTCAATTACACAAAGAACCACCGATTTTAAGAAATTTTATAACTTAAAACTATAACAAATCTAAACATTGCTTGCTCAGAAACGCATTTTGTCACCGTCAACGCAAATTAACGATTATCAGGGATTGAAGATCACAGTTTAAGATTAATCGATTTCTAATTATAACTAATGGTAATGTTGATAACATTTGCAAATCCGTGAATTTCAAAATGCGCGATCGACCGCATTTTATAAAATTTGGTAGAGTAAATATTTGTTAGTTATTTTAAAAAGCCTTTAAATTAATTAAACATTGAGTAGAGAAAGTACATATAATGATCACATAAGTTAAATTTGTGCGTATCCGGTTTCCACATAATTTTTATACGATCATATGATCACATACATAAAACTAAAGTTGAAGAGCGAAATGGTTCGTTTGTGATGCGCCGGTGTATAACCATAATAATTTTAAATTATAAAAATCATGTTTTCAAGTTAAAAAATAAAAATTCGCGATCAAATGATCATGTACACAATGTCATGAATCATTTCTATAAACAGAAAATAATATTTATTTTGATCTAAAATAGATAAATCCTGCTAGTAAATACATCACATACATATACATAAATACAGAAAGTGTGCGTAGACGACATGTGAGATCGATCACAAAGTTTAATATATGATCGATTAATTAATATTAAATATTTAATTTAAAGATCAGTCATTTGTGTATAGCGTACTTACCCAACTTATAGATAAATGCACATAAAATGTGCTTACTCCAAAAGAAAATTTAAATTTTGTGCAAAAAACACAAAAATATAATTATTTTTTTTTTATAATATTAATTAATTAGTAATTAATTAATATTATTATTTTTATATAAATCACTGTAATCCACAAATTTGTAATCTGTAAAGATGAGATGACTCGATATATTGATACCCACACGTATTTTTAAATTAAATAATTATAATTTCTTAATTAAGTGTAATTAAATATAATTAATTTTTTACTTTACAATTTATATTTTCACTTTGAACTTGCTATGCACATAAAACATAAATTTCCTAAAATAATTTTCTTTTTAATATAATTATACACTATACTGACTGTTATTTATTAATTAATTACTTGAGATTTATTAATTTATACAGTTATATGAAATATACGAGTATATAAGTAATTTCACGAGCAACGTTGCCAAATATAAATTGTTGTTGGTGTTTATAAGGTGTGTATGTCGTCTAAGACATATTTGTAATTTAATTTAATTTCTTTTAATTTTAAATTAAGATTGATGATATTTTGGTTTTGTTTATTTTTTGGTGGCGGTGTCATGAATATATAACGACGAAATTATTAATTAGACAGTAGTAGACATAACTAAATATACAAATTATTTATGTGTACATATTTATAGGTGATCGTGAAGTAATACGATATATTTTATCGACTGAGGGGAAGTGAGTCTATCAATACTAGAATGGTATATAATAGTCACTATCAAATAGTTAGTCGAGCGAATGTGTTAATTTGATGCGTCAATATTTCAATGTTAATTCGGTTAATAGAAAATAACAAATAATTTTAAATAGATATGACACCTGTTAGCACCAACATTATGTAAGATTACTAACTTCTTGAGTCAGTGGGTATTGCGTTCAAACACCAATTATGAGATCCATATAAATTTTGAAAATAGTTACTTGAGACAATAAGCACCTTGAGCCCTAAATATTTTTTTGTTTTGCGCAGTTCGAATCAACATTCCAAAGTACAAGATCAGTTTAGTAAGTCCTTGGTTTGACTCGCAGCAACAATAACAGTAAGTTCTCAGAAAGCTTAATTTAGTATCAGCGATTTTAAAGTTTCTGGACTAGATATTGTTTTACGACACGTCGCTCGTTATGGCCTTAGCTGTAAGTTCATAATATTGATATATGTGCGAAATTCCTAGTTAGTTTTGAGGCTGTAAGTCACTTGACGTACGGTCCGAAACAATTTTGGATGTTAATGTTTAAACGTTATAATTTTTAAATGGCGAAAACATCGCAAATAAAAAATCCAAATTCTTGACCATATGTAAGTGAAGAATTAAATTAGTCCCAAATTTAGAATCAAACAATATTTGCTTTTAAAACTGTTTTAAAACTAAAATTATAAAATTATTTGTAACATGTTTTTGATGTATACAAATTTTACGTTTACGTCTCAATTAAATCATAAGCATTTTTCAAATTATAGTTTAGACTAAAAGTCAATGTTCAAAATATATAAAATGCAGTTCCGTCATTTAACTTAAATTGCAATAATATCGCAAACCAAAAATTCATTACAATTAGTAGTGGTAGTTGTAGGTGACTAATTCTCAATAAACGATTGCTCAATTGATTGATGAGGACTATCCCTAAAAATATTTTCAAGTAATTCCAAGATAATATCCAGAAGGTTATTTTTTTAAACTGTCAGTTTTACAAATATTTAGGGATAATGTTAGTTTTCTAAATACCACAACCCCTAAAATTACTAATAGTTTTATTCCCTAAATAAAAGTGACATCTAAAGGGAGAAAAGTGAAACATTTATTTTGAAAGTAATATTTGCACTATAAAATATTGTTATACCAAAGCGAAATAGCACAATTTTTAGTGGTGGACGTTTCCACATACACCCCACTTTTCCAATGGCACTACTATGGCTTTCTGGATAGGAACCAAGCACAGATTATATCGATAAAAAATATCAGCCGAAGTTAGGTTTGTGAATAAAATATAGACGGAAAATATGAAAGAATCGATTTCGTAGGCAAGAAAGTAATTCACTAGTACTACAAGTATATGGTATTGTTCTGAACAATATTTCGTAATACAACATCAGTCGTCGCGACCTGATGGGAAAACTGATTTTTTCAAATCAATTAGTTCTCATTGGTTTGAAACTGTTTGTTCTGATTCTTCCAGATTCTCTATCTAAAGAAATAGAGTTAACAATTACAAAAATATCAAAACACAAAAATAATCGATCCTAATTATTTTAGGAGAAATTTGAGAAAGCAAAGGTTGCTAGATTTATTTTGGTTCCATAGTGAATCAACTCTATCAAGAAAAATTATTTATTGAGTTTTGTTTTTGCTCACCCAGTAAATTCAAAGGCCTGCTACAATCTTAATTGGAATTTTATGGATTTTTATTGATTTTTTATTGACAAAATTTGCACATTTTGGCTCAGGGTAGGAACCTGGTCTACAAAGAGAATTATTTTGGCGAATACACATTCCAAACTTCCGCCACTTCAAATTTTTATAGAGAAACACAATTTAAATTTGTTTCGAAAATAATTATACGAAGGAGTCCATCAAGAGGGCAGAAAATTTAATCATTGTGGTCTAAATCTTCAGGCTTCTGAATAGTTCAGTTCAATGCCTGAAATCCATAAATAGACTCTTTTGAAATCAGAGCTAGTTACTGATATAAATTATTTGAACTGTAAAATTTTCTAGATTTTAGAGCGAAGAATCGTTCGTAATTATTAAAATATGATAGAAACTAATCCGCTCAAGTTGTCCGTTAAAGCTGGTAATATCATGTGCCCGTGATTAAAACGTTCTTTGCATTATGGATTTTTAATATTTAACTAAAAAATGCTGGGTTTGGTGAACCGTAAATATAGTAAACGTGTGCTGTGCAATCGTCTCAATCAACCCCTAGAAACACATTAAATACTTCTTGAATATTTGTATCCGGTATTAACACAAGCAAAAGGCAGAATATATCGAACATGCGCTAGAACTGCTTGCATTTATGTTGTATAAAACTGTTTAAAGATTGTCTAAGAGACTTTAAAAATACCTAGTTAAAAATATAAAAGCACTTTAAAAAATTGCCAGGTAAATGTAGTAGAGGAGTAATCAAATTTATAGAAACCGATAATTTCATGTTTGTGTAATATTAGGTCATTATTCAGTGTGTTACAATTTAAAGTTTTTGGTTAAAGTATTCGGCTATACATTGCAACATTACTCATCTGATTAATCTTTTATAATGAATGATTAATTTGCCACCAACGCCGAAACGGTGGTTTTGTGAACTTGGGATACAAACAGTTTTTTCTTTGTCCTTGCAAAAGTGGCTCACGTGAGTATATCATTAAAATAATGTAACTGAGCCTACGTCATACAGATAATTTTAAGTACTAGGGTGTTTTACTTAAAGTTAGCCGAAAGTTTTAACCCGGAAAATATAGGTAATGTAGACAATGCAAATTAATTTTTTTTTACAAATATATCAGACGGTAATTTTTAATAGCCAGGATAAAAGGGCAGTATGAAATGAAAATTTTGTCGTAACAACTGGGATGGTATAATGAAATATCACCAGAAAATTTAGAAAGGTTCAAAAATATTTTCAAACATACTAGATTAAAACTATTAAAATTTGCTATGCGGATGTGGGACTACTCTGCTAGAAGATTTTAAAAACTCATTTTCTTCATTTTCTTTCAAAATTGTTCGATTATGAAATAGCTGTCGAACACAATTTTTCGTGTTTGTTCATTGTAATATTTTGGAACAATTGATTTTTATCAATCGGATTTCATAATATCTCCCCTGACAACGGTCAAAGAAAAATGTCGGTAATGCGAATTAAGGTTAGCATATTTGGTATATGAAAAATGTTGACCTAAAGAATTATTCAAATTGCCAGCCGAATAATGTCGATAAATGGTATTTAAAATAAGCAGTTAACAAACCAAAAACATAAAATGTCGATAAAGCGGACTAGTAGGAAAGATGATTATAGGTGTCAAGTATGTTTCATGAGCTGAAAAGTTTCGCCAAAAATTTCGCCGGCTTAAAATGAAATAGTCGATGGTTTAGTCAAAATTCTAATCATAGCAAATTAGTCTTCTACTCTGATCTCACTATGTTTGACTGCGGAGATGTTTTTTCAGTTTGAAATTGTTATTACTGATTATTTATCATAATTTTGACTTTCATAATTATGTCAGGTGAGAATCATTCTCATTATGACTATCCGATGTAGCATAGATCTACACAAAATTTCATAATATGGTCCTTGTCGGAGCCTGAAATCTCTAGTAAGGAGTGGTTATGACTATTTTCAGTTCCAAGACAAATTTTAATTTCTTCAAAAAAATTTTGTGTACACTAGGGATCCGGCTTAAGGGATGGTATTTCGATTCATCGCATTTTAAGAATCGAATAGTTAGAACTTCACCATCATCGGAATTTTAGAGACAATATTTGTAGCCGATGTATTAAACAAACGCAAATACCACTTACCAAAGATGTTGACCCAAGTTCCGATCGTAGGTCAAATAACTAATTAAATTTCTCATCGACGAGCCCACATACTATCCCCTAACCCGGGTCACAAATCGTTCACGAACTTTTTTCGAATAAATTAAAATTTGTTTTGAAATTGGCAATGGTCAATAATACTCTTTAGCAGAGATTTTGACTCAGACTCCGACAGTGCGTCTTATAGCTAATTAAATTAGTCATCCGATGAACCAAAATACTATCCCCTAATGAACCTCAAATTTACTTTGGAACCTTAAATTACCATTAACACTCCTTACCAGAAATTTTGACTCAAATTTCGATAGTGCATCTTATAGCTTATTCCTCGACGAGCTTAAATACCATCCACTAACCCTAGCCACAATTCCTGTTTTTTTTGTCAATGACGCACAAATTTACATTGAAAAATTAAATGGTCATTAACATTCTGTACCAGAGATGTTGATTCATGTTTCGAAGGTGCGTCAAATATATAATTCAATTTCTCGTCCGACGACTCTAAAACCCATACCCTAACCAGGGCACCAAAGTGTATACGAAATTTTTTTACAAGAAAGGCAAATATGTCTTGCAAAACTGAACTTGCATATTGAAATTTACCAGAGATTTTCACTCAGGTCCCGTAATGCATCAAACAGCTAGTTAAACTCATCATCCGACGAGCCCAGACACCATTTCCTAATCCGGGACACAAAGTGATCGCGATTTTTTTTCTTTTACTCTCAAATATGCCTTCCAAAACTTCACGAATTTTTTTCGAAGAAACAAATTTGTCTTGGAATTTAAAATGGCCGCTAACACTTCTGGCTAATCAAGTAATATTTTCATCTTTGTAGAGGAGGAAACTTTTTCGAAAATCCAAACACTAAATTCAAATACCGCCATATTGAAAATAAAGAAACGTCAAAATATCACATGCAATCTAGTTACTAATATATTAGTGAATAATATATAGTGAGCCTCACTTGTAATTTGGTCGAAATTTAAGAGAGATTGCTAGATAAATAAATTATTAATTTCATAACAGTGTACAGATGCACTAATACATTACTAAATTAATTAGAATGCAATTGGGCTTTACGAATTCCAATGCATTCGTATACGTATACGTTTGAAGAAACGTGTCCTATTAGAAAGATTTAGTAACAAGAGTTGCGATATTGATAGGACGAAATGTCTTGAGGTTAATGCAATTCAATCTATCAGCTTAGACAGTAGCATTAGATTGCTCAAATAATGACGTAGCCTGGCGTGCGAACGGCTTTTACATTTTAAATGGACCCTGTCATTCAGAGTTGTATACGGTAGTTGAGTTGATGCGAGCACAAATGTTTTACATGAATTCAAAAGTCAGATAGAGAACTATTGTTAACGATGCGCACCAAATTAGACACAAATCTAAAAAATGGGTTATTCTAGGTGATAACAGATAGTATTTTATGTCGTGGTAAGGTTATCAAGCCGTTTAGCGGTTTGGTTTCGTACTAATGAAAGATAGAATTTTTTCAATTAAAAAAATCGCTCGTTTCGTCACAAAACCAGAAAAGCATAGAAAATGTTTTGAACTTATATTCAAAATATAATCACAATGCCTTAGTGAATTATTATATTCTACATTAAATATAATAATTCGCCAAGGCATTGTGATTATATTTTGAATATAAGTTCAGCAGGATGAGAACACCGAATTTTTGTATACAAAGGACACAATTAATAGTTCGAAACCAAACCGCCGATTATTTTGCAATTATCAAGCTATAAGAGATACATTTTTACAAGATGTAAGATGATTTGATCAGATTTGGCATGGAAAAATCCCAGTAACAAAAAATCTAGTTTATTCTGGTTGCTAAGTTACCACCTCATTTATATAATTATTTTGTTTATCCACAAATACATAATATAATTCATTAGAACTAAGTTGACAGTATACCATTATTATATATTGTCACGAATAAGATTAACATACGAGGTTACTACTCTGAAGTACACAAAAAATTTGACCGATATACCACCCTAATAAAAGTACTATACGCCAGTGATGTACAATACTCGTATATGTACATAGATGTATACGCATGGATTCAACAATACAAATTATTTCAATTAAACCGAATAAGCGTTTTATATGTATATAAGGTACAGGGTGCCTCATAAAATAAGCTATACATATACACAATATATAGCAACAGGTATATTACACTACGTAATGCCATATAAACAAGCATGACAAATCTTTGTAGTTTTTTTATATACTCGTATATTCAACAATATATTTTTTAATGATTGATTTGACATTGAATAGAAAAATCTTAAAGGCGGGTTAAAATGCGCCAACCGAAAAAAAAAATAAATTAAATTAATAAATAACGTCAGCGTGTTATATTTTTTTTTACTTTTTCGTATACTGGAGATATTGCACAGATTAGTAATTTTCACTCTTGAAGGAAACAAAACAAAAAATCAACTTAGACAATACAATTTTCACAATATAAAACTTTATTTTATTTTATTTTATTTTTTTGATTCAATTGAATTAAATTGAATATAAATTTTATTTTTTATTTAAATAATAATTAAATTAACCTTCACAAAATTTTTTATCCACTGTATTTCGTGAGAAATTTTTATTTTTTATTTTTTTTTTTTATTTTTGCTAAACACACAATCGAGAAAATTTTTTATAATTTAGCCGGAAAACCCGCTTAAATTTTTCTTTTAAATTGCACTTTGATATACACTGTAAAACTTTTTTTGTGGAATTTTTCTTTTCCAAAAAAAAAAAAATAAATTATTAAACAACACGAAATAAATTTATTTGCTAGAAACGCACGAATTTCGCGAATTATACGAGAGTGGAGAAAATAAACACAAACAGAAAAAAAATAAAACCGTGAATTAAACCGCGATTTAGTCAACAGAAAAATTGAAACTAATAGTAGTTTGAAAAAAAATTCGATACGAAGAACGCATTCATTGTATATTTCATTTTTATATTTTTTATTTTAGTAAAACGACGAATACACTAAAAATACATATGAATGTATTAAAAATATAAAAATATAATAGTAGTAATAGTAATAGTAATAATAATAATAATAAAGGACCCGCGAAGAATAAATTTAATTTTTTTTTTGGGAAGTGGTAATTAAATGTATATGTTGTGTTATTATTATTTTTTTTTTTGGTAAACAAACCAGTGGAGTCGATTCTGCGGGTATCGAGCTATTTCATGAAACATGTGAATGTTGTTTGTACTAACAACATATTTTTGTGTGTTAGATGTTTTGTTAGATTTTTATCATATGCTTTTATTGTATTTGGTTGAGGTCATATCGTGTGATTATAGTTTTATTTGGATTTGGATTCACAATCGTTTTGTTTGTACAAGATTTGGGGTATTGTGTTTGTGTACTTAACTCCAATTAGAAGAGCATATACAATTGCGAAGGTTTAGGTTAGTGTACCGAAAACCAGTTCACCGAAATGAAAGTATTCTGGTAATTATTCTGTTCTTATGTACAGAATAGTCCTTTAATTTGGCGTGTTGTTACTTTTGTGGCTGTCAATTGCAAATATAAATACAATACATAACAACTGTCATTAAGTTTATATTTATTATTTGTTGTCGAAACATACTAGATACTAAATTTTAATCTTTAATTCTGATTTAGCGACATCTAGTTTTCGAAATTTTAGTTAATTTTCGTGGAACTATTTTGCTTAAAAAAATAACTTCACATAAAAAAAACAAACCAAAATATAGAAAAGGGCAAATTGTTTTTTTTTTCATTAGCAGTTCAACAAGTAAGTGCTTTCTGGGCAGTCATTAATAAGTGCTCTAGTTATATAAAATTGACCGCTCTCAATTCAATCAATTAATATTAATATGTATATGTGTTTTTATCAATTTTTAATTTAATTCATGTTGCTTGATAATTGTTAATAAAATACGTATTTTAAAGACTATTGTTAAACTCAAAGATCACAAATCAACCGCCAACAGCAGCGGAAAACAGTACGGTATAACCAAGTGGAACTGCTCAATCTTTGTGTGTTAACAAAGGTAAAAAACACGATATACACCACAAGCCTACCAGTTATTAACGTCTACACTTCGGGAATTTGTTACCACAACCACTTGTATCACTCGTCATCAGTAGCAAACGATTGTATGCCCATCTTCTTGGTGCGTCACAAACCAACGATATCGCCAACACTATTGTCGATGATAGTATGCCAAAGCGGTACACCACATTAGAACTACCACACGGAATCAACAACCAGTCAACGGTTTCCAGTAAATTCTATCATTTCAAAATTAGCCACCCCTAATTAAGCACCCCAAGAAATAAATAAAACCTTCTTAATTATGTATATAATTTCCATATTACCACACACCATTCCTCTAATTTCTGCCCTGGTCGTATCGGTTCTTATTGATTCACATACTCGGGTTGTTTTATACAGTTAAATTTCGTTTGTCGATTAAAATCAATTAAGTGATAACACATCGAGTATAATGAGTGATGAGTCAGAAATTTCACCTCAATCCACTTCAGCAATCAATCCAGCCATGTTGTCACCATCAGACATCGAACATTTCATCCAAAAAGTGTGGTTTCATATCATTGAATCTCAACTAGGCCATGGAAAAATCACTTCGGAGCCAACACGCTATAATCATCCCCTCGGTGCCTTGAACGATCGTGTCATTGCTGATGTAAGCGATATCATTATCGGACCCAAAAGTGCCACTCGATACACGAACTTAAAAAATGCTGTTTTGGAGAGATTAGGTTATTCCAAGTAGACACAGGTATATCGATTACTTCGAAGGATGAAAACCAATGGTGGAGACAATGTCGATAACGAATTTGTGAACAAAATTTGATTGAAGCGGTTACCTCCAAGAGCTCAAGATATTTTAACGCCAACAGAAGAAGCGTTAAACACGACAAGACTTTCCGAGTTAGCCGATCGAAAATCGAGTCGTCAATATTAACACAAATTATCGAAAAATCTCGTCGATTAGGCCAAATGGAGCAACATAGATCTCGAAATTTTTCTCGTAGTTCCTCTCGTCAGAAATCGCATTCGCCTAGAAAATTCGATAATCGACAGAATTTCACAGTGCCTGAGGATTCTGATTCATGTTAGTGTTATTTCCATAGGCGCTTTAAGGACGAGGCTAAGAATTTAAAACCGAATTTCTCACGTTGAAGCGAATTCAAAGCAAAAAACTAGATTAATCCTCCTCTAAAAATTGTTGATCTTCCATCACAAATTACCTTTTTAATTGATGCTGGAGCTGATGTTTCCGTCATGTCCGCTAACGATAACGAAAAATGGAACATAAATCTAAATCTAGAATTGTTTGCGGCCAATGGATCATCAGTCAAAACATTCGGTTCCCGTCGATTAGAGTTAACTGAACTTTCATTTTTGCGGATGTTACGTTGCCAACCATAGGCGCCGATTTTCTAAAATATTCAGGTTTGCTGGTCGACATTCAGAACAGTCGTCTGGTCGATCTGTTATCTTTTCTACAAGCACGAGCAATAACTGTCAAATGTAAGTAATTAACACTAATACGATGGACGTTAGAGTGTTACCTCTTCTGGAACAATTAATCGAGATAACGCGCCAAGGAAATACATCCACTAAGCATCAAGTTACAACACATCATATTACCACCCGTGGTTCACCGGTTGCATGCAAAACCAGACGGTTATGACGGTTACATGGTAGCGCAAGGTATATGTAAGCCATCCAAGAGTCCTTGGTCCAGCGCACTACACTTGGTTGCAAAAAAGAATAATGAATGCAGGCCATGCAGTGACTATCGTGCACTTAGCAACATTACTATACCCGACAGATACCCATACCGTAGCTATTGATCTAGTTTGTGCATATCATCAAATATAGATATTCCCAAAACGACTATATCCACACCTTGCGGTTTGTTCGCGTTTACTCAAATGAAGTTCAGATTACTGAATGCTGGAAACACGTTTCAAAGATTCATCCACTCGATAGTTAACAATCTAAGTTTCTGTATTTAGACGATTTATTAATTGCTTCACGATCGTTTGAAGAACATTTACAACATAATCTTTACGAAACTAAAGGAAGCAGGTTTAGTGATCAACGGTACAAAATGTAATTTTGCAAAAAAAAAATCTATTTTAGGGACATGAAATTACTGCATTAATGATATATTAAATTTCAACAAACCAGATAATATTAAGCAACTAAGACGCTACTTGGACATGTTGAATTTTTATAAAATTTTTGTTCCTAGCGCTGGCGGCAAGCAAGCCATCCTCTACGATTATTTAAAAGGAAGTAAGAAGAATGACGCACGAATCATTAACTGGTCAGACGAAGCCGTAGTGCATTCGAGCTCAGCAAAAAACAACTCAGCGAAATTTCTGTTGGTATATCCATTACCTAATGCTAAACTCGCAATGAGGGTAGATGCATCGGACAAAGCCTTTGGATCAGTTATCCAACAACAAATCAAGAACGCTTGGCAACCCCTACAATTTTATTCATTAAAATTAACCGACACTCAACAACGCTACAGTGCATATGACAGAGGACTGTTAGCCGCTTATGCTGCCACAAAACGATTTCGGCATTTAATCTAAGGCCGTAAAGTTACACTGTTCCTGAAAAGGCATCACCTCGACAATTCCGATATTTGGACAACATTAGCCAATTTGACAGCATATTTCCGGTAATGTAGTAGCAGACGCACTTTCAAGAATTGAAGTCAAAGCTATGACAGATAAATTCATTTGGTTAAATATTAAATACGAAGTTAAAAAATGGCTCAATGTTGTGAAAAAGCAAAAGGACATCATCATAATAAAACTCTATTAGGTAGTTACAATACGATTGTAAAAAGATTTGCCGAAGTCCATCTTAGCATTATTGGTCCATTTGAATCAGAAATATTTACAGAATTCTCAAAATTATTGTGTTTTGAACGAAAAAGGACAACAGAATATCATCCACAGTGCAATGGTTTTATAGAAAGATGGCATCGGACACTGAAAGCACTATCATGTGTCATCAGAACAAACAATGGACACGTGTTCTTCCATCGGTATTGTTGAGGCTTCGTACATCATATCGGGAAGACTTCAAAATTTCTTCTGAAGAACTCGTCTTCGGCGAACCCATACGGATTACTAGTGATGTGCTGGAAGAAAACTTTGGTTCGTACGTCATATTAGAGAACACTTTTCTTACATTCGACCTCCACCACCAAAAAGACATCAACAATATAAAATCTTTATCTCTAAAGATTTGAATACGTGCTATCATGTCGCTGCAGACTCCATACGAAGGACCGTTTTTGGTAATCAGACGACACGAAAAATATTTTACTCTGAATATTCGGAGCAAGCATTGCAACGTCTCGATCGATAGACTCAAAGCATGTTTTATGGAAAAGAACGCGACGGATGATTTGCCAAGTGAGCCGATAGAAGACGTCAATAAGACGCAATCGAAATCTCCCGAAACTCACCGACAAGTCAAATTTAACTTCGAACATAATCACAGTAGTCCAATTGTTCCAATCAACGAACCAACTCTAGTCGTAAGTTGATCGGAATATTAAAATTCCTGGTCGCTACGCGTAATCGTTCAATCATAAATTTACTAAGAAGGGGATAATTATTTAGCACGGCAGATTACCTTGAAGAGAAAATAACTCATCTGTTTTTTATAATTTTAGAGGCACAACGTTCTTCTATTTGCAAAATAAAAAAAAACATTTAAATCATTTTTTCTCAAAAACTTAATAATTTTTGTTTTTTATTTCAAATTTAAATTTATCAGGCGATTTATTAAAAAATTGGTACTTTTTTATCTAATCACGCACGGATTTTGAGATATTAACAATTCAATGTTGTACTTGTAAAAAATTTATCTAATTTATGAAAATGTCTCACTGCCCTTTATTTATTTTATAAATAAATGCAGTTGTTGAACATTATGAAAAACCAAAGCAATCGTTTTCAACGAATTAAAAAAAAACAATTTAAAAATTGACTGTTGCATTTGTTAATACTTTTTAATCGTTAGTAAATGTATTGCAAAAAACAATTAATTGTTTGTGCGTTTGAAACCAGAAATAATAAAATGTCACGCTACACATTCGAAGAACTCGCCGATATCCATTTTATTTATGGTTCGTGTATGTCGGAAATGGTCGAGCTACAGAGTGTGAATGCGCAAACCGTTATCTTAATAGGCGGATACCAGATCATAGAATGTTTGAAATAGTTCACAGAAGATTGCGAGAAGGCGGAACATTGTTGCCTTATGAATATGAAAGTGTTAACCGGATTCAACACGAAATCAATGTCAACGAACAAATTTTGAATTATGTACGAAGAGATCCCACCATTAGCACGAGACGTCTGTCAGTACAATTTGGAATTAGCAAAAATAAAGTCTGGAGGTTACTTCAGCGCAACCATCTACACCCACCCAAAGAGAGCAAATTTCTGTCGTTTACTCTTAAACAACGAGAAACAAAATGGATGGACAGACAAATCGACATTAACGAGACACAGGAGTAACAAATTTCCACAATCTTCTCGAGTAGCATCCAGAAAATAAACATGTGGATATTTAGATGTGGATAATCATCATCTCCAAGACGATTTAGTGTTAATGTATGGTGTGGTATAATTAGGAATAATTTTATTGGACTAATTTTATTATCTGAAAGATTGAACTCACAAAACTATCTTCAATTTTTGAATGAAACTGGTCCGATTGTGCTAGATTCAGTTCCACTCATCATGAAAAATACTTTCTTGTATCAACAAGGTGGAGCTCCTGCACACTGCGGAACACAAGTGTGTGATTGGTTTGATATAAATTATCCAGGACGATGAGTTTGTGGCAACGTACCTATAGCTTGGCCGTCTAGATCTCCAAATTTTACACAACTAGATTTTTATGTATGGAGATATTTGAAATGAGAGGTCCACGCAACAAACATTTAGACCAGGAAGCAGTTCGTTGCTCGAATCAATAATGCCGGTAACATAATAGAAGAAAATTTAGAGAATTTCAAAATGGTTGCTGCCATTAGAAAACGGCTCCAACTATATGCTTGTTTTAGTAAATCGTCTGATAAATTTAAATTTGAAGTAAAAGACAAAAATTATTAAATGAATTTTTTAAGAAAAAAAGATTTAAATAATTTATTTTTACGCACACAATTTTTTTTAATTCCACGAATGTTTTTTTTATGGAAAACACTATGGATGAAAATTATCATTCACAAAAAGAAAGAGGAATTCTGTGCCTTAAAATTATAGAAAAACAAGTGAGTTATTTAATTTTCAAAAGGATTATTGGCATTTACGCGATTCAAGTAATCTACCGGTAACGGCTGGTAACGTTTCATTTCCGGGCATATGCGTAGTAAGCTTTTCTTCATGACGTTGACCGAGCTACACTTCCAACTCGTTTGGACACGTCCAAATGGGAGACCCTAAAATTTGATGTAAATGTGTGTAACACTTAGCGAAAAAAATAATAATTTTAAATTGTATATTGTAATTGTGTAACGGAAAAAAATTTAAGAAAATATGGTTTAGGTCTCTATTCCCATAGTCGTATCACTACATGCGAACTGACTAGATTGTGAACCTTCTAGCGACCTGACCTACTAGATTATAAAACCAAAATTTGCTAAATAATTTTGTACAAAACAAACAAACAGTGAATATTTTTTAAATCTTAGTTGGCTGCCTTTTACTGAAAAAATTATATTTATTCGTTGCGTTAAAATTTCTAGTGATAGAAATTGTCGTTTGAAGTGACAGAAGTCGCAAGAAAATATTTATTAAGCAGCTTACTTAGATTAATAAAAAATAGCCAAAACGAGTTATGTAAACAATTACTTTGTAGGTTTCGATTTAATAAGCTACACCAAGAAGATGAATAGTCATATCGTATGAAGTGAAGTTGAGCACACTAAACCACTTGAAATTTCTAAGTACAAGGATTATATGAGTGGACCGCACTGACCAAATGGTGTTATATTACTAAAGTCCTCGAAAAACGTATAAAAAGTTATTTTCCATCTGTTCGATTTGGCTGGTTATAATTCACATGTTATTGACAAAAAACGATTTCCGGAATATTCGAAATGATAACACTGCGTAATATTTTTTGACATTTCTTACGTCATTTGTGTTCAGTACACGTAACAAATTGTTAAATTGTTTTATCAAAATCAGTGCTCATTTGTGAATCCTGAGAGAAATTTGAGAAAAATTCATGGACGATATTATTCAGTTAATCGATTCACTATTCGTCGTATTGTAGACAAATTTGAAAGTGAATTTTCTTTACACGATACAAGAGTACCAGTACGACAAAAAATGCACGCACATAAGAGAATATTGATTTGGTAGCAGCAAGCGTACGATAAAATCCAAATTTATCAGTTCCACGTCGTTCTCAACAATTAAATCTTGCTCAAACAACAGCGTAGGGAATTTTAAGAAAAGATTTGGGTTTAAATCCTTACAAAATTCAACTGGTTCAAGAACCGAAGCCATTAGACCACCATAAAAATCGATTGTTTTTTGATTTTGCTCTTGAATAACTTAATGAAAATGATGAACATTTTTATCGAAAATTTTTATTCAGTGATGAAGCTCATTTTTGGTTAAATGGTTATGTTAACAAACAGAATTGCAGAATTTGGAATGATGCAAATCCACACGAAACTGTTCACACACCATTACATCCAGGTAAAGTCACCGTGTGGTGTGCAATTCATGATGATGGAGTGATTGGTCCATATTTCTTTGAAGAGAATGGTCGAATAGTAACAGTCAATGAAGAACGATACAGAACTTGCTGAGAATAATCTGGAAAATATGTGGTTTCAACAAGACGGCGGCCACAGAGCTACCTTAACAATTGATTTAGTGAAAACAAAATTTGGTGATGAAATTATCTCAAGATTTGGTTCAGTTAATTATCCTGGTCGTGTGATTTAACACCTTGCGTTTTCTTTCTTTGGGATATGTTAAGTCACAAGTTTATGCTGATAATCCAACAACAATTGGGCAATTAAAAATCAACATTGAACGGGCTATTGATGGGCTGACAGATGCAGTATCTAGTATCTATCTGTAACCTTTCAAATAAAAAAAAAATTTTGGTCTCACTGAATAATTTATGTGTTTGTTTTTAATTTTTAAATTGTATCATTCCTATTGGAAAACCATTCATATCAGGTGATAAAGTTATCCTAAACCGAATATACCGATCAAAAACAAAACCGGAAGTATAAGCCTACAGCACCTTTGCAAATTGACTATTTGACCACAGGCAATACCTAGCAATGGTCCGAGAAAGCAGTATATTCGCTGTCGCCAGTGCTCTAAATCGAAAATCTGAAAGGAAACTAATTTCAAGTGTCCTGGATGTGAAGATAAACTTGGGGTATCTGCGGGTAAATGTTTCACTAATTGGCACCAGCAAAGCTGATGAGACAGTGAAGTGACATGTTCTGCGATTTCATTTTTCTATTATAATGAAATAATTTTGAGTATGATTTTTTTGTAAAAATTATAATCGAATGCAACTGAAAATAATTTTTCGGTAGTAAATCTGACAATACCTACAAATAACGACGTTATTCACTGAAAAATTGTAAGTAACTGTTCAAAACGTCGACTATATACGGCGTAAATTTTGACCAACATAGGTACGTCGGCTATAACCGACATAACCCAACAAAGAAACGGTCGTTATTATGGGGACACATAGGCATATGCCGACAGATTCTCGAAGTTGCGTTTAAATATTAAATATTCATAGCACCGCGATCTCCAAACTTCAATCAAAATTTAAATATCTACTATAGAAAGAAAGTTATTGCAAGCGCTGTTCGGTGAACATTTTCAAAAAATTGTGTGTTTGCCAAAGCATTAACATAGAATTCTAAAATTAGGTACCGGGTATGATTTGGAAAATGAATAATTTGGATTGGATGGACCCCTCTCTTAAAGGACTGAAGCATAGAAAACGACGATCCGTGAAAATAAAAGAAATTTGTTTAATTGTTTGGCAATGTCGTAATGTACCACAATCTTAATTGTTTTGTGTTTAGAGTTAATGAAGCACCTAGTACTTGTTTCGTTGCACTAAATGGCATAAAAACTTCCAATTAAACCATTTGTTCGATGGGATTTCGGCTTAGAAGATAGATGTGTACTTTCAGGGCTCTCTGGATTGTAGTCCTTAAGGACTGGATCATTACACAGACTAACTAAAAACAAATGTATCACCATTTCGTAGTAGTGATAGTGTAAATATTACCGAATTCTTCTCAATAATCTTCCGGAAAAATTCCTCGCTAAGAAAATATGGTTTGCTAATTTTTTGACTGTTATAATTTTATCTATCTAATCTAGCAGTCAAGAGATAATAATATTTGATGGGGTTTGATCAACTGGTACACCATATGATACGTTGTTAATCCCAAAGTTTCTTATTAACTTGAGAATGCGAAACGTTTTCTCAATGTCCACTGTCAATACTATAGAGTGATACTCCAGAAGTGAATTTGAACAGCACATCAAATATGTCACGAACTGATATGCTTTATCAGATATTGTTATAAATTTTTGTAACCATCTTGTGGTATGCCATAAATTCTTGTACTTCGATAAGAAGTTAATGAAATTGCATTAATTGCTAGTCCAATTGATTGCAACGATTCTTTGGTCGAAATAGGATGTGATTTAAATGAGTTTCTCTTTCAATACAGCCGAACTAATCTAATAGGTTGAGATTTTTTTTCTAGCGTGTTGAGTGTAACGATGTTTGATACATTCGGGTTTTGTTTCAATAAAGGTTAAATGCAATCAGACTGGAGATAGATTTGTGAGCGATCAGAAAGCGTTCATCCATTATTGTAGTATTTTCGGTCGTATCGAAAAAATAGTTGTATCCAAACTATGTCTTTATCAATAGTATAATAAAATAAAAGAGTACGGACAGTATTGCACTTCCATAGCTGAAAAGTTCGTGATTGTCCATTAAAGTAAAGTAGTATTTACCATTTTGGTTATAGGACGATAATAAGTCTTAGTTTCGAATCTTTTCTTAACAAATATGAGAGCTGTAGACAATATGCATTATGTAATAGTTACACGCAGATTTTGTAGAATGTAACAGCAGAATTTCATCCTGTATTGATATAATAGATTTATATTCGTTCGAGTTTTGATAGAATCTTGTCTCTTACCTGACGTTTGACTGTTAATTGAGTTAATCGATTTATGATAAGAATTATATGGATGGAAGATATCACTGAATGAATTAGTTGCCGCTTTATTTTGGGGACTACGTAGTTGCCTTACTGTGCAATACATGACATTTTCGGTTTAAATAATGTGCCATCAAAGCCCATTAATAATCATTTGGCGAATTACTGTCACATCAGACAAGAAAATCAGCTTAAAACATTTCTGCTAATGTATTTAAAACAACCCATCAGCCACATTTCGACCGTGCTTTTAAATTTCGACTTCAGACATCAACTTTGTGGGAAATTATGCGTACAGATTTGCATTTGGCCATTTTTGACTGTATGTGATACTAAGCCCTTTAATAAAGAGGTGACCCAACTTTCATTCATAAAAATGTAATCTTTATTGCAAAAATTTAAAAATCTTCTAAAATACCTGCCACTTCTGGTACACAGGTACACACCACACTTCACAGCTCTCCCAATTCATGGAAAAGGCTTGTCATTTCTGGAAAATGTGTGACGTGACATTTAGTCCAAAAACTCGAGTTCAAAAATGTTCATGATTACTATAAGCAAACCAGTTTCTTGACAAAAATCAACCATTTTGCTTAAATTTTGGACAATTGATATGCATGTGAAGTTAGACCTAACCAGTATAGAACTAACTTTAGGATTAGTTTATCACAAACTTCACACGCTTGTATACGCGTGTGAAGTTAGACCTACCTTAATCCTAACCAACAAAAACTAACGAAAATTTGTATGTATTGGTTAAAAGTAAAACAAGAATGTCATTTAGGCGAAATATTGAATTTATGAACTAATTCCAATTGCAATTTATAACAAATAGTTAGGTTCAACATTTATTAGGATTGAATATAAGAATTTAATATTAAGAAATTTAGTATTTGAATATTTCGAAACCTAATATGTTTATCAGGAATGTTATTATGTTTTTCTGATAGGTCTAGATCAGGACTGTCTATATTCTAAGCCATTTGGGAAGCTAGTAAATTCTTGCGCGATCAAATTAATTTTTTGTTAGTCTTTACTATCCTGAGAAGTTAGGATTTTCTTCAGAAATTGAATATCTCGAGACCTAATAATTAATTTGATCGCGCAAAAATTATTAGCTTTTCAAATGGCTTCGAATATAGATAGTCCTAACCTAGACCTATCAGGAAAACATAATAACATTCTTGATAAACATATTAGGGTTCGAAATATTCAAATACTTAATTTCTTAAGAAAATATTAAATTTTTATATTCAATCCTAATAAATGTTGAATCTAATTATTTATTATAAATTTCAATTGGAATTAGTTCATAAATTCAATATTTCGCCTAAATGACATTCTTGTTTTACTTTTAACCAATACATACAAATTTTCGTTTGTTTTTGTTGGTTAGGATTAAGCAAGGTCTAACTTCAAACGCGTACAATTGATACGAAACGTAATTGTTGCAAGTTAATGGACAATCTATTAATGGATAGTCCAGTTTTTCATAATTGAGATACTTTTGAAAATATTTGCAAAAAACGAAAAAGCTCGTATGGAAGGTGCCACTTCCAGTGGACCGACTTTGGCCACATATCACTGGGACCCCCAAATTTATGGAAAAAGCTTTGTATATTCCGATCAATCAGCCCGTCTGCAAAGATGCCGAATTTGTATACGTGCCTTTCAAAATGTTTTGCAAAACCCGGCCACGATCCTTTTGAAGGTGCCACTTCCGGTGGTCCGATTTCACCCAAAAATCACTGGGAGCGACCTCCTAATTTCTAGAAAAAATTCTAGTTTTAAGGTTCATCCCGATCAATCAATCCGTTTGTGCCGATTTTTTGTTGAAAAACAGTTCGTTGTCAAAATTGTAATTTCCTGTTAAATTTTGAAAAAATTATATGGGCCGATCCTTTTGTAAATACAATTAAACTTTTGCTCTGTAGAGAGGATAGAAACATTTAATCAAAAAACCCGACGTCAAAAATTTTCATAAAAATTTTTTTTTGTCAAAAATCGACCTTTTCACTTAAATATGTCCATAGTCGGTTTTCTCATAATTGGTAATAATCAAAATATAAGCTCTTAGGGAAGGTGCCACTTCCGTTGGACCGAGATCGGCTAAAAATCACTAAGATCTCCCAATTTATGAAATTATGAGTTTCTCCTCTTTTTACATCTTCAAAAGATTCGTGGCGTTCCGAATAGTGATGCTTAAGATAGTTTAATTTTCATTAATCCGAATATTAGAAATTCAGTGAACTAAGCAATTTTTACATCACAAACCAATCAACGAAACAAATATTTTTAGGTTCAATTGTATTTTGTAAGAATTTTCCCATCACAAACCATTTTTTTATGTAGAATTCATACAAAAGACGATTTTTTACATTCAGTGTACACGATTTTTTGTATGAATTTATTTTGGATGAATTTAAATTTTCATTATTGTGAATTTGTTTCAAAGGAAGAGTTTCGAATTCATTCAAATGCAATTCATACAAAAAATACATTAAGACCACCGAATTTTTAATTTAAGCAAAGTTGCATTATTGTGAATCGCCCTAGCAGCGAATGATTTTTTCTTTAGTTTTTTAAAAAATGTAATCGAGTGAATACCCAAATGTGACTAAACTCTGGAGTGCTTTAAGATGACAGATAGAATCAAATGCTTTACTGAAATCCGTGTACGCTGCATCAACTTGATGGTGTTTTTCTATATCGTTAGTTATTTTACTGGAGAATTCAGGCATTGATATATGACACGCAATTGTGGATTTAAAGTTGTTGCATATAACTAATTCACACAATTTAGGAATTGATGATGAAGTTAATATTCCTCTGTAGAATGAGATGTTATCTCTTTTATTTTTATTGGAGCTATTTTTAAATTTTTCCCACCTGTATTTTGGTTTGAAATAAAGTTTAAAATCGTTACTATGTTGGAAAAACGTATTTTGTACGCTTCTAACCCATTTTTAACATTTTGGTATATGCATTCGATTTTTTAAGTTGGCGACTTTGTGGTTTACAACACATAGGTGGATAAAGTTCAAAGCCTTGCAACATAATGTCATTAAATTTGTTCACATTTTCATTATTTCATTAGAATTGAGAGTCATTTCCAATTGATAGGTTCTAGGTAACTTTGTAGTCCCTCCCTCCTTTCACATTTGGTGAAATTAATCCTTGAGCTTCATGGATCGTGATAACTTTACTGGTTTCTGGTCCTCTGAAAGGAAAGTCATTCGACCTAATTATTCTTCAGTTAGGTTACGAACACGAGTTGAACGATAGTTGGAGGACCACCGTACAGGCGGCAAAATCCCTTCATGGGATTATTGAAACGAATGGCAATTGGGTCAGGTTCATATAGAATTAAAAATTTAATCATTTTTTGGAGGATCTGATCGAGTCTCCTCTCCGTGGACGTTTGGCTGAATCACTATGAAAGTTAATATTTAGCTTTATCCCATCAAAAATTTAAACTCATTGTCGTATTGAATCTAGGAGAAAAAACTTTACAAAGTATAGGACAGTCTGGGGTGGGCCACTAAATTTCTTGTAAACCGATCATTCCAATAAATGTACCAACAGCGATATCATACAGATAAATTTATATATTTAGTCATATAATTTTAAGAATTTCTTAATATAAAAAATAAAAAATTCGTCGTCGTTTTCTTATTTTAATTTTTATTACACTGAAGAAGATGATGCGACTTTGTTCGCCTATAAAACGCTGGATGTATCTTACTGTATCTAAGAAGTAAATATTACATACGTATGTATATATATATCTAACTACATTCTACATACACATCGACTTATTGTTTTTGTGTGTTTCTTAAGACAATTTACGATGTGTCTATGTATGTTAAGAAGATGAAAACAACTTAGTTGTATAATTTTTATTATGTACCCGGTCTGGCAATAGAACAGGTATGGATTCATCTCATTATGGATTTATATGTAATATATGATCATTACCATTGTCTTCGGATAAATTAGCATAAGATAAGTGTATGTATTCCTTTTGCTTTCTATATACGATTTACATATTATACTCGTACGTTTATTCTTAGTAGCAAGAGTGGATTGTTGTTGGTGGTTTTGTTTGGATGATATTTTTAAAGGTAAATCTACATACTCGTACAGACGTAAGACGGTAACAACATATTATGTGTATAATAGAGAGAATATATCTTAGTAAAGTAGCTAAATAATTTTTTTGATGATTAACATCCTCAGTGTTATATTAAGTATATTATGTTTGGATATTTATTTTGTTGTGTTTTTTTGTTGCTGCCATATACAAGAATATTATTATCAAATTTTTTGGCTTTGTTTGACTCTCCAAGAAATTTGTCTTAAATGAGGTGTAAATTGTCTAAACATATACACAGCTTCTATTGTGTGCATGATTATGTTATATTGTGATGTTTTCGTTCTTGTTGTCTAAATTTGTTTAATAGAGTCTATGTAGTATTCTGCAAATATTAGGGTAACCTAAAAAATTTGACGGAACATACACATAATTTGCTTGAAACATGACAAGTTATTTGTAAAATAATTGTGTGTCAAGAATGATTGGTGCACGCGAAGCGGCCGTTCGCTTATTGCTTACAATTTATAGGAAATTTGGCCCCCTTCAAAATTAAATACCTCTGGAATATATTTAACAACAAAGCACACATACAACCGCGTACTCCACTCATTCATTCACAAAACGAATAATAATAATAAAATATTTGTTTTTTATTTATTTTGTCCAAGAATATCGTATAGATAAAATACAGTGACGCTTCCGCAATGCCGAACATCGTACGATATCACATCATATGGTACTAATAATAAATAAAACATATATCGTATTTATATACCGTGGCATATAATAAAATCTAATAGACATTATGTTAGACACAAATATAGAATATGTTATTACCAACAGGTGGTATGGTGTTTATGTTGATTGATTTGTTTGTTGTTCGCGCGGCAGCGCGGTGTTACTCAACCGAGTGTCGTGCTCATTTCACATATGAATTTCAATATGATTTGACATTTTTAGCAAAATTCGTTTTTTATTTTATTTGGGAGGCCGTCTTATGCTATTATAAACGGTCGATTTATTTTGAGACGGAATGGGAATTATTTTTAGTTTCTAATGAATATTTTTGAAAGACCCCTTTTTGTACAATAAAATGCTTATAATTCACTCACTATAGAATGGTTTTTATGTATATTGCAGTGTTAAATTATTTAATACGAATTCATATATGGAGTACATAAATAACATAACATTATTGTTATTATGAGGGCGCATGCTGTTCTGTTCTATCGTGAACGAGAGTAGTTTCAATTGATCCTGAGTAGTTAGTTTTCTTGCTAAGCAGAGTTGGCCAGGGTAGATCTATTACATAGATTAAATAGCGATTTGCTGCTTCCCAGTCGACAACCTGGGAAATGATATTAAACATTAAATGTTCTCATTATTTCTTCTTTATTTTACATTCGCCAGTCTGATAAAGTTGCGGTCTAGCTAGCAGGTGATTATGTAATTATCCTAGGAGCCACATAAACCTAATCTAATTCTCACTGGTTATAAAGGAGAACAATTCCACAACATTCGTCATGGTCAATCTGATTGGACACACTTAAAATTTCACCACAAATAAAAATAAACCAAAGTATTGAGCGACGACAAAAATGAATTCATATATTTTCCATCTGGCCCATATATGCCCGATTTAACACGTATGTGAAGTTATCACCGGACTCTAACGTAATTATATCCCTCTAATTATTGTGTGAAGTTATCTCTTTATATGTGAAGTTAGCCCCGAATTTTATTATATTAAAAATAAAAATATTAGTTAAAATTACTTTAATTCGCAAAACAAACAAAATAAAGTAAACTAATTTTTAAAGTGGCTCATAAATTTTGGTTATAAGACGGAAAAACACATATTTCACATTTAGGAAGACACTAAAAAATCGTACCGTTGCAACCTAGTGAAATTCGGCTCCGAGCAAAATATTTCCATGTAATACATCTTTGACCCAAAATAATATTTTAATTTGACATGTAAAAATAATTCGGATAATAAGTCGGACCAGAGCTACATACATATATGGTTTTGAGATAGCCAGACACATACCACACTTTTGGCAAAATATGAAAAAAATTTGTTTGCACGTGATGCTGATTACAATTAGGTAATAGCTGTAGAACCGTTTTTCCAGTTAGTGTATTTCGAACTTCTGTTATTGTTTAAACACACTCTGGGAAATAATTATACTTCCACTTATAAAAACTCAAATATTTCATATTAGTCGTACTTCATCCTTCATGTTTGAATACGATTATACTTGTGTCAATGCAACAGCGCAGTAATGCAAACAATTTTTTTATTTCAGTCGATCAGGTAGTCGATCTGTTCAGTTGAAGTTTTGCGTTGAAGGAGTTAAGTACACTTCGATTGTGTTCTTTTAAAAGTCAAATAAAGAAAAAAAATTTGTGTATTACAATTGTTGGTTTTATATCGAAAACGTATGGATTATATTATTTTTGATATTTTTGGAACTAATACATTTTAATATAGTCCATTGTGCCCAAAATGCCACGTGGTAAATCGTTTAGCAGCGAGGAGATAGGAAAAATATTGGCTTATAAGGATTCAGGTTTATCCAACGGAGCTATTGCTAAAAAAATTAAAAGATCCCACATAGGCCTCGCAAATATATTAAGACAAGGCTCCAACTATGGATCAACGCGGAGACCAGGTAGACCTTCTATCTCTGATCGAGATAAACGAAGAATAATGTATGAGGCATCCACAAATAACCTAAGCGCAACCGAAATTCGTCAAAAGTGAAATCTCAACATTTGCAGCAGACGCGTTTGTCAAATATTAAACCAATCCAAGAACCTGATCTGGTGCAAAAGTCTAGCCAAACCAAACTTGCAAAAACGCCATAAGCTTGCACGAATGCAGTTTGCAACAAGACACGTATCCTGGTCAAATGAATGGAACCAAGTAATTTTTAGTGATGAAAAAAAATTCACATTAGATGGACCGGATGGAGACCATGCATACTGGCATGATATTAGAACAGAAAAGCGGGTTGCTTTGCACAGAAACTTTCAAGGTGGAAATTTAATGATTTGGGGCGCTTTCAGTTCATTTGGAAAAACCCCCCTTTGTATCGTGTCGAACCGGATGAACTCTGACTTATATATTGATCTACTTGAAAATGTCCTCATTTCGTATATGGATCGATTTCATCAAGAAAGTTTCATTTATCAGCAAGATAACGCTGCCATTCATCGGGCTAACAAGGTACAAAATTAGTTAAAGGAAAAAAATGTTGCAACAATGACATGGCCTGCTATAAGTCCAGATCTAAACCCCATCGAAAACATATGGGGGATAATGGCTCATCGGGTTTATAACCATGAACAACAATTCAACAGCATTGGAGAGCTAAAAACAAAAATTCTACAATTGTGGGACGAAATCTCAATGGAAGTGATAAGAAGTTTAATTAGTTCTATGCCAAATCGTATGGAGGCAGTAATAATAGAAAACGGAGGCCACACAAAGTATTAACAATACTTTTTTCAATTAAGTTAAGTTTTTTGTTTAATTTTAAGTTTTTTGTAAGTTGGAAGTATAATTATTTCCTATGAATTAAATTTTAATAAATTTTTATTAAATATTTTAAATTATTTTAAATTTTTTTTATAAGAATTGAAATTCTTTTATTACAATGGAGTTACTAAACAGGAATTTGTTAATAAAATGTTATAGTATATTGAATATTTGAGTTTTTATAAGTGGAAGTATAATTATTTCACAGAGTGTATAACACACCGCCTCGTCAAGGCTGTAATCTTAGGTGGGTTGTTTTAGTTTTTTTGTATTTCATTTCAATTTCAAATTCGTTGGTTTTAAACAGAAAACTTTAAACCGTTTCTATCCTTTCATTCATATACTGCGATATGAGGAATAACTTTTACTGAACATAATGCTGTTTTTTAATCACGATTTCATTTAGATCATCATAAACACCCCAGCAGTCATTTCGATAACAAAAGCTCACATAATGCGAACTATTCCGTAAATAATTCACAAAGGAATTTATTTTGTATGTATTTTACAATATTACAATTCCAAACAAAAATAATTTAATTTATTAAGTGCCCCTGCTCCAATTGGAAGTATTATTGTTGCAGCTACGACAAATTGCGAGTTCGTCTTTTTCCAAGCACTCATTCAATCTTTTTAAACCTAGACTTTCCAACTTAAAATGGCCGATTGGTAGATAGTGCAACATATCTATAATTGTGTTGTTACATGTCGCGGACTATTGTGTAGTTTGTGTACTGTAAATGTTTTGTGATTTTAACACAAAATCTGACACCATATTCGATGTGCAACCTCGATTTAATCCGGACAAGTTAGTAAGTGTTAAAAATCGATAGTGTTTAGCTAACTTGACGCTCCCAGTCCGCAAAGCGGTTATCAAGTTTATTAAAATTTCCTAAATTCAAAATGCAGCATGTAAATGAATCAAAAAGGAAGCAGGATGCGAAATGCTAGATGCCGGGTGCTACAACCTTCATACCAAATTTCGCATTCTGCGGATAGCGGATATCAGTTTGCGGGATGCGGAATGCTAGGGACCCGCATACCAAATTTCGCATTCCGCGGATAGCGGTTTGCGGGATGTGAAATGCTGGATGCCGGGTGCTACAATTCGCTTACCAAATTTCGCATTCTGCGGATAGCAATTTGCGGGATGCGGGAAGTGATATCCTAGGGACCGGTATACAAAATTTCGCATTCCGCGAATAGCGGATAGCAGTTTGCGGGATGCAAAATGCTAGATGCCGGGTGGTACAACTTCCTTACCAAATTTTGCATTCCGCGGATAGCGGTTTGCGGGATGCGAAATGCTAGATGCCGGGTGCTACAACCCGCATACAAAATTTCGCATTCCGCGGATAGCGGTTTGCGAAATGCTAGATGCCGGGTGGTACAACAAGCATACCAAATTTCGCATTAGGCAGATAGCGAATAGCAGTTTGCGGGATGCGAACTGCTAGATGCCAGGTGCTACAACTTCCATACCAAATTTTGCATTGCGCGGATAGCGGTTTGCGGGATGCGAAAGACTAGATGCCGGGTGCTACAACCCGCATACAAAATTTCGCGGATAGCGGATAGCAGTTTGCGGGATGCGGAATGCGAAATGCTAGGGACCCGCATACAAAATTTCGCATTCCGCGGATAGCGGTTTGCGGGATGCGAAATGCTGGATGCCGAGTGCTACAATCCGCTTACCAAATTTCGTATTCCGCGCATAGCAGTTTGCGGGATGCGGGAAGTGAAATCCTAGGGACCGGTATACAAAATTTCGCATTCCGCGAATAGCGGATAGCAGTTTGTGGGATGCAAAATGCTAGATGCCGGGTGCTACAACTCGCATACCAAATTTCGCATTCCGCGGTTAGTGGGATGCGGGATGCTATATGCCAGGTGCTACAACTCGCATACCAAACTTCGCATTCCGCAACCATTCACAAAAAAACGCAAAATCGAGTTCTATGTGTGGTAACTTATATGGTATATTTCGTCGATGCATCGGTGTATTTATTTTATTAGTGATTGCCGTTTGAAGTAAATACTCCGAATTTGCAGTGGTGTTAAGGCATTTAATGATTTTTTGATCTCTTGATCAAAATTAGTTTTGCGTTTTGGTGTGCAAAGAGGGAGTTAAGTGTTTTAGTGTTTTTAACCCAACCTTCTTCAACAGCAAGTAGGGATGACAACGGTTTCTCATCTACAATTACAATTCTTTTCACTTTCTTATATGTTAAGTTCTTTGGTATATTAAGCATAAATTGGTTACAAAACCATAAATGGTCCAAATCCATACAGCTATATGATCCGACAAATTAATTATTTTTACATGTCAAATTAAAATGTTATTTTTGGTCAAAAATGTATTACATGGAAATATTTTGCTCGGAGCTGAATTTCGCTAGGTTGCAACCGTACGATTTTTTAGTGTTTTCCTAAATGTGAGATATGTGTTTTCCGTCTTTTAACCAAATTATCATAATCTGACAAATTTATGAGCCTGATTATTTTTTTTTTAATTTCGGGGATAAAATCCGGAGATAACTTCACATACGTCGATTTAATCTAGAATCTATTTCGATCATCCAACTCATCCCTAGGGCTTAAAATATTTGATTCTACACGATAATAGAAGTTTGTTAAATAAGCCGGACTGTATTGCAATCAGTGCAGATGTAGGCACGTAATGCAAAAAGCATATTATGTCATCTCGATCTATTCTTCACATTAGATGAAAGGAAGAATGACCATTGGCTTAACATTTTATTTTATTTTATTTTCAATCGCGCCCTAGGACATAAACACTTTTACGCTCGCTGTCAAAGACAACCAATATAAATAAATTTCAATTCCAAAGCAGCATGTAATGAAAATTTTAATTTTAAACTTTATAAAATTTTGAAATCAAAGAAGACGACGATTTCAATATTCATGATGCCAGACAATTGGCAGACGAGAAAGCGCACTTTGAAATTACTATGCGTTTTATTGAAGGATAAGGTAGCTAATAGTCGGTAATAAAACATTAATCCCTAAAAATTACATTATTTTTATGGAAATATTTATTAATTTAAGGAATCTATAAACAATTTGAAATTTGAAGTTTTGTTCTTTTCGAAAATTTTCCAATTGCCCTCAGCACCTATCAAGTACATATTGAGTCAACTGGAAGCTGAAATATCAAACTATCCATATGGTTGATCGCGATAGTGGTTCTTGGTGGATCCCACTAAATTACTTATTTCCTAGTAACTAGGAAGATTAACGATAACTATGTTAATTTTCCTCGTTTCATTGGGCCCTTTCAGGTCCGCCCGCCAATTGTGGGCAACATGTTGAGTAAAATCGCGACCAACATTATGAATATTTTGAACTTTATAACAAGTTGAGGAACCTGAAAGCGCCCATCCCATCATTACATTGAACCTACTGAATTTCTTATGCACATCGATGTTTGTTAATTAAAGAGAGGGTCAAATATTTTCAAAGTATTAGTCACTACCAAGCTTAGATTTAAATCTGAAATTGCAAGTAAAAACTACACTAATTTGCTAAATGCCTGAATGCCTTTAAATGGTAACTTAATCTACTACTATCAAAACATAATAAAGGTAATTTTGCTCATTTTCTGAATTTGAAGGCCCATGTGATATTAAAAATATTAAGACAGCGTTTAGAAAACCTATTAACTAATGATTTCGTTAATAAAACTCAAAAACGTTTCTTACTTCTTAGGAATCTGAAACCAGAATTTTTTTAAATTTACTTTATAAGAAAAAATCTTGAATTTTTTTTGCTAAACTTTTTCAAAAGTAATTCTTATGGTGTTAAAAATACTTGAAGAACTGAAAATGCAAACTTGGGCACACTGTGCTTTGCGGCTATGTTTAGAAACAATTTGACACTTAGTCTGAAATTAGCGTATAACTTTCGTGGCTGGTACCCATTTTTTCGACCAAATTACTGACCAAACTAATTTCACGTTAGCTCAGACCAATTGTTAATAAAAGCCGTTTTATCAATTATGGAAGTATTTGACGGTCTCGACGTTGGTGGTGATAAAAAGTTACGACTGGGCGTTTTAATGTATTATTTGTTACACTGTGCATTGCCTATATATCTCAAAGCCTAGCTTGGCGTTTCTCCATAAATTTTTTAATATTGTTTGTGTAAATTTACTAACATAGTTGATGGTTGATGTTACATTATTAGACGAAAAAACAGTGGAATCACACAATCACGTAAAATGTAGTAGAAGACGTGCATGGTAAATGCCCATCTCTGCAGCTATGGAGCATTTGAAAACGCCACTCCTTACTTTGTTTTGTGAATTCTACAACTTAAGGCTCCGATCCACGTATATTGCAAGAAACGCAACTTTTTCTTCTAGATTTTTCGCCATGACATTTCAAAACAAACAAAATTCGAAAAATCGCAAAAGTATTGGTATTATTGCGACGATACCAGTCAACAAAACTTAGGTTATGATATATCAAAAGACGCAGAAAAAACAGATTTTTCACGGGCACAAAGTATCGGGAATGCACAATGTACAATTCAAACAGTTAGTATCACAGTCGACGAACGGTGTGATGTCCAACTAAGAAAATATTTTAATGTGACATTACATGGCAATGACGTATGTTTTACGATTAGTTAGGATTAGTGCAAATTAAAGGATCAATTGCATCCGAAAAATTGAAGAAAATCGTAGAACTCAAACTTTTTGAATTCGGTTTAAATTTTGAAATGGACGTAGTGGCATCGATCCACGATGGTGCATCCTTAATGGTAAAGTATGGTAATCAAATAAAATGCGAGAGCCAACTATGCCATAACCGCGGAATTCATTTACCCATCAAAGATTTATTCTATAAAAAATAACCACCGCAATCCGATGTAAATGGGATAACACAATGTGAATTTCATGATATAGACCAAATTGAAGAGGAAGACCAAGATATAGATGAAATTGAATATCCATCCTATAATATAGGATCAAGTCCGCAAACTAGAGATGAAAATTTAAATTTCCAAGAAGACGACTGGGCAACAATATGGACAACATGTTAAGGGAAACGAGATCTATAATAAAAAAGTTTAAGTCATCATCAGTCAAAAATTCAATATTACAGAATCATTTTATAATGCAGAAGAAGAAACAATTAAAATTATTATTAGACTGTCCAACACGTTGGAATTCACTAGTCCCTATATGTTTCAGCGGTTTATCTTACTGAAAGATTGCATTAAAAGCGCGGCGGATAAATTGAATATGAAATTAGATGAAACCAATATAAATGTTGCATCTTTGCAGCAAATTTTAAATGCACTTAAACCAGCAGAATTACCAGTAGTAAAACTAAGTAGCAATGATGCCTCATAATTAACATGTGAGGGTGTTTATAAATTTGTATGCATCAATGTCGCTTCGTAATGATGCAATTTCATGCAGCGAAGTTGACGAAATTCAGATTAGCGATGATGATAAATTATTTGAATCAACAGGAAAGAGATCATAGGGTTTAGAAGATTTGTATAAGGTATGGATTTGTATAGGTGACAATGATTTTGAGATATGCTTATGTGTTAAGGTAATAACCCGCAATCGATAAATGTCGAATAAAAATTGGAAAAAGCTGTTTTATTACTTCGAAATCTATGAATTGAGAGTCCTATATTCTCAAAATGGTTCAACCTTAACCCCACGCAGTAATGTTAATGGTATTAGTACATACAAATTAATTTGAAATAGTGCAAAGGCTAACGGATTTACTAACTTTCACGGGCCAGCGAGAACTCACGACAATTAGCTCTCTCATGGGGAATAAATGAAAATACGGGAATGTAGGGGGAAGGTCAAAAACATTTCGTAACCATCGGGCCAATCGGAATTTAAAAAATTATAATTTCGAATATTTACCGATTTCGGACATTAACTTTGTGGTCAGCTCCCGAAAATGAACTCAGGGCTTGAAATTTCATTGATTTTTATTTAAATTTTCATCTCGCTCGATAAAACTAAAATCATTTCCCCAAAACTAGGGATGTTTCGGATCAGAACTAGATTATTTTGAGATGTATACCCTAGTAGCTATTTTAACCGAAATTGGAAGATAATCGTTCTGTGGCAAATTTCCGAAAAAAAAACTCTGGACTAGGAATTTCATTGATTTTTATTTAAATGTTCATTCCGCTCGACAAATCTAACATGATATCGTCAAAACCAAGAATGTCCCGGATCAGGGCTAAATGTCCGAAGATGAACTCTGGGTTAGAATTTTATTGAATTGTATTTAAGCTTTTGTCGCGCTCGATAAAAGTAAAAATCTTTTGATTTAAGGCTACATGATTTTGTGAAGTGTATACTAGTAGCTAATCATAGGCAACACTAGAAGAAAATCGTTATGAGGAAACTCTCGAAAATCAACTCTGGACGAGGAATTTCAGATTTTTATTTAATTTTTGTCTCGCTCTAGTTTAAGACGGAGAATGAAAGAAATTCAAAATGCTAAAATTGAATGAAAAACCAAGGGTTTACCGGTTCGAGTTCTGCAGGAGGCTGTAATTTTATTGGGCGATTATTATTCCAACTGCGTGACGTATTACTTACTACTGGTTGAAAAAGGATTACACCATAGCACTCAATGTGGAGGAGAACCCTGGAAAAGCAAATGGCGTAGACGATAATTTAGTTGTTGGAAATTTTTTCATAACCAATGTTATAAATTAAAATTAAATAATCTTAAAAGGATTGTTAGAGCTTGTTGCCTCTATACTCTAAAATGTTTAAATTATACTTTCTTACAAGATGCACGAGTACGTTAAGAAATTTGAGAGAATTATTTAAATTGGGAATCACCATAAATTAATTCAAACCAATAAAAAATTCTAAAATATTTGGATAGATGATGTGGTTTCTGCCATAATTAAGTAGGAGTACGAACACCCGGTATAAATAAGACACATTTAAAATTTTCAAGAAAAATTTAAAAAAATTTAAACCAATTTTTTCAGTATGTGAGCAAATGGACCTATAACTTCACTATTTATAAAACAAACCACTATTACCATTAAGCAAATTATTAGTTTTAAGTCAGACAAATTAAATTAATTCCGCTGCAAAAGCATTGAAACTTACCAACAAACAAAACAAAATTCTGTAATGCTGAGATGATTTGTTGTTTCTTTTAGTTTTCATACCGCGGCTTACATTAACCTTAGCCATGTCTTATACAATTCAATCTTTGGGAAATATTTGTGTGTGTGTTTCTTGTGTTTCATTTTCATCGTGAGACTGAAAGTGTTTTTTATTTTTTGTACGGTATGAGTTTTGTTTGTGACTATATACAAACCAGGTCTATAGCAAAATATACGCGATGAAGTCAGCAATGTGCACGAATGTATATTAAACATTTCTTAATTAAAATATCAATAAAACATTTAGTGTACGATTTGTTGTTATAGAATATATTAATAGTACTATAAATACCTAATGCACATGATGGACATAATTTATCGTTTGTCAGCTGTATCACAGCAATTAGTTGTATTATAAATCAACCACATTTCAAAATATCGTCATAATTATCACAAATACGTAGTAGAGAGAACTAATTAATTTCGAAATTCTTTTATAATTACTAAATGCTATTAAGCAGATTCAAAATATTGGATCTCTACCTAATTCACCCAGTTGCAAGACCTCATCATATAAAATATAATTGAAAGCTGCTGAGTCGTGCAACTTGCGCTATGTAGAAATGTGTATCGATTCAAAATTGTTTTAATTTCATTTTGCACATTATAAGTTGAATAACCCTTATTGTTGTTGTATTTTCGTAATTAATGCAAACATATTTTACCGAATTAAATCCAACAAAAAATGTATTTTCATCTTAAATGGAAAATTTAATTAATATTTGTGGTTTTGTTGTTGTTATACAAAAATAAATATGAAAAATTAACCAGAGCATCAGAAGTATAGCAAGACGCATTGCATTTATAAGTAAATACTACCACATTCTACATTTATTACCTGCAATCTTCTCAAGTTCGAATCCAGTGACATCAAGTTAATTGAAATTTTGTCGAATACCTGGGTAGAAAAAAGCGCAATTTTTAAAACAACGAAAATTTCAGCAGGCCTTTGATTTTACTGAGTGATCAAAAAACAAAAGAAAAAAAAATCCGCATGGCAACCTTCGCTTTAACGTTTTGATGTACATCATTTTTTCTTTGATTGTGTTGTAATGAAAATGGTTCTTCCTGTTGTGATTGACTTGCTGACTTTATGATCCCACTGTAGTTAAGTTATTAATTATTCGCGGTTCTACATATGTATGCCATCTCCTTCAACGACCTTTTAGATTTTTTTGTTTCAATTCCATTGTGAAGTTCCAGATAGTTGGTCACATTTTTTTCATGGAACATTCTTGTATGGGCCGTTTTGGATGCTTCACCTAACTATAGTTTGCCGGATATTCATTCCCATTTGTAAGCTGACCCATTTTTCATACCTTTAGGCATTTTGGTATTTCAGAGAAGAAAACATATCGTTGAATTTTTTGGATAGATCTGGAATGTATGACGAATGTACGACCTGGTGATCGGGGTTGGTTTTTTCTGTATTTAATAATGTTTTCGTTAATAATCGTTGTATTAGTTTATCCGGATATAGTTATTGGATGACAGCATATTGGACTAAAGCAAAAAACTCTTTGGATAAATGAAAGTGTTATATTATAAATCATAGTTAGATATGTATTTCAACATTCGGTTTGATGCCGTTCCTTTGCTATATCAATCCATCGAGGTTTTGTTATTTTAGTGTATCAATCTCATGTCCAAGAATGAATTGGCCATATCCTTCTCAATCTCAATCGCGAATTTAATTATATTATGAAAAAATTCGACAATTGTTCTGGCGGTTTTTCCAAACCAATATCCGCCAGAAACGGCTATCTCCGATTACTGATTGCTAATCCATACCTGTTTGTAGAATTTATAGCCAAACTGGAAGTAATTGTTATCAATTGAAATTGGTGTTGTTGATTAAACATCGTTTTATGAGGAGAAAAATACCACCCAAGCAGAACAGTTATAGTGTTATGAACCGTCGAACGTTGGTTTACTGAGTTTAAGCGTGGCCGAACACCGAACCGCTCGAATTCGGAAGTTATTCCAGAAAAGATAAAAAAATACACGAAATCGTTTTGAAAGACTGTAAAGTGAGGTTGCTTGAGATAGCGGACACCTTAAAGATATCAGAAGGCAGTGTATACTCTATTTTGCAATAAAATTTGTCCATAAGAATGTTGTGTTCAAAATGGGTACCGACCTTGCTCACATTAAACAAAAATCGCAACGCATCGATGGTTCTTTGCACTGTTTGGAGATGTTTAACCTTAATAAACAGGATTTTATGAGTCGGTACCCGGCAACGAACGAAACATGGATACACCACTTCACTTCGGAATCAAAACGTCAGCAGGGCACGCAGCTGCAGGTGAAAGCGGGCGTTAAGGTTTTGGCCGCATTATTTTGTGATGCTCGGTCTTTTATTCGTCGACTATCTCGAGAAAGAAGGACCATCAACAGCGAATGAGTGAGTTTGAAGGAAGAAATTGCAGAAAAACGGTCCCAAATACAAAAGAAAAAGCTATTTCACAAAGATAATTGACCGTGGCACAAGTAGTTGCTTTCGATGGAAAATTGCACGAAATGCAAAAGAGAAATCGTTCTACAGAAAATGCCTCGAAATGTTAGAGAAGCGTCGTAATGAATGAATTACTCTTGAAGGATGCTCTGGGTCTATTTTTCTAATTCAACCCGAGCAAGCAGACTTACCCCGGGCATTGTACACCGAACAAACGTTGTACAGGACAATATGGTCTGGTGTGCATAGAGTATTAAATTGTTTTTTTTACTTTACAGTGTGTCGTATACCATTACTTAGGTTGAATAAAAAAAACACAAAGCAGTTTTTGGCAGCGCACTGCCTACTCGGGTTGAATTAAAAAATAGACCCTTTATTGTTGAATAAAGTCGATTTTTCGAAAAATGTGTTTAGTAGTTAGCCTCGGGGCTGATTGAGTTACATAATTGGGTGAAGATTTTGCTTATTTATAAAATGTTTTTGTTCCATTGATCAACGATTTTGCTTGTTGCTAGGTTACATGTCTCAAATCGAGCAAAATATTCGGGTGAACTGTATTTGGATCACTAGATAATGTTGACGAATATAAGGGCGTTGAAATGAAACACACAAAGCTTTCCAATTAGGTAATGGATTACAAGTATTTCTATTTCACTTATAAAATTTATTTTCAGCACAAAGTCGGTCCGATGGTTGATGTATTTGTTACAATCATTCAGTAGTATAAAAAACGTCGCAATTGATAATTTGTATTGTCATTCAAACGCCAAAGCTTCTACATTTTATGTCGATTATTAGATCTATAAAATTTCGGCAAATATGCCAACACTGCAGACTGCAGGTGCATTTAAGATTTGAATTGTAAGGAATATATGTGGCTGTATTCTGGTAATTCTTCGGGAATAGGAGATTGGGGAAAGAATTTACATATCATTTCTATCTAAATTTGTTTTTTCGGGCATACTAAGTTAAAAAGTCAGTGGTAATTTTTTTGAAAACAAAATTAATTTGGGAATAATTTTGCCTGCCAATTTCGCTATGGAAAAAATATTCCCAATTTATAAATATTTAGATCAAACTTTATTTCTCGGTAGGCTAGAACAAGGGAATTACCAAGGGAAATTACCAAAATAGAGCTAATGGATCCGATCACTTCAATCATTTCCATATTTTAATAGAAAGTGTTGTCATCGTAAATACACATGTGTGCAAGTTTTAAATAAAATCGGGTTTTAGGAAGTGGGCCAAAACATGCATTTTAATGTACATACTATACCAATGGGCGCTCACACTATGATAATTTTTACCTGTAATACTTTACTACCACCCAAAAATGCCTATATATCGATCAAAACCAATATGATTTGTCAATACAAGAGTCAAAAAAAAGATGAAACCATTGGACTGAATCGAAATCTACTTTACTTCTCTAACAACAACAAAAAGGTTTCGTTTAAATAAAAGTCGGAAGAATAGATGCATCGAATTGATCTGGTAGTTTGCTAAAAGATTTAGAAAACTACACCACATAAGAATGCTCATCGCCTACTTCATTGGCTCAATTCGCGATAAATAGCCATTAAATTAAAGAAGGGAGAACTGGGAACAAAAGAATTTGATACTATAGGGTGATTTTTTTGTGGTTAGGATTTTCATGCATTAGTATTTGACAGATCACGCGGGATTTCAGACAAGGTGTCAAAGAGAAAGATGCTCAGTATGCTTTGACATTTCATAATGAATAGACTTACTAACGAGCAACGCTTGCAAATAATTGAATTATATTACAAAAATCAGTGTTCGGTTCGAAAAGTGTTTCGCGATTTACGTCCGATTTATGGTCTACATAATCGACCAAGTGAGCAAACAATTAATGCGATTGTGACCAAGTTTCGCACTCAGTTTACTTTATTGGACATTAAACCAACCACACGAATGCGTACAGTGCGTACAGAAGAGAATATTGCGTCTGTTTCTGAGAGTGTTGCTGAAGACCGTGAAATGTCGATTCGTCGCCGTTCGCAGCAATTGGGTTTGTGTTATTCGACGACATGGAAGATTTTACGCAAAGATCTTGGTGTAAAACCGTATAAAATACAGCTCCTGCAAGAACTGAAGCCGAACGATCTGCCACAACGTCGAATTTTCAGTGAATGGGCCCTAGAAAAGTTGGCAGAAAATCCGCTTTTTTATCGACAAATTTTGTTCAGCGATGAGGCTCATTTCTGGTTGAATGGCTACGTAAATAAGCAAAATTGCCGCATTTGGAGTGAAGAGCAACCAGAAGCCGTTCAAGAACTGCCCATGCATCCCGAAAAATGCACTGTTTGGTGTGGTTTGTACGCTGGTGGAATCATTGGACCGTATTTTTTCAAAGATGCTGTTGGACGCAACGTTACGGTGAATGGCGATCGCTATCGTTCGATGCTAACAAACTTTTTGTTGCCAAAAATGGAAGAACTGAACTTAGTTGACATGTGGTTTCAACAAGATGGCGCTACATGCCACACAGCTCGCGATTCTATGGCCATTTTGAGGGAAAACTTCGGAGAACAATTCATCTCAAGAAATGGCCCGGTAAGTTGGGCACCAAGATCATGCGATTTGACGCCTTTAGACTATTTTTTGTGGGGCTACGTCAAGTCTAAAGTCTACAGAAATAAGCCAGCAACTATTCCAGTTTTGGAAGACAACATTTCCGAAGAAATTCGGGCTATTCCGGCCGAAATGCTCGAAAAAGTTGCCCAAAATTGGACTTTCCGAATGGACCACCTAAGACGCAGCCGCGGTCAACATTTAAATGAAATTATCTTCAAAAAGTAAATGTCATGGACCAATCTAACGTTTCAAATAAAGAACCGATGAGATTTTGCAAATTTTATGCGTTTTTTTTTAAAAAAAAGTTCTCAAGCTCTTAAAAAATCACCCGTTATTTTACATACAAAATCTTTCAGATCGGACAAATGAAGCGACTCTTATTCAAGTTATTGCTATATAAATGCGGTAACGTTCTATTTTACACACCAAGAGCTACAAGTGGTACTTGTCAGAATCGGAAATATCATTGGTGAACCATTGACGAGTATTTTACGAACCAGGTCAACTCGGCGAAACCAACTTGGTGGCGGACAACTCAGCGACGGACAACTCGGCGACGAGAATAATTGAAACAATTGAACAACAATTGAAACATCAAAAATGAAGATAAAAATTAACTTATTTTGGGATTGTACACCATTGGTTCGAGTGACGTCAGTTTTGAAAAACTGTTTTAAACAAAATATTAAAATGACTGTGGTTCATGAAATTTTATTAAACTCGACCATGTCTTAATCGATTAAGATGAGTTTTGATATGTTGGGTGGTAATGGGATTCTAAAATGAGTTTTGGAAGAAGTTCTGGAATATGGCCAGGAACTTTTCACGGAACACGGAAGTATTCATTTAAATGTACCTGGACATATAGACTGCCAAGCAAACGTAAGTTCACTAGTTTGAATATACGCACACGGCTTTTTCCACACACCGCATCGTTTTATATACACTAGAATGTTATAGTTGTCGCCACAAAGTGTAAATAAAATTTGGTGCAAGTACATCTTCGAGGTGTGCATGTTTAGTTTGTCAGCATTTAATTAAAAATAGTGCATTGTGGAATAGAAATAATGTTAGAATAGCGATGTATTTTTCCAAGTGGCAGTACTATGCGCAGAAATATCCAAAGAAGGAGAGTTAATAATTTAAGATCATCAGCTAATCAAGAATCTTGCGAAGTTATTAATATACTTGATGAATATTCACGTTACGAGTATATAGCCCGACCAATTTTAAGCGTTTCATACTAGGAGATTCAGGTAGAGATCGATCAAACCCGCAACATATTCTGATATTTGGCAGGGGATATCACTCAACATGGATGGAACTTTTTACTCTCTCCTCCTCTGTTTTCCCAAGTTTTCGTCATACTGGCCAGAAAGAATACAAATACAGTTTTACCTGCACTGTTTTGTTTATTGCCTCATAAAAGAGCTGAAATATATACAAAAATATTCTACATGTTATGCGAGATTTGGTCTCTACTCATTCCAGAAGGTATAAATGTGGCTTACAAGCTCGCAATTCATCAAGCGATTCGTACGCAATTTCCAGAAACGAACGTTAATGGTTGCCTATTTCACCTAGTGAAAAATCTACGAAAACACTAGGCATCTTGTCATCTTCTAGAAAGATATAATACAGATGTCGATTTCGCATTGCATGGTGAAATGATCACGTCTATTACATTTGTTCCTGAAGACGATATCATCAATACCATAACAAGCCTGAAAAATTATTTACCGGAGGAGTTAGAACCAATTTTAGCGTGGCTTACTAATACATAAACCGGTTGCCAGCGGAGACCGGAATGACACCAGAGTTGTACCTTCATTTTCATACAACATTTGGTCAGTTTACCAACGAACACTAAATGGTAGCGACAGAACAAACAATTTTTCTGAAGCTTGTCATCGCAAATTACAATTGAGCTTCGGCGGTGGTATTGGTCATCCTAGATCATGGGCTTTTATCGATAATCTAAACAACGCAAAAAATGTAAGATATTGAGTATGAGAAAAATATTGTCGGTCATCAATGTCGCTATGAAGAAGCGAATCCAGAAGCTTAAGGTAAAACTCAATTAATTAATTAATTATTTAATTAAGTTAAAACTTATTTTAGAATCCCATTACCATCCAACATACCAAATCTCATCTTAATCGATTAAGACATGGTCGAGTTTAATAAAATTTCATAAAACTTTAATATTTTATTTAAAACAGTTTTCAACAAAATTACGCTCGAATTAAAAAATTATGCCCGTCGCCGAGTTAGTAGTCGCCTAGTTGTCCGTAGGCGAGTTGATCGTAGCCGAGATTACCGTCGCCTGAAATTAGGACAAGGTTCACGGTTCTGTACATCTGTGTATTTATGTGAATATAACGGTTAGTGCTACTCGAGCAATCACGAGTCAGAAAACCTACTAGGTTAGTGTAAAAAGGATAAGTTCTTAGATCGTTGAAACATTTATCACTTATCATGTATGCCATTTGGAGTCCAATAAGGTAGTTTTTAATTAGATTGGCAATAAAGGTTTGAGATTGTGAAATTTTATTTTAGTTTTTCTAAATTTCTTGGAATATCCTGGTTGGTCACGCCTATTAAAGACAATTGCTAGCCGCAGGGAAATATCGAGTCCCAATTTGGCCGATACCTTAAAATTATTTATAATGGAGAAGGCGCAAAATCAAAACAAAGTAGTTTCACCGAACGTTTTAAAGGATGACCGATGTATTGCTGTAGTCAAATTCTACACTGATAAGATCTTCAATGAGAGTATGAGATTCCATTAATCGAGGGGAAATACCAAAATTTAAGTCGAGGTTCTACTCTACAGGACCCATTCATTCACCTATGTATAAGAAGCAAATCCTCCAAAATGTTAAAAAACGTTTGCCGATTGCTCGTCGCAAACGTGTTTTGGACCTAATTGATAGTCTCAATGTCAAGAGAGCTGGAATTATGGTGATTGAGGGAATTCCCACTATGTACATTTGAGAGAATGTTTCAAAAACAAGTGCAAAAAAATTAGTCTGACATGGATACATTTTTTTACAGACAG